>CM035844.1:397768816-398455963 GCA_020510985.1 Pholidichthys leucotaenia | reverse complement strand
TTGCATGTTCTCCCCGTGTTGCGTGGGTTTACTCCGGGATTTCTCCGGTTTCCTCCCGCATACCAAAAACATGTAGGTTTAGGGCGCTCGCGCACGCAGCGACCAGCAGCCGGTGGCTTGTCACCAGACTGCAAACCAAGTCTACCTACGGGTACAAATAAGTAACAAAAAAAAAAAAAAAAAAAAAAAAAAAAATGTCTTGCAGTCTGAATGTTAATGTGTTCACCCTGAGTGCTGGAGGTGGGAATTAAAGTGTATAAAGGAGTTCACTGAGGCACTCAAGAGTTTCAGAGTTCCAACTGTGCTTATGTTGGAAGTGGAATAAAGTTTGTGTGTCATCTAACTCGCTGCCTCGTCTGTTTCCATCTTTCACAACACACACACACACACACACACACACACACACACACACACACAGTGGTATGAAAAAGTGTTTTGCCCCCTTCCTGATTTTTCATTTTCTTGTATGTTTGTCACACTTAAATATTTCATATCATCAAACAAATTTAAATATTAGACAAAGATAACACAAGTAAACACAAAATGCAGTTTTTAAATGAAGATGTTTATTATTAAGGGTAAAGAAAATCCAAACCTAAATGGCCCTGTGTGAAAAAGTGATCCCCCCGTTAAAACATAAATTAACTGTGGCTATCACATCTTTGGAAAGCTGTGTTCAATTTCTCTAGCCACACCCAGGCCTGATTACTGTCACACCTGTTCTCAATCAAGAAATCACTTCAATAGGACATGTCGGACAAAATGAAGTACACCAAAAGATCCTCAAAAGCTAGACATCATGCTGTGATCCAAAGAAATTCAGGAACAAATGAGAAACAAAATAATTGAGATCTATCAGTATGGGAAAGGTTATAAAGCTATTTCTAAAGCTTTGGGACTTCAGCAAACCACAGTGAGAACCATTATCCACAAATGGCAAAAACATGGAATAGTGGTGAATCTTCCCGGGAGTGGCCGGCAGACCAAAATTACCCCAATAGCGCAGTGACGACTCATCCGAGAGGTCACAAAAGACCCCACAACAACATCCAAAGAACTGCAGGCCTCACTTGCCTCAGTTAAGGTCAGTGTTCATGACCCCACCAAAAGAAAGAGACTGGGCAAAAATGGCCTGCATGGCAGAGTTCGAAGACGAAGACCACTGCTGAACAAAAAGAACATAAAGGCTTGTCTTAGTTTTGCCAGAAAACATCTTGATGATCCCCAAGACTTTTGGGAAAATATTCTGTGGACTGATGAGACAAAAGTTGAACTTTGTGGAAGGTGTGTGTCCCATTACATCCAGCGTAAAAGTAACACAGCATTTCAGAAAAGGAACATCATACCAACAGTAATGCATGGTGGTGGTAGTGTGATGATCTGGGGCTGTTTTGCTGCTTCAGGACCTGGAAGACTTGCTGTGGTAAATGGAACCATAAATTCTGCTGTCTAACAAAAAATCCTGAAGGAGAATGTCCGGCCATCTGTTCGTGACCTCAAGCTGAAGCACACTTGGGTTCTGCAGCAGGACAATGATCCAGAACACACCAGCAAGTCCACCTCTGAATGGCTTAAGAAAAACAAAATGAAGACTTTGGAGTGGCCTAGTCAAAGTCCTGACCTGAATCCGATTGAGATGCTGTGGCATGACCTTAAAAAGGTGGTTCATGCTCGAAAACTCTCCAATGTGGCTGAATTACAACAATTCTACAAAGATGAGTGGGCCAAAATTCCTCCACAGTGCTGTAAAAGACTCATTGCCAGTTATTGCAAATGCTTGATTGCAGTTGTTGCTGCTAAGGGTGGCCCAACCAGTTATTAGGTTTCGGGGCAATCACTTTTTCACACAGGTTTGGATTTTTTCCCCTTAACAATAAACACCTTCATTTAAAAGCTGTATTTTGTGTTCACAGATGCACAAAATTCTTTTCTCTAAGCCTTTGATTTTACAAACACTAAACATAAATTAAGCAAAGAGAATAAATACTGATAATTATTAAAAAATGCAAAAGAGAGTTGTTTGATGACCATCATGTCTGTTTGCTAAAGTTTAAGTGACAGTCATAGTTACATTCTGTGTTGCAGTAAATAAATATACAGAAGCATGACTTCATCACCTTGAAGGAGCGAAGTGTCTGGACTGGAATTGGCTCCAGGCTGCCATACACAAAGTCTCTCTCTCTTGGGGTACAGGCCTCTATTTGTCCAAAGGCGAGCAGCATGCGCCCGTGATGCACCACATACATGTTGTACTCCTGTGGGGTGAGCTCCTGGCTGAGTCGATCCATCACCCCCTCCTGCCAGGGTGCCAGCCCAGTCTTACTTGTATCTGATTGAGGGCAGTTTTGCACTGTTGCCGAGCCATCTTTGTCTACATTTCTGAGGTCTTCTCCTGTTTTGTCCTGCCTCACAGCCTCCTGTTGAGTTTTCCCTTTTTCTCCAGGCTTTGGATTCTGCTTGGGATTGTCCAAGTTTGCTTGAGCGGCAGCACACCCTCCTTTCTCCATGCTGAACATCATCTCACATATGTCATATTTCTCTTTGTTGATTACTGCCCCTCCTGCCAAACTGATCTGTGCAGGCTCTTCAATGGCACTAGAGCTCATTTCAAGGAGACCTGCAGGAAAATGTTGCACATGAGATCAGGAAAGAAGATAAAAATCATTCTGTTAAAAATGCAGACATTTGAACAAAGCTGCAATTCAGGCTCTTGTGACATTATTAAAGTACCTAGAAATAGCTGCTGTTTGAAATCTCACTATTTGAAACCAAGGAAGGTTTACAGAAGGGGAGAGCATACAGGTGAATTGCATTTAAACCAAAATTGGCATGTTTAACTAATATAAATTAACACCTAAACTACCCTCCATGGTGCATTTGAAGTGATCAAATATTAGGTGTGGTAACAGCAGGCCATTCCATTGAAGGGAGGAGAAATGGGAACCCTGTGATGGATAAACATTGTCTGTTGTTTGTACTTCACTTCAACGCCTTTTTTTTCACCCCTTCCAACAACACAATAACCAGCTGACCAATTAAAGAAACTTTTTAATCAGCTGCTGTGACATTTTTGCAATTATAGTGGACAACGAGGGTGATCTATTGCAACAGTTTAAAATTTGCAACAGAATATCCAGGGTGTGATATGTCATCGTGACGGGTAGCCTTCAGATTTCTTTCTAGTTTCTGTTGCTGTGCATTGAAGTAGTGACAGTTACACCTACATCATTGTTCACCCATGTAAATTATCTTGATTTCCACAGATCCCACAGTGGTGCTGGCATCCTGACAAACTGTAGATTCTCACTTTGTTCTTGCAATCAGTTTCATCAGGGCATGCCCAGGAGATGACAACTGAGGGGAGTGGCTTTGATTTTAGGGATTTTGAGGAAGATTTGACAGAAATGGAGGGGAATAAGTAAATGGTGAAAAAGACAATCTCTGTATTAAAGGATATCGAAGCACTATGACCACCCCTGCAACCAACAGCAGAGGTATATTCAGATGAGGTGTCAATGGTAATATCTTGTTACAATAACTTCTAACCAGACTGTCAGTTACAGAGTAGCTCACTCCGATCTAATGAACCCACCCTGAGACCGTACAGAGCCTGTCTCTCTATATACTGTATATGTATTGTATATAACCTTTGCAATTGCTCTGATGTTCTCACCAAACTCATACACTACAACCATAAATTATTCAGTAAGATGGGCAGACCACACGTCTCCTGTTTGTACGAGTGATTTCACACAACAATGCACTGACAGGAAAACTCGCAGAATCTTTTGTGATCATACATGATCACATTATATTCAAACACGATTTCAGAATATAAACAAGTGGTGGACCATCAACACGGTCAGCTGGCTGAAATTCCGTTTTGCAGTGAAAAACATAAACCAATATGGGTGTAACCCTGGCTGAGAAGACAGTATGGGTGCAACTTTTGCACTTTGCAGTGCGAGCTGCAGGTGAGTGCGTAGCAGTTGGCGATACTTCTGGGTTACCAACTGGATGTTATTGAACATGTTTGATATTTATGATTCAAAATCATGGGGGCTCTGGTTCGAACAGGATTATTAAAATAATCGTCTTGACACCACACATTTATTGACAAATAATCACAATGATGAGCCTCGGATCCCCCCCCATCGCTGTGTGGGGCTAATTGGGCCAAAATCCATCCATCCATCCATCCATCCATCCAACCATTCATCCATCTTCTACCACAGGCAGCAGTTCAAGCAGAGAAGCCCAGACTTCCCTCTCCCCAGCCACCTGCTCCAGCTTTGCAGAGAGGATACCAAGGCGTTTCCAGACGAGCAGGGAGACATAGTCTCTCCAGTGAGTCCTGGGTCTGCCCTGGGGTCTCCTCCCAGAAGGGCCTGCCCGAAACACCTCAAGTGGGAGGCGTCCAGGAAGCATCCTGATCAGATGCCCATACTACCACAACTGGCTCCTTTCAATGTGGAGGAGCAGCGGTTCTATTCTGAGCCTCTCCCGGATGACTGAGCTCCTCACCCTATCTCTGAGGGTGAGTCCAGCGATTCTACGGAGAAAGCTCATTTCAGCCGCGATCTTGTTGTTTCGGTCATTATCCAAAGCTCGTGACCATAGGTGAGAGTAGGAACGTAAATTGACTGGTAAATTGACAGCTTTGCCTTAGAGCTCAGCTCCCTCTTCACCACAACAGACCAGTACAACGTCCACATCACTGCAGATGTTGCTCCGATCCATCTGTCAATCTCTCGCTCCATTCTCCCCTCACTCATGAATAAGACCCCAAGATACTTAAACTCCTCCACTTGGGGCAGGAGCCTGTCCCCAGTCGAGTGTTGGCAACCACGAACCAAACTCTCACAACGGTCGTACAAAGACCGAATAGCTTGTAACAACAAGCCCAATACCCCATACTCCCGAAGCACCCCCCACAAAATACCACGAGGGACACGGTCGAATGCCTTCTCCAAGTCCACAAAACACATGTAAACTGGTTGGGCAAACTCCCACGAACCCTTGAGGATTCTCAAGAGGGTGAAGAGCTGGTCCGATGTGCTATGGCCAGGACGAAAACCACATTGCTCCTCTTGAATCCGAGGTTCGATCAAAGGCAGGACTCTCCTCTCCAGTACCTTTGCATAGACCTTCCCAGGGAGGCTGAGGAGTGTGATCCCTCTAAAGTTGGAACACACCCTCCTGTCCGATTTTTTGAAGAGAGGAACCACCACCCCGGTTTGCCATGCCAAAGGCACTGCCCCCGACCTCCACGCAATGTTGCAGAGGTGTGTCAACCATGAGAGCCCTACAACATCCAGGGCCTTGAGGTACTCAGGACGAATCTCATCCGCCCCCGGAGGCCCGGCCACCAAAGAGATTTTTAACCACCTTGGCAACCTCAACCCCTGTGATAGGCGAGTAATCCCCCTCGTCCACAAGTCCTGCTTCCTCTGTGGAAGGTGTATCAGTGAGATTGAGGAGATCCTCGAAGTATTCCTTCCACCTCCCAACGATATCCTCAGTTGAAGTCAACAGTACCCCATCTGCACCATACACAGTGTGGACAGGAAGCTGCTTCTCCCTCCTGAGTCGCCGGACAGTTTGCCAGAATCTCTTCGAGGCCGACCAAAAGTCTTGTTCCATGGCCTCACCAAACTCCTCCCATACCCGTGTTTTTGCTTCAGCAACCACCCGAGCTGCACTTTGCTTGGCTTGCCGGTACACCTCAGCTGCTTCGGGAGTCCCACAAGCCAACCAAGCTTGATAGGACTCCTTCTTCAGCTTAATGGCCCCCCTCACCACTGGTGTCCACCACTTGGTTTGGGGGTTGCCACCACGAGATGCCCCGACGACCTTGCAGCTGCAGCTCTGGGCTGCTGCTTCAACAATGGAGGTGGAGAACATGGCCCATTCAGACACCCTGTCTCCAGACTCCCTTGGAATGTGGTTGAAGTTCTCCCGGAGGTGGGAGTTGAAGACCTCCGGGACAGGGGCCTCGGCCAGACGTTCCCAGCACACCCTCACTATACGTTTGGGTCTACCAGGTCTGAAAGGCATCCTCCCCTGCCATCGGATCCAACTCACCAGTTGACAGCTCTGCACCTCTCTTTACCCAAGTGTCCAAGACACACGGTTGCAGGTCTGATGACACAATAACAAAATCGATCATCGACCTATGACCTAGGGAGTCCTGGTGCCAGGTGCACATATGGACACCTTTTTTCTTGAACATGGTGTTCATTATGGACAAACTGTGGTTAGCACAGAAGTCCAATAACTGAACACCACTCGGGTTCAGACTAGGCAGGCCATTCCTCCCAATCACCCCCTTTCAGGTTTCACTGTCATTGCCCATGTGCACATTGAAGTCCCCCAGTAGGGCAATGGAGTCTCCAAGAGAAGCACTCTCCAGCACCCCAGTCAGAGATTCCAAAAAGGGTGGTTTCTCTGAACCATCATTTGGTGCATAGGCACAAATGATGGTCAGGACCCGTTTCCCAACATGAAGGCGCAGGGAAACAACCCTTTTGTCCACTGGGGAAAACTCCCAATATAGAGGCAGCAAGGTGGGGGGATACAAGAATACCCACCCCTGCTCATTGCCTCTCACCTGGGGAAACTCCAGAGTAGGCCAAGCTCCAGCCCCTCTCCAGGAGACTGGTTTCGGAACTGGAGCTGTGTGTTGAGGTGAGGCCGACTATATCTAGCCGGTATCTTTCAACCTCCTTCCCCACCACTAATTGGGACAAAATTCAGGTGTAAAATCTTCCTGGCTAGCGGACAGATCAATGCAGTATCATGACATTAGCTCATTTTGCTTTCATTAGAATAAGGTAGAAATGAAAGGGACAGCCCTTTTAAGCCAAGAGCTAAAGCTTTCATTTAATATATCAATGACTACTGAATCCTGTTTCAGTGATGAGCTGTTCACACAAGCGTAAAAAGGATGGAAAAACAACAGGGGTCTCACCTACTTTTCAGCTTTTGTTGAAAAACTAAACCTCCTTGGTATTATCAAGGGGATTTTACGAGATATAGAAATGGTATATAAATTAGGTGTCTTCTACAAAGAGTTAACGATTTTGTAACTTGACTTCGTTAATAATTTTCCTAAAAGAAGCTTTGTTTGCCTTCATATATTGGACCAATGGAACTCAATAATTTACCTTCATTAGTTTCTTTGGTTGTAACCCCATTCACAAACCCTCCAGCTGGTGCTGCCTTCACTTTCTCCTCCTCCATTTCCTCCTCCTCTTCCTCCATCAACTCTGGGTATAGAGGCTTCATTTTCAGGCGTCTGTAAAGATCTGACTGATCCACAAGAGCCATGGACAGATCAAGACAGTCTTCCTCCTCTTCACTCCTTTCCTTCAGGACATTGTCCTGGAGGACTTTATTGCTGTGTGGGTTTGTGTCATCCGTCGGCCAGCGGTTCCAGTCCATGGAGCAGCACACCACACTAGCTGGACACACTTGGAGGTGGGCTGCCCGTGAAGAGCGGGGCAGATGGACTGGGCAGCCATACTCAGTATTGAGACAAGGCACCCTAACATTGGGGCAGAGCAGCAGGTGATCCTCCTCTTTGCACAGGTGGAAAAGAGCGCCACAGTGGAGACGACAGGGGATGACCGCACAGCACACAGAGACCTCCACCTGAGCCCTGCAGCGACGGCTGTAGCAGGAGTCACAGTGGACATGCTGTCTCACCCTGGAGGCTCGAGAACGATGACTCTAATTCCATGGGGAAAAATAAAGGCGCCAACCAAGATGAAAGAATAAAGATACTGTATGAAATTTTTGGAAGCATGTCCTTTAGTGACACCTTGTGACCACTAAGTGAACTGCAGTGACATTTGCTGCATTTACTTTGGAGAAACGTTAATGTATAGATCCTGTAGTTTACATAGCCACCACAAGGTGTCACTAAAAAGAAAAACAATTGAAATTTCACATAGTATGTCAAGACTGCAATTCATCTCTAATTTAACAGGAGAAAAGTCTGTAACTCACCATGTCTGCAAGACCCTAAAAACAAAGCAAAAAAAACAAACAAAACAAAACAAAACAAAACAGAATTTTTATTCAGTGAAATTAGCCTTATTTGATGACTCACACTATCACACTTTTTGTTGTCTCTGCTGAGTTCTGTCTGTACCAAAATTATGTTAACCTGCACAGGGTCAATGCTGAACTAAGGTGTCAAAACATAGAACATATAATTTGAGTTTTACCATTTAATAACCTATGTGGAGGGGGGGGGGGCTGAAAAGTTCATAGTGGTTAAATTTGACCAAATGTGGTTTAATTTTCAACTGCAGGGGTCCAAGCACTGCAACACCGATGGAAGAAGTGTGTGGACCAAAGGGGAGACTATGTTGAAAAATAAACCACATTTGGTCAAAATTTGACCACTATGAACTTTTCAGCCCTCACCCCTCCTATACCACCTCATAAAGATCTGCCTCACCCAGTACACAAGTACTCATTAAAATTTATATAAAAAAAGTCACAAATCTATGTAATGAATCCTGAAAGAGAGAAAAAACAACCTAATTTTAGGATATGAGTAATATTTATAATAAAGATGCCTAACATTGTTTAGGAAAACCTCTCAAATTTCTTAGAATAAAGTCTCTTCTGTTTAAAAAAATAGGAAAAACCTCACATTGGTGAGTAATCA
Source organism: Pholidichthys leucotaenia (assembly GCA_020510985.1). Classification (NCBI taxonomy): domain Eukaryota; kingdom Metazoa; phylum Chordata; class Actinopteri; order Cichliformes; family Pholidichthyidae; genus Pholidichthys; species Pholidichthys leucotaenia. The sequence goes on along the minus strand of CM035844.1, from coordinate 398,447,283 downwards.
TTGCTCACTCCTCAAGTAACTTTTTTTGTAGTTAAATTTTAAATCAAGTTTTTTTGTGGCTGCTCTTATATTTCATAATGTATCACTACTTTTACTTGAGCAAAATTTGTGACTACCCATCTCTGATCCTAATCATAAAACAAACCTTAGAGACATGTGACACCTTAAATCTCAACAGTGCCATATGAACATAACCTACACATATGTAATAATTAAGCATTGCAACATATCCTTACAGTTTAGTTAAAAAAATAACAGCTGTAATCAGAATTTTCCTCCACATTCACAGTGAGATCTTCCAGCTGAATATCTTACCAGGTAGCCACCACAGACGTCTTGTTTTCTCCCTTTGCTTTTACAACAGGTTGTTTTCTGTCCTTGTGCTCTTTGGACTGCTAGGTTATAATTAGCCAAGCACCACCAAGCAGCTTCTCAAGGAGAAATGGCTCCCCCTCACTTTATCAATCTTCTGCAGCAAATTCAACAACACAGCTAAAAAAAAAATGATAAAAATAAGTCTGTAATGCCAGTTATAAAGCAAAATGTATGCCTTTGATGCAGTCATTTAAATAGAAAAAAATGCTGATCATCCCTTAGAAAACTGCAATGATAGTGTGTATACAAGAGTAAAGAGTAGATGACACTGTTTGGATATGAAAACCTCTACATTAGAGTCCCATTTTGGAGCTGAGCAGGTTGAATTCAGATCAACAGCAGAAGCACCATTTCTCAGAGCATGGACAGGTTTCCTGATCTAAGTATCTGTGATGGCTGGTAACCCAAACCATGTTTCTGGCCACCTGTGAAACATTTCTCAGTCAGCGCTCAGCTCTATTTATAACACACACACACACACACACATGTCACACACTCAGGCTGCACTAAAAGCACAAGAGGACAGAACACAGGGAACATTTTTTCTTCTTTTCAAACCCCAGCCACAGACTCTTATGCCAAAGGGCTCTGCTGATATCCCGCCTTCAGATAAAAGACCTCTGCTGACAGAAGATCTGAACTATGGTATGATTTTATTTTAAAGCTGTAAGGTCAAAACTGTTGTTAGATGTTGATTTTTATTTCCACTTGAAGGTCATTGTCAGGGTTACACTAAAGTTGAAATGATTTGCACCAGTTCATACACACAGATGAAGCTGGCCACTCTGCAGTACTTCTAATGTGAAAACAGTGTAGACATTTGTCATGTTTGCGTTCATGATTCTGACAATCACCTTCTTTTTTGTGTGACCCTGATACAGAGTCATCGTTCTCGAGCCTCCAGGGCTAGACTGCATGTCCACTGTGACTCCTGCTACAGCCGTCGCTGCAGGGCTCGGGTGGAGGCCTCTGTGTGCTGCGCGCTCGTCCCCTGTCGTCTCCAGTGTGGCGCGCTCTTCCACCTGTGCAAAGAGGAGGATCACCTGCTGCTCTGCCCCAATGTCAGGGTGCCCTGTCTCAACGCCAACTACGGCTGCCCGGTCCACCTGTCCCGTTCCTCACAGGCAGCCCACCTCCAGGTGTGTCCAGCCAGCGTGGTGTGCTGCTCCATGGAGTGGAACCGCTGGCCGGCCAACGACGCTCACTCGCATCCGAACGCTGAGCTGCATGAAAACCTGCTCGGAAAAAGAGAGCAGGCGGGAAGTCTGGACCTGGCTCTCGCTCTGAAAGATCAGGACCAACTGTTCCGCTCCATGAAGATGAAGAAGCTGTTCCCAGAGCTGATCCAGAGCGTGATGGAGGAAGAGAGGGAGGAAGCGAGGAGGGAGGAGGAGAGGAGGAAGGAGAAGGAAAAGCAGAAAAAGGCCATCTGGGAGAAGGAGGCTGCAGAGAGAGCCGCTGCTGCTCGTGCCTGGCAGTCTTTTAGCACGTTTAACCTCCATAGTGCTGAGGAGAAAGATGATGAGGATGAAGACGAGGTTAAGAGGGAGAGTGAAGATGAGGTTGAGGTTGAACTTCAGCCAGTGCTGACTCAGGAGGAGAGAGAGGCTCTTGCCAGGTCTTCAGCAGTGGATGCTGAGCTGTTGCACAACTACAACGCCTGGGAACGCATGTTCAGCATGGAGATGGGTGGCTGCAGGGAGGCTGAGGGGACAGCAGGCAGAGAACAGGGGGCGGGGAGAGGACTGGACACTGTTATGGAGGAAGACATAGCAGATACTTGTATGGGTGCCACAGCGTCAAACACCTGCAACCTGCTCCCTGCCCCCTGCACAGCCACCACCTGGATCTCTGGAAGTCTGGAGAAGACGTTCGTGTACGGACATGTGGAGCCAATGAAGATCATCACTGTGCGGACCTTCAAAGTCCCAACCAGCTTCTCAGCCAGGCAGAGCCGCATCCGCAACCCCAGTTTCTATAAGAGACAGAGTGTAGCTGTGGATACGAACGACCTGGGGGTCACCCTAGACCAGATGCCAGTGTGGGAGGAAGTTCAGGTGAAGGAAAAAAAAAACTGCTGATAATATTTTCGACAAAATTCTGGATGGGTGCAGCAGAAACATGCTGTTAATGTGCAGCATCTTTTTACTCTCAAAAGAGAAAATTATATCTGTTGGGGCTATCACAAGTTTAAAAATATTCAGTTTAATTTGATGTAGACGTGATTTTGATATAGCAGACATGACTTTTTTGAAGCTACAAATCCATCATGGACTCCCCATTATACCACATAAGGATAAGGGGGTAAGGACCTGCACTTATAAAGCGCTTTTTCCACATCACAAACTGTGTTTTGGTTAACCTCCTTTACTAGAAAATATCAGATTTTTAACATCATATTCTCCACTATATCCACTTGAAGTTTGCTGGTATTTTCTTTTTTTTTTTTAACATTTTTGTTTAACATATAACTTTAGAGTGGTGAGTCATTGGGGTGTTAAATCCAAAACTATCAAAGTTAAAAATATGCTAGGGTTAGGGTGTCTAAATCTATAAAGGAAACTTTGTTTTTATTGCATTTTATGTGCCAATTTAAAGTAATGCTAATAATAAACACCCAATCAGTGCTGTAATGAAATGTTATTATATCAAGGATAACAGGGTACATATTTTGAATTCCTTAGATATTACAGTAGTGTTCTAAGCAGACCAGAAGGCATGCAGCAGATGGCAAATAGCTCATTACAGCCTTAAGATGATTTAAACCTGTACTAGATATTTTCATGAAAGCAAATATTTAAAAAAGATGTAAGAAATGTGCAGGATTAAAGCCTTTATATTCTTCAAAAAAATATATATTAATGAAAACATATGCTTTTAAAATGTTTACGGGTCCAAAATAATATTTCCATTTGAGCACTTTGATGATGAGACTACAGAGATCAGTAAGGATGTCACAGCCGGTAACTGCCAATGGCGTAACTAGATTGTCTCTACCAATCAGTTGGGGGAAGAGTAAGTGCAACACCTGCTGGCCAGGAGGTTGGAATGTTGTCTCTGTCACCTTTAAGACTTGCCTTGGACTTGAGCTTCGAGAGTTGAGACTTGTCTTGGAGCTAGAATCTCATTCAGTGGATTTGCGAACTTTTCACAAAAATTAGGTTTCGCCTCTGGTATTAGTGGCATTTAATGACATTTAGCGACAGCATTGGGTTGGGTGGAAGATTTGCCTGAAATTCGTCTGATATTTTACGTGGAGTTGACAAAAGGTCCCAAATGTTCCCAAACAGTGGCAAAAGAGTGACAAATAGTTGCACATCTTTGCAGATACTGTTGCCAACATTTGCACAAATGTTTGCTAAAAACAGCTGGCAAACGTTAGCAAATATTAGCGATGATTAGCAGCTGTTTGTCACTCTTTTGCCACTGTCTGGGAACATTTGGGGCCTTTTGCCAACTCCAGGTGAAATACCAGGTGAACGTCAGGCGAATCTTGGACCCAACCCTATGAAAAAGATGATCAGACCCTCCTCAGCATTCAGACTTCTCTTGACTCTAAAAGGGTTCCTAAAGGTTCTTAAACAGTTAAGAGTGTTCACTACTTGGCGAACCAAAAGGAACTTTAGCGACATGTGTTACACCATTTGCAAACACTTCCAACTATTTTGCAAACATTTGCAACTGTTTGTGGAAAAATAAATTTGCAAAGGAATTTCAAACGTGTTCAAAATTTCTTTGCGAACTTAAAAACTGTAAACTGTTTTGCAAAATTTTACACATGATGAAACCCCAAAATCACAACATTCATCAGCTTTCGCTGCTCCGTGAGATACTAGCTTTAACAACTGAGACTTGACTCGGACTTTCAAAAAATGACTTGTCAACATCTCTGCTGGGTGCTTCATTAAAAAAATTGAATAGAACTGAATTGGAACTATTGAATTAGAAGGATGTTCTAGCATGTGCCTCACACTCAACTTTGTTTCATAATTTCCTTTAGTAGTTTTATGCATGTTACGCCCTGGTGCAATGAAGGAATTTGTTTAATTCAACATCCTGTTTTAGGTTTATTACTAATAGTTCCAATCATATCTACTGGAGTTTAAGGGAACCCTATTGGCCTGCTTTCCCCATCCGGCCCTGATAAAAGGGACCTTGTATGTTCTGAATATTTCATCCTTCATCATTTATCTTCATTTGCCTCTCAGGCCTCATTGCTATGTTCCCTGGAAAAGGAGCAGCGGGGTCACCTCATTGCAGAGAGCGTGTCCACAGACAGCCTGCTAACAGACGAAGGCACCCAGACCTACAGCTTTCTGTCCGCTCCTTTCCAGAGGAGCATGTCTTTGGCTGACCTGACAGCCAGGAAACCTCTGGAGCTGCACCTCCAGCTGCAGGTGGAGAGCGTCACCAGCCGGCACAACAAGGCCAGCTCCATGTTCACCTTCATCTGTGGACACACCTTCCACCGCAGGGAATACGGAAAACACTATAAGTGAGTTTTCTTCAAATATTTTATTATGTTTTGTACAAAACCTGCAAAAGAGGTAGTAGATATTTAGTTTATTCATAGTGAACTTGATACATAAAGATATGAAAACATATATTAACCTGGTCTGATTCATCCAACTAAATCTCCCCTTTGTGACATTTCAGTGAGATTATGTATTGATTTTTTTTTAAATTCTGCCATATACAGGAACATCCACAGTGACATCCAGATGGGTGTGAATGGGTGGTTCGAGCAGAGATGCCCACTGGCATATTTGGGATGCACCTACACCCAGAGGAGATTCCAGCCGTCCACACATGAAGCCACCGTCACATACAAGTCAGAAAAATAATCAAAATAACTTATGTACCATAAATAAATGTTGCACCAAGATACCAGATAATTACTACGAATAGTAACTAGTTACTTTTTAACAAAATTGAACCATTGTGAGTAGCTTTTTTGCAGGATACTTTTTACTTAAGAGTATTTTTTTTTTTCAAGAAAAACCTAAATTTTGATGTGAATCAAGTTTTTGTGATCAGTTTTTCTTATCAAATTTGGAATCATTGCTTTTTTATTCTGGCTAAGGGCTCCTTTACACAGACGGAGATCGTTGGGTGACCATTGAGGGATCAAACATTTGACTTGATCTCTCAACAATCTCCTAAAGCCTTGAAAAAGCTGTTTCTGTGTTAGTGTTTGGGAGACGATTGTACAATTTTCATGGTGATCTATAGAGATCTTTGAAAGACCCTTGGGAGATCATTGAGAGTTTGTTGGGTGATCAATAGACTTCACTGAAAGATTACTGAGAGATCATTGGGAGATTGATGAGACTGTTGAATGCTCATTGCAAGATTGTTGAAAAATCACTTCCCTTTGGTGATCAGTGGGATTGTTTCGGAATGAGTCAAAACTTTCAGGGCTGTGGAGATCATCAAAGATCATCAAGAGATCTGGCCATTTTGTTTTCTCTCAACAATCCCCACTCCTGTGTAAACAGGATATTATTAAACATTTTTTTTTATTATCGTTTCTATACAGGATTTGCATATTTCATTCTTAACACATCTAAGAAAAACCTCTCAAGTTGCAGAATTGCAATTTTATCAGTAAAAATTAGATGAAAAAAAGTCACAAAATTATGAAAATAAGCAAATTTAGTGAAAAAAATGTCTTAAATAAAAAAGAACACCCCAAAACAAAAGCACTTTGGTGGACATACATCCCTATAAAAGCAAATCTATATTGTCTAAAATGGTATCTTATGCCATTTTTTCACAAAAAAAACTTTGTCTTACATTTTCATATCAAAATCTTTTGACTTTTCCTCCTCCTTCAAATGCCAAAATCTGTGAATATGCCCACCCACATCCCACAAGGCTAACAGTAGCTAGTGCTACATTAAACAGCATAAATCCTGTGATAAAGACTTGCGGGTTGAAGGACATGCTCAGTTGTATGCACGGTGGTCCAGGATAATGAATGAAACTGCATCGGTCCTTAAAAGCAGTTTAATGGTAAAAAAACATCTTAATTTGGGTCAAAGCAGCTGTCCAGAAATGCTACCTAGTCCTGAAGGCTAACTTTGGTTAGGCCAGAGAGTCCGGACTGGCTCAACACTATGGACCTGCTATACGAGGGGGAGCTGAAAAGTTCATAGGCTGACCATGATATAGGGGTTAAATTTGACCAAATGTGATTTATTTTTCAACATAGTCTCCAATGTTAGTGCATCTAAAAAGAAACAATATCAGAAAAGGTTGAATTTAAGGCATGACTAGTTTCGTTGCTGTAGCATAACTCTCTTAGTTACCCTATGAACTTTTCAGCTCTCCTTGTACGTCACCAAAAATGCTCCTTCTAAACTTGGCTCTTTTCAGGGGGCGGGGCTTAACTGAAACTTTAAAGCAAAAAACAGAGACATGGCACACTGGAATGATTTTGCTCTTAATATGTCTTGTAAGTCATAAAAACATGTTACAAACGTTAAGAAAAAAAAGTGTTTTTGGTGGAGTGTCACTTTAAGAGCAGGCTCATGTACTGGTGTTTAGTAAACCAACAATACAAAATTTAAATGACATGTAATAATCTGTAATTTTGATCAGAATTTAACACAGCAAACGAATTACAAACTTCTCATCTGTGTTTTCAGTGAGGATCTGGGCTGTTTCACTCTGCTCCCCACAGTCCCCGTCTCTGTGGATGGTCCCTCAAAGTCTCCCAGAAGTTCAGATGCCTCCTTCACTGCTCAAAGAAAGAGAGGAGGAGGAGACTCCTTGAGCTCGCTCCCCTATGAAGTGCTGTGCCACATGGCCAGCTTCCTGGACAGTCTGTCCCTGTCTCAGCTGGCTCTGGTGTCCCGACTCATGAGGCAGGTGTGCTCTTCCCTGCTGCAGGACAGAGGGATGGTCACCCTCCGGTGGGAGAAGAAGACCGACTCCCACGGTGGAGCCAAGTGGAGGGTGAAACAGATGGTAAGCTAAAGAGATGCTTCGCTGATTGTATGCATTAGTTATGTTGATAGTGTCATGTATGTGCGCCACAGCGCACAGGTGAAAAGGATTGAGCCCAATCGCTGGTGAAGTGAATGTGCTTTATTAACAGAAAGACATACATATACCAAATGTCCCATGAGTACAGCCCAAAAATAAGAGTAGAGGAAGATGGCCGGCTACAACTCCACTGGCAAGCCCCACATGCACCAGGCGGAACCAGAGCGGAAGGGAAGGGCAGTAAATTAAGAGGAGAAGACTTACATGCAGGTTGGAGCAAACTAGCTCTGGAAACAACAACCAAACACAGTCAAAGGAAGGAGAAACCAACCGAGGAGCCAGGTCATCAATACTGACTAATACCACCACCACGACTGCTCACACCGTCACCCATAAATACCCTGACCAGATGAGTGATGAGTGGATGCAGTTGTGGTGGCAGCTGAAGCATGACGTGATAAGGAATGGATGTGTATGCGCGTGTATGTGTGTGCGTAGGTAAGTGAGAATGAATATAAATGTAAGTGCATGCATGTGTATGTGTGGAACACAAGAAATGATGGCAAACAGCCGGTATGTGAGTGGATGAGTGAGATTGCGTGTGTGTATGTGTGCGTGTATGTGTGGAAACACAGGAGATGATGGCCAACAGCTGGTGAGTGCCTGGTAGAGAGAGAGAGAGAGAAGGGGGTGTGGCCGTAGACTGGCAGGGAGCCAAGCTCAGAGGCTCTAATGACCTGCCAGCTGGAAATAATTAACAACGATCAAGAGACTACAGCCACAAATCATGAAATGGGCTGGAACAACAACGCCGTTCATGACAGATAGTAAAATATACTGTTTGAAAGTTCAGTCAACTGGATTCAAATATCCATGACACGATCCATGACCATTTGCACATGTGGAAGTTGTCTGCATGATGGATTCCCTGGTTGCTCACCCTATTCCACAAGTAGGTTCAAGTCATGTGCTCCCAGGCTCTTTTTACCATGTGCCAAGAAAACCAAAAGGACTTCAACAGACTAATCATGCAGGACAAACATGAGTCCATCACTATGATCCAGACACTAAAACCCACTCAAATCAATGGAAGCATTATGACTCGCCACCTCTGAAGAAGGGATGTGTCCAACCCTCGGTGAGCAAAATCATGCTCATGGTCTTTTTTGGACCAGCATGGAGTATTGATGATGGATTTCCTGGCAAAGGGTACCACAATTACCGGCACTTCCAGAGCTTCACTGCTGCAGAGATTGTGGAAGGCCATCGAAACCGAGAGGTGTAGCATGCTGAACAAAGGTGTCCACCTCCTCCAAGATAACGCCGGGTTCACAGCTTGCATGTTGCTCAGACAGAAGCACGGTCCTGTGGCTATGAAGTCCTTCCTCAGCCCCCTTACTCGCCCAACCTCACACCATCTATCTTCCATCTTTTCCCAACCATTTGAAGGGAAAGCACTTCCAAGATGATGAAAAGCTGACTTCCAAGGTCAACTCGTGGCTTCTAATTCAACCTGCAGACTTGTGTGTGACCTTTGGTGGTACCTGCAGTATGTAGAGACTAATAACTGTGTCAAGAGATGCTCCTCTCAGTCCATCAGAAATCAGTCAGGGGTAATCTTTAATGAGCAGCCCTCATATGTGCAACATTTTCCCTTGTGTTTTGTCGTAACCACGCACTAGTCATAGGCAAAAACCCTGCACTTTTTGAAGCCACAGCTTGCCTCTTACCTCTGGTCTACATAGTTTTACAATTCTCCCCCCTCTCTGCAGGTCTGGCAGTTTAGCAACTTTTTCTCTCCAGTGAGCTCTTGGTGCTTCAGAGACACGTCGCCCATCTCAGAACACCTAAAGGTGTGTTCTTATTATGAGAGAAATTACAAGACAGAGAAGATTATCCTGCCACGAATCAGAGATGAAAAACAGATCAACATGAGCTGCAAAGGTCCCACACTGGTGAGCTTGTTCCAGCAGAAGAGGATCATGATGTAGTCGATCAGCTTTTGCAAAAATCAGGGATGCCAAAACATCAGATTGTTTGCTTCAACGTCCTGTATGCATGCAGTCAACTTTTTTCTGTCCTTTCTTCTGCTGTATGACAGACTTCCAGGACAAAGGAGAAATATTACATAAAGAAGGGTTTATTGTACATTTAACCAATGGCACAGAAAAATAAAAAACACACAGGGCACAGGTTGTGTATTAGGTAGTTTTATAGACCTTTTCTTATATCCCCTTTACACAAGGGTGGAGCTCATTGAGAGATCTGGTCAATTTTTGATCTATCAGCGATCTTCAATGATCTCCACAGTCAGTCACCACAGTGTCCTCAAAGTTTTGACTCAGTCCAAAACACATAAGGAACTCCCAAATGATCCTAAGATCAAAAATTGGCCCAGTCTCTCAACAATTTCTGTGCTGCGTAAAGGGACCTTAGTATTTACAGATCAATATGCATTGGTGCACACTGAATACAAAAAGATTAACATATGCTTCTTATTTCATGTAGCAGTAAAGCAGACATAAATGGCTTATAAAACAGATCAAGAGGGTGGTCAGAATTTAAAAATGTGGTATTTCTAGAGCTGTGTGAAAAACATGGGGGAAGAAAATTGGTCTTCAGGGAAATGACAGGTTCTTCAGTGCTTTTTCCAAATTTCTCACAAAATTGATGTAATTAATTAATATTTACTTTCTTCATTAAGTGAAATGTGAGTTAAAAGCATATATCACTTATCATGCTAACGCAGTAAAACATACAAATGAGGTAGAAAACTGAAGGCCGTTTTGGCTCCCTCTAGTCGTCTCCTCTGGCGTTACCGAGATCTGCTCTGATGAGTTTATAAAACATCACTGAGTTCAAGATGGAGATGACACTCAGGCCAGCTACCCCCAGCATGGTGACCAACACGGGCATGTGTTCACTGTGCGCTGCCAGCCAGCAGGTCATCCAGCCCATGGTACCGAACCGGAACATCAAAAACCTGCAGGTGAGATAGAAAATATGAGGAAATCTTTACCTGAATAAAGATAGAATGGGTCAATAGAATGCCATGTTCTTCAGAAAGAGCTCTCAAGGCAGCATAAGAAGACTGAACATGTTCTAAAATGTACAGAAATGTATTTATTGAAAAATATAACTGTTTATGTGTATTGTGCATCTGCACGCTCACTCCACCCCTACTCCCCAGTCTCCCCAGTGCACAAATTCTTCTAAATCTCACTCCAAGCTTTTCTGAAAAGTTGACAGCTCTGATGCGTTTCACTTGCATGGAACTTGAGTATAAACGTCTTAACCTCAGGACTATTTCCAGCTTTTTGGGGGCCTTTGTCAGATTGTGTTTGGGGAACCTCCATTTTTGTAATGCTCAGGAGCTAAAACCCTGTGCATTGTATGAAAAAAAAAATTTCACAATAAAAATATCAGAAAATAAATTTGGGTCATTGTCTCTAGATGAACAGAGAAAAATTAAACTCATTACTCAGAATAAAAATTTAACCAGCATCTACAGAAGCCTTGCAAATTTACAGGAAAAAAGTCACAAATTTCCAATAATTTATGTGAAAAAAGTTGCAAATTTAACTTAAAGCTGGACATTTATGGTAAAAGTATCACATCCATCCATCCATCTTCTTCCGCTTAATCCTTTTCGGGTCGCGGGGGGGCTGGAGCCTATCCCAGCATCTTTGGGCGAGAGGCAGGGTCCACCCTGGACAGATTTCCAGTCCATCGCAGGGCCAACACAGAGAGACAGACAACCATTCACTCTCACAGTCAGACCTAAGGACAATTTAGAATCCCCAGTTTGATGCCAATTAACCTAATTTGCGTTTTTTTTTTTTGACATGTGGGAGGAAACCGGAGAAATCCCGGGGTAAACCCACACAGACACGAGGAGAACATGCAAACTCCACGCAGATCACTGTTGGCTGGGGGCTGGGATCAAACCCAGGATCCCCCGGCCAAGGGTGAGTTACTGTGCTGCCGCAGTGCTAACCACTCCGCTGCCCAAAAGTATCACATTGATGATAAAAAGTTGCAAATTTAAATGAAAAAGTCACAAATTTATGAGGAAAATGTTTTCAAATTTATGATGAAGCTAGAGGGCACACAGAGTGCATACCTCCACCAATGTCTGTCTGTTTGTGAGCAGGATTAAGCAAAGAATGTAGTTTAATGAAATTTTAATGGGTTCATCTGTACTTTGAGGTACAGATGAACCTATTAGATTTTGGAGGTGATCTGGGTGCGGATGTGCATTCTGGATCTTTTTTTTTTTAACATTGCAAGATAGAGCCTTGGTGGAGGTATGCACTCATACCACCTCTAATATCTCATGGGCTGGGTTCATTCGTAGCCCAAAGGGCCATCTCTAGTGAGCATTTAATCAAAATCCATCCAATAGATTTGTGTAATCCCGCACACAACCAAACAGACAAATAAACATGATCACATTACTTCCTTGGCAGAGGTAAAAATAAAAGAGAATTTATGAGCAAAAAACAGCAAGTTTTTTTTTCATAAGTTACAAATGTATCAAGGGGAAAAAAGTTGAAGGTAAAATAAACCCCCCCCCCTCCCCCCCAAAAAGTTAAGGGTGAACTTGTAGCTTGGGAGCCCCCTAGTGGCTGAGGGAGAAGAAGCATTTGCTTACTCTGAAATAAAAGCAAAAAAATTCTCAACTAGCTTTCTATACTCATGCATGCAGGTCTCGATTGGTCTAAGTTGACTGAGATTGAGATTGAGATTCAACTTTATTGTCATTACACATGTATTAATACAAGGTAACGAAACGTGACTTGGCATTTGGGCACGCTCTGCAGAGCGCATCCAGATTGATGTTACGCTGTTGGACAGGTGAGCTGATAACTATAGTGGTCAGACTGTGTTTAGCAGTACCTTTATTTTGGTAAGGAGCTAAAAGTTTAGCATTGTAATTGTAACTAAATGGTCACCTCTGCTGAGCATAATTTCAGCCAGTGTGAATGAAACTAAATGGTCAAAGTCTATGGCACTTGTGCATCTTAGGTTTAGACCCTGACCAAATAAAGCCAGTAAAACAAACATTCCCATGGTGTTTATACTTGTGTATAATTGCTTGAACAGATGACCGTGGCACCTTCAGTCATCTAGAAATTGTACCCAGTGATGAACCAGACTTGTGGAAGTCCACAATTCTCTTCCTGATATCTTGTCTGATTTCTTTTGATTTTCCCATGATGTCAAAGGAGGAAACAGTGTGTTTGAGGTGTGCCTTAAAAATACATCCACAGGTATGCCTCCAGTTAACTTAGATGTTGTCAATTAATCTGTCAGCAGGTTCCACAGCCATGACATCATTATCTAGGCTTCCCCAAATTGTTTAAAGGCATAGTACTCTTAATGTATGTAAATTTCTGACTTTGAAGGAAGTAATAAAAAATAATAAAAACTAGAAATGTTTTTGGTAATCCTAACTGGCCTAAAACAGTAAAAAGTTCAGTCTGATTTAATGTCAGACAGTGAGGGTGATCTTTTAAACTTGCACAAGATAACGACTGAGCCACCTACGTCCCCAGGTTCAGCCAGGTGATGATGGTGTAGGCCAGGGAAGTCTGAGGGGCGGACAGGTTGGAGCATGATGATCTGTTCCTTTGACCTGACAGGAGGAGGAGCTGTCTGATGTGAAGGAAAACAGAGTTGATCTCCACCAGCAGAGCCACCACAGAAAAGCCCAGGTAGAGGCGGGATGTGGCAGCCAAGCTGAAGCATGAGATCACCTGAGAAAGATAAGGGCCACAAGCCGATTCATCAAAACCTCGTTCACACTTTAAGAAAATTACATACTGTATATCAACAAAAAGGGGAAGGTTTGTTACGCTCATCCTCTGTAATAATTTAAGGGACAGATATTCACTTTGTTCCACGGGGAGGCCTTGACTAAAATTGGCTGTTTATTTTTTATTTTTTAAAGAAGAAAACAGACTATCCCCAACAGAAAACAGATTTTTTTTAACAGCTTTTACAAGTACATTACAAGCTTGGCCTCTAAGAGAAACTAACCCTGAAGGGCACTAACTTATTGTCTCTTTAAGTCACTGTGTGATCAAATGCTCGAAGATGTGCCTTCCAGGTGAATTAAAGATACTAGTGCATACCTGTGCATGCCCGTGGAAACCCGTGCATGCCCGTAGAGGGATGCACTGGAACAGAATTCTTGCCAGTTACAGGACAGTTGGTATAGCAACACAGCACTAAGTGGCAATCACATGTGATGGCTTTTGTATGCCGCCAAACAAAAATCACACAAAATATGCCCTTCCATCTGGGGCCGTTTGTCCCTCCTTGTTACTTCTTCTCCTGCCTGTCACTGTTCTGTGTTATGTTTCTTACCAGTGTCTATATACTATATGTCTTGTAGGGAGTCATGTGCTCTGTCTATGTGCCATCATATAGATATCATCTGGTGGGTCTTCTTCGTTCAGACCACTGAAGGGTCTCCTCCTGTCTCAGACGGCTGTGTTGTTCACAGACATGCCTGCGGCGTACTGGTGGAACCTGAGGTGTTTCATGTTCACGGCATCCTTTCTGATGTGTAGCAGTTCTCCTCATTCTATTGCTCTCCATCTGGTGGGTCTTCTTCTTCTTCTTCGTTGAGACCACTGGTTGAGGGATAGGTGCGTTGTAATTCCAGTTCATGGGCACGATCCTGAAAAAGTGGCTTTTAACCCTGTTCAGGAACACTTCTGAGTTCAAAGACGCATGGTCTATGTGACATCATAAACACACATTTGTGTCCTATGATGCCTGAAGTCTGTGACATCATAAAGACACATTCTAGGCCGTCCTATGATGTCCTATGAAGCGTGACACACAGACACACACAGATTTCTTGCTTTTATAGAGTGATTTATAGAGTGATAGGTGTACAGTGTAACAACAAATAAATACTGAAGTTGAAGTACTATAACGCAAGGTGCATTAGAAAGCTTTAGGGTCACAGAACTTGCACAAAGCACCTTGAACTTTGATCAAACCGAGGTGTGGAGGATGAAATGTACACCACATGAAGATAAATACTTTATCTGTATGTGTGGTTATATCATCACCAGCAGAGGGTCTCTCATCACAAAACCACAAATGAGCCGCTCATGCCACCTTTAAAGTCTTCCTTATGTTGGAACATAAGGGGTAGAAATGTGTCAGTCTAGTGTAGGTGTGATTCCCTCTGATCTCTGCTTTTAGCACACAAATACTGTATTGGTGGTTCCAAGGTTGTCATAGCCAGGAGCGGCACTGGGGTTAAGCTCCCAGTGCTCATAAAATGCTCCTTATGGCGTGCGTCTCGAAAAGCCTCTGACAACTAAGTCCAACTCCTAGCCGGCCCGTGTGGTTTAGTCTCTAAGCCCGGCGGAACTGCTTTTACTAATAGGAGAAGGGGCGAGGGCGGATCTCTGGCGCCTTAAAACCAGATGCTTCGGGTAGATGGTGGCTCGTCAACCTGGGAAGGTAGCCCCTCTAGGGGAAGGTAAACCCTGATTTCAAACCTCCGCTGCCTTGCGGCATACCCGGTCACGGGAAAGGCTTCGGGAGTCAACCCTGAGGAAAAATCCGGAGTCGGAGCCCCTAAGGCAGTTCTATGTTGTGCTCAACATCGTTCTGGCAGCTCCTGCAACGGCGCTGGTGCCAAACTGTAGCAGCCCTGCTGTTCCTTTGGATTCATCAGTGACATGGAGAGGGGGGACATGCTGCATGGGCAACATCTTATCCTCCATATCTTCCTGCCCAGGCTTGAATCCTACCAACGCCCAACGCTGGAAGGTAGAACACCGGATCACTGGAGAGGACACTCCAGCTTCACCTTTGGCGTAGACAAAACACGGGGAATGACAGTTACCGGTTATAAGCCACCACTCAATTGGCGTAGAGCTCGGTGCCAGGGGTTCTTCCCGACGGTGGGAGGGATCATCGGATCTCACTGGACAGCTACCGCCCGCCTCAAGCTGGGCAGCCCCCAGCCAATAAGGTGATGTCCCGCCACAGCTTGCTTTCCTCATTGGGTGCATGGGGATGAGGAGAAGTCCGAACAGCAGGCTGAGAACTTTCGCACCAGGCAAGACAATAAAACAAAAGAGACCAACTCTAAAACTGGGAACTTGGAACGTCCGCACTATGATGACAGGACTCGCTACTAACCTCAAGGACATCAATGACACCAGGAAGACTGCCATCATCAATAATGAGCTGAAGAGACTGGGAGTGGATATCGCCACTCTCCAGGAAACACGGTTGGCTGACGCAGGCACACTGAGAGAGAAGGACTACACGTTCTACTGGCAGGGAAAGGGCAGTGACGAACACAGGGAACACGGAGTGGGCTTTGCAGTGAAGAACACCTTGCTGAAGATGGTGGAACCGAGCAGCACTGGCTCTGCACGACTCCTCACCCTCCGCCTGAACACCACTCAAGGCCCAGTCACCCTCGTCAGTGTGTATGCCCCAACACTGACAGCCACACCAGAGGCAAAAGACGAGTTCTACGAGAATCTCGCAACAACTGTCAGGATCGTCCCCAACTCTGAACAACTCATTCTCCTTGGAGACTTCAATGCCAGAGTGGGTGCTGACCACGACTCCTGGCCCTCCTGTCTTGGACCTTTTGGCGTGGGCAGAATGAATGACAACGGACAGCGGCTGCTCGGGTTCTGCACATATCACGATCTGTGCATCACAAACTCGTTCTTCAAGACCAAGCCCCAACACAAGGTTTCTTGGCAACATCCACGCTCAAAGCACTGGCACCAGCTGGACTTGATCCTGACCAGGCGCACCTCACTGAAGAACGTGCTAATCACCCGTTCGTTCCAGAGTGCAGATTGCAACACAGACCATTCATTGGTGTGTTGCAAGGTCAAGCTGCAGCTGAAGAAATTCCATCGTGCTAGACAACCTGGAAAGGCACGGATTGACACCAGCAAGATGGCTCAACCAGAACTTGTTGAGCAGTTTGCCTCCACCTTTGAGAAGGAACTTGGTGTACCACAAGAAGGAGAATCTGCAAAGCAGAAGTGGGAAGAGCTGCGAAACACCATCCACCGCACAGCCTTGGCTACCTTTGGGAGGAAGACCTCGAAGTCACAGGACTGGTTTGATGCCAAGTTGACCGAGATGACCCCCATCATTGAAGCCAAGCGCTCAGCACTTGCTGAGTACAAGAAGTACCCAAACGAGAAGAATCTCCAGATTCTCAGGGCTGCGAGAAGCAAAGTTCAGCAGACTGCTCGGCGCTGTGCCAACGAGTACTGGACTCAGCTCAGCCAAGACATTCAAACCGCTGCCATAACAGGGAACATCCGTGGTATGTACGATGGCATCAAGAAAGCACTTGGTCCGGCTCAGAGCAAGACGGCCCCCCTCAAATCCTCCACTGGGGAGATGATCACAGAAAAGAACAAGCAGATGGAGAGATGGGTGGAACACTACTCCGACCTCTACTCCAGACAGAACACCGTGACACCGTCAGCCCTTGATGCCATCGACTGCCTGCCATCCATGGACGAACTTGACGCCGAGCCAACCATCAACGAACTCAGCAAGGCCATTGATAGCTTGGCCGCTGGCAAGGCACCCGGCAACGACGGCATACCCCCCGACCTGATAAAGCACTGCAAGACCTCCCTACTGCTGCCATTGCATGACGTCCTCTGCCAGTGTTGGAAGGAAGGTGCCGTACCACAGGACATGAGGGATGCCAAGATCATCACCCTCTACAAAAACAAAGGGGAGAGAAGCGACTGCAACAACTATAGGGGCATCTCCCTCCTCAGCATTGTTGGCAAAGTCTACGCATGAGTTGTTCTCGTTCGTCTACAGAAGCTTGCCGAACGTGTCTACCCCGAGTCTCAGTGTGGCTTCCGCGCTGCGCGATCGACGGTAGACATGATATTCTCCATCCGCCAACTCCAGGAGAAATGCAGAGAACAGAACATGCCCCTGTACGTCGCCTTCATCAACCTCACCAAAGCGTTCGATCTGGTCAGCAGAGAGGGCCTTTTCAAGATCCTGCCAAAGATAGGATGCCCACCAAAGTTGCAAAGCCTCATTGAATCGTTTCACACCAACATGCAGGGGATAGTGCAGCACGATGGCAACGTCTCAGAGCCTTTCAACATACGCAGCGGAGTGAAACAGGGCTGTGTACTTGCGCCAACCCTCTTTGGGATTTTCTTTGCTATGCTCCTGAGGCATGCCTTCAGCACAGCAACAGAGGGAATCTACCTGCACACAAGATCTGACGGCAGGCTTTTCAACCTCGCCCGCCTGAAAGCCAGAACCAAAGTACGCGAGGCTCTAATCAGAGACATGCTGTTCGCAGACGACGCTGCAGTCGCAACCCACACACAGCAGGAGCTTCAGACCCTTATGGACCGCTTCTCCCAGGCATGCAAGGACTTCGGGCTTACCATCAGCCTGAAGAAGACTAACGTCTTGGCGCAAGGCACGGAAGTACCACCAACCATCACCATTGACGACTACGAGCTGGAGGTCGTGAATCAGTTCACGTACCTGGGGTCCACGATCAGCAACAACCTCTCCCTTGATACAGAGATCAACAAGAGGATTGGAAAATCAGCCTTCACACTCGCTCGCCTCACCACACAAGTATGGGAGAATCCCAAACTCTCTGTCAAGCCGAAGATGGCAGTGTACAACGCCTGCGTCATCAGCACACTGCTCTATGGGAGTGAGACGTGGACAACATACGCCCGGCAGGAAAAGAGACTGAACTCCTTCCACTTACGCTGCATTCGCCACATCCTGGACATATCCTGGCAGGACAAAGTGCCCAACACAGAAGTTCTGTCCCGCGCCGGCCTTCCCCCCATGTTCACTCTACTCAGACAGCGCAGGCTCTGCTGGCTAGGCTATGTTCACCGTATGGAGGATGGCAGAATCCCCAAAGACGTCCTCTATGGAGAACTGGCAACTGGCAAGAGAGACGTTGGCTGCCCACAGCTGCGTTTTAGAGACGTCTGCAAGAGAGACATGAAGGCCCTGGAGATCAACACAGAGCGCTGGGAGGACCTTGCAACGGACCGCTCCAAATGGAGAGGCACCCTGACCAGACAGCTCAAGGCGGGTGAAGAGAGACTGACTGCTGCTGCAGATGAAAAAAGGACCCGCAGGAAGAACCGCCACAGACCCAGCAGCACGGAGACCACCCACAAGTGCGACCTGTGTGACAGGGACTGCCATTCGCGCATCGGCCTGTTCAGCCACAGGCGGTGCTGTTCCAGCAGAGTAGACATTTAGGATTCTCTTCCATGGTCATCATAGACCGATGGAGGCCGACGACGACTGTATTGGTGATTATGGAAAACAAACGAGACTTACAGGCATCTCAGAATTAACATTTACTAGATATTCATTTTCCTCGATTACATCAGGTACAAAACGCTACCAGTCTTGTAGGGTAAAGTGCTATATGGAATGTATTTGTAACAAAGACTTGCATTAAAATGCACAACAAGAAATGCACTTTGATATAAAACTAAAGCCATTTATTATGTATTGAATTAATATTAAATGATAGTTGATGGCTTAACATGAACAGGAATTTGACAACACTAGATGTCTCAGAAAATATTATTTTGCCTAAAAATTAATGTACAAAATATCTAATAGTTCCAAATTGCTCTCAAATACATTTACACACTTCTCGTTGTCAAGGGGGTGTGTTGAAAGGAAGACCCAAATGCGAGACTTAAGTTCACGGTATTTAGCTCCTCAAGTCCTGTGCAGACCAGCTGTGTGGGATTGTGACGTACATCTTCAACCTGAGCCTGAAGCTGGGGAGGGTACCACAGCTGTGGAAAACATCTTGTGTGGTACCTGTACCAAAAACTTCCCACCCCAAAGACCTGAACAGCTACAGACCGGTAGCCTTGATGTCCCACTTGATGAAGACCCTGGAGAGACTGCTCCTTGCTCACCTCTGCCCCCTGGTGGAACCAGCGATGGATCCACTCCAGTTCGCCTACCAGCATGGCATTGGGGTGGAGGATGCGGTGATCTTCCTCCTTCACCGTTCTCTGTCCCACCTGGAGAAGCCCGGGAATATGGTGAGGATCATGTTCTTTGACTTCTCCAGTGCTTTCAACACCATCCAACCGATGATCCTGAAGGACAAGCTGCTGCGCGCAGGGGGGGACCAGCACCTGTCATCATGGATCCTGGACTACCTCACGAACCGGCCTCAGTTTGTGAGAACCCGGGACTGTGTGTCCGACACAATCATCGGTAGCACGGGGGCCCCCCAGGGAACAGTGCTGGTTCCCTTCCTGTTCACTCTTTATACTGCGGACTTCTCACACAACACAACACACTGCCATCTACTGAAGTTCTCTGATGACTCTGCAATCGTTGGCCTCATCTCCAATGAAGCTGAAGATGAAGCTGAGTACAGAGGGCTTATCCAGGACTTTGTGGACTGGTGCCATCGGAACTGCCTCCAGATCAACGCGAGGAAAACTAAGGAGCTGGTGGTGGACTGCCGCAGGCATGGGCAACCCCTCACAGCACCAGTAAATATACAGGGAACAGACATCGAGATGGTGACATCCTACAAGTACCTGGGTGTTCATCTGAACAATAAACTAGACTGGTCTAGCACAGGCTGTTCCTGCTGAGGAGACTCAGGTCTTTTGGTGTACAAGGGGCGCTGCTGAAGACATTCTATGACACGGTGGTGGCATCAGCCATCACTTTTGGAGTGGTCTGCTGGGGCAGTGGCATTACTGCAGCCGATAGGAAGAGACTGAACAGACTGATCAAGAAAGCTAGCTCTGTCCTGGGGCAGCGCCTTGATCCGGTGGAGGAGATAGGAGAGAGAAGGACGGTGGCTAAACTGTCATCTCTGCTGGAGTCCGAGTTCCACCCTATGCAGGACATACTGAATGCACTGAGGAGCTCATTTAGCAGCAGACTACATCATCCCAGGTGCACAACCGAGAGGTTTCACAGGTCCTTCCTACCAACGGCTGTCAGACTGTACAACCTAAGCAGGGCTGCTCGCAGAGATAGCAAAAAGACGTAACAAACTAATAGTTTTTTGAATGCAAAAGATGCAATAGACTTACACAATGGTCCCCTCCGGCATACAACTAGGAAAATACCGGTCGCTATGGAGGGTGAGAATATGTATGGGCACATAATCATACCATGTAGGATAACTAAGTAGACGGTTATGCTGTTTTATCCCATCTAGCAACAATGCTCTGCACTGTGTGTGTTTATATATTTACATATTTATTCCATCTAGCTACAATGCTCCGCACTGTGTGTTTATATATCTACATATTATTCCATCTAGCTACATTGCTCCGCACTGTGTGTGTTTATACTGTATATTTACATATTTATTCCATCTAGCTACAATGCTCCGCACTGGGTGTGTTTATATTTATATATCTATATATTTATTCCATCTAGCTACAATGCTCCACACTGTGTGTTTATACTGTATATCTACATATTATTCCATCTAGCTACATTGCTCCGCACTGTGTGTGTTTATATATTTACATATTTATTCCACCTAGCTGCAATGCTCTGTACTGTGGGTGTTTATATATCTACATATTTATTCCATCTAGCTACAATGCTCCGCACTGTGTGTTTATATATTCATATATTTATTCCATCCAGCTACAATGCTCTGCACTGTGTGTCTGTGTGTGTGTATATATATACATTTTATAGTAATATATACATATGTATATTAGCTGCTCTTGCTTGCTTGCTTTTTTTCTTGCCTTCTGATTGTTGCTCTGAGTGTTGCTATCCCTGTGCTGTTGCAATCCTGGAATTTCCCCGTTGTGGGACTAATAAAGGCTTATCTTATCTTATCTTATCTTTATTTGACCTGGTCAAACCCAGAGCAGCTCAAGGGTGCAAAATAACAAAACTCTAGAACAGGCAAGACAAGGCTCAAGGCATGACAAGACTAACATGACTCGACTTAGGAAGACTAAGGACACTGTGCAGGACAAAGGCAGACACTGACATAAATAGGCAAGGACTAATCATGACAACACAGAACAGGTGGGGAGACCAATCAGGACTGACAACAGACACATGTAGAAAACAGTGACAACAGGTATGGGAAAACAGGACAGCTGGGATGAGCAGACAATCATGGACAAGGGGGGACATGACCATGACAACGACCTTCTCATCTTCATAGCAGTCTGTCGGGGCGACAATGACCATAATGAGACAATGAAAATAATAATAATAATAATAAACTGAGGACAGGGCAGAGACAAAAGCTATTTAACCTCAGAAGAGACACAATAATAAAATAAACACAATGACCAAATGACACTAAGGCAGGAATAAATATAAACAAGAACATAATACTGATGACCAAACAGAACTGAAGCTACACAGAGACTGAGATAATAATAATAATGAGCAAGAACAAAAAACACAGAAAATCATATAATAACTCAAGGCAAGGACGTGAGCTGAGCCGGTGTCCAGTGACAAGAAAATCCAAACTACAAAACAAGGCGAGGACACGGGCCCAGCCCAAGTTCTGACATTACCTCCCTCATATGGGGCAGCTTCCAAACGACTCTCATACAGTAACGACAAAAAACCAAAACACCCTCCCAGGGTGGGGGCACAAGGCCAGGCGGGTTGAAACAAAACTCTTAACCCCCCCCCCCCCCACACACACACACACACACAGAGTCCAAGGCAAAAAAAAAAGTTTGTGGGGTACAAAAAAGTCCACAACCCCAGTACATACAGTCATGTGAAGAAATTAGGACACCCTGTATAAGCCTCTGTGTGTGTGTGTGTGTGTGTGTTTTTTTTACATATTTGGACATATTTAATATCAATGTTAAAAATACTGGGAGAGTCATGTAATACAACTAAACAATTACAAATTAATTAAAGACTTTTTTCAAATTTTCTGTAAAATGTAATTCTAAACAAATAGTGAGGAATGAATTAGGACACCCCCATCTTTTTTAGGACACCCCCATACCCGTCAAGTGATACGGTTTCACCGTATTTTAATATGGGGAAAATGCAATTTTAGCAAATACGAGCGTATTGCCATTTCTGTACGCCAAAAAGAAAAATATACAGCGAAAAAAAAAATTAGTGAGAGAACCTAAAATCAACTGAACAGTAATTCGATGCCTGGCGAAACTGAACGCACCTAAGCAGTCTTTTTGTGATTTTCAAAATGGCTTCATGCAGCGCACCGCCGGCGAAGAAAACAAAGCTTGAAGAAAAGGGAAATCGAGGGACTGGACGTCACCGAAAAGAATGGGAGAGTCCGAGCTTCGAGAAGGGAAAATACGCTCATCTGCATCAGATCGGTCTGACAGCCAGACCCACACTGCAGGTCAGTGCCTTTTTAGTCCTTCATGCTTCCTAGACACACTGGATATAAAGTATCAAACTTCAGCTTTCAGTAGATCAAACCCAATGAAGGTGATGATTTACAGTAGGTGAGACTAGGGAAACACCATCTTTGACTGACAGCGCTGTTCAGATTCAGCAGGGCATATGCTGCTCCATGATAGCTATGGCACTAAAAAACAGGCTTTTCAATTTTATATAATTTAGCTAAAATATAGAAATGTTACACATTTATGAGGGCTGTTCATAAGAGATTTCCCCTGAGTCATCTTTCATGGACTGAGAAGACTCAACCTTGGCACATTTATTAGTCTTTCTCTGCATAGTTACCACCAAGGGTTACACATTTCTCCTATCGCTTTATGCAGCTGGGGAGACCTCACCTGTAGAAGTCTGCAGGCTGTGCCAGAAGAAGCCACAACTTGACCATGGAAATCAGCATTTCATTGTCTTGGAAGGGCTTGCCCTTCAAAAATGACTTGATTGTTGGAAAAAGGTGGAAGTCAATGGTATAAGGTAGGGAGGGGAAGTGGGGTGAGGAAGGATTAAATAGCCGCAGGACTGTGCTTCCCTCTGGGCAACGTGTAAGTTGTGAGCCCGGCATTATCTTGCAGGAAGCGGACACCTTTGGTCAGCATGATGATTACTTTTGATGACCTTCTGCAATTTCTGCAGCAGTGAAGTGTAGTAAGTCCCGGTAATTGTGGTACCCTTTACCAGGCAATCCATCATCACTACTCCATGCTGGTCCCAAAAGACCGTGAGCATGACCTTGCCTGCCAAGGGTTGGACATGTGCCTTCTTCAGAGGTGGTGAGTCATAACGCTTCCATTGCTTCAACTGGGCTTTAGTTTCTGTACAATAATGATGGACGAATGTTTCATTCTATGTGATTAGTCTGTCAAAGAAGTCATCTTGTTTTGTTTTTTTTGGTACATGGCCAAAAGAGCCTGACAGTATGTGACTTGTTCCTGCTTCTCAAGTTCATCCTGCCTATCATCAACAACTTCAACACCATCTTTCAAGCAGACGAGAGCAAGATAGGCAGTCTCCTCCCTGAAATGGATCGTCTCTTGAGAAAACTATTGGTCAAATTTGTTCAAATGAAGTATGTAAAAGCGACCAATGACCTAAGAAAGCTGGATTTCCTGGACAGTGACCTGCAGCACTCTGATGAGTTTATCGCCATTGGACTGGAAACCAGAGAAGCCCTACAAACCCATGAACTTGACCCAGGCACAGAGCAGAAGTTCTTTGAAGCAGTAAGAGGCTTCTATGAAGCTGTAGTGAGAAAGATGCTCAACAAGTTCCCCTTTGACGACAAAATTCTGCCACACCTCTCTGTCCTCGACCCCAGGAAAACAGAGTCCCTGACCTATGGCCCCATTGTAGAGCTTGCTGCTGCATTTTGCCCCACTGTTGATATAGAAGAGCTGAAAGAAGAATGGGAGGACCTGCAACTGCTGCCAGAAAACACAGTGCCTCTACAAGACAAGGATGGCAAGCCTGTCCGTGTTGATGTCTGCTGGGGTCAGGTGATGGCCTTGAAGACAGCCCTTGATGTGCCCCGCTTCTCCCAGCTCCTCAAAGTGTACTCAGCACTGCTTTGCCTTCCTCACAGCAATGCTGACAGTGAGAGGGCTTTCAGCATGGTCAGGAAAATTCACACCGACTTCAGAAAAAGTATGCCCCCAGAAACTCTGACTTCTTTCATGCAAGTGAAAATGAATTGTGACACTCCATGCTTCAAGGTCAAGCCTCCAAAAGAAATGCTAGAGTCAGCAAAGGCTGCTACTTGGAACTATAACAAGCAGCATCAGTGAACATTTTCTTGTTTCAAGTTCATCCAAGTGCATTAGTGTAACAAAGCTGACAATTAAAAACTCTTTAATTCCAAGTGTATATATCTAGCTGACAGTTAAGAACTATATTCAGAATTATTCTTATTGTATACTTTCAAATTAAGCAATCCACCTTGTGCTAATGTAAATTTGAAAAATATTGTTTATTTATCTATTTATTTATTTATTATTAATATTATCATTTTTTAAATTTATTTATTTATTATTTTTTTTATTTATTTTTTTTGTGCTACTTGGCTTATTATTTACACATTACCAAAAAGTTATGGCTCAAGATTGTGTCCATATAAGTGTACGTTTGAATAAATATGTTTGAAATAGTTCATGTTGCAATTGTTGTTGTTTGTTTGGTTTCTGTTTGGGGGTTTTTTGCTTCAGTTTTCTTTCATCTGCCGATAAATACAGTTTTTAAGTACTCGGTACAGGTGTGAAAGCCCCCACCAATAAGGGAGGCATGAGGTATGCCTTGACAGGTATGCATCCCGACATTCATTCCCACTTAAAATGGCTAAAATAAATGTTAAAAAATGGAGGTAAAAACAAAAACAAGGTTAGATATAGATATGTGAACATTTATTAATAAAGAACTGAATATTTAGGGATGGGGGGGTATAAGGACCTGTACTTATATAGTGCTTTTCTAGTCACAAAGACCACTCAAAGCGCTTCACTAGCACTAACCCTCTACTCTAAGGGTCTATAGGAGACAGATATCTAGGGACAATTTAGAACAACCAATTAACCTAACATGCATGTATGTCTTTGGATTGTGGGAGGAAACCGGACCCCCCGGAGTAAACCCACGCAACACAGGCAGAACATGCAAACTCCACACAGAAAGATTCCTACCCCTGCCAGCCTGGGGATTCGAACGGGGTGTTCTAATTTTTTCACATGATTGTAAACCAAGGAAGGTCAAGGGGCCTACGCAAGTCGCTGGACCCCCAGACCGGAATGCAGGGTGAATCAGGCGGCCTGCCACTGTCCTTAGACCACCAGACCCCAGAGAAAGGTGGGACAATGTCTGCAGGGGCACAGAGCTCGCCAAACACAACTAAAGGAGCTTTTTGCCTGCAACTGGTGCCTGCAGCACACCGACCCCAGAAACCGATGGCAGAGGCACACCGAGCTCAGCAGGAGATGACAGAGGAACGCTGGCCTCTGGATACAGCGACTGAGGTGCATTGGCCTCAGGAGCAGATGATGAAGGCCCATTGGCCTCAGGAACAGGTGTCGAAGGCTCACCGGCCTCAAGAATAGCAGGTGGAGACGCATCGGCCTCAGCAGCAGACAGCGGGGAAGACAGATGTCGAAGGAGCACCAGCCTCAGAAATGGATGGCGAAGGCGCATCGGCCTCAGGAACAGATGGTGAAGGTGCACCGGCCTCAGAAACAGATGACGAAGGTGCACAGGCCTCAGGAGCAGAGGATGGAGGCTCACCGGCCTCAACAGCAAACGACTGAGGCGCACCGGCTTCTGGAACAAATGACAGAGGTGCACCACCCTCTGGAACACATGGCGAAGGTGCACAAGCCTCTGGAACGCATGACAGAGGCGCACTGGCCTCTGGAACACATGGTGAAGGTGCACCAGTCTCTGGAACACATGACAGAGGCGCACCGGCCTCTGGAACACATGACAGAGGCGCACCGGTCTCGGGAACAGATGACGGAGGCGCACCGGCCTTGGGAACAGATGACGGAGGCGCACCGGCCTCGGGAACAGATGACGGAGGTGCACCAGCCTCTGGAACACATAACAGAGGCGCACTAGCCTCTGGAGCACACGTTGGTGGCTCACAGGCCTCAGGAACAAACAACGGAGGTGCACCAACCTTAGAAACGGACGCCGGAGGTACACCGGCCTCTGGAATACATGACGGAGGTGCACCTGCCTTGGGAACACATGATGGAGGCACACCAGGCTCGGGAACACATGACGGAGGTGCACCGGCCTCAGGAACACATGAATCAGAATCAGAATCAGAATCAGGTTTATTGCCATTGTTCATGTAGTACACAAACTAGGAATTTGTCTCGGTACAATGCTGCAACATTAAACATGATAAGATAAGAGAAATAAACTATACATGTAATAAAGTGTAGGATAAGATTAAGTGATACTGGTCAACAGTTAAAATATATATTAGCCAGCAGCAGATACTGTGGAGAACTATATAGTGCAGTCGGTAATGCAGGAAGAAAACAGTGATGATTGACATGAGTCTGGTTGAGCTGCTGTACATGGTGCACGAGAGTCACTTAGTGTTCAGCAGTCTAATGGCAGAGGGGAAGAAGCTGTTCATGTGACGGGAGGTTTTAGTCTGGATGGACCGAAGTCTTCTACCAGAGGGGAGGGGGGCAAACAGTACGTGACCAGGGTGTGAGGGATCGGCTATGATCCGGCCAGCACGCCTCCGGGTCCTGGAGATGTACAGATCCTGGAGAGATGGGAGCTTGCAGCCGATCACCTTCTCAGCAGTGCGCACGACGCGCTGCAGCCTTAGTCTGTCCCTGGCAGTGGCTCCTGCGTACCACACGGTTATGGAGGTGGTGAGGATGGACTCGATGATGGCTGTGTAGAACTGCACTAACATCTTGGTGGGTAGCTTGAGCTTCCTCAGCTGCCACAGGAAGAACATCCTCTGCTGGGCTTTTTTGATGAGTGAGCTGATGGTCAGCTCCCATTTGAGGTCCCTGGTGATGGTAGTGCCTAGGAAGCGGAAGGAATCAGCAGTGGTGATGGGAGAGCCTGAGAGGGTGAGGGGGGGCAGAGGAGTAGTGACTTTCCTGAAGTCTACAATCATCTCCACTGTCTTCAGAGCGTTCAGCTGCAGGTTGTTATTGCTGCACCAGGACGCCAGCTGGGCCACCTCTCTCCTGTAGGCGGACTCGTCGCCGTTGGAGATGAGCCCGATGAGGGTGGTGTCGTCCGCAAACTTGATCAACTTGACAGACTGGTGGCTGGAGGTGCAGGAGTTGGTGTAAAGGGAGAAGAGTAGGGGGGAAAGTACACAGCCCTGGGGTGATCCGGTGCTGATGCTAGTATAGTCTGAGACAGTCTTTCCCAGCCGCACATGCTGCCTCCGGTCCGTCAGGAAGTCGATGATCCACCTGCAGAGGGAGTCAGGCACGTTGAGCAGGGACAGCTTGTCCCGGAGCAGAGCGGGGCGGATGGTGTTGAATGCGGAGCTGAAGTCCACAAACAGGATCCTGGCGTAGGTTCCCGGGGAGTCCAGGTGCTGCAGGATGGAGTGGAGGGCCAGGTTGACTGCATCGTCTACAGACCTGTTGGCTCGGTAGGGAAACTGCAGCGGGTCCAGGAGAGGGGTGGTGATGGACTTGAGGTGGGACAGGACCAGGCGCTCAAAGGACTTCATGACTACAGAGGTGAGCGCTACAGGTCTGTAGTCATTAAGTCCAGTGATCCGTGGCTTCTTGGGGACAGGGATGATGGTGGAGGATTTGAGGCAGGATGGCACGTGGCATAACTTAAGGGAGGTGTTAAAAATGTCTGTGAATACAGGAGCCAGCTGTTTCGCACAGAGTCTCAGGGTGGAGGGAGACACGCCGTCTGGGCCGGGGGCCTTGCGCGGGTTCAGTCTGGAGAACTGTTTGAGCACATCCTGCTCACTGATGATAAGGGGAGGGGGGGAGGAGGGGGGGGGGGGTGCCTTAAATGAAGTAGGGAATGTGGAGGCTGTGGAGCTGGAGGGAGGGGGGGAGTTGGACACAGATGACGAGGTGTCAAAACGGGCATAGTGTTGGGACAGTCTCTGACAAAGGGCTTTGTCATCCTGACCTTTAGGAGCCTGAGGCCGATAGTTGGTGATCTGCCTCAGTCCTCTCCACACGGAAGCCGAATCATTAGCAGTGAACTGCTGCTGGAGTCTCTCTGAGTATAGAGATTTAGCCCTCTTCAGCTCTCTGTTAAACCGGTATTTAACCTCCCTGTAGCAGTCCCTGTCTCCACTTTTCAGCGCTGCTTCCTTCTCCTTCCTGATCTGTCTGAGCTTAGCTGTGAACCAGGGTTTGTCATTAGAGTAACTCACCCTGGTGCGTGATGGAAGAATGTTCTCTTCACAAAAGTGGATATATGAGTTCACAGTGTCCGTGTACTCATCCAGATCATGCGTGGCTCCTTTAAGCATGCCCCAGTCAGATATTTCCATGCACGTTTCCAGCTTCTCCTCAGCATCACTGGTCCGTATCTTCGTAGTGCTCACAACAGGTTTAGTGAGCTTCAATCTCTGTGGTGACATGACAGAGGTGCACTGGCCTCTGGAACACACGATGGAGGCTCACTGACCTCAGGAACAAACAATGGTGTTGCACCAACCTTAGAAACGGACGGCAGAGTTACCCCAGCCTCTGGAAGACACGGCGGACATGCACTAACATTCGGAGTGGATGACTGAGGCACACCAGCCTCAGGAGCTGATGGTTGGAGTGTACTGACCTCAGGTGCTGATGGTTGTAGCGCAGACATGGCGTGAGGTGAAGCTGCAGCTGCTGGGAGCACCTCCAATGATGAGGCAGCTGCTGACTGGACCTCGGACGTGGTGCTCAGTGAGAGGGAGAGTGAAGACACAGGTAATGAGGGGAGAATGGAAGTGACAGCAGAGACAGGGAGAGAGAGCTCAGTGGTGGTAGGTTGCTGTCGCTGAGCCCCCTCCCTGAGAACAAGGTGAGACCTTTCATCAACAGATGTAAAATAATGAAAAGGTACTTGTGCTTGTTCCTGCTCTGCTGCCGCTGGAGTGTCAAGTGAGTCCTCCTGGGAACTGCTGGAACTCGTCTGATGGAGAGTCTCTGCCCGATGATGTAAAGCTGGCACAGGGTCGAAGGAGGAGGAAAGGGAGGCCTGGAGCACCTCCGCTGGGGATGAGAAACTGGGCTGCTGTGTCACTCAGCACTGGCAGGAACCACATCTTCCTGCGGATGGACGTTGTCCTTCCTCCTTCAGCTCCTCTCCCACTGCTAGTGATGACTTCACCAGCCCCTGGAGAATCCTCTGCAGGTTGGTCACAAAGCGCAGGAGTCTGGCGAGATGGGGGTACTGTTGCAGGGTGGGAAAAGCCTCGATCAATGCCTTGGCCATAGCGAGGAACATGAGTGCTTTCTCCGGCATGCAGGAAGTGCGGGCGTACTCAATAAGGTCCTCAATGCTGGAAGCCACCCATGCTTCCTCTTCGTCGAGGCCCATTAAATGGAATTTTAAGTCTGCTGGGTCCTTTTGACGGTGTCCTTCTGTCAACGGGGTGTGTTGAAAGCAGGAGCCAAATGTGAGACTTAAGTTCACGGTGTTTATTTGAGCTGGTCAAACCCAGACCAGCTCAAGGGTGCAAAATAACAAAACTCAAGGACAGGCAAGACAAGGCTCAAGGCATGACAAGACTAACATGACTAGACTTTGGAAGACTAAGGACACTGTGCAGGACAAAGGCAAACACTGACATAAATAGACCAGGGGTAACCATGATGACACAGAACAAGTGGGGAGACCAATCAGGACTGACAACAGACACATGTAGAAAACAGTGACAACAGGTATGGGAAAACAGGACAGCTGGGATGAGCAGACAATCATGGCCGGGGGGGCGGGGGGGCATGTCCATGATAACAATCACAATATTAATAATAATAATAATAATAATAATAATAATAATAATAATAATAAAATGAGGACTGGGCAGGGACAAATCTATGGAACCTCAGAATAGACATGATAATAAAAATAAATACAATGACCAAACTACACTAAGACTAAGGCAGGAATAAATATAAACAAGAACATGATAATACTAATGACCAAACAGAACAGAAGCTAAAGCAGAGATAATAAGCACAGAGACCGAGATAATAATAATAATGAGCAAGAACAAAAAACACAGAAAATCATAAGTAACAACTCAAGGTGAGGACATGAGCTGAGCCCATGTCTCGGTGACAAGAAAATACAAACTACAAAATAAGGTGAGGACATGGGCCCAACCCACATTCTGACACTCATTACTGCAGTGAATAGCTGTTTAACAACTTTGTTTTTTAAACAAAATAAAGCAATATTTATGTAGTCTGTAAAAGTGTAAAACAATTGATTTTTTTCCATACTGAGTTTACAGTTTAATGTGAGAATAAATGTCATAGATCTTGGACACATAGAATGGAAAACCAAATTATGTCATATGGAAGTAAATATATATATCACTTCACTCTATCATCACTCTTCACTCTATAAAAGCAAGAAATCTGTGTGTGACGCTTCATAGGACATTATAGGACGGCCTATGATCTCTTCCTGAACATCATAGGACATCCTTTGATCTCAGGCGTCATAGGACACATAAGACAATTGTGTCTTTATGATGTCATATACATCAAGCCTGTCTTCATCAGGCAACATGTCTTTATGATGTCATATACATCAAGGCTGCCTTCATGTCTTTATGATGTCATATACAGTGAGTCCATGCCGGAAAGCCTCTTTTTGTTCAGATCTATTTTCATGATCCTGTTCATGAACTGTAATTACGACACACCTATCTCTCAACCAGTGGTCTCAACGAAGAAGAAGAAGACCCACCAGATGGAGAGCAATAGAATAATGACAACCGCTGCACATCAGAAAAGATGCCATGAAGATGAAACACCTGAGGTTCTAGCAGTACATTGCACCAGTCTGAGTCAGGAGGACACCCTTCACCAGCATAGGTACGACAGACTTTATAGCACGTTTCTAGGACATCATAGGACAGCCTATGATCTCTGCCTCATCATCATAGCACATCCTATGAACTCAGGCATCATAGGACGACTCGCCATGCCTACATGATGGCAAATGTGTAACCTTGATGAATGCCAGTCTACACTACAAATGTGTAAAACGCCAAGCAAAGCGTTGATTTTGTCCGGGTGCTCCGGTTTCTTGGTTTCCACAGGCATGCACGGCCCTTCCTGAACAGGGTCGAAAGCCACTTTTTCACGATCGTGCCCATGAACCAGAATTATGACGCACCTATCCCTCAACCAGTGGTCTGAACGAAGAAGAAGAAGACCCACCAGATGGAGAGCAATAGAATGAGGAGAACTGCTGCACGTCAGAAAGGATGCCGTGAACATGAAACACCTCAGGTTCCACCAGTACACCGCAGGCATGACTGTGAACAACACAGCCGTCTTGAGACAGGAGAAGACCCTTCAGCAACGGGCGTGCAGAAATACTTGCTTATACTTGGTTTCTATGGGCATGGATAGGTATGCACGGGTACGTACTAGTCATCACTCTATAAATTCAAGAAATCTTTGTGTGTCTCTGTGTCACAACCATAGGACATCATAGGATGGCCTATGATGTCCTAGCAGAGCCTATGATGTCCCTAGGATGTCTGCATCATAGGACATCAAGCCTGCCTTCATGTCTTTATGATGTCATATACAGTGATGCCGCCTTCTTCTTCTCTCGGTTACTGGTGGATAGCAAACAACTGAAAGGTGCATACCACCACCTACTGTACTACAGTGATGCCTGCCTGCCTGCCTGACAGCGATATGATGCTGTCCTTGGTGTCTTTATGATGTCATACACAGTGAACATCAGGACTCGCGATGCCGTCATATAGACAAAAGCACCATGCCATCATATACACAATAGGACACAGCACTTTAAACCACACCCATTTGAAGTAGTAAATCTGGAAATCTTAAAAAATATCATATGAACATCAGGACTCGCAATGCCATCTTATAGACAAAAGGACAATGCCGTCATATACACAATAGGACACATCACTTTAAACCACACCCATTCAAAGCAGTAAATCTGGAAATCTTAAAAAATATCACTCGATACATTCAAGAAATCTGTCAAGTGTAAATCTGGAAATCTTACACCCATTCGAAGCAGTACATCATCGCTATGCCATCATCAAAGATCATAGGACCTAAGATAGCTTTAAAGATCAAACGCAGGCATGACTCATGATCATAGCACTCGCTATGACATCATCACAGATCATAGGACTCACTAAGACACCATCAAAGATCAACGGCGGGCATCACTGAGTGCTGACATGCTTGCTTACACCCTTGCTTACACCTGCTTTCTACAGGCATCTAGATATACTTGCTTGTACTTGGTTTCTATGGGCATGCACGGGTATGTACTAGTATAGACAAACGTGTCCAAAATGTGTCTTTATGATGTCATATAGACCATCACTCACGATGCCTACGCTAATGTGTCTTTGACTCATACAATGCCCTATGACGTCTGCATGATGTCCTATGACATCATGAAAAAAAAAAAAAAAGATGGCGGCGCGCCTAGACGCAGCGGCCCCTCTTGGTATCAGCGAGTGTGAGAGTTTTAACCATCCCAGACGTACATTCTGTAAAACTTACAACCGTGAGACCTTATTAAACATCAAGGTACTGCACACTGCAAGAATCGCGGCGAATCGGTTGTGATTTGGACATTCTACGCCAGCATGGAATTTTGGCGGAGTCCCCGCTGGAAGCTACCCGGGAGAGGAGGAAGCGGAAGCGGAGCGAGCGCAAGCAAAAGCGAGGAAAAAGGGCCGGGATCCATGCTAGGCTAAAGGCTAACCCCTCCAGACCAGCGGTACCGTCGCTTCTTCTATCAAACGTCCGCGCCCTCGAAAACAAGGTAGACGAGCTGCGTTTGCTGAAAGAAACCCGGAGAGAGTGGAGGGACTGCTGTGTGTTTGTTTTCACCGAGACATGGCTCCACGACAACATTCCTGACGAGGCCATTCAGCTGGAAGATATGGCGATGTTCCGGGCCGACAGGGAAACGGCGAGCTCCGGTAAGAGCCGGGGGGGTGGGCTATGCATCTATGTTAACAAGAACTGGTGCGTTAATGCCACGTTAGTGTCTAAACACTGCTCTCCGTTGGCGGAGTTCCTTATTGTTAATTGTCGGCCTTTTTATCTGCCGAGGGAATTCAGCAACGTGTTTGTAGTTGGTGTTTACATAGCGCCGAGCGCTAACGCTAAAGCTAATGCTAAGAAGGCACTCGGGGAACTGCACAATGCAATCAGTGGAATCCAAACGTCACACCCGGACAGTTTTGTGGTGGTTGCGGGGGATTTTAACCACACCAGCTTAAAGACTGTGCTCCCTAAGTTTAAACAATGTGTAGACTTTAAGACCAGAGGAGAGAATATGTTGGACTTAGTGTACACAAACACAGATGCATATAAAGCGTTACCCCGCCCCCATCTCGGCCGTTCTGATCACATGTCCGTGATGCTGGTTCCTGCCTACAAACCTTTATTGAAGCGCAGCAGGCCAGCAGTGAAACAAATCAGGATTTTGCCAGAGAGTGCAACCTCTGCACTGCAAGACTGTTTTCATCACACAGACTGGAAGATCTTCAAAATAGCAGCTTCCCAGGAAGACAGGACAGATGTGGAGGAGTATGCTGATTCGGTCACCAGCTACATCGCGAAGTGCACAGAGGATGTCACTACAGTGAAGACCATCACTATGCGGGGTAATCATAAGCCCTGGATGACTGCAGAGGTGCGTTCGCTGCTTAAAGCCAGAGATGCAGCGTTCAGAGCGAAGGACAGGATTGCCCTCCGCTCAGCCAGGTCTGCGCTTTCAAAGGGAATTAAGGCGGCAAAGCGCGCCTATGCGGAGAAAATCCAGGGACACCTCTGTGACACTAGGAACACCAAGCAGATGTGGCAGGGAGTTCGGACACTGACGGGCTTTAAGTCTAGGCAGGGGGTCGATGATGACGACGCTTCGCTTCCAGACAGGCTTAACGACTTCTTTGCACGTTTTGAAGCATCAAACTCGACAATCAGAGGGAGGGCCGGCCCACTCCCACCATCGGTCGGACCAGCTTTTACCATTAACACAGCAGACACACGGAGGACCCTATCCAGAATCAACCCACGCAAAGCTGCAGGTCCAGACAACATTCCGGGACGTGTGCTCTTAGACTGCGCGAGCGAGTTGGCGGATGTCCTGACTGACATTTATAACATCTCCCTGAGTCAGGCCATCGTTCCCAGATGCTTCAAGACCTCTATCATTGTACCGGTGGCAAAGAAACCAGTGGTGTCCTGTTTGAATGACTATCGTCCTGTTGCACTTACACCAATTGTGATGAAGTGTTTTGAGCGGCTTGTCAAACCACACATCACAGCCTGCCTCCCTGCATCACACGACCCGCTCCAGTTTGCATATCATTCAAACCGCTCCACGGAGGATGCTATAGTCACCACCCTACACTCTGTCATCACCCACCTGGTCCAGAAAGACACCTACGCCAGACTCCTGTACATTGATTTCAGCTCAGCATTCAACACCATTATTCCCCAGAGACTGATGGAGAAATTACTCCTTCTCGGTCTGAACACCGCCACATGTCTCTGGATCCTGGATTTCCTGACTGAGAGACCTCAGTCTGTCCGGGTTGGAAACAACATCTCCAACTCTGTCACGCTGAGTACCGGAACCCCTCAAGGCTGTGTACTCAGTCCACTGTTGTTTACACTTCTAACACATGACTGTGTATCCAAACACGAGGGGAACCAGATTATTAAGTTTGCAGATGACACCACGGTGGTGGGACTTATTCAGAGGGATGAGGAATCAATGTACAGGGAAGAAGTGAGAGACCTGGAGGGCTGGTGCAGGGAGAACAATCTGGTGCTCAACGTGGACAAAACAAAGGAGATGATTATCGACTTCCGGCGGTCACAGCCTGAGCACGTTCCCCTCAGCATCGGCGGCCGTTTAGTGGAGAGAGTAGAGAACATCAAGTTCCTCGGAGTGCAGATCTCGCAGGACCTGACCTGGAGCAAGAATTCCTTGGAGATCAGGAAGCGGGCTCAGCAGAGACTACACTTCTTGAGGAAACTCAAACAGGCCTCTCTCCCCATCTGCATCCTCAGGACCTTCTACAGAGGTGTGGTGGAGAGTGTTCTGATGTACTGCATTGCTACATGGTACTCCAGCTGCAGTATGTCAGACAAAAAAGCCCTGCAGAGGATAGTCAAGGGGGCGGAGAGGGTAATTGGAGTCTCCCTCCCCTCTGTCCAAGAACTTTTTCAGAACCGTTGTAGGAGCAGGGCACTGAACATTGTCAAGGACCGTTCTCACCCTCTGCGTAAACACTTTGAACTTCTTCCATCTGGTAAACGATTCCGGAGCATCAGAGGCAGAACCACCAGACTGATCAACAGCTTCCTCCCACAAGCTGTCAGGATGCTGAACAGCTGACCCGGAATCTCACATACACACTACTGCACCTATGGACATTTTGTATATTATAGTTAGTTATTCTTTTTCCCCAAGTATGTCTCAGGGATGTGTGAATGGATGGGGGGGGTGGGAGCTATGTGGGAGTGTGTCTTAATCATGCTGCTTCTTATATGGATGCCGAGAGAAACGCAATTTCATCTTGCCTGTACTACAGTTGTATGTACAGCAATATGACAATAAAGTCTGATTTGATTTTGATTTGATGATGAGCCGATGATACCAGGCAACATAAGACTCGCAATGCCATCATATAGACCATCACTCACGATGCCTACACTAATGTGTCTTTATGATGTCATATGGCTCAAAATTGGCAAGGTTAATAAGTCATATCATCATATTATAATTCAAGAAATCTCTTGTCTCTGTGTGTGTGTCTGTCTGCGTC
Source organism: Pholidichthys leucotaenia (assembly GCA_020510985.1). Classification (NCBI taxonomy): domain Eukaryota; kingdom Metazoa; phylum Chordata; class Actinopteri; order Cichliformes; family Pholidichthyidae; genus Pholidichthys; species Pholidichthys leucotaenia. The sequence continues at coordinate 398,410,946 of CM035844.1, read as the reverse complement.
TGTGTGTGTGTGTCACGATCATAGGACCTGTGTTGCCATGATAACCATGTCAAAGATCAAAGGCAGGTATCACCATGGTTACTGTTGCCATGGTAACCATGTCAAAGCTCAAAGGCAGGCATGCAGCAGGGGTTATACGGGCACTGTTACCATGGTAACAGTAACTTTCTACAGGCATGCAGAAATGCTTGCTTACACTTGGTTTCTACGGGCGTGCACGAGTATGCACTAGTATATCCAAACACAAGGGACAAAGTTCATTACCAGAGAGTGATGGAGGAGCAGATCCCAGGACTGTTTGAATGGCTGGTTCACTGCCATGTCAAAGAAGTCATGGATGAAATAACCTGGACGAAAAGTAAACATGTGTAAACCCATTTAACATGGTGCAGTGAAACACCTGAAATATTTAGTTTCATAACTGGACCGTATATGTGTGTCACCTGTAGATGCAGCAACCAGGCCGTGAGAGTACAAGGAGTAAGAGGAGATCAGGTCCTCCATCATCTCAGGCTTAAGATAGAAGCTACACAGTTAAAGAGAGCCCAGACTAGTTTTGATTATATGCTACATTTTAGCAATCTGTGCTGTATGATAAAATAAAGTGTTGGAGAAACACAAACACCAATTGATTTTCTAGGAGCAAGCACATGGCAATGGTGGGGAGGAAGAACCCACATTGACAAGAGGAGATGTTTAACAGGACCAGGCCCAGGATGGACAGATCTGCCAGCACCAGACAAGGTATCAGAGGAATGAAGAGCAATTTTAAAAGGGGACAAAAAAATTACGAAAGAGACCAACTAGCAGACAATAACTTAAATGGAGACAAATTCATAGGGAATGAAAAAGTGGGAGTAAATATGAAAAGAAATGAAACCAAATGTCAAGTGTAACAGACCATAAAGCCGCCCCCGCTCCGTCAATGAGCTGTGGGCCAGTGACGTGCTGATATTCCTCCACTTCCATGCCTTTTTGAGTGCTGGCTCTGGTGTTGGCAGGACTCTGACGACTTTGTTCAGCAGTTTAAAAGCGCAAGCAGATCCTCCAATGAGCAAAAGTGTTGATTTTAAATCCATTTTTAAATTCAGTGCTCCACATTCACTTCGTATCCAGCGTCCTCCGTTTTGTTCAGCACACTTTTCAACAAAGATAAACCCAGATAAGAAACTGATTAGAAATGTCATTCTGGCATACATTAGACAGAGTTACCAAACATTTCTCCTCTCTTGTATAAGTTATAAACTGATAATGGTTAAAGGTCAAGGCCTGTACTTTTTTTCTACTCCACTCTTTACTGACTTTTACATACATAAAACACGTGGACAGGTAACAAACCAAAAGGAAAACCTCTAACACTGACCATCCTACAATGGGCTCTATGCACGGCAGCTCGTGACGTATTTTCCGGTGTAGAGTCAGGTAGCTCCACAACTTCCGCCGAGCGTCGAGCGCTATGGTAACTACTAAATACTAATCACATTTTATGTTTAAAAACAGCTGAACTGCATAAATTTTCAGCAGTAGTTCAGCTGATTTTTTTGGTATAATTTTTTTGTATATCTTCCTAATTATCAATTATAACGTTATTTCATGACCGCAAAACGAGTTAAAGTTTCTTTTCAAAAGTGGGAGGACAGCACTTCAGGGCACCGCTGCTGTGTACCACAGTGTACAGCTTCAGCAAAGTTCAACTCAGTTCTGAGTTTCCATACCTTTCCTAAAGACCAAGAGCTGCAGAGGTGGTGGCTGGTTAAAATCCGACAGGACAACTTTACAGTTAAAGACCACACGAGAGTCTGCAGCCGACATTTTCAAACTACAGATTTGATTGAGCCACCAATGCCAGCTGGATGCAAACTGAAAAAGAGAGGTTTTATACAAGGTTAGCTAAAATGTCAGCAGCGTTTGTTAGGTTTATAAAAAAAGTATTTATTCTGTAAATACTATTGTTGACAAAGCAATTTTGTGTATACCCTTTTTTATTTTGTACCATATCTCGTTTTAATATTACAACTAAGAGGCTGTCCATATGCTGAATTGGTGGTCAGGAGGTTCTATTATTATTATTATTATTATATTATTATATTATTATAGTTATAGTAATATAATAGATAGTAATATAATAGATATATATAGATATATTATTATAACTATTATTATAGTTATAATATAATAATATATTATATTATTATATTATTATAGTTATATATTATTATATTATTATTATATTATTATAGTTCTGTGTTTATATATTTACATACTTATTCCATCTAGCTACATTGCTCCGCACTGTGTGTTTATATATCTACATATTATTCCATCTAGCTACATTGCTCCGCACTGTGTGTTTACATATTCATATATTTATTCCATCCAGCTACAATGCTCTGCACTGTGTGTCTGTGTGTGTATATATATATATTTTATAGTAATATGTACATATGTATATTAGCTGCTCTTGCTTGCTTGTTTTTTTTCTTGCCTTCTGATTGTTGCTCTGAGTGTTGCTATCCCTGTGCTGTTGCAATCCTGGAATTTCCCCGTTGTGGGACTAATAAAGGCTTATCTTATCTTATCTTATTAATATACATATATAATCAGAAAGGTTGTAGCTCACGTGTCAATGATGCGGCTCACTGGAAAAACTCATCAATGGGCTGAAGAGACTGTAAAAGGAAGAAAATACAGTGCATTGCATATATTTTTTTATTAATCAGTACACTATCATAACTGACATAATTACACACGTGGACAAAATTGTTGGTACCCCTCTGTTAATGAAAGAAAAACCCACAATGGTCACAGAAATAACTTGAATCTGACAAAAGTGGTAATAAATAAAAAATTCTATGAAAATGAAACAATGAAAATCAGACAATGCTTTTGAATTGTGGTTCAACAGAATTATTTAAAAAAACAAACTCATGAAACAGGCCTGGACAAAAATGATGGTACCCTTAATTTAAGATTTTGTTGCCCAACTTTTTGAGGCAATCACTGCAATCAAACGATTTCTGTAACTGTCAATGAGACTTCTGCACCTCTCAGCAGGTATTTTGGCCCACTCCTCATGAGCAAACTGCTCCAGTTGTCTCAGGTTTGAAGGGTGCCTTCTCCAGACGGCATGTTTCAGCTCCTTCCACAGATGTTCAATAGGATTTAGATCAGGGCTCATAGAAGGCCACTTCAGAATAGTCCAATGTTTCGCTCTTAGCCATTCTTGGGTGTTTTTAGCTGTGTGTTTTGGATCATTATCCTGTTGCAAGACCCATGACCTGCGACTGAGACCCAAGCTGTCTGACACTGGGCAGCACATTTCTCTCTAGAATACCTTGATAGTCTTGAGATTTCATTGTACCCTGCACAGATTCAAGACACCCTGTGCCAGATGCAGCAAAGCAGCCCCAGAACATAACAGAACCTCCTCCATGTTTCACAGTAGGGACAGTATTCTTTCCTTGGTATGCTTCATTTTTACGTCTGTGAACATAGAGCTGATGTGCCTTGCCAAAAAGTTCCAGTTTTGTCTCGTCTGTCCATAGGACATTCTCCCAGAAGCTTTGTGGCTTGTCAACATACAGTTTGGCAGATTCCAGTTTGGCTTTTTTATGATTTGTTTTCAACAGTGGTGTTGTCCTTGGTCGTCTCCCATGAAGTCCACTTTGGCTCAAACGACGACGGATAGTGCGATCTGACACTGATGTTCCTTGACCTTGGAGTTCACCATGAATGTGTTTAGAGGTTGTTCTGGGCTCTTTTGTTACCATTCGTGTTATCAGTCTCCTCCTGCAGCCATGTCCAGGGAGGTTGGCTACAGTCCCGTGGATCTTAAATTTCTGAATAATATGTGCAACTGTAGTCACAGGAACATCAAGCTGCTTGGAGATGGTCTTATAGCCTTTGCCTTTAACATGCTTGTCTATAATTTTCTTTCTAATCTCCTGAGACAACTCTCTCCTTTGCTTCCTCTGGTCCATGTTTAGTGTGGTACACACCATGTCATCAAACAGCACAGTGACTACTTGTCACCCTTTAAATAGGCTGACTGACTGATTACAAGTTTGTAGACACCTGTGATGTTAATTAGAGGACACATCTTGGTTGAACATGTCCCTATGGTCACATTATTTTCAATCTTTTTTTAGGGGTACCATCATTTTTGTCCAGGCCTTTTTCATGAGTTTGTTTTTTAAAGTAATTCTGTTGAACCACAATTCAAAAGCACTGTCTGATTTTCACTGGTTAATTTTCATAGAATTTTTATTTATTACCACTTTTGTCAGATTGAAGTTATTTCTGTGACCACTGTGGGTTTTTCTTTCATTAACAGAGGGGTACCAACAATTTTGTCGACGGCTGTATGTAAAATAGTCCATATCTGTGCATGCCCATAGAAACAAAGTATAAGCATGTATTTCTGCATGCCCGTAGAAAGCAGGTGTGAGCAAGCATGTCAGCATTCCTCTTCTTCTTCTTCTCCTAGATTTGATTGGCGGTTCTTCTTCTTCTTCTGAATTTGATTGGTGGATGGCAACCAGCTTGCAGGTGTATTACCACCACTGACCTGATCATCTTCACTCTATATCTTTGTATAAGGAGTATTGAACAACTCCTTATGTGTGAAAAATTATCCGTCCTTGGACTGTGTCCTTGGCGGCGGCCTCAACCTACTCTTCTTCTTCTTCTTCTTCTTCTTGCAGATAGCAAACAACCGAAAGGTGCATACTGCCACCTACTGTAGAAGAATGTGTAGCATTATGTCATCTGAGCCGGACCCCTGAATTCTATGACTTAATCCTGTTATTTAAAAAAGAGAAAAGAGCCCTCCTTGTGATTCTTATTGCCTCTCCATCTCCATCTGTTCCCAGAATCCCAGTTAAATCACATTCCTTACGGCTTCTCGAACTTCATTTTCCATTATCTGTCTTTCATTTCCGTATTTGTGACAGTGTAATAAGATGTGCTCGACATTTTCTTTTACTCCACATTCTCTACATTTGTCACTTTCGCTTTTCCCCATGGTGAATAAAGTGCCGTTTAAACCTTTGTGATCCAGTCTGAGTCTTGCCATAATGATGTCTTCCCTCCTTTTGGTTGTTATGAAATTCTTTATTGCAATAGATTTTTGTATTTTGTAATGCGATCTACCTTTATGATCTTCATCCCATCTTTTTTGCCATAGCTCAGTTCCTTTTTTCTTGATTACTGCTTTCCCTTCACCTTTTCCAAGAGATAATGGTATAGTTATGTTTTCCAAGAGCGCTTTTTGCTAATTTGTCTGCAAAGTTATTCCCTTTCAACCCTTCATGTGCAGGAACCCAACAAAACTGAACTTCTCCACCACCCCTGTGTACCCAAAATAAACTGATATAGCTCAATCACCAGGTCTTCCCTTGTAGATTTTAGTGTCTGTATGGTTTTTAACGCTGCAAGTGAGTCCGTGCACACCACCACCCGGTCCGGTCTGACCTCCTCCACCCACTGCAAAGCAATAATTATTGCCACTGTCTCTGCTGTAAACACTGATGTATTATTGGAGTCTTTTTGCAACTGCCACTTTAAACTCTGAGATGTATACTCCAACTCCAACAGAGCCCTCTTTATTCTTTGAACCGTCAGTATAGAGCTGTAAGAAGTTATAGTAATTGTTCCTGAGGTAAATGCTTGTTTTAACACCAACTTCACTCATATACCAATTCTTTTTCCTCATTAGTAGACTAGCGTCTACTTCTATTCCCGGAAACAGCCAAGGGGGAACATTACTCACTGGACTGGTGTTAGCTATATCAATAGTGTGCAGCCCATACACTCTGGTCCTTCTTTCAGTTGTCCACCCAAACCCGTGTCCCTGGAAATTAGAGTATTCCCAGCAGTCTTGTAGTGTTGTTTTTGAAATATTTGCTTCATCACTTCCTTTCAGCTTGACCCAGTATGACAATGTGAGTTTATCTCTTCTCAAATCCATTGGCATTTCTCCTGCTTCTATTAAAACTGCATTGTTTGGTGTTGTTTTGACGGCTCCAATGCAAAGGCGAAGCGCTCTATGCTGCATTTTATTTTTTCCAGAGTTGTCTTTGCTGCTGCTCCATAAATCATGCATCCGTAGTCTGTCGATTGCATTAGTGCTCTGTAAATGTCAGTTAATGCCTGTTTATCTGCACCTCATTCATGTCCAGCTACAGCTTTTATGAGATTAATGACTTTTTTGCACGATTTTCAACATGACCTCTCCATGTGTATGCACTATCAAACCACAATTCTAGATATTTGAACTGAATGACTTTCTCTATTGGTTGGTTATATAATGTTAATGATTCTGTAGCAGTTCTGCGTTTTTTTGTGAAAGTCATATAGCAGGTTTTACTGTTTGAAAATTTAAATCCCCAGTCATATGACCACTTTTCCACTTTTTCCATTGCATTCCTGATGTTTTTGAACACAAATTTCTCATTTCTTCCCCTCATCCATATAGCTCCATCATCTGCATATAGTGCTGTTTTGATGGATCCCTCTTGATCCTCAAACATGTCATTAATCATTATATTGAATAAAACAGGGTTTATCACACTCCCCTGAGGAACACCATTTTCTATTTCAAAGTCATTAGAAACTTCTGATCCCACTTTAACCTTAACTGTCCTGTGTGTTAAAAAATCCATTATCCAATTATACATCCTACCACCAATGCCCATTTTATTCAATTTCATAAGAACTCCATCCCTCCACAGTGAGTCATAAGCCTTTTCAATTTCCAGATAAACTATAACCATTACTTCTTTCATTTTGAGAGTCTTTTCAATATCATTATTTACCCTAACTAGAGCATCCACTGTGGATCTTCCTCCTCTAAAACCATTCTGATAGTCGTTTATTAATCGTTTTTGCTCTAGTGCATATGAGAGTCTGTAAACTAACACCTTCTCCATCCATTTCCCTAAATGTGACATTAATGCTATTAGCCTGTAGTTGCCTGGATGAGCTGGATCTTTCCCTGGCTTATTAAATGGTAAAATTACAGCCTTTTTCCACCCACTTGGGACAACCCCCTCCTTCCATATCCTATTAAACAATTTCAGCACCAGTTGCATTGATTGCCTAGGCAACTGCCGGAACATAGCGTAGCTTAACTGATCATATCCTGGAGCTGACCTTGCAAAGCTCTCTTAAGCTCTGACATTGTGAGCTCGAGGTCTAACACAGTCATGTCCTCTTTCACTTCATTTTTTAAGTTTGCATTTTCTCTGAATTTATGCTCCCTTTGCTGTCTATGACTCTCACCAAGATGTTCTCCTCTATGCACTGCTGCAAATGCTCTACCTAGGACTTCTGCCTTTTCTTTGTCTGATACAGCCATCTTGTCCCCATCCACTAAAGCTGGAATTTTCACCCATGTCACTGTTTATATCACTCTTCTTCTTGTTCGTCTTCTAGATCTGATTGCCAGCTGGCAACCAGCCCGCAGATGCACCATTGCCAGGGCTGGAGTGTGGACAAGAGAATGGCAGGAAAAAAAAAAAAAAACCTAAATTCTTTTAATTAATCCAGTTGCACTTAAATATCTAAATAGAGCTACATATATTTCTTTGATGAGGTTCCTAGCATGTTTTCCAAAGCAAAACCCAAATTAGCCCTCTTCATTACTGCAATCAGATGTTTCCTTTGTTCCTGGTATCCTTGACATTCCAGCAAAATGTACTGAACTGTTTCCGGAGAACCACAATGTGGTGTCCTATTCTTAATCGGATGATGAGTATCTCTTCTTTCCCGTTTCTGTCACAACTCGCTCCCGCCTGTCATCTACTCCAGCCGTGCGCACACCTGGGCTTCATCAGGCTGCCGCTATTTAACCTGCTCTGCCCGCAGCCTCGGCCTGGAGCCGTCAGCTCTTCTCCACGCTCAAGCTCTGCGTTCGCCTACTCCTCTCGGCCAACGCCGCTACACGTCGCCCTCAAGTAAGGTACTCTTACCTGTTCTCCTCAGTTCCTCCCCTGTGCACAGGTGAACCCTCCTGGCGGTGGAATTTCCCTTCGTCATCCTTCCTCTCATCCTCACTGCATCGAGCGCAGCTGGGCGCTGTCTCCCAGGCGGGAGCTTCTCTTGCCAACGCCAGTCACCAATACATCTGCAAGTAAGCCACACTATTATGTTCATCACCTTGCTGAGACAATTGCTCATCCTCTGCTCTCTGTTTTGTCCTCAGGGTTGCCTGGCTGTACAGTGTCTGTTCTGCCCTCGGTGCTCTCCTGTCCCCAAGACAACATTCACATTTTCCACTCATTCATCCATACACCTGCTGTTGAATAAACTCTTAAATCTCACCCGAGCCTGTGTGCATGTTTCCTGGGCCAGAAATCATGTCAGTACGGCTCCAGCACAGCGGCCCAGCGAACAGTGGGTATGTATGCCGACTCTCCAATCTCGAGGCTTGGGTGGACTTAATTGTTCACCAACAGCAGGTAATCCTTAATCAGCTTACTGTCATATCCGGCTCTAGGGAGCCGGGCAATCAGAGCCAGGGACAAGCCAGTGAGTCATGATATTTTATTCAGGGTAAAGGGGAAGGGATGAGGAGAGCACAGATACTCATGCAGACGTACACTCACAGGTTGCACAGCGCAGAGGTAAGCAGCTCGTACCGGACGTGGGGGTAGCAAGACGTACATCCTCACAGCGGGATACAAACACAGGAATGCTGCAAGAGGAGTATAAGCTGACACCAGACGAAGGGGCTTCAGCTTAGCAATGTGTTTATGTCGCAGCCCCGAGTCATCGAGGCTGCTTCTATTTATCCTCATTGGCAGCGCCCCAGCTGATGAAGACTAATTGGCCCCAGCCGTCCATAATGCTGCCAGCTGGGGGCCAGCTGAGACGCTGCTCAATGGGAAGCAGGGATGAGGGAAAACATGGGCTGAGTGCCGAGACGGCATCTCAACCCATGGTGACAGAGCCCCTCCCTCAAGGTCGGGCTCCTGAACGACCAGGAACATCCCAGCCCCCCCCCCCCCCCCCCCCCCACCTAGGGTGGGAGGAAGGGAGGCGGACCGGAGGGGAAGAAGCCAAGGGAAGGACAACACCAATGGGGCAATGTAGGGTAGCGGGAAAGAAAAACCCAAATACAATACTGACAAAACAGAATAATTAACCCAGGTACAGATGGGGAGAAGAACTGGGTCAGCACGCCGGTTACATACTATCCAGAGAGTACCAACCATGCGTGACCCAGAGCAAGGAAAAAAGAACCACCAAAAAGGTACAGGACAAAAAATGCTGAGTACGGTTAAATAAAGGGGAACCTATACACAGTGCTAATTTAAGTACATACACACAGTCACCAAGAAAAGTGAGGGTGACTGGAACAAATGACAATTATAGAGCATGGTGTTACGGAAAACAAGGCACATGACTCTATAATGAACAAACAGGACATAAGAGAAATACTGAGTGCAGGCAAAGAAAAACCCACACACACACGAATATATAAATACCCAGTCACCTAAAGAAATGAAAGTGACTGGAATAAATGGATAACTGCAGAGCATGGTGTTACGGAAAACAAAACATAACTCTACAATGCAAAAACGGGACTAAAAACATAGTACAAAAAGTAAAATGCTGAGCATGAGCGATGGAAAACACAGCACTATAAAAACGAATCCACCAACAGGACAACACATTACACCCGAGTGACCTTAATAACAAAAGAAAAAGTGACACCCGAGGTGAATGGCAGGCAGAGTCCAAAAATGGCCGAAATGGCTCCGGAGATCTCCCCGCCCATTGTCCAGCTGGCGAATCAGGGGAAGAGAAGTGTTCGGACGGCGAACTCTGGACCCAGATCCCAGGAATCCAGTCCACCGGCAGCCGAACCAGGCTGCCCAGAGGGAAACACAGACCAGTGGGGGGAACCAGATCACCGAACCGAAAGTTCTGTGGGTCGGGTCGTCGACCCGCATCACTCAACCACCAGGACCGTTGAGACGGGCGAAGGATCAGAGCGGATCCCGGTGGAAGAGGCTCAGGGGAGAGCCGATGACGAGGGCGGCGGGCGTCAGGCCGCAGGAAAACGGCCACCTCCTCACCGGACCTAGACAATACTGGGGCAGCACCCACGTCGGACCCCGATCGGGCCTCAGGCGAACCCACGTTGGACCCCGACTGGGTCTCGGGCGAACCCACGTTGAATACTGCACCAGAACCGACCTCCAACGTTGAACCCGGACCCTCCAGCACCACGAGGAACAGCAACTCCTTGCCGGTGACCCTGGAAGAAGGCTCAGAAGAGAAAACAGAACCGGGATCAGGATCACCGGCAGCGCCAGAACCCGGCGAGACGAGCTCAGATGCAGCGGACGGCTGCACCCGGCTCGTCTCCCCTGGAGATAGGCTGAAGTGCTCGGGGATAAAAAGAGAGAAAAGAAAGGAGAGCACTCGCCTGATCTCGGGTTCTGACGCCGTCCAGGACTGCGAAGATCCAGGATCCGTCGTCAGGAGGTCGTTGTCAGGCTCCCATCTAGCCGCGTCGGGCCCCGCAGCCAGCACGATGGTCAGCGCAGCTTGAGATCCCTCCAGCTCAGGTAACCCCGCCGACGATCCACTCGGCGTGAAGCCAGAAGAATCTCGTCCCGCTGGACCGAACCGCTCCTCCGTGGAGACCCGGGGACGCTCAATCGTCGGCGTAGACTCCACGCAGCAGTCAGTCCCCCTCCTCCGTCCGCAATGTAGCTGCGGAACCACAGGCCCTCTCCATATCCCACCACGTTGACCCGGAGCCGGGGACCGCTCGGCGGAGAGAGACACAGAGGATGCGGGATTAGGCATACAGGTTACAGCAGGTGGGGAGAGTTCAGGGAGCTGCGAACCCTGAACTTCTCCTCCAGGGATGTGACAGAGCAAATCATTAAGCAGGTGTGAAAAAACAATGACTTGCCTGCCCCCTGGAGGTTGAGTATCGCCTGCTGTAGTGGATTCTGCTTCTTCCTCTCCCCGCCCGGCGATAACGGAGGACCCCCCGGGAGTTCGTCTGAGGATCGCTCGCGTTGTCTCCAGCAGAGAGCTCACCAGGCCGGAATTCCAGGCACACACAGCAGTCAGGAAGCGCGTCGAGGAGGAGGGGAAAACAGCCGGGGTGAGCCAGCCCGAATGTCCAGGAGTGACAGCGGGGAAATGAGGCTCAGGGAACGGGGCTGTAGAATCTCCACACAGACGAGGCGAAGAGGTGACAGCTGCGTGGGAGGAACTGTCCTGACGATGGCTCAGAACTGGATCCGGACGAGGTTCGTGCAGAGGTGACTCGGCGATGTGATGGCGGCTATTCCCGGGGAACGAAGCGAGGGGGAAACCCAGGATTCGCCGCTCCAGATTGGAGATCGAGGCAAGGAAGGCGCCGAGCACGGGAAAGCTTCGTAGCCCTGAAGTCCTCTCCATCAACCTCACTGCCGCCGCCACATGCCTGAAGGTGGTGACAGGAAACACAGTAGAGCTCGCGACAGCCACTCGACCCCGGACATAACTGCTGTCAGCTGCGGCTCCTTGAAGGGAATCCCGAGTGACGTGGCGCAGGTCGGGGGAAGTCCTCTGGTTGGCGCGAACTCCCGGACTGGAATGGCGGCAGGAACGGGACTCCGAAGCGGGGAAAGACGTCGCCCACTTCGACTCCCTGCCGGGATTTCCATCCACCCCGTGGAGCTTCTCTCGCTGTGTACCTGCAGCGTCTATCCTGGCACTGTCCTCCAGATGGTACAGAGAGTGAGGGTGACAGTCCAGGAGTTCCTCAGCACGGCCCGGATGCCAGCGTCTCGCGTTGGAGGCGTCGTGCAGGGTGAAGAGCGTCCCGTCGACAGCCTCCGAGATGGACCTCAGCTCGTCGCCCTGGCACCGGAAGTGACTCCTGGGAAACGGCATGCTAGCAGCGCTGACACCCGGACAGAAAGGTACATTTCCACAGCGACTCACGGCCGCCGGCAACTCTTCTGGCTGCGACATACTGTCATATCCGGCTCTAGGGAGCCGGGCAATCAGAGCCAGGGACAAGCCAGTGAGTCGTGATATTTTATTCAGGGTAAAGGGGAAGGGATGAGGAGAGCACAGATACTCATGCAGACGTACACTCACAGGTTGCACAGCGCAGAGGTAAGCAGCTCGTACCGGACGTGGGGGTAGCAAGACGTACATCCTCACAGCGGGATACAAACACAGGAATGCTGCAAGAGGAGTATAAGCTGACACCAGACGAAGGGGCTTCAGCTTAGCAATGTGTTTATGTCGCAGCCCCGAGTCATCGAGGCTGCTCCTATTTATCCTCATTGGCAGCGCCCCAGCTGATGAAGACTAATTGGCCCCAGCCGTCCATAATGCTGCCAGCTGGGGGCCAGCTGAGACGCTGCTCAATGGGAAGCAGGGATGAGGGAAAACATGGGCTGAGTGCCGAGACGGCATCTCAACCCATGGTGACACTTACCTCCATTAATAGCCGGTTGGATCGCCTTGATCCTCCGCAGGCGCTCCCTCCGTCTCAGCTCGGTGGGCCAGCTCCTCCCGCTCCTCAGGCCAGCTCCTCTGCCCCGGGTCCGCCGACCCGTCTCACCCCAATTCCCACTCCCGTACGCTTTAGCGGAAAGATCGGCAGAGCGTGTGGGTTTATTCTACAGTGTGAGACGGTGTTTCAGCGTGTGCCCGGGGATTTCCCGTCAGACCAAAGCCGAATTGGGTATGTTTCTAATCTTCTGGAAGGGCGAGCGTTAGCCTGGGCTTACGCCGTTATGGCGAAGGCCAGCTACGCGACCTTGACCTATGCCCAGTTCGTGCAAGATTTCCTCGAGGTCTTTGATCATTCGGATCGCGATAGCGTGTTGGCCGAGCGGCTTCTTAGCCTTCGCCAGGGTAGCCGCTTAGCGGCCGACTACGCTGTCGACTTCCGGGTGGCGGCGGAAGAGGTTGGTTGGTGTGATGCTGCCCTTTGCAGCCTATTCGTCTGAAGTCTAAATTCTGATTTGCGGGATGAGTTGGCCAGCCGGGAACAGCCGGATCGGCTGCCAGAATTAATTTCTTTGGCCATCAGTTTGGATAACGGGCTGAGGGAGCGGGCCGCCGAGCGGAAGCCATTCAGCCGCTCGCGCGGAGCTCTTTCCCGCGCTCCCCAGTATCGCCCCCTGGCGTTACCTCCTTCAGACGCCGACGCCGATCCCTACGCTATGATCATTGGGCGGGCTAGACTTTCCTTAGCAGAGAAACAGCGCCGCCGAGAGTTGGGTTTCTGCATGTATTGCGGAGATGACCAACATCCCGTGGAAGTCTTCCCGGTGAAGCCAAAAGGTGAGGTCTGCGAGTCAATGTAGGGGGCCTTGCGGATGCTTCCAAGTCTAATCCCCTCTCAAAATGTCAGGTTCAAATTAGACTCTGCCGCAACTCCATTGGTCACACATCTCACGCACTGGTGGACTCGGAGGCAGAACAATGTTTTATTTCTAAGAGCCTGGCAACCCGCCTGGGCATCCATTGCCAAGCCTTGCCCACTCCCCTTCATCCCATCGCCCTGACCAGTTCTCCCCTGGAAAAGGTCACTTATATTACCAAACCCATCTCCGTCATTATCTCTGGCAACCATCATGAGGACCTCAGTTTCTATGTCCTTCCCACCTCAGCGGCGTCCATCATTCTTGGCTACTCATGGCTACGCCTCCACAACCCGGTGTTTGATTGGCAGACCGGGTGCATCTTATCGTGGAGCACCTTCTGTTTGGGAACCTGTCTCCAGTCTGCGGCCTGTGCCCCGTCTGTGCCTGCACCCGCCCTTGACTCCGCCCCGCCGGACCTTTCTGTTGTGCCACCGGAGTTTCATGACCTGGGCTTGGTTTTCAGCAAGTTGAAGGCGTTATCCCTCCCACCCCATCGCCCATATGATCGTGCCATTGATCTCCTGCAGGGGGCGCCCCTCCCTTCTGGTCACCTGTATAGCCTTTCTGCCCCAGAATGGGAGGCCATGGACCCCTATATTCGGGAATCCCTCAGTGCTGGAATTATCCGCCCCTCTTCATCCCCCCTGGGTGCTGGGTTCTTTTTTGTGGCGAAGAAGGATGGTTCTTTGAGGCCTTGCATTGACTTCAGGGCTCTTAATGACATCACGGTCAAAGATCGTTATACGCTGCCGCTCATGGACTCAGCCTTCAATTCCCTCCAGGGGGCATCCTGGTTCTCCAAATTAGACCTCCACAGTGCTTACCACCTTGTCCGGATCCGGGAGGGTGACGAGTGGAAGACAGCCTTCCGAACGCCCAGCGGCCACTTTGAATACCTTGTCATGCCGTTTGGGCTCACCAACGCTCCTGCTGTCTTCCAACGCCTGATTAATGACGTTCTTCGTGACTTCCTGGGGGTCGTCGTTTTCGTCTACCTGGATGACATTTTGATCTTCTCCCGGTCTCGGGAGGAGCATCTGGTCCATGTGAGGCGGGTCCTGCAACGTCTTTTGGAGAATAAACTTTACGTCAAAGCTGAGAAGTGTGAATTCTTTACCAATACCACCTCTTTCCTGGGTTTTATCGTCTCGCACAATCAGTTCCTCCCCGACCCTGCCAAGGTTAAAGCTGTGGTCGAGTGACCTACCCCCTCCTCTAAGAAGCAGGTTGAGCAATTTTGGGGGTTTGCTAATTTTTACCGCTGTTTTGTCCCTGGTTACAGTCCCATCACCCCCCCCTTTGATCCGCCTCACCTCACCGAAGGTGCGCTTTCAGTGGACGACGGAAGAGGGGACAGCCTTTGAAACCCTCAAGAATGAATTCGCATCCTCCCGGGTCCTTTCTCTTGTGGATCCTGAGCGCCAGTGTTTTGTCGAGGTGGACGCGCCTGACACTGGGGTCGGGGCGGTCTTGTCTCAGCGCTCCCCGACTGACGGGGCACTGCGCCCCTGCGCTTTCTTCTCCAAGCGTCTCTCCTCGGCCAAGCGCAATTATGACATCGGCGACAGAGAGCTCCTGGCCATGAAGCTCGCGCTGCAGGAGTGGCATCACTGGTTGGAAGGCGCGGCTCAGCCTTTTGTGGTCTGGACCGATCATAAGAACTTGGAATACATCAGGACGGCCAAGCGCCTGAATGCCCGCCAGGCGTGTTGGTCACTGTTCTTCGCCAGGTTCAGATTCACCATTACTTACCGCCCAGCTTCCAAAAATAAGAAGTCTGATGCGCTGTCCAGGCTATTCGCCCCTGAAGCCCCAGAAGATGAGGTCCATACCGTCGTTCCCGCTTCATGCGTCATGGGGGCTGTTTCCTGGGCCATCGGGAGATAAAGTCCTGGAGGCTCTGGAGTCGGAACCTGATCCTGGCGGCGGCCCAGCGGGAAGATTGTTTGTGCCCTCGTCAGCCCGAAGTGACGTCATTCACTGGGCTCACACTTCTAGGTTCGCCTGCCACCCTGGTGTCTCCTGGTCTCTTGATCTTCTCCAGCGGTCCTTTTGGTGGCCCAGACTCCGGGAGGATGTCTCCAACTATGTGCGCACCTGCCCGCAGTGTGCCATGAATAAGTCGTCTAATGCTCCTCCTGCGGGTCTTCTCCATCCCTTGCCGGTCCCCGGGAGGCCCTGGTCACACATTGCCTTGGACTTTGTCACCAGTCTGCTGGTCTCCAACTCTTTTAACACCATCTTGACTATTGTAGACCGGTTCTCCAAGGCGGCCCACTTCGTGCCTCTCCCTGGGCTTCCTTCGGCGCGCGAGACGGCCGATCTATTGGTGCAGCATGTGGTCAGGCTGCATGGCATCCCCGCTGATATTGTCTCTGATAGGGGGCCACAATTTGTGTCTAAAGTCTGGAGGAGCTTCTGCACCGCTCTGGGGGCCACAGTTAGCCTGTCTTCTGGACATCATCCCCAGTCCAATGGGCAGTGCGAACGCACCAACCAGGAGCTGGAGGCTGCTCTGCGCTGCGTCACCTCCTCTAACCCCTCTTCCTGGAGCATTCATCTTCCCTGGGTGGAGTATGCCCATAACTCCACTTTGTCTTTGGCCATTGGGATGTCCCCCTTTCAGGCGTTTTTAGGTTACGACCCCCCGCTGTTCCCTGAGGAAGAAGGTGAAGTGGCAGTCCCCTCCATCCAGGCCCATGTGAGACGGTGTCAACAGCTGTGGACCAAGACGCGTCAGGCCCTGGTTCATGCCGCATCACGCAACGCCAAGTCTGCGAATCGCCACAGGAGGCCTGCGCCACGCTACCAGGTGGGTCAACAAGTATGGTTGTCTGCCCAGAATATTAATCTGAAGGGGGAGAAGAAGAAATTGGCTCAGCGCTTCGTTGGACCTTACCCTGTCATGAAGGTGGTTAACCCGGTGGCTGTGCGTTTGGCTTCCCCCCCCCCCTCCGTGTTCATCCCACATTTCATGTTTCTCAGGTTAAACCTGTGGTTTCTAACCCTCTCTGTCCTTCCCCCAGAGTACCGCCCCCCCCAGGATGATCGATGGGACACCCGGCATGGAGCGTCACTTCTATCTTGGACTCCCGACGACGGGGCCGGGGGTTGCAGTATTTGGTGGACTGGGAGGGTTATGGTCCTGAGCACTGATACTGGGTGCACCCCTCCTTCGTGCTGGACAAGCAGCTCATTGAGGTGTTCCATCGGGCGCATCCCGACAAGCCAGCGCCAGGAGGCGCTGCTCGGGTGGGGGAGTACTGTCACAACTCGCTCCCACCTGTCATCGGCTCCAGCCGTGCGCACACCTGGGCTTCATCAGGCTGTCGCTATTTAACCTGCTCTGCCCGCAGCCTCGGCCTGGAGCCGTCAGCTCTTCTCCACGCTCAAGCTCTGCATAAGGTACTCTTACTTGTTCTCCTCAGTTCCTCCCCTGTGCACAGGTGGACCCTCCTGGTGGCGGAATTTCCCTTCGTCATCCTTCCTCTCATCCTCACTGCATCGAGCGCAGCTGGGCGCTGTCTCCCAGGCGGGAGCTTCTCTTGCCAATGCCAGTCACCAATACATCTGCAAGTAAACCATACTATTACGTTCATCACCTTGCTGAGACAATTGCTCATCCTCTGCTCTCTGTTTTGTCCTCAGGGTTGCCTGGCTGTACGGTGTCTGTTCTGCCCTCGGTGCTCTCCTGTCCCCAAGACAACATTCACATTTCCCACTCATTCATCCATACACCTGCTGTTGAATAAACTCTTAAATCTCACCCGAGCCTGTGTGCGTGTTTCCTGGACCAGAAATCATGTCAGTTTCTGTCAACTCCCATTCCAGAGTCCACCTGCTTTTGAATGTCATAAAGATACTCGTTCAGTGATGCCCGCCTTTGATCTTTGATGGTGTCATATAGACACCGTAGTCATAGACACTGTGATACACACACAGATTTTCATGGTGTCTGTATGATGTCATATAGACGTCATATAGAGATTATAGGAACATCAGTCCTATGGTCTATATGCTGTCGACATCATGTAGACATTATAGGAACATCATAGGCGGTCCTATGATCTTTTAGCGAGTCCTATGATCGTGACACACTGACACACACACACACACACACAGATTTCTTAATTATATATAGAGCGATGATATGTCGACCATATTATCACCATTTTATTGCTGCTGTTTACATTCAACCTAACGAAAATTCATAAAATGACCTACATAATTATTTCTTTAGCGTATACATGCCTGTGTCTACGTCAAACTGTGCTTTTACTTTATATTTTATCCTATTATACTCTTATCTGTAGATGTGTTGTATAACCTAGTGTATAGCATGGCATACGTACAATAATAATAACCTTGATAGCTTGATCATATCTGCATTTACATACGTCCCACAGGTTTGCGAGTCATGCCCACCTGATGGCCTTTTGGAGGCAGATAGAGCCAGCAACACACAAGATGGTGCGTGTGACAAGAGCCCGGACTGTAGCTTGGACTAAAGACATCCCTCACACTGCTGGTGCAATGGTAAATTTATTCTCCTGGCCTTATTGAGTGAGAAATGTAATTGCTCTTATTTTCAATTGAATTTATTTAAATGAAAATTAGTTATGTCAGTTATGGTCTGTCCATGTACTGAGTGATAAAAATATATAAAATGCACTGTGTCTTCTTCCTTTTACAGTCTCTTCAGCCATTTGATGAGTTTTTCATTTTTATGACGTACCTGTCCTTGGGTCTGATGCAGAGACCTGGCCCACAGATTCAAAATCCACCAATCAACTGTGAGCCGCATCATCAACACATGGGCTAATTTTCTTTCCACTGTACTTGGAGCTGTCGGCATTTGGCTGTCCGAGGAGCAACTGAAGGTCCACCTGCCAGATGTTTTTCTTAACTACTCTGATACCCAAGTGGTGTTAGACTGCACAGAGCTGTGCTGCCAAACACCAAACTCTCTTCTGCTGCAGAGTGAGGTATTCTCCATCTACAAATCCCACTGCACCGTCAAAGGTTTGATTGGCATGGCCTCTCATGTTGCAGTAACCTTTGTTTCATCGCTTTATGAAGGCTCCATCAGTGATAAAGAGATCCTGAAGCAGTCTGGCATTGTGTCTCTTCTCAAACCAACAGCAGCCATCATGGTGGACAAGGGTTTCCTTGTGGAGGACTGTGTCCTCTGCAAGGTCTACATACCTGCCTTTCTCTCCAAGAGAGCACAGCTGACTGGGCCGGAGGTCAGGCAGACACAATCTATTGCAAGACTGAGGGTGCAAGTTGAGCGGATCATTCGGAGGGTGAAGGAGCACAAAATATTCAGCACAGTCATCCCTCTTTCACTGACAGGCAGCATCAATCAATTGTATGCAGTGGCCTGCCTCTTGGTTAACTACCAAAATGGACCCTTAGTTAAATCATGGACGAGCAAGTAAAGAAACTGTAGAAGCACCACATGTGAATGCGTTTCTGATTAAGAAACAAATTTCTGATCCTGTTTCTGTTTAAGAGTTCTGTGTTCTTTTGTTTCTGGCATAGGTAGACCTTTGCTATAAACAAATTAGTGCATTTGTCATGTTTCCTCTAATTTGATCACACTTGATAGATGTTTGTATTTGTTCTCGTGTTTACATCATTTTCTGAAAGCTCAGTTCAGCAGTCATAGACTCAACTGAACTTGGATCTTTCAGAAAATTACCGCTACAGACTCTATTATCAATCCCACAAGAGGTTGAATGTCAGTAATTTTCTTAATAGTTGTTTGGTCAATAAAATGTGGAAAAATTTTGAAAAATGCAGTGTTTCTGAAAGCAAACATTACATCCTCAAATGTCTTGTTTGGTTCACAACACCAACATATTCAGTTTACTGTCATAGAGGAACAAAGAAACCAGAAATATTTACAGTTAACAAGCTGAAATCAAACTATTCAGATTCCTAGTAAACAAGCTGAAACCAGAAAATATTTACATTTAAGAAACTGAATTCAGACAATTGAATTTTTTTGTTTTGTTTTTATTAAACTACTCAAAATGTATTGGATCTCCTCAGTCACTGGTGCATAGAGAAGTATTTTGGCAGATATGTATAAAAGAAAAAGAAATCACATCTTTCTCTCAGGGTGTTTAACACAGTTGTGTCTCTGTAAATGCGCTGGACAAACACGTCATCATGTGCACATATAACAAAATCACACCATTCCATACCAGTGATCAACAACTGCCCCTGCACTTGCCAATAGTAAGAATGGCTTTCCTTCAGTTTGTGTGTGCCATGCTCCGCTCTGAGGTACTTGCAGTCAATGTAGCTTTGTGCATTTGGGCATTTCATTTCAACTAACCCAAATGATGGTCTCTCAAGTGGGTCATACACCAGCCCATCGGGGATGCACCCAGCCAAGGTGCGTCAGGATCATCCTCATGATCCTGATGATCATGGTGATGACCAGCTAATGATGCCAAGGTGCATTATCCACTAGTCCACATTTTCTCAAATTCAGATTTTTCAGAGTTGCATAATCTCTTAAGGCTTCTGTCTCCAGGTCCAATCCTCTCTTCATGAGTGCTGTTTGGCGTGTCCCTCGGATGATCCTCTCTGCCAGATTTTCTGCTGCACTTGGCCCTCGAACGTGGCTTACCTCCGTAAAAGTTGAAGTCGTCACCCACTCCTTCCTCAGGGAAAGCCACACAGGTGCTGCACTTTGGCACCTTGTTGCTTCTTCAGTCTTGTGTGACTGTAACAAAGTCACAGACATTGATTTCAGATACAGCTGCTCCTGATTTGTTGGCACATATGTACAATCTGTTGGCTTTAACTGGTAGTCTTCTTGAGGCACTTTTGGAAATGGTGGGGCATCCACATGTGTGATAACACCATCAGATGCAGGAGGTGGATGCTGATATGAGAGGATGCTGCCAGCCTGTACTTTACTGAAGATGGAGCCCACAAGCAGTTTGTTAGGTGAGATATCCATCGACCAGATTAGTGAAAATCCGGGTTGAAGGATCTGGGTTGAAGTCAGCATAGGCAGTGTTTGGGTAAAGGGTTGCTGGGTCTGGCAGCTCACCATTGTAGCCTTTATATAGTGCAGATCTGGAATAACGTCAGAGAATCAATAACCATTTTTGAAACACAGTGTAGTGTGCTTGTTTACACTGACTTTGGATACCTAATTCCACTTGATGAAGTAGCACCCAGTTTGAGCTTCAGAACCACCATGGCCTACACAGGACCCGACTTCACTCCCTATTTACAGTGATTGATGGTATTAATAAACATACAGTAGTAATCAAACATTATGCCAGATATTTAAATGATACAAACCACTGTTCAAGGTTTATGCCACTTCTGTTCCGTCTCAGTGCATGAAAGGACAGGTGGGACAACCGACATGCCCCATTCTGAGTAATGGACTGTCTGACACAGCAAAGCTACCAAATGGTTGCAGACCACGCTCCCAGCCACACAACAGCAGAAGCTGTTAACCAGAACAACTGGATCTGAATCACGTAAAGTCATCTGAAATAAAGAAAAACAAAAGCTGTGAATGAACCTAAAAAACTGTCATTACGTACATCTGCTACCGAGCAATAAAGCTGGAAAAGGCAAAGGCAAAAGGACAGTTCTGAGGTGGAACATAAGTTTAAAAGACAGCTGAGTCAGGAAAATGTCACCATCTTCTGCATTTGCAAATCATCAAATTGAGAAGAAAACAGAATTAAATATAAGCCTTGTCCAGATTCCACAATCATATTACTGTACTTAAATTAACCATTTTTTCATTTTTACAGAGCAATTATAAACTATGTCAACTTCTTAAGCAATATAAGCAATATAAGGCAATATAAGCTGCGGCTTCAGCCATCACCCATTTCGGATAACTCACGTGGAATTGTATAGTAGAAGGAGTCTTTGTCTAATTTGACCTTGTTGTTATATTATACAGTTTCTTTTAACCTGTAATGTACTATCCGAAATAAATTCATTCATTCATTCATTCATTCTTCACTCAGCTATCCTGTAACTGCATGACCACCATTTCAGCTGCATTTTGCTTTGGCTTAAGTCCATCATGAATATCACTGCATTGCTTTTTTTTTCTTCTCTGTATATCATCATCTCCTCTACTAGCAAAGATCACCTCTTTGACTGTATAACTGGCCGAGCTGAAACATGGTAGAGCAGTAAAAATCCAGAACACCAACACAACAGAACGTGACACTTCTCATTAAACATACTCTCAGCTGATGTGGTGTCTCTGCTTTCTTCATAGAGTGATAGCAGTTAGCTCTAATAGAGATCTCATTTGTAGCCCTGTTTTAACCCGACACTGGAAGACAAAACTACAAACATGGACATTAAAGGGGGACAGTACTATTAAAATGATTAAGGTGATAGTATTCACGTATGAGAAGCCTCAACTTAGAAAGCAGCTGAGAACAGCCTGGCATTAGCCTAAGTAGCAACGGATAACTAGTATATACCTTCATAATTGCAGAGATAGGAGGACACATAAAACTTGAAACCTTTCTCAGGTTTGCTCTGCGGTGTTGTACTGCACCTCCCTCCGGTCTAATCGCCGCACGTCCTTAACGGTAAATTTCGGTAATTCCAACAATGAGTGAAAAGGTGCGCTTCTGCCAGTCGCGGACCGGATGTGAACGGGCTACCTCATGTCAAATGCGGAAGCGATGCATGCATAGAGCGCATAGGAGGATCTGTGGGCTGCATTTTCCTATAAACTCCACCCTTCAGCTTCTGTCTTCTGCAATTTGATTTTATTCACACACGCACACGCACGCACACACACACACACACACACACACACACACACACAGACACAGAGTGGTGTGAAAAAGTGTTTGCCCCCAACTGATTTCTCATTTTTTTTTGTATGTTTTTTCACACTTAGATGTTTCATATCATCAAAGAAATTTAAATGTTAGACAAAGATAACACAAGTAAACACAAAATGCAGTTTTTTAAATGAAGTTGTTTATTATTAAGGGTAAAAAAAAATCCAAACCTACATGGCCCTGTGTGAAAAAGTGAGACCCCCCCCCCCCCATTAAAACATAAAGTAACTGTGGTTTATCACATGTTTGGAAAGCTGATCTCTGCCACACCTGTTCTCAATCAAGAAATCACTTAAAAAGTCTGTGATGATCCGGTGAGCATGCTCCCCCTGCATGCTTCCTCCTGTTTCCCCTGGTTCCATGCAGGAGTTCCCTGCAGGAGTTCCTGGCAGGCTCCTCTGCTCACAGTAGTAAGAGTGTACCCCTTTTCTTATTCTCCTCTTGTGGAGAATCTGCCTCTAACCATCTCTCTCTGCTCTTTTCCCGTAGGCTGTGTGTGCTCCAGTGGGCACCTGTTTTGTGTCTAAATTTAAGTGTGTGTCTTTGTTTGTGCTATTCTTTAATTGTGCACTTTTATTTAGATAGCTGTATTAGGGTTTGATCTTTCATTAAAGCGGTGCAGCTTTTTACATCTGAGTCTGAGCGTTTGTTTGGTGTGGCTGCTCTGCGTTTGAACCTCTCTCTTGAATTGAATCATGACAGATCGATCCAGCCAAGATCGAGGCTCAGCAGGCGCTTCGCCAGGTGAACAATTAGCACTCTGGCGCTTTGAGGCCACGGAACGCTGGGTCATGTATCTTTCTGACCAGCTCCAAACCCTCACCCAGCAGCTGGCCACCGTTACCAAGCACTTGTGTTGGCTTCCTGGTGCGGCGGCTCCCCCTGCACTTGCTGCACCGGCAGTTTCCGCCATCTGCAGGAACATTTCTGTTCCTTCACCTGCCCGCTATGGGGGAGGGGGGGATGCAAAGGGTTCCTGCTCCACTGCCAGCTTTTGTCACCACGGGTTGAGATGCCGTCTCGGCACTCAGCCCATGTTTTCCCTCATCCCTGCTTCCCATTGAGCAGCGTCTCAGCAGGCTCCCAGCTGGCAGCATTATGGACAGCTGGGGCCAATTAGTCCTCATCAGCTGGGGCGCTGCCAATGAGGATAAATAGGAGCAGCCTCGATGACTCGGGGCTGCGACATAAACACATTGCTAAGCTTTAGCCCCTTTGTCTGGTGTCAGCTTATACTCCTCTTGCAGCATTCCTGTGTTTGTATCCCGCTGTGAGGATGTACGTCTTGTTACCCCCACGTCCGGTACGAGCTGCTTACCTCTGCGCTGTGCAACCTGTGAGTGTACCTCTGCATGAGTATCTGTGCTCTCCTCATCCCTTATCCCTTACCCAAAATAAACCATCACGACTCACTGGCTTGTCCCTGGCTCTGATTGCCCGGCTCCCTAGAGCCGGATATGACAGATTTATTTTCAGGAGGTGGAAGGGGAGTATAGGGATGATTCGGCTAAAATCCACTTCATGACCTTGCTGTTGTGGCACCGGGTGCTTAAGTGGGCACAGTCCATCTTGAGCAGCCCGGACGGGCCCCTATACACGCTCGAGCAGTTTGTGCAGGAGTTCTCTGAGGCTTTTGACCATATGGAGAGTCAGGGGGACATTGTTAGCCAGCTGATGGGACTCCGACGGGGAAACCGGTCTGTAGCCGATTTCTCCGTCGAGTTCCGGGTCGCTGCGGGGGACTCCGGATGGAATGACACTGCCCTGCACAGCGCCTTCCTCTGGGGCCTGGATACGCATCTCTGCGATGAGCTGGCTATCCGTTCATCCCCCTCCTCTCTGGATGAGATTATTGCACAGGCAGTGGGTCTGGATAACTGGTTTAGGGAGTGTGCAAGGGAGCAGAAGGCCGCTGCTTCCCCGTTCGCTCCACTGCCGGCCCCCCCGGCCTCTGATGCTGCTCTGCCGGCATCGTCACTGCAGCCGATGGATCTCAGTAGGATCCATCTGACTCCATAGGAATGCCGGCATCGCAAGAGGGTGGGGGTGTGCATATATTGTGGGGTCTCTGGCCATGCAATAGCGAAATGCCTAATTCGGCCTCGAAGAGCTGGCCTGTCAGTAACCGTGGGGGGTCTGGCGGGAGAGTCTTCGCAAAATTCTCCCAATTGTTTTGAACTCCCGGCCCTTATTCAGTTATCGGGGGCCGAGTTCAAAACGTCCGCCCTGATTGATTCGGGGGCAGAGTAGAATTTCATTCAGGTGGCACTGGTTCCTAAACTTCAGATTCCCACCAGGAATGTTCCAATGCCCTTGAATGTCTCGGTGGTTTCAGGCAGCAGGATCGTGGTGGTTACCGAACAAACTGCGCCCATTTCGGTCATTTTGTCCGGTAATCACCGCTAGACTGTCCAGTTTTATGTCCTGCCTCAATCTATCACCCCATCATTCTGGGGTATCCGTGGCTCCGTATTCATAAACCAATAATAAACTGGAGCCAGGGCTCCATTTTGTCCTGGAGCTCTTTTTGCCTCTCACTGTGTCTCCGCTCGGCCGCATGCTCACCCTCTCTCCCGATCTCCTCCCCTACGGCTGAGTCGGCGGACCTCAGCTCCGTGACCGAGGTCTATCATGACTTAGGGGAGGTCTTTAACAATTCCAGGGCCCTATCTTTTCCACCTCATTGGGCCTACGACTGTGATATCGACCTCCTTCTGGGCGCGTGGCTGCCATCCAGCTGGCTCTACAGTTTATCTGGGCCAGAGAGGGAGGTGATGGAGACCTACATAAAAGACTCCCTCAGCGCCGGCCTTATTCGCCTTCATCCGCCCCTCTCGGTGCTGGGGTCTTTTTTGTAGAAAAAAGGATGGGACATTGAGGCCATGTATTGATTACCATGAACTTAATGCGATTGCCCGTAAGGATAAATATCCGCTGCCCCTTATCAACTCAGCGCTTGAGGTACTCCAATGGATGCGTTTCTTCACCAAGCTTGACCTCCGTAATGCGTACCACTTGGCCTGCATTTGTGTGGGAGACGAGTGGAAGATGGCATTTAAAACACCTCTGGGCCATTTTGAATATTTGCTTATGCCATTCGGGCTGACCAATGCCCCTGCCGTCTTCTAGCGTTAATTAATGACGTTTTGCCAGACATGGTGAGCCAGTTTGTTTTTGTGTATTTGGACGAAGTTCTGATTTTTTCCCGCACACTGGAGGAGCACGTAGTTCACGTTCGATTCATCCTGCAGCAACTGCTGGAGAATCAGCTTTTTGCGAAAGCGGAGAAGTGCGAATTCACCACTCGCTCAACTTCATTCCTGGGGTTCATCATCGCCGAGGGCGCATTAAAGGCCGATTCGGTGAAAATTAAGGCAGTCGTAGACTGGCCTACCTCCTAGTCCAGGAAGCACCTCCAACGCTTCCTGGGCTTTGCCAACTTCTACCATCAATTTATCCATGATTACAGTAAGGTGGCGCAACCGCTTACGCAGTTGACATCGACCAAGAGCCCATTCAAGCGGTCCCAGGCTGCTGAACGAGCTTTTGTGACCCTGACAGGCCTCTTCACCAACACGTGTGTCCTGGCGCAGGTGGATCACCTGGCGCAATTCGTGGTCAAGGTGGATGCTTCCGATTCGGGGGTGGGCGCTGTCCTCTCCCAGCGTTCCACCTCCAAACAGAAGCTCCATTTGTGCGCATATTTCTCCCGGCAGCTGATGCCAGCTGAGAGGAATTACGATGTTGGGGACCGTGAACTGTTGGCCATTAAGATGGCATTGGAGGAGTGGAGACGCTGGCTTGAGGGGGCTAGCCACCCGGTCATTGTCTGGACTGATCATAAAAATTTAGAATATTTTTGATCGGCCAGACGGTTGAATTCACGGCAGGCTCGGTGGGCCCTTGTACTGACCAGGGTCCCGTAATGCCAAGGCTGATGCCCTCTCGCACCAGTTTTCCCACAACTCCTCCTCCTTCACCTCCCCCTCCGCAGCGCCTGTATTTTTCCCCGGAGACTATTCTCACCCCCCCCCCCCGCTTTCTCGGGGTGCTCTCGTGGGAGATTGAGCAAAGAGTCCGGCGGGCCCAGTCATCCAAACCCATCCTGGAGGGAGGTCTGTCTGACCAGCTATGTGTGCCCTCCACGCTGAGCAGTGAGGTGATCAAGTGGGGGCACACCAGCTTCTTCGCCTGCCATCCCAGCATTTCCTGGACCATCGAGTTGCTTAGAAGAGTGTTTTGATGGCCCACTCTCGGGAGGGATGTACGGGAGTACATCAAGGCCTGTCACACCTGTGCTGTGAACAAGATGGACTCTTCCCCTCCAGCTGGCATCCTCCGTCCCCTCCCGGTGCCGAGTCGTCCATGGTCCCACATCACTCTGGACTTTGTCACAGGCCTCCCTCCATCCCAGGGTAACACGGTCATACTCAACATCATCGACCGTTTCTCTAAGGCCGTCCACCTTGTCCTTCTCCCCAAACTACCATCGGCTACGGAAACGACCAACCCAGTGACACAACATGTTATCCGCCTGTGTGGTATCCCGATGGACAATGTCTCGGACCAAGGTCCGCAGTTTACATCCCAGGTGTGGAAGGCGTTTTGTGGATTCCTAGGTGCTACAGTCAGCCTGACGTCCGGATACCACCTGCAGAGCAATGGTCAGGCCGAGCGTGCCAATCAGTCCTTGGAGGCCACATTGAGGTGCGTAGCATCCTGCAGTCCCACCACCTGGAGCACCCACCTGACCTGGGTGGAATATTCCCACAACTCTGCTGTCTCCTCCGCTACTGAGCTTGCTCCATTTGAAGCCTCGATGGGCCACATTCCACCTCTGCTGCCCATAGCGGAGAGGGGTCTCGCTATTCCATCCGTGGAGGTCCACGTGCGCCATTGTCGCTGTTTGAGGAGGGCCACAAGAGCTGCCCTCCTCCGCTCTGCAGACTGGAATCAACAGTACACAAACCGCAGATGTGCGCCGGAGCCAAAGTACATGGTGGGACAGAAGGTCTTGCTGTCCACCGAACAGATTCCACTGAAAATGGAATCCCAGAAGCTGGCACCACGCTACCTGGGCCCATTTCCCATCAAGCACATTATAAACGATGCCACTGTTTGGCTGAACCTGCCACCTTCGATACGGATCCATCCAACTTTCCACTTCTCCTGCATGAAGCCCCGATCCCCCACCTCCCCCCCTGGGTTATCGCCGGTCAGACCACTTACACCATGGAGAAGATTCTGGACATCCGTCGACGGGGTCGTGGCTGCCAGTATTTAGTCCACTGAAAAGGGTACGGTCTGGAGGAGAGGTCCTGGATCCTGGGCTCTTACATCCTGGATAAGCGGATGGTGTGGGAATTCCATCGGGCACACCCACGGAAGCCCAATGGGTTGCCAGGAGGCGCCCCTTGGGGGGGGGGGCACTGTGAGGATCAGACAAGCGCACTCCCCCTCCCCTCCTGTTCCTGTCTTCCCGGCTCCGGAGTAATTACTACACCTGCATGATTGACACACCTGCCGCTTCCTGGTTTTCCAGCGTATTTAAGAGCCAGCGTGTGAGGAGCTCGTGGCTGGATCGATAGGTTTGCTGCCTGTGAAAAAAACACACTAATTTATTACTCTTTGGTTGATCTGTGTTCCTCACTCCCATGTCTTCACTCTCTCCTCAGGTTTGCTGCCACCTTAGCGGTGTGTACTCTGGGGCTGATCACGCTCGCCTGATCCAAAGACACTGGACGTCCACCCAGGTCAACTGTCTTCCCCCTGTTTCCTCTGGTTCCATGAAGGAGTTCTCTGCCGGGCTCCTCTGCTCACAGTTGTAAGAGTGTAGATACAATCACCTACCTACCCAGGAATGCTTAATCTCTGTTTCAACTTTTTAACATCAGGGTGGACAACCCTGTTGTCTTTTTCACCTCTTGATAAAGTGGACATGCACCTTCAAACCCCTGACCCTGTGATTCAAATTCTCACACTCCAACCACTGAGCCAAAGAGGAATTCCTCTACTAGCCATGAGCTAGTAGTGGAGGTGAATGTTAGTGTGTCAGGACACTGCACCACTGATTAAGTTATGGAAGGTTTCGTGACATTATTGGGAAATGACATTTTCTGCCCAGAATCAAGAAAAAGCAAAAATGTTGTCACACTGTGTAGTTTAAACAAGGCTACTCCAAAAACTAATAAAGACCAAAGTGAACAAATGTTTCCTCTGTAGCTTTTTTGAATGAATTTTCTCTGCTGTGCTAAATTATAGCAGCTGTCTTTGACTGTTGCTTTGTCTGGTGTCCATTCAGTGTGTTCAGCCTCGTCAGCCTTTCTTTGTGCCGCACTTATAAAGAAACAAAAGAGCACCGTAGCCTTTCTCTTGAACAATGACAGAGCTGAACATGGACAGCCACGGCAACCAATCTGATCATCATTTTCTCAGTCAAAAAGGAAACTTTTTGTGTATTTTTGCTTGCTTTATCAGACCCAAACTGTGCACTTTTTAGAAATAGAAGCATGTGGGTTGGGGGTGGATAATTTTTTTCGTGGAAATGGACTCCAACTGTACAACTGTTGGGAAGAAAACAGAGTGACCTCAGGCTGTTCCCAGCTGGGTATCCGAGTAACTTTTGATGGGAAAGGTTTGTCTGTCTGTGCAGTGTTACAGGTGAAACAGAGGAATGTCTGGGGCCAAACCACGTGAGTACCATCTTCACCTGTTCAGCAATTTGACAGATCTTTTACTGAATCTAAGTGTCTGAAAATGAAAATGAGGGCTTTGATTTGACTGTGGTAGGGTGATTTGTTTGTCTTTTTGGGTCTGTTTGTCCAGAACTTGGTGACTCTGACCCAGAGGACTCATCAGAGGAGCTGACAGAGGCTGTTTGTTTGGAGTCAGACCTGCAGGACGGACAGTAAGGAGAGTTACTGACTGTTTTTGTGCACAATAAAGAATAACAACTGCAATATTACTATAAATTAGTTATTTATAGTAATGGGATGTTGTAGGCCATCTGCTGTGACAATATTCGTTTTCAGAATTACATCATGTTCCTTAAGGTGTCATGGTTCCCAGCAAACAATTATTGAAGATTTCAAACAAGCTAGACCGGTAAACAGCAAACTTCCATAATGGCTGATTGGGTTGGGATGTTAGATTATGCTGCAAAGTGAGTTTTTGTAATGGCAAAAATATTAACATTCCTGCTAACCTGAGCTAAACGTTCATGGCTGCTAGTATAACTTACCTGATGAGTATGAAGCAAAGTTGTGACAGTAATTGAAGCTTGAGGTGTTCATACAGCAGGTTTATGCATGTGTACTGTCAGGTTCAGACAGAACCAAATTAACCAAGTGTGCTATCTCTGGTTGGTTGGCATACTGAAGCTGTAACAAAGGTACAGTATTAAACTTTAGTTTAAATGAGATTTTGTGCTCACAAAGTGAACTGCACCTCCATTCATTTCTGCAAAGGACTGCAGGTTTAAGAGCAGATTTACTAATGTGCTGCGCCATTGCAAAACCCTGTTTTGGCATTAAAAAAACTACTGTGGAGATTTACTAAAGGGCGCAGGGTAAAATTAGCAGTGGAAAGGCGTGGACTATGTTAATTTTGCACCTGGCCTTATTGTATTTGTTTGAGTTGTCATGTCAAAGCACAAATTTGAGGGAGGGGAGTATTTAAATGACTGGCGCAAGGGGATTTACTAAGGTTTGTGGTTGTCAGTCTCCTGCTAAATGCGCCAGGATTTAACACGCCAAAAAAGCTTCTTAATTCATCTGCGCCTGACATGATAGCAATCGTTGGTGCTGAGACACCGGTGAGAATAGAGGGCATGTGGCCGTAGAGACAGAAGCTTCTGGCGCCTGGAGACTGGCGCCTAGCGGCTGCCCCGGCCTTGGATGTGCTCTGCAGAGCGTGCCTAAATGCCAAGTCACGTTTCGTTACCTTGTATTCATACATGTGTAATGACAATAAAGTTGAATCTCATCTCATCTCATCTCATCTATCTGTGTGTGACTTTATTTGGCATGACAGAAGAACGGATTATATGAATATCAACGGACTCACAGAGATCAGTGTCATGCTGAACTGGACATCAGCCGGCAGGGTTTTTTTTTTAAAATTTCATTTGTTTATACTGTATATAGCCTACTACATGAATTTGTATCCATAAAATGAGATATACAGTGGTGTGAAAAAGTGTTTGCCCCCTTCCTGATTTCTCATTTTTTTTATGTCTGTCACACTTAAATGTTTCAGATCATCAAACAAATTTTAATATTAGACAAAGATAACACAAGTAAACACAAAATGCAGTTTTTAAATGAAGGTGTTTATTATTAAGGATAAAAAAAAAATCAAAACTTACATGGCCCTGTATGAAAAAGTGATTGCCCGCCCCCCCCATTAAAGCATAAATTAACTGTGGCTTATCACATCTTTGGAAAGCTGAGTTCAGTTTCTCTAGCCACATGCAGGCGTGATTACTGCCACACCTGTTCTCAATCAAGAAATCACTTTAATAGGACCTGCCTGACAAAGTGAAGTAGACCAAAAGATCCTCAAAAGCTAGACATCATGCTGTAATCCAAAGAAATTCAGGAACAAATGAGAAACAAAGTGACTGAGATCTATCAGCCTGGAAAACATTATAAAGCCATTTCTAAAGCTTTGGGACTCCTGCAAACCACAGTGAGAGCCATTATCCACAAATGGCGAAAACATGGAACAGTGGTGAACCTTCTCAGGAGCGGCTGGCCAATCAAAATTACCACAAGAGCACAACAATGACTCATCCATGAGGTCACAAAAGACCCCACAGCAACATCCAAAGAACTGCAGGCCTCACTTGCCTCAGTTAAGGTCAGTGTTCATTACTCCACCATAAGAAAGAGACTGGGCAAAAATGGCCTGCATGGCAGACTTCCAAGACAAAAACCACTGCTGAGCAAAAAGAACATAAAGGCTCATCTCAGTTTTGCCAGAAAACATCTTGATGATCCCCAAGAATTTTGGGAAAATACACTGTGGACTGATGAGACAAATGTTGAATGTTTTGGCAGGGCTGTGTCCCATTCCATCCGCCGTAAATGTAACACAGCATTTCAGAAAAGGAACATCATAGCAACAGTAAAATATGGTGGTGGTAGTGTGATAGTCTGGGGCTGTTTTGCTGCTTCAGGACCTGGAAGACATGCTGTGGTAAATGTAACCATGAATTATGCTGTCTACCAAAAAGACCTGAAGGAGAATGTCCAGCCATCTGTTCGTGACCTCAAGCTGAAGCGCACTTGGGTTTCCGCAGCAGGACAATGATCCAAAACACACCAGCAAGTCCACCTCTGAATGGCTTTGGAGTGGCCTAGTCAAAGTCCTGACCTGAATCCAACTGAGATGCTGTGACATGACCTTAAAAAGATGGTTCATGCTTGAAAACCCTCCAGTGTGGCTGAATTAAAACAATTCTGCAAAGATGAGTTGGCCAAATTTCCTCCACAGTGCTGTAAAAGACTCACTGCCAGTTATCACAAATGCTTGATTGCAGTTGTTGCTGCTAAGAGTGGCCCAGCCAGTTATTAGGTTTAGGGGGCAATCACTTTTTCACACAGGACCATGTAGGTTTGGATTTTTTCCCCTTAATAATAAATACCTTGATTTAAAAACTGCATTTTGTGTTTACTTGTGTTATCTTTGTCTAATATTTAAATTTGTTTGATCATCTGAAACATTTAAGTGTGACAAACATACAAAAAATGAGAAATCAGGAAGGGGGCAAACACTTTTTCACACCATTGTAGGAGCCCTTCCTACTGCAGTGGACATACAGATGATGTCAGCTATCTTTTTTTCTCTTTTCTACGGAGGTTCAGACTTGGACTGGAGTTTTCCTATCAGCTCCCCCTCACTCTTGAAGCAAAATCTTCCACATTGCCAATTTTCTTCGCTTTTTTTTTAAAATCCATTTTTCTGTTTTTACAGTATTTCTCTTTGCTTTGCATTAAAACGGTAATTCAGTAGTTCCCTCTTCTCTCTACTTCTCTCTCCCAGTTCAGGATACACAATATAGGAGGAAAACGGCAATGAGATTATTAACGAAAAGAGCACACAGATCCATAAAAATGTCCCCCGAAATTGCAACACCGTAACTCAATGGCATTTATAAAAAGTTGTGAACTGGGAGACCCATAGCTTTTGTTAAAACAAAGTTATTCACATAATAAAACCCCAGAGTCTCCATCAGACCACGATGGTTCTTGTGTTAATAAAATAAACACATTGGTCTGATAATCAATTTATTCATGAGTAGTCCTTTTTTAAAGTAGATGCAAGTACTTCATTTATACATATTAAACAAAAAAAGTCTGCCATGTTAAATGAAAATCTAAATTTTGAAATATAATGAACAAAAATAAACTGTTTTAGTGGGGTCTGAGCTTAAACAAAAGCTTAAAAAAACTTTATATATTATGGTCCTCCAAAATGGCTGAGCCTGTGTTGATGAACTGCTTCCTCATCAGCTGTGCCTGTGCACAATTTTGCGGTGCTCTTGGTGGATGGGTGGTCATTATTGAAATGAAGTGTCTGCGTATGTGTTCATAATTTTGCGTGTTGTTTCATGTTGTGTATATTCAAGTTTCATATTGAACTCTTAAACACAAGGAGGAAAAGGAAAGGAACAATTTTAGGATTCATTCACAGAGAAACAGACTGACATTGCTTTCAGATTAGCTAAAGACAATAGTTCAAATGTTTTTATGACACACTTTTCTTTGTGTGTTTGTGCCTGTGTTATCTCAGAATGATGGAGGTTGAAGTTGCACATCATAGTGTGTTGTTGACACGCAGTGAGGGCAGATACAGCGCTCTCGGGAACCAGTGTACCCACTATGGTGCTCCTCTCAGCAAAGGTATGGTGTTTGAGCAAGACATGTTTATTCACATTTGGATACTAACTGATACAGTTAAAGGTGCTAGAGACAAGACATACGTACTCTTAAACTAACTGGTTGGTAGAGACAGGTGACATCAACCCAGTCATGCTCAGACTGTGACTGGCTGTGACATCTTTACTGACCATAGATATGTAAACACTAGATGGAACATGTCTAGCCATTAGGCTAGTCATGTTTCATATACATAGCTTACTTATATGATTACAATGAATGCAATGAACAATTGTTTGTGTATCCTGTTACTACAGTGCTGAAGGTGCTGTCAACCATTACAATTACCTACACCTGTTTGTCGCCAAAATGTTAGCCATATCCTATCTAGTTTATCATATATCTATGTTACTGTCTACCACAGTTTCATCATGCAGCTGCCCAGATATAAATATTAAGATTATTTCAGTCCCGTAAAAATTATCAAAATATTTTTCCATCAATATAGTTTTTTAAGAATACAAAGACCTTAATTCTGCACCTTTTAAACTTTTTTTTTGATGTGTTATTTTTTCATGAAAATACAGTCTTGTTTACCTTTAAAGTGTTTCAATAGTATTGTTTCATATTTCATATGATTCACAAAGCAGTAAATAGGGAAAATTTCACTTAAAAGCAAAACTGACCACAAGAGGTATTATAGTTTCAATCATATCTGAAGGTTTTTGTACCAAATGTATGAAATGATCGAGGCAAACCTTTATTGTAGCATCATTTTTGAGTATCTTAGTCAAATTTACGGTCATTAGTACACTGTAAGTCAGAGCTATTCAATTACAAAATCAGCTGAGCAACAATTTGAAATCAAGACATGTAACTGAGCCGCACATGTTCAGCGATCTGTTGAATATGACAAATTTAAAACCAACACAGATCAATATGATGGAAAAAAAACCCAACACTTTTTATTAATTGCCTTGGTTTTAAATGTGTGCTTGGCACATGACAAAGGCACATCAAAAGTGCATAAAAACACAAGAACAGTGCTGGGTTGAGCAGAAGTTGAAGTAGGAATATTTTTCCTCTTGAACAACAATTAAATAAATAGAATGGAAAAAAAAATTGTGTAAATAACCATTTTGGTCACATCTTATCAAGCATATCTCAAAGTGCATAAAAACTCAGTGTGCACCGTTAGTAGCATTAACATTTGTTCCCTTTTGAAATAAAATATACTACATCCTGGTCATAATTGACCTTCCCACATCACAAAGTGCATTTAGCTGAATAAAAAAGAACTGTCCAACACTTCAGTGCACAACCCCCCCCAAGAAAAGATTGATAACATTAACAGACATTGCACATCCACTATTGTGGTATCAGTCCAAACCAACGATTTTAATCAATTTTATGCTTCAGAATTGACAATGACATGTTTTAAGGTGCCTTCACACCAAACGCGAATGAGCGAATTTTTTTGTGTGGCGCGATTTCATTATAACTCAATGTAAACACATGAACAGACATGAATTCACCAACTGAGTGAGTTGCAGACAGGCGAAGTTGCCTTCATAACTTCTGCAGCTATGTTCAACCTGCTGTTGAAATCCCCCACATAACATCATGTTTAGGTTGTGGGGGCATGGTGTTGGACTTCTCCACCCAGGTAACAGTGGACCGAAAGAGGAGGTGTCACCGGGGGGGGGGAGGTATAAATGGGACAGTAAGGACAATGTGCCCCCTGGGGAGAGGAGTAAATACCAGAGCTGCTGGGAGGAGAAGAGTGTTGAAGTAGCGCAGGCGTTATGTTATGTTAATGTGCCACACAGTTCTTTGTTCAAACAATGGTGTTATGGTCGGAAGTTCCGGGTCTTGATGCGTGGAAATAAAGATGTAATAGAGGAATGCACAGAGACCCAGGTCTCTCTTTTGCTGTAAAATATGTTGGAGAAAGAATAAAGTTACTGTGTCATTCAGCTTGTTGCCTTGCCTGCTTCCTTTCTCCACATTGGTGACCCAAAGATGTACCATGGAAAGTGAGCTGAGCATCGCCCTGGAGACTGCCTGGAGGGAGAGCACCAGCGCCGCGTGCGTGGTCTCAGTCGAGCTCTCAGGCTTCTGGCTTCACAACTCTACCGCATGGTTTTTGCACATAGAAGCCCAGTTCGCACTCCGCGGGATATCGTCGTCGGCCTCCGTCGGTCTATGATGACCATGGAAGAGAATCCTAAACGTCTACTCTGCTGGAACAGCACCGCCTGTGGCTGAACAGGCCGATGCGCGAATGACAGTCCCTGTCACACAGGTCACACTTGTGGGTGGTCTCCGTGCTGCTGGGTCTGTGGCGGTTCTTCCTGAGGGTCCTTTTTTCATCTGCTGCAGCAGTCAGTCTCTCTTCACCCGCCTTGAGCTGTCTGGTCAGGGTGCCTCTCCATTTGGAGCGGTCCGTTGCAAAGTCCTCCCAGCGCTCTGTGTTGATATCCAGGGCCTTCATGTCTCTCTTGCAGACATCTCTAAAGCGCAGCTGTGGGCGGCCAACGTCTCTCCTGCCAGTTGCCAGTTCTCCATAGAGGACGTCTTTGGGGATTCTGCCATCCTCCATACGGTGAACGTGGCCTAGCCAGCGGAGCCTGCGCTGCCTGAGTAGAGTGAACATGGAGGGAAGGCCGGCGCGGGACAGAACTTCTGTGTTGGGCACTTTGTCCTGCCAGGATATGTCCAGGATGTGGCGAATGCAGCGCAAGTGGAAGGAGTTCAGTCTCTTTTCCTGCCGGGCG
Source organism: Pholidichthys leucotaenia (assembly GCA_020510985.1). Classification (NCBI taxonomy): domain Eukaryota; kingdom Metazoa; phylum Chordata; class Actinopteri; order Cichliformes; family Pholidichthyidae; genus Pholidichthys; species Pholidichthys leucotaenia. The sequence continues at coordinate 398,375,031 of CM035844.1, read as the reverse complement.
TATGTTGTCCATGTCTCACTCCCATAGAGCAGTGTGCTGATGACGCAGGCGTTGTACACTGCCATCTTCGTCTTGACAGAGAGTTTGGGATTCTCCCACACTCGTGTGGTGAGGCGAGCGAGTGTGAAGGCTGATTTTCCAATCCTCTTGTTGATCTCTGTATCAAGGGAGAGGTTGTTGCTGATCGTGGACCCCAGGTACGTGAACTGATTCACGACCTCCAGCTTGTAGTCATCAATGGTGATGGTTGGTGATGCTTCCGTGCCTTGCGCCAAGACGTTAGTCTTCTTCAGGCTGATGGTAAGCCCGAAGTCCTTGCATGCCTGGGAGAAGCGGTCCATCAGGGTCTGAAGCTCCTGCTGTGTGTGGGTTGCGACTGCAGCGTCGTCTGCGAACAGCATGTCTCTGATTAGAGCCTCGCGTACTTTGGTTCTGGCTTTCAAGCGGGCGAGGTTGAAAAGCCTGCCGTCAGATCTTGTGTGCAGGTAGATTCCCTCTGTTGCTGTGCTGAAGGCATGCCTCAGGAGCATAGCAAAGAAAATCCCAAAGAGGGTTGGCGCAAGTACACAGCCCTGTTTCACTCCGCTGCATATGTTGAATGGCTCTGAGACGTTGCCATCGTGCTGCACTATCCCCTGCATGTTGGTGTGAAACGATTCGATGAGGCTTTGCAACTTTGGTGGGCATCCTATCTTTGGCAGGATCTTGAAAAGGCCCTCTCTGCTGACCAGATCGAACGCTTTGGTGAGGTCGATGAAGGCGACGTACAGAGGCATGTTCTGTTCTCTGCATTTCTCCTGGAGTTGGCGGATGGAGAATATCATGTCTACCGTCGATCGCTCAGCACGGAAGCCACACTGAGATTCGGGGTAGACACGTTCGGCAAGCTTCTGTAGACGAACGAGAACAACTCGTGCGTAGACTTTGCCAACAACGCTGAGGAGGGAAATGCCCCTGTAGTTGTTGCAGTCGCTTCTCTCCCCTTTGTTTTTGTAGAGGGTGATGATCTTGGCGTCCCTCATGTCCTGTGGTACGGCACCTTCCTTCCAGCACTGGCAGAGGACGTCATGCAATGGCAGCAGTAGGGCGGTCTTGCAGTGCTTGATCAGGTCAGGGGGTATGCCGTCGTTGCCGGGTGCCTTGCCAGCGGCCAAGCTATCAATGGCCTTACTGAGTTCGTCGATGGTTGGCTCGGCGTCAAGTTCGTCCATGGATGGCAGGCAGTCGATGGCATCAAGGGCTGACGGTGTCACGGTGTTCTGTCTAGGGTAGAGGTCGGAGTAGTGTTCCACCCATCTCTCCATCTGCTTGTTCTTCTCTGTGATCATCTCCCCAGTGGAAGATTTGAGGGGGGCCGTCTTGCTCTGAGCCGGACCAAGTGCTTTCTTGATGCCATCGTACATACCACGGATGTTCCCTGTTATGGCAGCGGTTTGAATGTCTTGGCTGAGCTGAGTCCAGTACTCGTTGGCACAGCGCCGAGCAGTCTGCTGAACTTTGCTTCTCGCAGCCCTGAGAATCTGGAGATTCTTCTCGTTTGGGTACTTCTTGTACTCAGCAAGTGCTGAGCGCTTGGCTTCAATGATGGGGGTCATCTCGGTCAACTTGGCATCAAACCAGTCCTGTGACTTCGAGGTCTTCCTCCCAAAGGTAGCCAAGGCTGTGCGGTAGATGGTGTTTCGCAGCTCTTCCCACTTCTGCTCTGCAGATTCTCCTCCTTGTGGTACACCAAGTTCCTTCTCAAAGGTGGAGGCAAACTGCTCAACAAGTTCTGGTTGGGCCATCTTGCTGGTGTCAATCCGTGCCTTTCCAGGTTGTCTAGCACGATGGAATTTCTTCAGCTGCAGCTTGACCTTGCAACACACCAATGAATGGTCTGTGTCGCAATCTGCACTCTGGAACGAACGGGTGATTAGCACGTTCTTCAGTGAGGTGCGCCTGGTCAGGATCAAGTCTAGCTGGTGCCAGTGCTTTGAGTGCGGATGTTGCCAGGAAACCTTGTGTTGGGGCTTGGTCTTGAAGAACGAGTTTGTGATGCACAGATCATGATATGTGCAGAACTCGAGCAGCCGCTGTCCGTTGTTGTTCATTCTGCCCACGCCAAAAGGTCCAAGACAGGAGGGCCAGGAGTCGTGGTCAGCACCCACTCTGGCATTGAAGTCTCCAAGGAGAATGAGTTGTTCAGAGTTGGGGACGATCCTGACAGTTGTTGCGAGATTCTCGTAGAACTCGTCTTTTGCCTCTGGTGTGGCTGTCTGTGTTGGGGCATACACACTGACGAGGGTGACTGGGCCTTGAGTGGTGTTCAGGCGGAGGGTGAGGAGTCGTGCAGAGCCAGTGCTGCCCGGTTCCACCATCTTCAGCAAAGTGTTCTTCACTGCGAAGCCCACTCCGTGTTCCCTGTGTTCGTCACTGCCCTTTCCCTGCCAGTAGAACGTGTAGTCCTTCTCTCTCAGTGTGCCTGCATCAGCTAACCGTGTTTCCTGGAGAGTGGCGATATCCACTCCCAGTCTCTTCAGCTCATTATTGATGATGGCAGTCTTCCTGGTGTCGTTGATGTCCTTTAGGTTAGCAGCGAATCCTGTCATCATAGTGCGGACGTTCCAAGTTCCCAGTTTTAGAGTTGGTCTCTTTTGTTTTATTGTCTTGCCTGGTGCGAAGGTTCTCAGCCTGCTGTTTGGATTTCTCCTCATCCCCATGCACCCAATGAGGAAAGCAAGCTGTGGCGGGACAACACCTTATTGGCTGGGGGCTGCCCAGCTTGAGGCGGCCGGTAGCTGTCCAGGGAGATCTGATGATCCCTTCCACCGTCGGGAACAACCCCTGGCGCCACGCTCTACGCCAATTGAGCAGTGGCTTATAACCGGTAACTGTCATTCCCCGTGTTTTGTCTACGCCAAAGGCAAAGCTGGAGTGTCCTCTCCAGTGATCCGGTGTTCTACCTTCCAGCGTTGGGCGTTGGTAGGATTCAAGCCTGGGCAGGAAGATATGGAGGACAAGATGTTGCCCATGCAGCATGTCCCCCCTCTCCACGTCACTGATGAATCCAAAGGAACAGCAGGGCTGCTACAGTTTGGCACCAGCGCCGTTGCAGGAGCTGCCAGAACGATGTTGAGCACAACATAGAACTGCCTTAGGGGCTCCGACTCCGGATTTTTCCTCAGGGTTGACTCCCGAAGCCTTTCCCATGACCGGGTATGCCGCAAGGCAGCAGAGGTTTGAAATCAGGGTTTACCTTCCCCCAGATGGGCTACCTTCCCAGGTTGACGAGCCACCATGTACCCGAAGCATCTGGTTTTAAGGCGCCAGAGATCCGCCCTCGCCCCTTCTCCTATTAGTAAAAGCAGTTCCGCCGGGCTTAGAGACTAAACCACACGGGCAGGCTAGGAGTTGGACTTAGTTGTCAGAGGCTTTTCGAGACGCACGCCATAAGGAGCATTTTATGAGCACTGGGAGCTTAACCCCAGTGTCGCTCCTGGCTATGATAACAACGGACGATACCAGGTATTATTACGTGGTCGCTGCACTAGACGCGCGCCACGCAACAGGTGACAAGCCTGCTACAGGAGCCGCCGGCCCAAGGAAAATATGAAGCGCTCAAGAGGATGCTTCTCCAGCGTTATACCCTTTCTGACAGTGAGAGGGCAGAGAGACTCCTAACACGTTTGGAGTTAGGGAACAAATCAGCAGTGGAGCTCATGGAGAGCATGTTGGCACTGATGGGGGAAGGATGACAAATCTTTCCTGTTCACTCACTTGTTCCTCAGGAACCTACCGGCTACAGTGAGGGCGATCCTGGCCAACTCGCTGCGGCTGGTTGCTAAGGACTATCACAACCTGGCGCAGGAAGCGGACCACATCATTTCGGTGACCAGAACTCTCAGCATGCAGACAGTGGCACCGGCATCCATGAGGGACTCCAGCAAGGTCGAGGAGCCGTTCGTGGTAGCCGGGACAGACACCAGGAGACGAAGGAATGGGGCGATCTGTTTTTATCATTGCCATATTGGCTCGAATGCCCAATGCTGCCTGTCACCATGCCAATTCAAGAAGCCGGGAAGACGGCACGTTCGAAATTCAGTGGCAGCTGCAACCGATGGCGACAGGAACAGACTGCTTTATGTCACGGACACACGTTCGGGGAGATGGTTTTTGGTGGACTCCGGCTCCCAGAAGAGCCTCATCCTGCTGGTCAGTGCAGACAGGGTGGCAGGACACAGTGGTCCCGGGCTCACGGCCGCCAATGGATCCACCATCAGGACATTTGACGAGCGGACACTGATGATATGCTTACACAGACACAACTTTCAGTGGGACTTTGTGATAGCTGCATGTTCCGGCCCCATTTTAGGTGCAGATTTTTTATGCGCTTATGGGTTGTTAGTCGATGTTGCTAATAGGAGATTAGCGGATGCTATCTCTTTTACCTCACTGCCCTGCACAGTTCGGGGAGCTGGGTCGACAACACTGGCTAATGTTATAGCTCCAGGGGGTAAGTACCAATATTTTCTCGCACAGTTCCCAGCACTCACAGTCCCGACTTTTTCCGCTACAGTAATGAAACACGGGGTTCAGCACTTTATAACGACAAACGGCCCGCTGGTGTTTGCGCGTCCTCAACATTTGGACACAGCTAAACTGGCCAACGTGCGAGAGGAGTTTGCCAACTTACAGCAGTTGGGCATCGTCAGGCGCTCCAACAGCCCGTTGGCATCCCCGCTGCACATGGTGCCTAAAGCCGACGGGTCGTGGCGACTGTGCGGCGATTTCCAACGCTTGAATAATGCCACGGAGCATAATCGTTATCCCATTCCGCACATCCAGGATTTTTCCATGCACCTGGCCGGAGCGCGTGCTTTTTCGAAAGTGGATCTGGTCCATGGATACCATCAGGTCCCAGTGTGCATGGAAGATGTTCCAAAAACAGCGGTAATAACTCATTTTGGCCTTTTTGAATTTTTACGCATGCCATTTGGATTAAAAGGCATGGCACAGACTTTCCAGAGGATGATGGACGCAATGCTTCGTGACTTGCCCTTTGTTTTTGTCTACTTAGACGACATTCTGGTAGCCAGCGTGTCCAAGGAGGAGCACATCGCCCATCTCAAGACGGTTTTCCAGAGGTTGGAGGAGCACGGGCTGATAATTAACCTGGTGAAGTGCCAGTTTGGTGAGCCAGAGATTGATTTTTTGGGCCACCTCATTTTGCCAGAGGGTGCGATTCCATTCCCGGATAAGGTGTGCACTGTGTCGGACTTTCCGCGCCCGTAGACTGTGAGAGCACTACAGGAGTTTTTGGGAATGGTTCATTTTTATAACCGTTTCCTTCCCTGGGCAGCCCAGCTGCTACAGTCATTGTATGCCGCGATTAAAAAAAAGAAGTCTGCGGAAGCCATCAACTGGACTCCCGAGCGAGTCCAGGCTTTTACCGGTGCCAAAACAGTGCTTGCGGAGGCTGCGCTGTTAGCTCACCCAGATCCATCTGCACGGATAGCACTCACTACGGATGCGTCTGATGTTGCCATAGGGGCAGAGGTGGAGCAGTGCGTCTCAGGTTCATGGCAGTCACTCGCATTTTTCAGTCGAACTTTGCGCGACAACAAACGCAAGTACAGCGCGTTTGATCGAGAATTGCTGGCTCTCCACCTGGAGACATACCATTTCCAGTTCTGGCTGGAGGGGCATGAGTTCACTGCATTCGTGGACCATAAGCCACTGACGTACGCGATGGCCAAGGTCTCGGAACCATGGTTGGCCCAGCAGCAACGGCATTTGGCCACGATTTCGGAGTTTACCACTGACATTCAACACGTCGCTGGTAAGCTCAACATCGTGGCCAGTTGTCTGTTGCACGCGTTTGTCTCCCCGGTTTACATGGGAATAGATTTCCCTGCCATGGCCGCGGAGCAAGCCGGGGACGTGGACATTTGCGCGCTCCAGTCTGCACCAGCTGGGTTAAGGCTAAAGAGCAGGGTGGTGCAAGAAGGGTGCCCTCCCTTGCTCTGCGACATCTCCACCGGCTGCCCGTGCCCAGTGATTCCGAGCTCTTGGCGCCGTATCGTTTTTGAGTCGGTCAACTCCCTTTCGAAACTGGGAGTGCGCACTTCAGTGAAGCTAGTGGGGGTGAAATTCGTCTGGCCGCGCTAGCGCAAGGACGTGAAAGATGGGGCTGCAGCTTGCGTTGCGTGCCAGTGGGCTAAAGTGCACAAGCACACCAGAGCCCCACTCAAACCGTTCCAAATCCTGGCTAGGAGGTTCGATCACGTCCACATGGATTTGGTGGGGCCTCTTCTGCCGTTGCAAGGTTTCACGCACCTTTTGACAGTCGTGGACCGCACCATGTGCTGGCCTGAAGTGGTCCCGCTGGCTTCTACCATGTCTGCGGAAGTGGCACGCGCTTTTTTGTTGGCTTGGGTTGCACGCTTCGGATCTCCATCGGACATCACGTCCGACAGGGGCCCACAATTCGTTTCAGAACTCTGGTCTGCGATGGCCCAGAGCCTGGGGGTCAAAACTCACCACACTACCGCGTACAACTCCCAGGCTAATGGGTTATGCAAGGGTTTTCATAGGTCACTTAAAGCAGTGCTCAGAGCTTTGCTCACGGATACAAATTGGGTTGACCACCTGCCCTGGGTTCTTTTAGGGTTGCGCTCTGCACCTCCCCGGATTTGGCAGCCTCCCCGGAAAAACTCGTTTTTTTCTCAGCTGCTGCAGATCCCCGGAGAGTTTTTACCGGAAAACCCCGCACCCGAGGCTGACCCGCCTGCGCAATTTTTGCACAGTACGGAGGCTTTTAACGTACCGGGCCCAGCCCACCACTGTTTTCCCCGCACCTTTGTCCCAAAAAGCTTGCAGAGCACCAGTTTTGTTTATGTCAGGCACAATGCGCACTGGACCCCGCTGCGCCCACCGTACGCCGGACCATTCAGGGTGTTGGAACCTGGGGCAAACCATTTTGTGTTAAACTTGGGGGGACGTCGGGAGACAGTCTGCATCGACAGGCTGAAGCCCGCTTTTGTGTTGGCAGACGAGCAGGTGGTGTTGGCCCAAGCTCCCTGTCATGGATGCCCACCATTAGTGGCTCTGCAAGTTGGTGATCCCTCAGCAGGGACCTGCGCTTGCGAAGCTGGTGTGTTTTCTCCCCCTTCCTTTTTCCCTCCACAGACTGACGTGCCATCCTGTACACCTCGCCAGCAGGGTGGTTCGACTGGCCGCTATGGGCGACAGCTCAAGCCCAAAGGACGGGGGGATTAGTGCCCTATCTGGGTGTTTAGGTAGTGGTGGTGGGGGGGGGGGTGTTGTGTGGGGGCATGGTGTTGAACTTATCCACCCGGGGAACAATGGACCGAAAGAGGAGGTGTCACCGGGGGGCATCAGATGGGACAGTAAGGACTATGCACCCCCCGGGGAGAGGAGTAAATGCCGGAGCCGCTGGGAGGAGAAGAGTGTTGAAGCGGCGCTGGCGTTATGCTATATGCCACACAGTTCTTTGTTCAAACAACAATGTGTTATGGTCAGAAGTTCCGGGTCTCGATGCATGGAAATAAAGATATAAAAAAGGAATGCACAGAGACCCGGGTCTCTCTTTTGCTGTAAAATATGTTGGAGAAAGAATAAAGCTACTGTGTCGTCTAGCTCGTTGCCTCACCTGCCTCCTTTCTCCACAAGCTTTACATTATCTGACGAGGCGCTCACCTGGGGGGGGTTGTCTCTGCCTCTGGGGCTTTGCGGGATGATGCACGTTTGCGTTGCTGGCCTTATTGGCATGTTTGTAGCAGGAGTCCGTGGGTGGGTGGCAGTGGTGTCCCAGTTCAGCTCGAGAGCTCCCAGTTCTTCTTTCTCTGGGCTGATGTCTCATTTTCAAGCTGGTTTTCTCTCCAATGTTGATGCTTTTGCTCCAATGACAGTGGCTGTCCTTCTGACGCAAGTGCATGATTTCGCGTGTACTTGCCTCTTTCCATTGACTTTGTGTGCATTCGTGCCGCCTGTTCGCGTTTGGTGTAGGCTTGGTGTCCTGCTGCTGGCACAGCCATAGTCATAATAATAGACCCCATGCTTTGGGGCAGGTGCGCTGTGTTGTGGGTTGACGGTTGTTGGGCTGCGTGGAGTGTTGCATTAATGTGATAATTGATGGATTTCTGCAGTTCTATGGGGCGTGTTGGCCTTTGCTTCTCTGGCTGGGCCACGGACTGGGCCTGGGCCGCTCGGGGGTTGGTTCTGGGCCGCATATGGCCCGCGGGCCGCTAATTGAATAGGCCTGCTGTAAGTTATCATTTTTGGTTGCCTGTATTGCCTTATTAGAGCGATACTATATTTATTAACAAAATTAAGTAAAATATGAAATCAAGATACATAAAGTCTACATGACTACTAGGCTGGACTGTACAGTTGTGTACAGTTATGGCAACACTAAGTATATAAGGGATAAGGACCTGTACTTATATAGCACTTTTTCTAGTCAGAAAGACCACTCAAAGCACTTAATTAGTGGCTGCACTAACCCTCTATTCTAAGGGCCTATCAGAGACAAATACCTCTAGAACAATTTAGAGTCACCATTTAACTTGACATACATGACTTTGGATTATGGGAGTAAACCCACACAGCACAAGGAGAACATGCAGACTCTACATAGTTTCCTACCCTGCCAGCCTGGAGATTTGAACCTAGAACCTTCTAGCTGTGAGACAACAATGCTAAACACTGCACCACTGCGCTGCCATGAAGCATTCATGTATTGGTGTGAGAAGAACTGAACAGACCATAGAAGGTTGCAAATTATAATCATGTCCAATCAACTGAATTTACCACAAATGGACTCCAATTAAGCTGTAGAAACATCTCAAGGATGACTAGTGGAAACAGGATGCACCTGAGCTCAATTCTGAGCTTCATGGCAAAGGCTGTGAATTATGTACATGTGATTTCTTAATTTTTTATTTTTAATAAATTTGCAAAAATTTCAAAAAATACTTTTCACGTTGTCATTGTGGAGTATTGTGTGTAGAATTTTGAGGAAAAAATGAGTTTAATCCATTCTGGAATAAGGCTGTAACAACAAAATGTGGAAAAGTGAAGCGCTGTGAATACTTTCCAGATGCACTATGTATGTAATCTCCCCGCCTAGGCAGATTTTAAAATTTCAGTTGTGTTGATGCAAAATTAAAGTCCTTGTGACTTGTTTTGTGCATTAGGCTGCATAGTGGAACTTTAATTATATTATTACTCAACAACACTTTTTTCTCTTAAACTTTTTTCAAATCAAAACCAATTAAGAATGCAATAAAAATACACTTCAAATTTGATTATGATGTGCATGCAACCAAAAAAGCAATAATTGATTGAATCACATATACACATTAAACATGCCAAATACCTGTATTTATACTTGTCTTTTAACCCCTTGCACTCCGGTCAATTTCCCTAAAAATGCCAAAAAATAACGTGCCCAAAGTAAATCAAAAGCTGTTCTTCAACCCTTTGCAGCATCTTCATGGGGTTGGTCTCATTTAAAAGAAAACACTTTGAATTTTTTGGCAAAACAATCATAATCTCTCTAAGTGCTCCAGCCACTGAGTAACAGTCATCTAAACATACTGAACTTGAAGAAAATAAATTTGGCCTGGGTGTTTTTTTTTGATACAAATGCTTGCAAATAACACACAGCTTCAGATCCGGGCTGGAAAATGCAACAGAAATGTAGAACCAAGTGTTATCCAGCTGAGGTCAAAATTTTGTAACAATACCACAAAAAATGAATATATTACACAGCTTTGTTATCAGGTAGTTCCCAGGCATTTTTGAACTGTGCCAAATTGTGCCAAACGGCACAGTTTGGAAAAACGTCTGTAACTTTTGAATGATTCAATATAGAAGCTTCATCTTGGGCTCTAATGAAAGGTCACACTCAGGGCTGTGTGTGTGTGTGTGGGGGGGGTTGTTTATTCATTCATTCATGAATGAATGAACAAACAAGCCCCCACACACAAAGAAGCATGCCACGTAAAAAATGTGTGGCTTTTTTTTACAAGAAAAAATAACCTACAGTGCACTAAAAATTATTCTAAAATATTTGTAATGTAGAAGATGACAACTCCCCCCCCCATCCCCCCGCTACAGAGGACGGACATCGGCCATCGCTACATGACGGAATAGTCATGTGGCGATGTGGCGACCGCGGTGCAGTCACCGCGGTCACCGCGGCTTCCCCCCCCCTCGCTACAGAAGAGTAGCGGGGGGGGGGGCGGGGGGACGGGGGCGTTCACGGTCCGGACGCGGCGCATGAACTGTGTACCGCGGCGCACGGACTTCGGACTTCATGCGCCGCACAGTTGTAATTTACCGATTGGTCAAAAGTCATTTTTGATTACAATTTTCAGGGATAAAGAATAATTTAGCTTATAACACTTACCTGTTCACAGCAGCAGCGGAGCTGGCAAACTTCTCTTCCTCACTGTCAGACGAATGCGATGCTGGTCCGCTTGTTACGGACTCGTGGTTCTGGTCTTGTGACCCGGTCAAAACATAATTCCATTATTGCGGTTTTGCGCTTCCATGATTGCGGTTTTGGTGAACGATTTTTCAAAACAAATAACAGTAGTAATTCAAAAAGACTGGCGAACGCGAGTGTGTCACCCAGCCTTCGTTGTCGGCCTCCGTCGGTCTATGATGACCATGGAAGAGAATCCTAAACGTCTATTCTGCTGGAATAAAAAAAAAAAAAAAAGCACCGCCTGTTGCTGAACAGGCCGATGTGCGAATGGCAGTCCCTGTCACACAGGTCGCACTTGTGGGTGGTCTCCGTGCTGCTGGGTCTATGGTGGTTCTTCCTGCAGGTCCTTTTTTCATCTGCTGCTGCAGTCTCTCTTCACCCAGCCTTACACAAAACAGCTTTCGAACTTCTGTGCTTCAATTGGCTCGCTGCATTCGCAGCGCTGCTAGGCGGGTCCTTCTTGCTAGGTTTTCAGTCATTGGTTCTTCAAGGTTTCAGAAACCCAATTCAAGGCTCTTATTAGTCGAATGAGAGGTCAATCATATCTGATCTGTTCGCGGCTGTGTCTGTAGTGGAAGAACGGAAATGCAGCTTTTTTTTTTCAGTGCGCTCTAGAACGCAGCGCCCTCATGCGTCCTAGAGCGCACGAGGGCGCTCTCGTGTGCCCTCATGCGCTCTAGGATGCAGAGACGTGCCCGTCCGCGGTACACCGGAGTGCAAGAGGTTAAAATATATCATTTCTTGCCAATGTATTACTTCTTTATATCATTAATCCACACTTGAAATGTTAATTTTACAGTTCCACTGTTCAACAAAAATCCGTTTCTGAACCAGAAAATATCATGATATACATGTAGGACTATGAATATTTACATGAAACAAGAGAAAAAGATCAGACTTATCAGCATTAGTTCATTTAACAGTTTAATTATAAAAGTCTTGTTTGCACCTTTAGGTTATTATGACATAAAAATGCATAGGTTTGGGTAGCCTTTTCCCTTAATAAATGAAATCATCATTTAAAAACTGCATTTTGTATTCACTAATCTTTGTGTAATATTAAAATTTGTTTGATGATCTGAAACACTAAAGTGTGAGAAATATGCACAAATATAAGAAATCAGGAAAGGGCAAATAATTTTGCACAGCACTATATATATATATACACTACCGTTCAAAAGTTTGGGGTCACCCAGACAATTATTTTGTGTTTTCCATGAAAAATCACTTATTTACCACCATGAGTTGTAAAATGAATAGAAAATATAGTCAAGACATTGACAAGGTTAGAAATAATGATTTGTATTTGAAATAATAATTTTTTCCAGATACTCAACCTGCTCAAAGGAAGGTCAGTTTTATAGCTTCTCTAACCAGCTAAACTGTTTTCAGCTGTGCTAACATGATTGCACAAGGGTTTTCTAATCATCCATTAGCCTTCTGACTCAATGAGCAAACACATTGTACCATTAGAACACTGGAGTGATAGTTGCTGGAAATGGGCCTCTATACACCTATGTAGATATTGCACCAAAAACCAGACATTTGCAGCTCGAATAGTCAGTTACCACATTAGCAATGTATATTAGATATTAGAGTGTATTTCTGATTAGTTTAAAGTTATCTTCATTGAAAAAAACAGTGCTTTTCTTTCAAAAATAAGGAAATTTCTAAGTGACCCCAAACTTTTGAACGGTAGTGTATACACACACACACACACACACACACACACACACACACACATATACATACACATATACAGTATATGTATATACACTACCGTTCAAAAGTTTGGGGTCACTTAGAAATTTCCTTATTTTTGAAAGAAAAACACTTTTTTTCAATGAAGATAACTTTAAACTAATCAGAAATACACTCTATACATTGCTAATGTGGTAAATGACTATTCTAGCTGCAAATGTCTGGTTTTTGGTGCAATATCTACATACAGTAGGTGTATAGAGGTCCATTTCCAGCAACTATCACTCCAGTGTTCTAATGGTACAATGTGTTTGCTCATTGCGTCAGAAGGCTAATGGATGATTAGAAAACCCTTGTGCAATCATGTTAGGTCTGCAATGCTGTAATTGCTGCAAATGGAGGATTCTTTGACAAAAGCAAAGTTTGAAGGAAAAAATTATTATTTCAAATACAAATCATTATTTCTAACCTTGTCAATGTCTTGACTATATTTTCTATTCATTTTACAACTCATGGTATTAAATAAGTGTGAGTTTTCATGGAAAACACAAAATAATTGTCTGGGAGACCCCAAACTTTTGAATGGTAGTTTATGTATGTATGTATATATATATATATATATATATATATATATATATATATATATATATATATATATATATATATATATACAGTATATATATATATACTGTATATACACACTACCGTTCAAAAGTTTGGGGTCACTTAGAAATTTCCTTATTTTTGAAAGAAAAGCACTTTTTTTTCAATGAAGATAACTTTAAAATAATCAGAAATACACTCTAATATCTAATATACATTGCTAATGTGGTAAATGACTATTCTAGCTGCAAATGTCTGGTTTTTGGTGCAATATCTACATAGGTGTATAGAGGCCCATTTCCAGCAACTATCACTCCAGTGTTCTAATGGTACAATGTGTTTGCTCATTGCGTCAGAAGGCTAAAGGATGATTAGAAAACCCTTGTGCAATCATGTTAGGTCTGCAATGCTGTAATTGCTGCAAATGGAGGATTCTTTGACGAAAGTAAAGTTTGAAGGAAAAAATTATTATTTCAAATACAAATCATTATTTCTAACCTTGTCAATGTCTTGACTATATTTTCTATTCATTTTACAACTCATGGTGGTAAATAAGTGTGACTTTTCATGGAAAACACAAAATAATTGTCTGGGTGACCCTAAACTTTTGAACGGTAGTGTATGTATATACAGTAGATATAAAAAGTCTACACACCCCTGTTCAAATGCCAGGTTTCTGTGATGTAAAAAAAATGAGACCAAGATGAATCATTTCAAAACTTTTTGTCATGCATCTGAGCGTATGTTTCCACAAAGCTCAGACTCTCAATTTATTTCTGAGTATTGTAAGTCTGTTAGTATGATTTTGTTAGTATTTGTACGTATATATTTTGGTTTGTTGACACTTGTGCCTCCTTTGCTCCAGACACTCCCACTAGCTGCTCACAGTCTGCTCCCGTCATCTCAGCTGTGAGCAGTTGTATAATTAGGTCACCTGCTCCCTCAACTGCCCACACCTGCTGCTGATCTGTTGCCTACTATTTAAGACTGCCTGTTCATTCTCTCAGTGCGGCAGCATTGTCTAATGTCTAAGGACTATTCCTGACATCAAATGGACTCATTTCCTCTCGCAGGGCGAATTCTGCTCTGGAGAATCTTCCTCTGTAAGTTACTTTTCCCTTCAGCGCCCACAGAGCGATTTTGGCTCTGGAGTGCTTTTCTGTTAGTTACTTTAAGTTTGTATTTTTGTGTACCGTGCACCGTTTTGTTTTTTGTGTTTACCTTTGTTAATAAATCATCACAACTGCAGTTCAGGGCTTGGGTCTGTCTTTCTGCCCCAGAGGGGCCAATTATGACAGAATGCTGCTGCCCGAAATAGGACCCAGTTGCTGCAGTCAGTGAACCTTTTTTTTTTTTTTTTTCCCCTTTTTGTGTTTTTCACTCACTGTTCATCGGAGCAATCATGGACACAACAGGTAGACGGGGCTACCCGATGTGCCTGGGATGGGAGAGCTTCCAGGTCCTTATGGAGATAGAGGGGCTAATCTCTGCAGCGTGCAGCAGCTTCCCTCCAAAAGACACATTGTGGTATCTGGGACTCACGGAGGCAGCTGCTCGCTGGTGCCCTCAGCTTAGGGAGCATGCTGAGGGAAAGGAAAGGATCTCTTTGGTGGCAGCGCTTCAACACAAGAACGGCGAGATGGAGAGAAATTCCCCGGAGAAGCCTGGGCTCACACCAAAGGGGAGGCGCTCCCGGGCCTCTATCGTTCCAGCTCCTCACCAGTCTCCGGTGCCCGTTCCTGCTCCATCAGCTCCTCGATGCCAACATCCTACCTGCTGGAGGAAAGCCTCCACTTCCTCATCTGCAGCCCATCTTTCGTCAAGGCAGGAAACTCCCACAGTAGTCTCTTTTTCTGACTCTTCCTCTCCGGCTATCCCGCCAACCAACCTCTCTGCTGCAATTTTGTCTCCATCCTCCTCGGTGATTCCTCCCACTGTAGAAGAACTGGTCACCTTCCTTTCAGTCCCGTCCATCTCCGTGACAACAGGGGCAGCTCCTCCACAATCTACAGAGGGGCCCAAGTTCACCATAGCCACGGAGAGGGACGACTCTCCACACACAGCAGCAGACAACATCAAGATCCGGGAAAACAGGCAAGTTTCATTTCATTCTATTTCATTTTTTGATGATGTGTCTTGCCTGATTCCCCATGGGGAGGCTCAGGAAATGCAGTCCCCTGAGCTCTCTCCACCTGCTGCAATTAATAAATCCTCACCTGCCCTCTCCATATCTCCTCCTGTTAATCCTGTTAATAATGAGTGTCCGCTGGCCCCGGAACTGAGCCGCCGGACGATGGAGGACCCAATTCCAGTGCCAGTGGTGAGCCGACCCCCAGCTGCCACGCCGTACAAGCCACTAACGTGGGCCACTTCATCTGGGGAAACTGAGACTGCAACCAACATCATGCTTGCTGCGGAGGCTGCTGCAGCAGAGTTCACAACTGAGCTGGACCTCCAAGAGACCGGGCCTACGACGTTGTCATCTGGATCGGCGGAGTCCTGGACAGCGGTGGAGCTCGAGCTCAGGCAAATGCTCTCCCTTGTTTTTCTCTTATTTGTCCTGGAGAAATCTTGCCTGGCTCTTGGTGAGGAGAGTTGGGTGCAGCCATCAGCTACACCTGAGCTCACCTCGGAGTGCTTTTGTGTTAGTTACTTAAGTTAGTATTTTGTGTACCTTGCACCATTTTGTTTTTTGTGTTTACCTTTGTTAATAAATCATCACAACTGCACTTTAGTGCCTGGGTTTGTCTTTCTGCCCCGGAGGGGCCAATTATGACACTTTTTCCACCATCAATGTGATCTATAACCTGTACAACCCAACTGAAAAATAAACTGAAATCTTTTAAGGGGAAAAATAACGCACCCTGTTATAACTGGCGATGTGGCTGTGTTCAGAATTAACCAATCACATTCAAACTCATGTTAAATGGGAGTCAGCACACACCTGCACCCTTTTAAAGTGCCTCAGATTAACCCCAAATAAAGTTCAGTTGTTCTAGTAGGCTTTTCCTGACATTTTTGTAGTCACATCTTACAGCACAAGCCATGGTCCGCAGAGAGCTTCCAAAGCATCAGAGGGATCTCATTGTTCAAAGGTATCAGTCAGAAGAAGGGTACAAAAGAATTTCCAAGGCATTAACTATACCGTGGAACACAATGAAGACAGTCATCATCAAGTGGAGAAAATATGGCACAACAGACATTACCAAGAACTGGACATCCCTCCAAAACTGATGAAAAGACAAGAAGAAAACTGGTCAGGGAGGCTGCCAAGAGACTGACAGCAACATAGAAGGAGCAGCAGGAATTTCTGACAAGTACTGGCTGTTAAGTACATGTGACAACAATCTCCTGTCTTCTTCATATGTCTGGGCTATGGGGTAGGGTGGCAAGATGGAAGCCTTATCTTACGAAGAAAAACATCCAAGCCCAGCTACATTTTGCAAAAGCACATTTAAAATCTCCCAAACACATGTGGGAAAATGTGTTACAGTCCGATGAAACTAAGGTTGAACTTTTTGGCCATAATACCAAAAGGTATATTTGGCACAAACACAACATTGCTCATCACCAAGAGAACACCATATCTACAGTGAACCATGGTTGGTGGCAGCATCATGCTTTGGGGGTTGTTTTTCTTTAGCTGGAACTGGGGCCTTAGTCAGCCAATCCCTTCCACAGCATGTGGGACACCATGTGGTGTATGGGGCGATGCCTAGCTCTGTTTCACTGACCCTAGGCCACACAGTTACTGTATGTAGTGAAAGCTACAGTGGGGGGTCAGTCCTCTGGTAGCTGAGTGTGTTAACTTTCCTTTCCCCCTTCTATTATGCTGAGCACCAAGCTAGAAGGCAGAACGTACCATTTTTATATGGTTTTTGGTATGACCTAGCTGGGATTTGAACCCATGACCGGGAGGTTGTGGGGCGGATGCTCTACCAACTAGGCCACCACTCTGGTGGCCTTAGTCAAGGTGGAGGGGATTATGAACAGTCCCAAATACCAGTCAGTGTTGGCACAAAACCTTCAGTATTCTGCTAGAAAGCTGAAGATGAAGAGGGACTTCATCTTTCAGCACGACAATGACCCAAAGCATACATCCAAATCAACAAAAGAATGGCTTCACCAGAAGAAGAATAAGGTTTTGGAATGGCCCAGCCAGAGTCCAGACCTGAATCTGATTGAACATCTGTGGGGTGATCTGAAGAGGGCTGTGCACAGGAGCTGCCCTCACAATCTGACAGATTTGGACCATTTTTGCAAAGAAGAGTGGGAAAATATTGTCACATCAAGATGTGCCACGCTGATAGACTCCTACCCAAAAAGACTGAGTGCTGTAATAAAAGCCAAAGGTGCTGCAACAAAATATTAGTTTAAGGGTATGTATATTTATACAACCAGGTTATTGTAAGTTTTTTTGTTTTTCAATTGGGTTGTACAGGTTATAGGTCACATTAATGGTGGAAAAAGTTTTGAAATGATTTATCTTGGTCCCTTTTTTTTCCATCCATCCATTCATCCATCTTCTACCGCTTTTCTGGAGGTCCGGGTCATGCAGGCAGCAGTTCAAGCAGAGAAGCACAGACTTCACTCTCCCCAGCCACCTGCTCCAGTTCTTCAGAGAGGATACCAAGCGCACTCCCAGATCAGAGACTATGTCTCATTTTTTTATATTACATTATGTATATGAATTAGGAAAATGTGTTCATTTTCACGACTTGCAAAGCCAAAGAACACATTCTAATACAGTTTATGTTTTGTAGTTTATTAGCCCCTACTAAATACTTGCATTTTCTGTTTTACTGTACATCAACTGTACAGAGAGTATGACAGTGATGATGGTGTGCTTGTTCAGGATTTATTTCAGGTAACAGAGTGCGATGCCCTTGGCACGGCTCCTGTTTCAACGCTCATACAGGAGATCTGGAGGAGTACCCCGGCATGGACTGTTTACCTTGTCACAAGGTACAAATCAGGCAGGCAGACATACACAATTGAGGGACATAAACGTGCGTTTTATTTTGTCTTTTTTTTTATTTTGCAGGTCAAAATTGAGAACAGCAAAGTTTATGTGTCCATAAATAAAAAGGTAAGGTCATTAGCTTTTCCAGATTAGTTGATACTACATCATTAAAGGCATGATTATTTCTGAAACAATTCACCAAGCATATACAGTCATGTGAAAAAATTAGGACACCTTGTATAAGCCTATGTGGGTTTTTTTTTTTTTTTTACATATTTGGACATACGGATATTTAATATCAATGTTAAACATACTGGGAGATTCATGTTATACAACTAAACAATTAAAAATTAATTTTAGACTTTTTTTTCAAATTTTCTGTAAAATGTAATTTTAAACAAATAGTGAGGAATAAATTAGGACACCCCCATCTTTATAAGGACACCCCCACATTCATTCCCACTTAAAATGGCAAAAATAAATGTTAAAAAATACAAATAAAAACAAAAACAAAGCTAGACATAGATATGTGAACATTTATTAATAAAGAACTGAATACTTAATGGGGTGTCCTAATTTTTTCACATGACTGTAACTGACACATTGGTCCACTGCAGGAGACCGTGTCACTGCCATGCTTTCTCCCTAGAAAGTGTAGCCATTATGCGTGCTGTGTCCTACTGTCACTTATTTCACCCATTGTGAGACTGCTAATGCACTGTTTCAGAAGCATCTGAAACTTTAATTTGGAGGTGGGTGGGGGATGGTGCCATCTCTTTCAGCTGTGTTCAGGGTGAAATTACTGAGATGGGTTAGGGTAATGGTAAAGTGAGTGGTTCATTTTAAACGTTTTAATATTCCTTTCACTTCTTCTCTCGTCTTTTTGCATGTTGTAGAGGCACATGGGGAAGACATAATGTGTAACATCTTAGATAAGAACAAAGAGCAGAGTTTTCCTTGGAGATAACAGGGACTTGTGAAGGATGAATGCAGGGTGATCTTTTGTGTATCAGAGTCTGCTAGGAGGATGTTAAAGGATTAAGGAAGTGAATGCAATGTGACCTTTGATGTGTAGAAGCTGCTGTAGGAAGGCCTGAGTATTTAAGAGATGAGTCTTGTCTGAGATGTACTCTTTCTGGCTATGCTTCTGTGTGAGAATGTGTAATAAACTGTCTAAGTCAAATTCGCCTCGTCATTTACACACTCCACACTGGTGACCCAAGACGATTCATGGAACACAACGAAAGATCCCCGGAGCCAACCTCGACGGGAGCCCCAAGCCACGCAGGTGCTGTTGCTATCCAGCTACCGGATTTTTGGCAGCACAACCCGCGCTCCTGGTTCCACCTAGTCGAGGCGCAGTTTGCCCTCCGGGGGATATCGGCGGATGACACGAAATTCTACCATGTGGTCACAAAGCTCGACGCCCACACGGCTCAGCATGTGGAGAGCCTGTTGGATCAGCCACCAACCAGCGACAAGTACGGCGCGTTGAAGGCTGCACTCATCCAGCACTACACACTCTTGGTTGAGGAGAGAGCAGAGAGACTCCTGACGCAGACCGGGTTAGGAGAGGGGTCGGCTATTGACCTGATGGAGAAGATGCTGAGATTGAAGGGCTCGGGTGACGACCACTTCATTTTTACCCACCTCTTCCTCCGGAACCTTCCGACAGCGACGAGAGTGACCCTGGCCAATTCGCCGTTGCTGGCCGAGCGGGACTATCGTGCGCTGGCCCGAGAAGCACACCGGATCATCATGGCCAGCAGAGAGCTCACGACCACGGCGGCAGCGACGGAACTCGGCGCGACGGCCGGAGGAAGCGAGGAGCCATTGACGGCAGTAGCAGAACCACCGACGACAGCGGCGGCGGGGGCCAAAGAACGCGGAGGAGACATCCTTTGTTTCTACCACCGCCACTTTGCAGAGAAGGCACGCAAATGTATACCACCGTGCCAGTTCAAGCCCTCGGGAAACGCCAAAGACCGGGGGTCGGTAGCAGCTGTGGCCTTCGGGGAGGAGAACAAGCTGCTCTACTTGACGGACGCACGCTCGGGAAGGCATTTCCTTGTTGACACCGGCGCCCAGTTGAGTTTCATCATGCCGTCCTACGCCGACCGGCTGGCAGGATCTAGCGGCCCCAAGATGGCAGCAGCAAACGGCTCGGAGATTAAGACCTTTGGTGAGAGGACTCTACTTCTGTCTCTACATGGCCGTGCATTTGAGTGGACTTTTGTCATAGCAGCATTGATTTTTCAATATATTGGGGGCTGATTTTTTGTGCTTACATGGTTTGTTGGTTGATGTCGCTAACAGGCGCCTGGTTAATGCACTGTCCTTTGATTCTATCCCCTGTACAGCTCGAGCGACCCGGCCAACAGCACAGGCCAACGTCACAGCTGCATGCGGTAAGTTCCACACACTGCTCACTCAGTTCCCAGCACTCACGGTCCCGACATTTTCGGCAGCCGTCGCTAAACACGGGGTGGAGCATTTTATCACCACCACCGGGCTGCCCGTTTTTGCAAAACCTCGGTGCTTGGACGCAGCTAAACTGGCCATAGCACGCGAGGAGTTCGCCAACCTGGAGAGGTTGGGCATCATCAGGCGTTCAAACAGCCCATGGGCTTCCCTGCTACACATGGTCCCTAAAGCTGACGGTTCGTGGCGACCTTGCGGGGATTTCCACAGGTTGAACAACGCCACAGCGCACGACCGCTACCCAATTCCTCACATCCAGGATTTTTCCGTTCACTTGGCAGGAGCACGCGTTTTTTCTAAAATAGACTTGGTCCGCGGTTACCACCAAGTCCCAGTGCGCGCTGAGGACATACCCAAAACAGCGGTGATAACTCCGTTTGGTTTATTCGAGTTTTTGCGCATGCCATTCGGGCTTAAAGGGGCTGCACAGACGTTCCAACGCATGATGGATGCAGTGCTGCGCGATCTCCCTTTCGCATTTGTCTACTTGGACGATATCTTGGTAGCCAGCACGTCCGAAGACGAACACAAAATCCACCTCACGGCGGTTTTCCGGAGGTTGGGAGAGTACGGTTTAATAATCAACCCAGCGAAGTGTCAGTTCGGGGCGACGCAGATTGATTTTTTGGGGCACCGCGTCTCTCCTGAAGGAGCGGTTCCGCTGCCTGACTAAGTGCGCGCGGTAGCAGATTTTCCCCGGCTGCAAACGGTCAGGGCGTTACAGGAGTTTTTGGGAATGGTGAATTTTTATAACCATTTCCTTCCCCGCGCAGCGCAGCTCATGCAGCCGCTGTACGCCGCGCTCAAAAAACAGAAACCCGCGAATAAGATCGAATGGTCCCCGGAGCGAGCGCGGGCGTTCTCGGAAGTCAAAGCAGCCCTGGCAAATGCTGCATTGTTGGCACATCCAGACCCAACAGCCCGTACAGCGCTCACTACTGACGCGTCAGATGTGGCCATAGGGGTGGTCGTGGAGCAGCGTGTAGCCGGGGCTTGGTAGCCGCTCGCCTTTTTCAGCAGGACTTTGCACGATAGTGAACGTAAATACAGCACGTTCGACAGGGAGTTGCTGGCTCTCCACTTGGCCATTTGCCACTTCCAGTTCTGGCTGGAAGGATGCTGTTTCACCGCGTTCGTTGACCACAAGCCACTAACATTCACAATGGCCAAGGTTTCAGAACCGTGGTAGGGCCGGCAGCCGAGACAGCTGGCCGCGATCTGAGAGTTTACTACCGATATTCAGCATGTGTCAGGTAAACTGAATGTAGTGGCAGACTGCCTCTCGTGCGCCGTGGCTGCCCCGGTCCGCGTGGGGATAGATTACACAGCCATGGCCGCGGAGCAGGTTAGTGACGCGGATGTGCGCGCGCTCCAGTCTGGACCAACAGGGTTAAGGCTGGAGAGCAGGGTGCTGCAAGACGGTATGCCCCCCCTAATATGTGATGTCTCCACGGGGCGACTACGTCCCGTGGTACCGGCCGCGTGGCGCCGCCGCATTTTTGACTCGACTCATTCTTTGGCGCACCCGGGAGTGTGCGCGTCGGTCAAAATGGTAGGAGAGAAATTTGTGTGGCCGAGCCTTCGCAAACAAGTGAAAGAGTGGGCAGCGGCCTGCATGGCATGCCAACGAGCCAAAATACACAGACACACGAAAGCTCCCTTGGAGCCGTTTCGCATCCCGGCTAAGAGGTTCGACCATGTTCACGTGGACCTCGTGGGCCCCCTCCCGCCATCACAGGGGTGCACGCACCTTCTGACAATGGTGGACTGCACCACGCGCTGGCCGGAAGTGGTTCAACAGGCGGCAACCACAGCCGAGGAGGTAGCGCGCGCGTTTTTAACAGCATGGGTGGCGCGTTTTGGAGTCCCGTCGGACATTACGTCCGACAGAGGCCCTCAATTTGTTTCTGAACTTTGGTCAACAACGGCTCGCAGCCTGGGTGTCACAATTCACCGCACAACTGCGTACAACCCGCAGGCGAATGGGTTATGCGAACGTTTTCATAGGTCATTGAAAGCGGCTCTCAGGGCGTCACTGACAGATGCAAATTGGGTAGACAAGCTACCGTGGGTTTTATTGGGGTTACGTTCTGCGCCTAAAGAGGATTTGGAAGCTTCCCCGGCTGAACTCGTTTTTGCACAGCCACTTCGGCTGCCCGGGGAGTTTCTCCCAGATAATCCTGCGCCGGGCAGCTCCCCGTCTCAGCTGTTGCAGCGTAGCATAGACACAAGCACGCTGCTGGGCCCTGTTCACCACAGTTTTCCACGCGTTTTTGTGCCTAAAACTTTGAAAAATGCGGAGTTCGTTTTTGTCAGACATGATGCACACCACCCCCCACTGCGCCCACCTTATGATGGACCGTTCAGAGTGCTGGAAACAGGGGACAAGCATTTTTTTGCTAGATGTGGGGGTAGGAGGGAAAAGGTTGGCATAAACAGACTCAGACCCGCTTTTGTGGTGGCGGACGAGCAAGTGCTGTTGGCGAGGGCCCCTCAGCGTGGAAGACCCCCACGGGGAGCTTCCCAGAGAAAAGTTTCCCCAGAACACCCACAGGGACAGACAAAAGGTTTTCACCCCCAAACATCAGCTCCCCAGCATGACAGCGCCACAGAGGCGGTGAATCCTGGCTACAGCAGATACGGGAGAAGACTGAAGCCCAAGCAGCATGTGGATTGATGTTTAATGGTTCTGTCACAGCATACGGACTGTTATTCTTTTGTTCTATCCAATATGCTCGGGGGGGAGGGTGTAGAGGCACATGGGGAAGACATAATGTGTAACATCTTAGATAAGAACAAAGAGCAGAGTTTTCCTTGGAGATAACAGGGACTTGTGAAGGATGAATGCAGGGTGATCTTTTGTGTATCAGAGTCTGCTAGGAGGATGTTAAAGGATTAAGGAAGTGAATGCAATGTGACCTTTGATGTGTAGAAGCTGCTGTAACTGAATGCAATGTGACCTTTGATGTGAGAAGCTGCTGTAGGAAGGCCTGAGTATTTAAGAGATGAGTCTTGTCTGAGATGTCCTCTTTCTGGCTATGCTTCTGTGTGAGAATGTGTAATAAACTGTAAGTCAAATCCGCCTCGTCATTTACACACTCCACAATGTACTCATTTTCACAACCACTTGAGGGTGCTGTTTGCACTACTGCCAGGGTGTCTAATTCTCCCACCCTTAAAAAACATGTAGTATAGATATAGTACATGTTTTCTAATCGTAGAAAAATATAACACTTCTAGCATTTCAGTTGTTAAAGGTAAATTAACTCTTGGAAACTTTAGTTTTACTGACACCTTGTGGCTGAGAAATGAACTACAGACCATCCAGTAAATTTAATTAAAACAAGCATTGCGAGTTGGATGATAAGATAAGATAAGCCTTTATTAGTTGCACAACGGGGAAATTCCAGGATTGCAACAGCACAGGGATAGCAACACTCACAGCAATAATTTAGAAGATAAGAAAATAAAAGCTGTGAATATACAGATGTACACATAAATATATAAATATATATACACAGTGTGGAGCATTGTAGCTTGATGGAATAAACCGCATAACAGTCTATTTATTTACCCCACATAGTATGAATATGTACCCATACATATTGTCACTCTCCGTAGCGATTTATATTGTCCTAGTTGTATACTGGAGGGGACCATTTTGTGTAAGTCTGTTGCGTCTTTTGCATTCAATACTATTAGGTCGTCACATTTTTTTGCTATCTCTGCAAGCAGCCCTGCTTAGGTTATAAAGTCTGACAGCCGTAGGTAGGAAGGACCTGCGAAACCTCTCGGTCGCGCACCTAGGATGATGTAACCTACTGCTAAATGAGCTCCTCAGTGCGCTCAGTATGTCCTGCATAGGGTGGGACTTGGACTCCAGCAGAGATGACAGCTTAGCCACCATCCTTCTCTCTCCTATCTCCTCCACTGGGTCAAGGCGCTGCCCCAGGACAGATCTAGCTTTCTTGATCAGTTTGTTCAGTCTCTTCCTATCGGCTGCTGTGATGCCACTGCCCCAGCAGACCACTCCAAAAGTGATGGCTGATGCCACCACCGAATCGTAGAAGGTCTTCAGGAGCACCCCTTGTACACCAAAAGACCTGAGCCTCCTCAGTAGGAACAGCCTGTGCTGTCCCTTCTTGTAGAGTGCGTCGATATTGTGTGACCAGTCTAGTTTATTGTTCAGATGAACACCCAGGTACTTGTAGGATGTCACCATCTCAATGTCTGTTCCCTGGATGTTTACTGGTGCTGTAAGGGGTTGTCCTTACCTGCGGCAGTCCACCACCAGCTCCTTAGTTTTTCTTGTGTTGATCTGGAGGCAGTTCCGATGGCACCAGTCCACGAAGTCCTGGATAAGTCCTCTGTACTCAGCTTCATCTCCATTGGAGATGAGGCCGACGATCGCAGAGTCATCAGAGAACTTCTGTAGATGGCAGTGTGTTGTGTTGTGTGAGAAGTCCGCAGTATAAAGGGTGAGCAGGAAGGGAGCCAAAACCGTTCCCTGGGGGGCTCCCCGTGCTGCCAATGATTGTGTCGGACACACAATCCTGGGTTCTCACAAACTGTGGCCGGTTTGTGAGGTAGTCCAGGATCCACGATGACAGGTGCTGGTCCACCCCTGTGCACAGCAGCTTGTCCCTCAGGATCACTGATTGGATGGTGTTGAAAGCACTGGAGAAGTCAAAGAGCATGATCCTCATCGCATTCCCAGGCTTCTCCAGGTGGAACAGGGAACGGTGAAGGAGAAAGATCACTATATCCTCCACCCCGATGCCATGCAGGTAGGTGAACTGGAGTGTAGTAGTAGATTAGTTTATTTGACAGGGACAGTGCAATAAACATAGACAATTAATCAAAGACAATCAATCTGATGTGTTGCACATAGAGTGTATAGCTATTAGCTAATTTGCAACTCTTGTCCCTGGATGGGCTTTAGAAAAAAGAATCAAGTAAAGATGGGAAAAAAAAAATAAAAAATATACACAATAACCACATACATCAATGCAGAAAAATTATAAATACACAATTATAAATATTATAAATATTATAAATACACAAATATAACAGCCTGACTCACATTTAACATAAATATTATAAATATTATTGGATCCTGGTGGATCCATTGCTGGTCCCACCAGGGGGCGGAGGTGAGCAAGGAGCAGTCTCTCCAGGGTCTTCATCAGGTGAGATGTCAGGGCCTCTGGTCTGTAGCTGTTCAGGTCTCTGGGGTGGGAAGTCTTTGGTACGGGTACCACACAAGATGTTTTCTACAACTGTGGTACCCTCCCCAGCTTCAGGCTCAGGTTGAAGATGTGCTCCACAATCCCACACAGCTGGTCTGCGCAGGACTTGAGGAGCTTTGCGCTGATGTGGTCTGGACCCGAGGCCTTCCTCGCCTTGATCTTCCTCAGCTCCGCCCACACCTGAGTCTTAGTGAGGGTCAGGTTGGGGGGCTGTGTGTTGGGAGTGGGGAGGTGTTGGTGGAAGGAGGGTGGACAGCAGGTCTCGATAATGGTGGAGGCAGCAGTGGTTGTGCAGATGGAGGGAAGGGTGGTTGGTCAAACCTATTTAAAAAACAGGTTCAGATTGTTCACCCACTTCCTGCCCCCTGTGGCCTGGGAGGAGGGATTCTAGAGCCCAGAGATGGTTTTGAGGTTTCTCCAGACCCCGCCGATGTCGCTCTGTTGTAGCTTGTCCTCCATCTTCTTCCTGAAGCTGTCCTTGCCTTCTCTGATCTGCCTCCTTAGCTCTCTCTGTACGGACTTCAGCATTTCCCTGTTCCCCGACCTGAAGATCCTCTTCTTCTCTCTCAGTAGTGATTTTATCTCAGGGTTGATCCAGGGTTTGTTGTTCGAGCAACACTGTATGCTCTTGGTGAGTACGGTGTTGTCCACACAGAAGGTGATGTAGTCCGTGATGGTGTGAGTGAGGCCGTCGATGTCCTCACCGTGTGGATCGCAGAGCTACTCCCAGGCAGTGATATCACAGCAGTCCTTTAGAGCGTCCATTGCCTCCTCAGACCATATCTTCACCGTGCGCATAACCGGAGGTTGTCTGTGTACTAGGGGTTTGTACACCGGCAGGAGATGGACAAAGTTGTGATCCGATCTCCCGAGTGGGGGGAGTGGTGATGAGGTGTACGCCTCCTTAGTGTTTGCATAGAATAAGTCCAGTGTTTTATTGTCTCTGGTGTGGCACGTGACATACTGGGTGGACGTGGGCAGAATGGGGGACAGTGAGATATGGTTAAAATCACCGGAGATGAGGAGGAGAATATCTGGGTGTTCTGTCAGAAGCCTGCCAGTTACTGAGTGGATGATGTCACGCGCTGCCCCAGCGTTTGCCGTCGGATTTGCATAAATAACAATGCAGATCACATGTGAGTATTCCCTCGGGAGGTAAATAGGCCACATGCTAACAGCTAGCAACTCCATGTCTTTGCTGCAGTGTTGTTTTTTAACAGTGATGTGTTCCGGTTTACACCAGTTGTTATTGACATACATTATCACTCCTCCGCCCCTTGCCTTCCCACTGTCTGGTGTCCGGTCTGCCCGTATTGCGTGGAAACCCTCCAGTTCGATGTTAGCATCTGTTTCTAGTTCTGTTAGGCATGTCTCAGAAAACAACATCATGCTAATCTCTCTGAAGACGCTCTCATACATACATAGCCGCCAGTTCATCTGTCTTATTGAGTAGCGATCGAATGTTCCCCATAATAACGGATGGAAGGACGGGTCTGTACCTGATATTCCTTGCCCGCCGTCTTACTCCAGCTCGATATCCACGCCGTTTCCGTCTTATTTCTCTCGGTATGTTGAGTTTTTGTGTTAGCACCGTGGGCCGGTTAAGTGCTAACAGCTGGTCCCTGTTGCACCATCTCCTGCTATAAACAGTGGCTCTGTCCACTGGCTCAGGAGACATTTAGGGCGATCTGTGTGTCCGTGATGGATAAGGTGTCGCCAGATCAGAAAATTTAGCGAGATAAGCCAAATAGTAAATAAGAAACTCAGAACTGAGCTGCGGTTGCAAAAAGGCCTAGGATAAGAAAGTCCAACCCTGTCAAACCCTGTCCAGGGTTGGACAAAAAAGTGTTGACGGATGTCTGTCTCTGCCTTGTAACACTGTGATTGGATCGCTAATCATAACTACTAATGGATATGCAACCCTGCTCACATCTGACACCACTCCTTTCTGTTGTATGCAATGAGGGGTTGGATTTTCGATTTCTGAGAACTAAAAAAATGACATAAAATAAAAGCTACTGTTTAATAGGAAATAAGAACAAACAGTTGTTTAATTACAATACAATTACCAAAGAAAGGCTGGCTGGGCCGAGATCCCCCAGCAGGGCTGGGCGCTGGCCCCAGATGCCGAGGGGCGGCTCCTTCTCTGGGCTGGGTTCTGGCCTGTGCTATGGGCGTAGGCCCCCTGTGGTCCTGGCAGCACATTGGAGCGCGCCTTTGAGTGGGTGTGTGGAGGGTGTATATGTGGAGGAAGGGACTCCATGTGTGTGGGTTTGGAGTGTGTGACTGCGTGTTTATACAGCGGGGAAAATAAGCATTGAACACGTAAACATTTTTCTCATTAAACATATTTCTGATGGAGCCATTGACCCGAGATTTTCACCTGATATCAGAAACAACCCAAGTAATCAATACATACAAAGAAATCAAGGCAACTGTGTTCATAAAACAAGTTATATTTAATTAAGTAGAATGACACGGGGAATAACTATTGAGCACGCTTGGTGAAATTCATTTAATATTTAGTAGAAAAGCTTCCGTTGGTAATAACAGCTTCTAGATACCAGATATG
Organism: Pholidichthys leucotaenia; assembly: GCA_020510985.1. Classification (NCBI taxonomy): domain Eukaryota; kingdom Metazoa; phylum Chordata; class Actinopteri; order Cichliformes; family Pholidichthyidae; genus Pholidichthys; species Pholidichthys leucotaenia. Next base: position 398,346,967 of record CM035844.1, on the reverse strand, counting down.
TGGAGAAATTAGGCGCAGGCATTGTTCAGGAGTGATTTTAGCCCATTCTTCCAAACAAACTGTCAAATCTTGAAGTTCTGTGGGTGTCTTCTATTAACTCTAATTTTCAGTTCATTCCATAGATTTTCAACTGGATTCAGGTCAGGTGACTGACTGGGCCATTCTAGCAGCTTTATTTTCCTTCTCTGGAGCCAGTTGAGAGTTTCTTTGGCTGTGTGTTTGGGATCATTGTCTTGCTGAAATGTCCACCCTCATTTCTCATTTCATCTTCAGCATCTTGGCAGATGGCAACAAATTCTTGTCAAGGATGTCTCTGTACATTTGTCCATTCATCATTCCTTCAATTATATGAAGTCTGCTTGTACCATGTGCTGAAAAACACCCCCACATCATGATGGGATGTGCAGTGCCATTTCTTTCCCAAACATACTGTGTGTTGTGACATCCAAAATTAAAATTTTGGTTTCATCTGACCAGACTATATTCTCCCAGTATTTTACTGGCTTGCCCAAATGTTGTGCAGCAAACTTTAAATGAGCTTCAACATGCTTTTTCTTCAGCAATGAAGTCTGGCAAGGTGAGCTGGCATAGAGCTCATGTTGGTTGAGTGCATAACTTATTGTTTTCTTTGAAACAGCAGTACCTGCTAACTCCAGGTCTTTCTGGAATTCTCCATGAGTGGTCTTTGGCTCTTGGATAACTCTTCTGATAATTCTTTTGAGTCATCTGTCAGAAATTTTGCAAGGAGCTCCTGGCCCTGGCCAGTTTATGGCAAAATGATGTTCTTTCCACTTCCAAATGGTGGCTCCAATAGTGCTCACTCGAACATTCAGCAGTTTAGAAATGTGCCTGTAACCAGTGCCATCATTACGTTTTGCAACAATAAGGTTGCGAAGGTGAAGAGAGAGCTCTTTGCTTTTACCCATCATCAGTTCTTTGTGGTGTGACAATCTGATATTCACAGACCTTTTTGAAGGCTATCAGTCAGAACTTAGCCAGCTGAAATTAATTTGCACTGATGGGGGATGCCCCTTATGGATCGTCACCTTATTGTGGTGGGGTGATTTGTGTGCCCTAGTGATCCCAGGAGCTATGTTGTCTGGGGCAATTTGTCTCTGGTAAGGTCACGCAAGATAAACTGGTCCTGGGTGAAGGTCCAGACTAAGAATGAGCCAAGAGACTCTCATGATGAATGTTAGAACAAGGATTCAGTGTACCCCACCCAGTATGGGGTCACCGGGGCCCCACCCTGGAGCCAGGCCTGGGGGAGGGGCTCGATGGCTAGCATCTGGTGGCCAGGTTTCTGCCCATGGGAACCTGCCGGGCTCAGCCCAACGGAGTTACATGGGTCTGTCCTCCAGTGGGCTCACCACCTGCAGGAGGAACCATTGGGGTCCGGTGCTATGTGAATCAGGTGGTGGTTGAAGGCAGAGAGCTTTGCGGTATGATCCCAGGCTTTCTAAACTGGCTTTTGGGATGTGGAATGTCACCTCTCTGGTGGGGAAGGAGCCTGAGCTGGTGCATGAGGTTGAGAGATACCGGCTAGATACGTATAGTCAGCCTCACCTCAACGCACAGCTCTGGCCCTGGAACCAGTCTCCTGGAAAGGGGCTAGAACTTGGCCTACTCTGGAGCTGCCCTGGGCGAGAGGCGATGAGCAGGGGTGGGTATTCTTGTATCCCCCCACCTTGCTGCCTCTATATTGGAGTTTTCCCCGGTGGATGAAAGGGTTGCTTCCCTGCGCCCTCGGGTTGGGAAACAGGTCCTGACCATCATTTGTGCCTATGCATCCAATGATGGTTCAGAGTACACACCCTTTATGGAGTCTCTGACTGGAGTGCTGGACGGTGCTCCTCTTGGAGACTCCATTGTCCTACTGGGGAACGTCAATGTGCACATGGGCAACAACAGTGAAACCTGGAGGGGGGTGATTGGGAGGAACGGCCTGCCTGATCTGAACCTGAATGGTGTTCATTTATTGGACTTCTGTGCTAACCACAGTTTGTCCATAACAATCACCATGTTCAAGCCTAAGGGTGTCCATATGTGCACCTGGCACCAGGACACTCTAGGTCACAGGTCGATGATCGATTTTGTTATCGTGTCATCAGACCTGCGACCGTATGTCTTGGACACTTGGGTAAAGAGAGGTGCAGAGCTGTCAACTGATCACCACCTGGTGGTGAGCTGGATCTGATGGCAGGTGAGGATGCCATTTAGACCTGGTAGACCCAAACGTATAGTGAGAGTGTTCTGGGAATGTCTGGCTGAGGCCTCTGTCCGGGAGGTCTTCAACTCCCACCTCTGGAAGAACTCTGACCACATTCCGAGGGAGTCTGGAGACATGGGGTCTGAATGGGCCATGTTCTCCACCTCCATTGTTGAAGCAGCAGCCCAGAGCTACGGCCGCAAGGTTGTCGCGGCATCTCTTGGTGGCAACCCCCAAACTAAGTGGTGGACACCAGTGGTGCGGGGGTCCATTAAGCTGAAGGAGTCCTATTGAGCTTGGTTGGCTTGTGGGACTCCCAAAGCAGCTGAGGTGTACTGGCAGGCCAAGCGGAGTGCAGCTTGGGTGGTTGCTGAAGCAAAAACTCAGGTGTGGGAGGAGTTTGGTGAGGCCATGGAATAAGACTTTCTGTCGGCCTTGAAGAGATTCTGGCAAACTGTCCGGCGGCTCAGGAGGGGGAATCAGCTCCCTGTCCACACTGTGTATGGTGCGGATGGGGCACTGCTGGCGTCAACTGGGGATATAGTCGGGCGGTGGGAAGAATACTTCGAGGATCTACTCAGTCCCACTGATATGCCTTCCACAGAGGAAGCAGGGCTTGTGGACGAGGGGGACGACTTGGCCATCACAGGGGTTGAGGTTGCCAAGGTGGTTGAAAAGCTTCTTGGTAGCCCGGCCCAGGGCGTGGATGAGATTCACCCTGTGTACCTCAAGGCCCTGGATGTTGTAGGGCTGTCATGGCTGACACGCCTCTGCAACATTGTGTGGAGGTCAGGGACAGTGCCTTTGGCATGGCAAACCGGGGTGGTGGTTCCTCTCTTCAAGAAAGGGGGCCAGAGGGTGTGCTCCAACATTAGAGGGATCACACTCCTCAGCTTCCCTGGGAAGGTCTACGCCAAGGTACTGGAGAGGAGAGTCCAGCTGTTGGTCGAACCTCGGATTCAGGAGGAACAATGTGGTTTTTGTCTGGGCCGTGGCACATTGGACCAACTCTTTACCCTCTCGAGAATCCTCTAGGGTTCGTGGGAGTTTGCCCAACCAGTTTGCATGTGTTTTGTAGACTTGGAGAAGGCATTCAACTGTGTCCCTCATGGTTTTTTGTTGGGGGTGCTTCGGGAGTATGGGGTATCGGGCTTGTTACGAGCTATTCGGTCTCTGTACGACCGTTGTGAGAGTTTGGTTCGTATTGCCAACACTCAGTGGGACTCATTCCCAGTGAGAGTTGAACTCCGCCAGGGCTGCCCTTCATCACTGATCATGTTAATAATTTTTATGGACAGGATTTCTAGGTGCAGCCAGCAAACAGAGAGTGTCATGCTTGGTGACCACAGGATCTCATCTCTGTTGTTTGCATATGATGTTGTCCTGTTGGTTTCATCCAGCAATGACCTACAGGTCTTACTGGGACGGTTTGCCGCTGAGTGTGAAGCGGCTGGGATGAGAATCAGCGTCTCCAAGTACAGGTCCATGGTCCTCAGCCGGAAAAAGGTAGCTTGTCCTCTCCGGGTTGGGGACAAGCTCTGGACATGCCCTCCTCACCATTCAATCCGTGAGCTTATGGGGAGGGATGGGAAGGTCCTGGAGTTATAAAATTTGGAACATATGTTGAGGTCTCTCTCATATATAGTCCAATATGGGTGGACAACACATAATTTACAGGGAAGTGTTGCCACGGCGAATTTGGCTCCTCTCCTTACAAAATGCCGCCATCAGTATGTGAATGGGTGGATAGCAGGATCTGAAAAGCTCTTTGGTCATCGAGAGATGAGAATAAAAGTGCTATATAAGTGAATTCCATTTTCCATTTTACCATTCAAGACGTTTTAGACTTTGGAGGGTTGGGAAAGTCCAAGGGTTAGAAAGGGTTAGGGTTAGTTGCACAGAAAACTTATTTAGTATTGTAATAGAACATACAGGCACATATATGCAAAAAAAAAAAAAAAAATGATGTAAACAAGGTATATGATATAGAACAGTGTTACCAGGAGAGGTTAATGCTTAGTCATGTTTCATAATAAATTGAACAAAACAATACAAAAAATAATTTAGGATGTAAAATGTGTTTTGAAGTCCATGCAGACTTAAAAGCATATGCTAGTTGTGCTTCTTTGTAATTTTTTCTCATAAATTTTCACCTGCTTTTAAATTGTGACTTTTGAACATTAGTTTGCTACTCACAAATTTTCCACTCAACTTTTAATTTATTAAAAAAAGGTTTTAAACAGTATTGTAATTTAACAACCACACATTTGAGGCAAAAATTGCACACCCACAAGTGACTAAGCGGCTCTCTGTAGTTGCACAATTGCAGATAAAAAAATGGACCTAATTAAAACCTCGAAGCCCCCCACCAAGAAAATTTATATCATGTTCTCTCATGTAGAAATTAAGTAGATATCTAAATAGTTGCATTTCAAGACGTGGTTTTCTGCTTTGTCTATAGTAGCTGATTTTTAGTGTATTGTGAAAAAGAGATTTGTCAGACTTAAAAAAATCAGAATCAGAATCAGAATCAGAATCAGGTTTATTGCCATTGTTCATGTAGTACACAAACTAGGAATTTGTCTCGGTACAATGCTGCAACATTAAACATGATAAGATAAGAGAAATAAACTATACATGTAATAAAGTGTAGGATAAGATTAAGTGATACTGGTCAACAGTTAAAATATATATTAGCCAGCAGCAGATACTGTGGAGAACTATATAGTGCAGTCGGTAATGCAGGAAGAAAACAGTGATGATTGACATGAGTCTGGTTGAGCTGCTGTACATGGTGCACGAGAGTCACTTAGTGTTCAGCAGTCTAATGGCAGAGGGGAAGAAGCTGTTCATGTGACGGGAGGTTTTAGTCTGGATGGACCGAAGTCTTCTACCAGAGGGGAGGGGGGCAAACAGTACGTGACCAGGGTGTGAGGGATCGGCTATGATCCGGCCAGCACGCCTCCGGGTCCTGGAGATGTACAGATCCTGGAGAGATGGGAGCTTGCAGCCGATCACCTTCTCAGCAGTGCGCACGACGCGCTGCAGCCTTAGTCTGTCCCTGGCAGTGGCTCCTGCGTACCACACGGTTATGGAGGTGGTGAGGATGGACTCGATGATGGCTGTGTAGAACTGCACTAACATCTTGGTGGGTAGCTTGAGCTTCCTCAGCTGCCGCAGGAAGAACATCCTCTGCTGGGCTTTTTTGATGAGTGAGCTGATGGTCAGCTCCCATTTGAGGTCCCTGGTGATGGTAGTGCCTAGGAAGCGGAAGGAATCAGCAGTGGTGATGGGAGAGCCTGAGAGGGTGAGGGGGGGCAGAGGAGTAGTGACTTTCCTGAAGTCTACAATCATCTCCACTGTCTTCAGAGCGTTCAGCTGCAGGTTGTTATTGCTGCACCAGGACGCCAGCTGGGCCACCTCTCTCCTGTAGGCGGACTCGTCGCCGTTGGAGATGAGCCCGATGAGGGTGGTGTCGTCCGCAAACTTGATCAACTTGACAGACTGGTGGCTGGAGGTGCAGGAGTTGGTGTAAAGGGAGAAGAGTAGGGGGGAAAGTACACAGCCCTGGGGTGATCCGGTGCTGATGCTAGTATAGTCTGAGACAGTCTTTCCCAGCCGCACATGCTGCCTCCGGTCCGTCAGGAAGTCGATGATCCACCTGCAGAGGGAGTCAGGCACGTTGAGCAGGGACAGCTTGTCCCGGAGCAGAGCGGGGCGGATGGTGTTGAATGCGGAGCTGAAGTCCACAAACAGGATCCTGGCGTAGGTTCCCGGGGAGTCCAGGTGCTGCAGGATGGAGTGGAGGGCCAGGTTGACTGCATCGTCTACAGACCTGTTGGCTCGGTAGGCAAACTGCAGCGGGTCCAGGAGAGGGGTGGTGATGGACTTGAGGTGGGACAGGACCAGGCGCTCAAAGGACTTCATGACTACAGAGGTGAGCGCTACAGGTCTGTAGTCATTAAGTCCAGTGATCCGTGGCTTCTTGGGGACAGGGATGATGGTGGAGGATTTGAGTCAGGATGGCACGTGGCATAACTTAAGGGAGGTGTTAAAAATGTCTGTGAATACAGGAGCCAGCTGTTTCGCACAGAGTCTCAGGGTGGAGGGAGACACGCCGTCTGGGCCGGGGGCCTTGCGCGGGTTCAGTCTGGAGAACTGTTTGAGCACATCCTGCTCACTGATGATAAGGGGAGGGGGGGGGAGGGGGGGGTGCCTTAAATGAAGTAGGGAGGATAAGGGGAGGGGGGGAGGATAAGGGGAGGGACATGCGATGTGCATATTTGATTTACAACTGCTGACAATTCTTCCTACTGATTATTCTTTAAAATGGCTTTTTAAAATCATGTTTCAGACAATCAGAAAAGAGAAAAGAATAAAGAGTATGAGCACTGCAGTGCCAGGAGTTACTCACACGATCCTGCTGCTTGGAGGAGGTGAGTGTGGGCCAGTCACTGTGTTTCTGTGTGTCTGGTAATGTGCTAAGCAGTTCCAATGAATAGTGTTAGTGCAAATTTATGATCAAACAATAGGGAAGAAAAAAATGAATACAGGCAAATCACACCACCAAACATTTTCTTCCTCAAATAAACAGGTGTGGGAGTAAAAAGTTGAATGAATAGACAAGTTAAAAATTAATCAGCAACTTCTCTATATCGTTAATAATTCAGTTTATATTAAAGCAACATATTAATTCAACTTTTTGTTTTACTGATTTAAACAAATGAGACCCTTTTTCCTTTAATAACTTTATTGCAACTTTAGTTATTTTTGTGAGTTTATAACTGTTATATCTGATAAATCACCAGGACGGAGGCGAGTCTTCATGCAGCAACTAACTAACTTTATTATAGAACAGGGGTTTATATACAGAGTGGGCCATGCCCGCCCAGCGTCACCCTGTGGGTGGGCACGGCACCCCAGACACACACACTCTCATAGCATCTACACATCCCTAACATCCCCCCACCCTTTACAAAACTGGGAAACCACACAAACAACTGAACCTCCAAAATTTAGAAACCCGAATCACACACTAAGAACAGGGAGAACAATATACTGTCATGAACATCCTATCACATTCACACAAAACAATTAAACTGGACCTTGTCTCTCTCTCTCTTGAAAAAAAAACAAACAACATAACCCCATATTACTCACATTCACTCACAGGCACACCAGCATCAAATATATACAAACTATATACTTCCTCACACACACCCACACCCACACACATATATATACGTATATATATATATATATATACAGTATATACTGTATATATACTGTATATATACACACACACACAGGTATTTACACAAAAGCAAAGAAAAATTCAACTAACGCCAACGTCTCTGGGCAGCCACCATCCCCAACACTGCCTTGAAGGCCCCAGGCACCCCCACAACATATGTGCCCCTGGCCGCTGTCCACGTCCAGGGTCGAAGCCTCTCTCTCTGACGAAGATGTCCCTTCCCGCCATAAGCTTCGTCTTCCCTCAGGCCCTGCAGTGCTGTTGTACAGCGCGCTGTCCCACCGTGTCCCTCGGACCGCTCCCGACCGCCTTCAGCACCGCCATCATGGCTCCAACTAGTCCAGCCCCCGTGGCTGCACTCTGGTGAAAATGCAAACCCGCTCGTTGGCGCCATTCGCTGCCTCGGGCATCTCACTGTACCGTCCAGCACCCTCGTCCAGGATGCTCCACTGTGCTGCCACCGTGTCCAGCTTCCGCTGCTCACTCCCGGGGTTCTCAGCTTCGCACTCATTGGCGACCATCTCCGACCCGGGCGTCTCGACGCAGCTCTTGACTCCCTATCCGGCCACTGCTCACCTCCGGGACATGCAACATCACCCTCATCGGGCCCGCTCACCGACCTGGGCTCCTCACCGCTGCATCCATCGCTCTCAGTGTCGGTGCGCCGCTGTGCTGTCACCATGTTCCACGGCTGGTGCTCCTCTCCAGGACATGCACCATCATCCTCATCGGGCCCACTCACCAACCTGGGCTCCTCACCGCTGCGTCCCGTGCTGTCGGTGTTGGTGCTCTGCTGCACTGTCACCATGTCCTGCGGCTGCTGCTCCTCCCCGGGGCCTTCAGCCCGCCTGGCCCCGCTTGCCTCCTTCTGGCATGGGCACCCCGTCTTTAAAGGCCACGGCGTGCCGTCCAGCACTCTCTTCCAGGGCAGCCTGAGAACCAGCATCAGGTCCATCCCGCGGTGGCATTACGCGGCGCCAAACATGCTCTCCCCCTGCATGGCCTCCAGCGGCGGGGCTAGCTCCTGCTGCGCCACCTGTCCGCCGTTGCTGGTTGTGCTTAACTCGGGCTCTCTCCATCTTCGCTCCAGCTCTGGCTGCTCAAGGGGCGAGGGCAATTCCAGGTCATCCTCCATCTTTCATCCTCCATCACATCATCATCATCTGAGCTGTAGTCACTCTCTGAGTCCCATTCGCTGTCCATTTCACTCACACTAAGATCTTCGGCCACACCCACATCCGCAAAGCCCGTATAAACCGGTCCTGGGCCACTAACCATCTGTCCACCAATTTCAAAAGTGAAACCCAGCTCATCAAACATCCCACCCAACACATTCTCGCCCCAGCATGCCACCTGGAACCTGAACGCGGGAATGGTCTTCTCACCATACTGCACCGCCAGCATGATACACCTGCCGTTCCCGGGGCCCTCGTTGTCCGGCAGTTCCGCCCCATCCGGGCACCGGGGTGTGAGCCTCTTAACCCAGGCCTCACTCACGATGGAGCGCGGGGCAGCAGTGGCTAACAGCATGGGCACCCTCACACCGTCTAGTTCCACCACCTGTTGCGGTCCAGACCATCCTTCAGGTCGCGCAATGTTGACACCTTGTCCGCTGTCGTCAGTGGCCAGGGGCTCCTCCACATGTGGCCCCGGTTCTGCCTCGAGGCCCAGTTTCGCACCCTTAGCCCTGATTTGGTGTGAAACTAGCCTGTCAGCTAGCCTCTCCATAGGCTCCGACTGAGCCGTTAGCTCTCCCAAGCTAACTAGCTCCGGCGTGTCCAGCGCCACCAGCCTCTTCGCCCGCAACTCTCTGGGCCCTCGTCCGCGCCGCGAACTGTTCCGCGAAGTGCTCCTTCATGAGCCCAACAGCCTCCTCGTAGCCCTCACTCATGCCGAGCAAGTCAAGAATCCTTCGGCCCGCCGCGCCAAGGTTACAGGCCAGGAGGGCCCACCACTGTCTCCTGTCAAGCCGAGGGAAACCCAGCGAGTCGACATATTCCTGTTCCCACTGCGGCCACGAAATTAACGGTTCACCTGGGCTCTCCAGAAACGGCAACAGCCGCTGATTAAACCAGCACACTCCCATTCTTTTATCCTCGTCGCCAAATGTTATGTCTGATAAATCACCAGGGTGGAGGTGAGTCTTCATGCAGCATCTAACTAACTTTATTATAGAACAGGGGTTTGTATACAGAGTGGGCCGTGCCAGCCCGATGTCACCCTGTGGGTGGGCGCAGCATCCCAGACACACACTCTCATACCTAACAATAACTTGATTTTAAAAGTTAAATTCATTGTTCTGGATCAGAAAATATTGAATTTATTGTTGTTTGCCTTTTTGAAATATTATTTTGAGATAATGTAAGAGGCTACAGATGAATAGTTTATATTTCATTTTCCTCAGACTGAAATATTTAAGCAGAAACCCTTCCAAATCAAATATTTAAAAAAAGTTTAACTTTTTAAAAGTCTCAATTTCAAGAGAAAAACCTTAGACATTTATAAGAAAAGAGTCACAAATTTTACAGAAAAAACTTTACAAAGTGGCAAGAGTGAAGTTTTTTATCACTACTCAAGTCAAATTTTTAGCCAATATTTTCTAATTAGTTTTTTTTACTACTCTTATTCATGGGTATTTAATTTATAAGGTGGCAAAACTTACTCTATAAACGATGATCATATAGTTTTTCATGTAATATGGTTTTCAAAGACAAAACAGATGTAGATGTGATAAGTTGAGACTTTTTGTTGGCATTTATCAATTCAGTCAGGACTATGGGGCTGACTGTGTGTAAACGGTGACTAATGACTAATGGTGGCTCGCTGGCAGTGATACAAGTGTGTGTGACTGTGTGCTAACTCTGTGAAAGAGCAGGAGCGGCATCTTTGATCTGCGCCGAGACTCTGCGGCAGGAAAATTTCAGCGGCAGAATCATCATGGCCACCAGAGAAGATAACTTACCTTATGACAAAACCCGACTGAGCAAGGTGGTTGCAGAATCAATGACACACATTTTTGAATAATTTACAAGTGAACGCATTAAAATCAGCCCCATGAATTAACCACATTGTTTTCTGCCTCCTTGTAGGTAATGAATGTAGAGAGTGGCAGTATTCTGCTGAGGAGGATGGAGTTTTTCCATCAGTACGACATTGAGGTGTGGCTTAGGAAAGAAGTGAGTACATCTGATATGCTACATCGTGTTGTCTTGTATTGCCTGGAGAGTGCTGTGCCTGCTCTGCCATTGAAACATATTTTTTGCTTTTCCTGAGAAGAGAGATATATGACAAGTATAAATATTGCCTGACCTTTTGGTAAAATTTCACGTTATGGCTACTGGCACCAGGACCACCAAACCAGGTAATAGCAATAGCAATAATAATAATAATAATAATAATGGATTTATATTGTGCTTTTCATGACACCCAAAGTGCTTTACAGTGAGCCCATTATTCATTCACTCCACCGACACACACTGATAGTGGTAAGCTACCTTTGTAGCCACAGCTGCCTTTGGGCAAACTGTGGGAAGTGTGGCTGCCAATCTGCGGCCTCTCCAACCACCATCAAATATTTATTCACATTCATACACCAGTGTCATTTGACCTTGAGGTCCCCGCGACCTGACCTACTTTTTGGGTCAAAAGTCAAACTCACAAGGTGGTTGCTCTCTCTGCACAGCTGTTTCTAGCTTTTTGGGGGCCCTATACAAGATTGTGTTTGGGGCCCCTATTTTTGTAAGGGGAAGGAGTTCAAACACTTTAGTCCATAATACGATGAATCCATCGCTCTCACCTCAATGGCTGGGTAACCTCCCAACCATGTTCTTGAGAATGATGGCCAGCACTTATGCTTTGCAAGTAGAATGACTGAGCCTTGTGGCATGGGCCCATGATGCTTTCTTAGGGTCATCAGGTGGGTACCCTCCTTCATTGGTGTTTTGTCAGTTAGCCCACAACACCTCCAAAGGGCTTGACAGCTAGCCCCAGCGTCCTAAGGCAGCCCCCTCGGCCCCATGGGTTCCACCACCACTGCTCTAAGATGTTTCCTTTGTGCTCGATGGGTTGTTCCAACGCTCGCAGCGCTTCAGCCACAGCCATCTCGATGCTGCCTCGGCTCGCTTGGTGATATTAGCCACTAGCCTTCTTCTATTACAACCTTTAATTCCGAGTCTGGACAGTCCACTCCAGAGTGACTGTCCAGGAAATCCTCGGCAACCCACTTCCACTGGCAAGTTCCACACCCGCCATCCCCTCTGCTGACACTCGTAAATGAGGGGTTGGTACTTCCCAAGTTTCCTCTCATGGGCCTCCTCCATCCTCTCCTCCCATGGCACAGTCAGCTCAAAAAGGACCACTTGTTTCGATGCTCTAGACCATAAAACTATATCTGGTCTGAGGGTTGATGATGTAATCTCCTCTGGAAACTTAAGTTGCCTCCTGAGGTCAACTCTCATGTCCCAATCAGCAGCAGATGCCAGGATTCCTACACTTGTTTGTGTCCTGCTAGCTGATTCCCCTGCCCTAACAAACCTAATCAGGCGGGGCCCTGTTATCTTGGTGGCGTTATGGGTCTTCCTCCTCTCCACCTCCAGACCTACAGCAAGCTCAGACAATATCTGATCATGCCTCCATCTGAACTTGCCGTCCACCAGACTAGCTTGACATGATGACAACACGTGTTCAAGACTTGCCGGCTTTCCACACAGCATACAACCTGGATTCTCAGCCAGCCCCCAACGGTGGAGGTTTACCGGTGTTGGCAGGACATCATATGTGGCGCATAAGAGGAACTTTATTCGCTGGTCCTCCATGCCCCACATATCTCTCCACCCCAATGACCTTCCTTGAACACCTGTCCAACACGTCCACCTCCCCTGACTATTCATGGATGCAGCCCTGGCTTGTCTGCCCTCCTCCTCCATCATGCGAAGCTCTTCTTGGACTAGACTATGGCGGCCATTGGTATCTGCCTCCCTCCACCTTGCCCTGGTTATGACTCCTAGGCCTAGCCGACCTTGATTGACTGTCCCCACAATGTCCTTGTGGCGTAGCCTTTCCTCTTCATCTGCCACTGCCTTACTTGCTACCCATTTTCATCCTGTGTGGATGGTAATATCTGCTTGATGCACAAGTCGATCCCTGCTGTCACGCAGCATTATCACCTGCCGGGCTTTGGCCACCTTAAATTCTTCAACGACCGATGTACGTAATTGGGAGCTGCAGTTTACTTCCTGAGCTGTACAGGCCAATTGAAGAGAAACTTTTGGGTACTGACAGCCATCTTCGAAGAAAGGTGTTAATCCGCCTTTCCAGGGCTTCGACTGTTGATAATGGCACCTCATACATAAGCAGTGGCCAACGGAGTCTTGGAAGTACTCCATGCTGGTAGCTCCAGAGTTTAAATCTTCCAGGGAGCCCACTCCTGTCCAAGATTTGCAGCCACGCCTCAGCTTGTCCAAGCATCTCCTTCACACTTTCTCTATCATTCAGTTCTGCTCTATACCACTTACCCAAGCTCTTAATGGGTCTCTGGCTAACAGTGGGGATAAGTTCTTCTCCAATCCTAAAACGGGACCGGTCCTGGATGCATCCTTTCCTTAGCACGAGACTCCATGACTTTGATGGCTTAAATTCCATCCTAGCTCCTGTAATAATCTTGCAAAGATCTTCCAAAATCCACCGCCCCTCTGGAAATGATCTTGCAGTTATTGTCAGGTCATCCATGAATGCTTTAACTGGAGAATGCTGAATACCACTTGCCAAAACTGCACCTCTTCTTGGCTTCTCCACTGACTTGACCAAGAGGTTCATTGCAGCTGCAAACAGAATGGCTGAAATTGTGCATCCAGTGACAATGCCTTTCTCCAACCGCTGCCAGCTGGTGGTAAAGCCCCCACAGGTAAACCGCATCTTAAAGCGATTAAAGTACTCTTGTAAGAGATGCTGAACTTTGCCTGGGACATGGTACGCTTGGTAGTGTGAGCTCCACCAGCTTGTGGGGGATGGTTCCATATGCATTGGATATATCAAGCCACAGAACTGCAAGATCTCCATGATTGTGCTTTGCATCCTGGATTATTTTTGAGATGACACTTGTGTGCTCCACACATCCTGGAACTCCTGGGACTCCCCCCTTCTGAACGGAAGTGTCAATATACTTATTGCTCACCAAAAAATTGGTGAGCCTCCTTGCCAAAATTCCAAAGAATATCTTTCCCTCTACATTCAGAAGAGAAATGGTGCGGAACTGTTTAATATCAGATGAACTTTCCTCTTTGGGGATAAAACACCCTTCTGCAATGAGCCACTCATCTGGAAGATGATTTGCCCTCCACACCACCTTCAACAGCTTCCAAAGCCTCCTTCTCAGTCTCTCACACTGTTTGTACACCTTGTATGGGATCCCATTAGGTCCTGGTGCTGAGCAAGCCCTTGCCCTTTTCAGGAAGTCATTGACCTCCTTCCATGAAGGTTCTTGTTCAACAAACATGGATGTTGGCCCATTAAGAGTCATCAAGGCCTCCTTAATCTCCAGTTCTACACCCCTTTCTGGATCGCTATGAATGCTGGAGAGGTACTCCTCTACCTCTTGTCTTGATGCCTGGAGTCGACCAGATCGCTTGTCTCCCAGGAGCTTAGACAGGTAGGAAAATGGATTTTTGGTAAACTGCTCCCTTTGCTTAGCCCGGCGTCTTCGGTCTCTTCTGTGGCACTCTGCTCGACGTAAGGTTTTAATGCGCTCCCTCAGAGTGACCGAGATCTCCTTCAAAGCTTGTTTCTCCTCCTCTTCAGCTTGCATGAATCTTTTCCTGAGCCTCCGGAGATCACCACGAAGTTGCTTAATCTCCTTAATCCTACGGTTTTCCCCCTGTTGTGCAGGTCTTAATTGAAAGGGACTTGTTTGCTTCACTCCGAAACGCTCAGCACCAAAGCTCCAGATTATCCTCGCCATTGCCTTCATTTTCCAATTCAGCTCCCCTGCCAGAACATGCTCCAACACCTCATCCACTTCACAGTCAAATCTCTCCCACTCCCTCTTTGCTTGAGCTGCTGGCCAGTTGACTACCTGCTTCACTGCTTTGTTGCTATCTTGAAGTTGCTGCTCGATGGTCCCACTCTGCCCATACAATTCCCCCAGCGATACGTCAGGGGTGGTGTTGCCCATGCTCTCTCTACTATGTGCCTGGAGATTCTGGGTACTGTGGTTGGCTACCGGTCCCAGCCTCTCCTCCGTCTCACCAGGTTGCCCTGTGCGTTGCACACTGCTAGAGTGTAGGCAACCCATCTTTGCCTGATGGATCTTAAGGCCTTTCATATTCTTACAGACTTTCCCGCATGTGCAAACCGCAGTTGTAGTATCAGCCTGTGCCAATGTAAGGTTTACACTTTCCAAAGTCAATGCCATAGTCTGTCCTGTTGGTCGATCATCCTCCCCCACTCTTGCCCGACCTTGGGGGTATCTTATCACATACTTGTCCATAGCGAGTGCTTAGGGTTTCTCTTCACAGAGGATGTGTTTTGGCCTGCCAAGCCGCCACACCCCTGGTTCTGGTCTTTCCCAGATGCCAGCAGTCTCTCCTTGCTGTCGCCATTCTTCCATGGTTGCCAACTAGTCTTTCCTAGTAGTCACTGGGTTGCCAGATGGAAAAGTCTGTAATACGATGATGATTAAAATGATTTAAAAAAAAAATCCATCCCCTCCCAGCAATCAATCAATCAATCAAAATAAACTTTGGCTCAGATGAACAGAAAAACTTAAACCATTATACAGACTAAATCTCTACAAGCATCAAAGGAATGTTGCACATTTACAAGAAAAAAGCTGCTTTATGATTTTAAAAAGTAGTGAATTTGTGAGAAAAAATTACAAGCTTATGAGGAAAAAGACACATTTTTTTAAGAAAAGTTGCAGATTTACAAAAAAAAAAATCACAAATATTATGAGAAAAAAGTTGCAAATTTGCAAGAAAAAAATGTTACTTTATGATAAAAAAAGTAGCACCCCTCATGGATCGTCACCTTATCGTGGTGGGGGGTTTGCTTGCCCTAGTGATCCCAGGAGCTATGTTGTCCGGGGCAATTTGCCTCTGATAGGGTCGCCCAAGACAAACTGGTCCTGGGTGAAGGGCCAGACTAAGAACGATCCAACAGACTGTCATGATAAATTCTAGATCAAGGATTCAGTGTACACCGCCCGGTATGGGGTTACCGGGACCCCACCCTGGAGCCAGGCCTGGGGGAGGGGCTTGATGGCTAGCGTCTGGTGGCCGGGTTTCCACCCTTGGGACCTGGCCGGGCTCAGCCCGAAGGAGTTACATGGGTCCGCCCTCCAGTGGGCTCACCACCTGCAGGAGGGATCATGGAGGTCCGGTGCTATGTGGATTAGGTGGCGGTCAAAGGCGGAGACCTAGACGGACTGATCCCAAGCTTTCTAAACTGGCTTTTGGGACGTGGAGTGTCACCTCTCTGGTGGGGATGGAGCCTGAGCTGGTGTACGAGGTTGAGAGCTCCGGTTCCAGAACCAGTCTCCTGGAGAGGGACTGGAGCTTGGCCTTTTCTGGAGTTGCCCAGGCGAGAGGCGACGAGCAGGGGTGGGTATTCTTGTATCCCCCCACCTTGCTGCCTCTATATTGGAGTTTTCCCCGGTGGATGAAAGGGTTGCTTCCCTGCGCCTTCGGATTGGGAAACGGGTCCTGACCATCATTTGTCCCTATGCACCAAATGATGTTTCAGAGTACCCACCCTTTTTGGAATCTCTGACTGGGGTGCTGGAGGGTGCTCCTCTTGGAGACTTCATTGTCCTACTGGGGGACTTCAATGCGCACGTGGGCAATGACAGTGAAACCTGGAGGGGGGTGATTGGGAGGAATGGCCTGCCCGATCTGAACACGAGTGGTGTTCAGTTATTGGACTTCTGTGCTAACCACAGTTTGTCCATAACGAACACTATGTTCAAGTATAAGGGTGTCCATTGTGTACTTGGCACCAGGACACCCTAGGTCGCAGGTTGATGATCAATTTTGTTATCATGTCATCAGACCTGCGACCGTATGTCTTGGACACTTGGGTAAAGAGAGGCACAGAGCTGTCAACTGATCACCACCTGGTGGTGAGTTGGATCCGATGGCAGGGGAAGATGCCATTCAGACCTGGTAGACCCAAATGTATAGTGAGGGTGTGCTGGGAACATCTGGCTGAGGCCTCTGTCCGGGAGGTCTTCAACTCCCACCTCTGGAAGAACTTTGACCACATTCTGAGGGAGTCTGGAGACATGGAGTCTGAATGGGCCATGTTCTCCACCTCTGTTGTTGAAGAGGCGGCACAGAACTGCGGCTGCAAGGTGGTCGGTGCATCTCGTGGTGGCAACCCCCGAACCAAGTGGTGGACACCAGTGGTAAGGGGGGCCATTAAGCTGAAGAAGGAGTCCTATCAGGCTTGGTTGGCTTGTGGGATTCCCGAAGCAGCTGAGGTGTACCGGCAGGCCAAGCGGAGTGCAGCTCGGGTGGTTACTGAAGCAAAAACCCGGGTATGGGAGGAGTTCAGTGAGGCCATGGAACAAGACTTTCTGGTCGGCCTTGAAGAGATTCTGGCAAACTGTGTGGCAGCTCAGGAGGGGTAGCAGCTCCCTGTCCACACTGTGTATGGTGCGGATGGGGCGCTGTTGACTTCGACTGGGGATATCGTTGGGCGGTGGAATGAATACTTTGAGGATCTCCTCAATCCCACTGATAGGCCTTCCATAGAGGAAGCAGGGCTTGTGGACGAGGGAGATGACTCACCTATCACAGGGGCTGAGGTCGCCAAGGTGGTTAAAAATCTCCTTGGTGGCTGGGCCCCGGGGGTGGACGAGATTTGCCCTGAGTACCTCAAGGCCCTGGATGTTGTAGGGCTCTCATGGTAGACACGCCTCTGCAACATTGCGTGGAGGTCAGGGGCAGTGCCTTTGGCATGGCAAACTGGGGTGGTGGTTCCTCTCTTCAAAAAAAAAGGGACAGGAGGGTGTGTTCCAACTTAAGAGGGATCACACTCCTCAGCCTCCCTGGGAAGGTCTATGCCAAGGTACTAGAGAGGAGAGTCCGGCCGTTGGTCGAACCTCGGATTCAGGAGGAGCAATGTGGTTTTCGTCCTGGCTGTGGCACATCGGACCAGCTCTTTACCCTCTTGAGAATTCTCGAGGGTTCGTGGGTGTTTGCCCAACCAGTTTACATGTGTTTTGTGGACTTGGAGAAGGCATTCGACTGCATCCCTTGTGGTTTTTTGTGGTGGGTGCTTCGGGAGTATGGGGTATCGGGCTTGTTGTTACGAGCTATTCAGTCTCTGTACGACCATTGTGAGAGTTTGGTTCGTATTGCCAACACTCGGTCGGACTCATTCCCAGTGAGAGCTGGACTCTGCCAGGGCTGCCCTTTGTCACCGATCCTGTTCATAATTTTTATGGACAGGATTTCTAGGTGCAGCCAGGGAATGGAGGGTATCATGCTTGGTGACCACAGGATCTCATCTCTGTTGTTTGCAGATGATGTTGTCCTGTTGGCTTCATCCAGCAATGACCTACAGTTCTTGCTGGCACGGTTTGCCACTGAGTGTGAAGCGGCTGGGATGAGAATCAGCACCTCCAAGTCTGAGTCCATGGTCCTCAGCTGGAAAAAGGTGGATTGTCCTCTCCAGGTTGGGGACAAGCTCCTACCCCAAGTGGAGGAGTTTAAGTATCTCAGGGTCTTATTCACGAGTGAGGGGAGAATGGAGCGGGAGATTGACAGACGGATTGGAGCGGCATCTGCAGTGATGCGGACGCTGTACCGATCTGTTGTGGTGAAGAGGGAGCTGAGTTCTAAGGCAAAGCTGTCAATTTACCAGTCAATTTACATTCCTACTCTCACCTATGGTCACGAGCTTTGGGTAATGACCGAAACAACAAGATTGCGGATACAAGCGGCTGAAATGAGCTTTCTCCGTAGGATTGCTGGACTCACCCTCAGAGATAGGGTGAGGAGCTCAGTTATCCGGGAGAGGCTCAGAGTAGAACCATTAGGATGCCTCCTGGACGCCTCCCACTTGAGATGCTTTGGGCATGTCCCACTGGGAGGAGACCCCGGGGCAGACCCAGGACTCGGTGGAGAGACTATGTCTTCCAGCTGGTCTGGGAACGCCTTGGTATCCTTTCTGAAGAGCTGGAGCAGGCGGCTGGGGAGAGGGAAGTCTGGGCTTCTCTGCTTGAACTGCTGCCTCTGTGACCCGGACCTCCGGAAAAGCAGTAGAAGATGGATGGATGGATGGCTGGATGGATGGATGGATGGAAAAAAGTAGCAAATTTGTGAGAAAAAAGTTCCAAGTTTATGAGGAAAAAGTCAAATTTATAAGAAAAAATTGCAGATTTACAAGAAAACAGTCACAAATTTATGAAAAAAGTTGAAAATTTTACAAGAAAAATTTAACAAATTTACAAGAAAAAGATGCAGAATTTTGAAAAAAAAAAGTTGAAAATTTGCAAGAAAAAAAAATCACAAATAAAAGATGCACATTTATAAAAAAAAAAAAAAGTTGCAAATTTACCAGAAACACATTTTCACTTATGGGTTGGGGGCCTGGGCAGCGTGGTGGTGGAGTGGTTAGCATTGCAGCAGCACAGCAACTCACCCTTGGCGGGAGGATCCCTTGTTCGATCCCAGCCCCCGACCAACAGTGATCTGTGTGGAGTTTGCATGTTCCCCCGTGTCTGCGTGGGTTTGACTCCGGAATTTCTCCAGTTTCCCCCCACATGCCAAAAACATGCAAGTTAGGTTAATTGGCATCAACTGGGGATTCTAAATTGTCCTTAGGTATGGATGTGAGAGTGAATGGTTGTCTGTCTCTTTGTGTTGGCCCTGCAATGGACTGGCGATCTGTCCAGGGCGTACCCTGCCTCTCACTCAAAACATGCTGGGATCGGCTCCAACCCCCCCGCGACCTGAAAAGGATTAAGCGGAAGAAGATGGATGAATGGATGGATGGACTTCACTTCCGCCCTCCCAAGAGAGCAGACGCTTTTTCCTTCTCTCTTGCTCTGACTTTTTTTCCTTCCCCCCCAACTACTGGATCCCAGCTTGCTGTTGTCTGTCTGCGTCTAACTGCGACCGTCGAAAGAAATTATGGAGTTAATAAGCTGGGTTTTGAACACAATTGACACTATTTTTTCAACAAGGAAAAGTGCTCCGGGGGAAGCTGTCTGCCCCGCAGGAACAGCTCCAGCGGGCTATTTACGTGACACAAGTAATTGGAGGATCTTGTGTCTCACTAATCTCTCTATCGAAGATATTGAAGATTTGTATGTCTTCGTAATAATGGTGATCGGGATCTTTCTGATTGGAACTGGGATTGTCCTGGTGTACCGCAAATTGCTGAAGATGGATACAACCCATCAAAATGCTGGCCAGGCGAGGTGCATCTGTCAAATTGAAAAATTGGAGAAGACCCTGATAGCGACAAATGGAGAACTGTCTCGGAAGGTGGATTACATCATGTTCACGCTCAGGTCTATCCACGACGGACTCAAAGCCCCGCAATGAAGGATTAAGTACT
Organism: Pholidichthys leucotaenia; assembly: GCA_020510985.1. Classification (NCBI taxonomy): domain Eukaryota; kingdom Metazoa; phylum Chordata; class Actinopteri; order Cichliformes; family Pholidichthyidae; genus Pholidichthys; species Pholidichthys leucotaenia. The sequence goes on along the minus strand of CM035844.1, from coordinate 398,326,943 downwards.
GAATCTACAGAAGAAATAAAAAGCTCCTTCTCTGTGATCAGTCCTATTTGGCCCAATTTCCCCATGAAAATTCCTCCTGGCTGTCTGCAGTCTGTGTTTTCAAAACAACGAGCACAAGGCCTTGGACAGCACCTGCTCAGATAATCGCAAGGACGATTGGCGAGCAGCCAGACAAAACATCTCCTGCCAAGTGCCCTTGTTGTTCTCCTATTATCACAACACTTTGCATCAACAGTGCACACATATTGATCCACGAACTGAAATAAAGATACACACACTGCTCTCTTGTGTCCTGTGTCCTGTGAAACTTGTCCGCGAATGTGCATTGAGAGCTTTTTTTTCCCTTGTAATCATAATATTGATTGATTATGCAACCAGTATTCTGAATCAATGATTTTTTTTGCTCCTTCCTATTGTTCCTTGTATTATTCTTATTCTTATGCTATCTGTATCCTCTATCCTGTTGGCAGGCGCGTCCCCGATGCAGCCGTGTCACTGGAAATGCAGGTTCATTTTCTGTGTCAAATCAAATTCTCTCGTATGTTATCAGTGATCTGTTAATGTACTTGGCAATAAATCTTTCTGATTCTGATTCTGATTCTGATTCGGATGGATGGATGGGGGCCCTCTAGTGGCTGAGTGGGTCCATTGCATTGGCCTCCTCTGCTTTATAACCAGAAATCTCTCTCTCTCTCTCTCTCTCTCTCTCTCTCTCTCTCTCGGCCTTTGGAACCCTCACCTGTACCTATGGTTTGGGGTCAAAAGGTCAACCAACATGAACACACTGATGCAGGTATAATATGCACTACCGTTCAAAAGTTTGGGGTCACTTAGAAATTTCCTTATTTTTGAAAGAAAAGCACTTTTTTTCAATGAAGATAACTTTAAACTAATCAGAAATACACTCTATACATTGCTAATGTGGTAAATGACTATTATAGCGGCAAATGTCTGGTTTTTGGTGCAATATCTACATAGGTGTATAGAGGCCCATTTCCAGCAACTATCACTCCAGTGTTCTAATGGTACAATGTGTTTGCTCATTGCGTCAGAAGGCTAATGGATGATTAGAAAACCCTTGTGCAATCATGTTAGGTCTGCAATGCTGTAATTGCTGCAAATGGAGGATTCTTTGACGAAAGCAAAGTTTGAAGGAAAAAATTATTATTTAAAATACAAATCATTATTTCTAACCTTGTCAATGTCTTGACTATATTTTCTATTCATTTAACAACTCATGGTGGTAAATAAAAGTGTGACTTTTCATGGAAAACACAAAAATTGTCTGGGTGACCCCCAACTTTTGAACGGTAATGTATGTCTGCTTCTAACTTTCAAAAGGCACAAAAGAGATGGGGGAGCTGCTCAGGGCTGTTGTTGGAGGATGCAAACAAGACTTGTTGGTCTAGTAGTTCTGTTATTATATGGATTCTTCAGTGTTAAAGCCTTCACATGTTAACAGGCGTTGTCAGTGGACACAGACAAGAAGACGGTCTCATTTGATGATGGCTCAGTCCAGAGTTACGACCAGCTCCTCATCTCCACTGGCTGCAGGTACAGAGAGACGGGAACACACACACACACACACGCATTTCATCATCCAACCACTCAAACACACAGTAGACTTTAACACAGCACCAGGTGAAATCAAAACTAATTACCTGCAGAGTTATTATGTTTAAACAACATGCAGTTTTGAAAAACAAGAGCACATACCTCTGCCAAGATCCAGAATATCTTCCCACCACTCCTAGATACCCTCCTCCCACACATGACTGCATTTTTTCCACGAAGTTTCGTGCATGATTCTCAGAGAAATTAAAGAGGATATTTAAAAAAAAAAAAAAAGCCTCATCTCACAACTTTAAAGAAAGTGAAAAAGAATTCCTGGGTCCACCACCTGATGTGGAATAGACCATAAAGTCACATGGGCCTCATTTTCCAAAAGGCTTTGAGAATCATGAACCTGATCCTCCCAGTTTGACAGTGACGTTTCAGACACATCTTAAGCTGTTTAAGGAGCAAAACCTTTTAAAAAAAAATCTTTATTTTAGCATTATCATTTAATTCCTTTAAGTCATTTTTAATCTAGAGATTAAAACAAGTCTTCCCCTAATTTGTCTTTCTTTTCTTTGATATATGATACATGTTTTTGGTATACTAGTGTGACTCAAAAAATTAGAATAATCAAAAGTAGAAAATCATGATTCATTCATTTAATTCAAGGAGCTAAGCCATAATCATCAACATTTAAAACAAAAAAGGCTTTAAATAGCTGCCTTTATGTGTGATTACTATATAAAATATGGAATTGTAACTTTGTTTATCCCCCTTATTCCTAGGCCCCATGATGCCTTACGTGAATTATGGTAGCAACTTCGTGTACTAGTTTAGAACATATGGTTGTCACTGAAACGGGACACTTTTTCTTGTTTCAAAACAATGACTTCGGCATCAGAAATGTGGGAACACGGCCTCTTGCACCTCAAAACCGTAATATAATCATACCCCTTCCCACGACTATTGAGGGATGGAAAGATGACCTTAAAAAATGGCCTCGCACACAGTAGCTCCGTTAGTTAGCACCGCTGCTAAGATGCTAACGTTGTAAACAAATGACCCCTGCTGGCAAAATGAGTCACTTTGAGGACATTTTCAAAACTGATGTAACATTATTTCCATATTCTGTATTGAAAGACCTTCAAAATGATATTTAATTTGTAGGAAGTGCACGAAAATTGACCCAGAAAAAAATGATTTGTTTATATTTTAGCTAGGTTGAAAATTTGCGGTTGATTGGTCAGGATTTACGTCTTCTGCAAAAACATAGGTATTTTTAGAAAGTATGATTTGTAAGCTTTCCAATGATACCAGGCACTCATGGGGTTTTCCCGGGACTTTGCCGCTACCAAACAAAGAGTCATGATTTATGACTTCTCGTTGCCTGTACTCATAATGACGCGGTGCACATTCAGACCAACATGTCTCCATGGCAATAAAGTTGGCTGCATTTTTTTAAAATATGTTGGAAATAATCAGGTTTACCTTAGAGCAGACGTATGCCACAACACCGTGCTTGGATGTCGTCTGTCACCGTGTGGTGAGAAGCCTCCATTTATCCAGTCTATTGGTACAACCATGAACACCACCAAGTGCCAGAACTACGCCAGAACATTAAAAAAAAAAATACAGTAACTAGAAGAGCTGAAATTAGCTGCCACTTGAGTGCAAAACACATATGTGAACTATACATTAAAATGAATTTGAGAAACTTTTAAATACGCTATTTTAAATGCCCCTGCTACTCTACTCTTATTGACCGATTTCACACTAGGTCAGCTGAAACCGGAAGCTCCGCCCATAATCGTTCCTACAGTGGCACCCCCAAGAATAAGGTGGATACTGAATTATTGAAAAAAAAAAATCACAATATTCTTATTTTTTGTGCTGCACTAATGTTTTCTGGAAACTTTATTTTGGGAATCTCAAAGCAACATCTGCCTTGAACAGAAGAAAAACCATCAGTCATTCTACTGCATTCTACTGCAGCACGGTGGCGCAGTGGTTAGCACAGTGGCAGCACAGCAAGAAGGTCATGGGATCGATTCCACCCTTGACCATCGTGGGTTCGATCCCACCCCCAGACCATCAGTGACCCTTCTGTGTGGAGTTTGCATGTTCTCCCCGTGTCTGCGTGGGTTTACTCCGGGCACTCCGGTTTCCTCCCACATGCCAAAAACATGCAAGTTAGGTTAATTGGCATCAAAACTGGGGATTCTAAATTGTCCTTAGGTATGGATGTGAGAGTGAATGGTTGTCTGTCTCTCTGTGTTGGCCCTGTGATGGACTGGCGATCTGTCCAGGGTGTACCCTGCCTCTCGCCCAAAGATGCTGGGATAGGCTCCAGCCCCCCCGCGACCCGAAAGGATTAAGCGGTAGAAGATGGATGGATGGATGAACTTCTCTGAGCCTGTGTGTGTGCGTCTCCTGAGCCGTGCGTTATGTCAGTACGGCTTCAGCAGAGCGGCTCGGCAGACGGCGGGCTCGCACACCGGTTTTCCACTCTCGAGGCTCGAGTGGATCAATTAGCCTATCAGCAACAGGTGATTTTTAATCAATTGTTAAATTTGACTAACCGGTTGGGCCGCTTGGACCCCCAACAGTCGTTCCCCCCGGCTCGTCAGGGTGGCGCGGCTCCTGCTGCTCCAGTGGCCGTCCAGCAGGCTCCGAGTGCACCGGTTCGGCTCACACCCATTCCAACCCCCGCCCGCTTTAGCGGTAAGCTCGGCGGAGCGCCGGGGTTTATTATGCAGTGTGAGCCCGTTTTCCACCGTGTGCCCGGAGACTTTCCCTCAGATCATAGCCGAATTGGTTATGTCGGGAATCTCCTGGAAGGGCGAGCTTTAACGTGGACCTACGCCGTAATGGCGAGGCCCAGTTATGCCGCCCTCACATATGACCAATTTGTGAGGCACTTCCTGGAGGTCTTTGATCATATTCCTACCGAGACGGTCCAGGTCGATCGGCTTCTCGCCCTCCAGCAGGGAAGCCGGTTGGCAGCGGACTACGCGGTCGACTTCCGGGTAGCGGCGGAGGAATTAGGCTGGGAGGAATGCTCCCTCTGTGGCCTTTTTCTCCGCAGCCTCAATGATGATCTGAGGGATGAACTGGCTGGGCGGGATATTCCTGAGATGCTAGCGGAGCTGACATCCTTAGTGATTAGTTTGGATAACAGGCTGCGCGAGTGCTCCTCGGGGCGGAAGTCGTCTTCTTCTCGCCCTCGTGGAGTCTCGCCGCGCCTGTTCCAAGCTCGCCCCCTGGCGGCGCCACCACCATCGTGCCCCGAGGAGTCAGAGCCGATGGTGACGGGCTGGACAAAGCTTTCACCTGCGGAGAGACAACGCCGCCGTGAGTTGGATCTCTGCATGTATTGCGGAGATGACCAACACACGGTGAAGCTTTGCCCATGGAAAGCCAGTCGGCGGGGTCCACGAGTCACTGTAGGGGGCCTTGCGGATCTCAATCGGTTAAACTCTCACACACAATTGAAGCTGCCCGTCCGTTTCTGCCACAATCCCACTGGGCATCTCACCCACGCACTGGTGGATTCGGGCGCAGAAGGCAGCTTTATTTCACAAAGCCTGGCAACCCAATTGGGCATCCGCTGCCAGGCACTGAGAGACCCCATCTCCCTGGTCAACCTCTCTCGTGCCTCCCTTGGGAGAGTGATGCACCAGACTGTTCCTGTCCCGGTGATTATCTCAGGAAACCACCGGGAGGAGATGACCTTCTACGTCCTGCCCAACTCTGTGTCGCCCGTTATCCTGGGGTATCCCTGGCTACGCCTCCACAACCCTGTCCTGGATTGGAAGTCAGCCGGGGTGTCGGCATGGAGCACGTTCTGCATGGGCACCTGCCTTCAGTCCGCTGCCTGCTCTCCGTCCGTTTCTCTCCCTCCTATGGACGCTGCACCCCCGGACCTGTCTCTGGTGCCCCTGGAATTTCACGACCTGGGTATGGTATTCAGTAAGACCAAGGCCATGTCTCTCCCTCCTCATCGGCCCTATGACTGCGCCATCAACCTCCGCCAGGGGGCACCCTTACCTTCTGGTCGGCTCTACAGTCTGTCGGCGCCGGAGAAGGAGACGATGAATGCCTACCTAAAAGAGTCGCTGAGTGCTGGGATAATCCGCCCATCGTCATCACCCGTGGGGGCAGGGTTCTTCTTCGTTGGAAAGAAGGACGGATCCCTCCGTCCTTGCATTGACTATCGGGCCCTAAATGACATCACGGAGAGGGATCATTACACCCTGCCCCTCATGGACACCGCTTTCCACTCCCTCCAGGGGGCGACCTGGTTCACCAAGCTGGATCTACGCAGCGCATACCACCTCGTCCGGATCCGGGAGGGAGATGAGTGGAAGACAGCCTTCCGTACCCTGAACGGCCACTACGAATACCTGGTAATGCCGTTCGGGTTAACCAACGCTCCTGCCGTCTTTCAGCGCCTCATCAACGACGTCCTCCGGGACTTCATCGGCCTCTTTGTGTTCGTCTACCTGGACGATATACTCATCTTCTCCAAGTCCAGGGACGAGCACCAGGTCCATGTGAGGCGGGTCCTCCAAAGGCTGCTGGAGAACCGGCTATACGTGAAGGCTGAGAAGTGCGAATTTTATGCTAGAACAACATCCTTCCTTGGGTTCGTCATCGCTCACGACCAGGTGTGTCCAGACCCAGAGAAGGTGAAGGCGGTGGTAGAGTGGCCTACACCTGCGTCGAGGAAACAGGTGCAACAGTTCGTGGGGTTCGTGAACTTCTACCGCCGCTTTGTCCCAAACTTCAGCACCATCGTCGGACCGCTGACCCACCTCACGTCCCCTAAGGTCCCGTTCCGGTGGACCGAAGAGGCCGCAGCTGCTTTTCAGGCGCTGAAGGCGGAGTTCTCCTCCTCCCGGGTCCTTCGCCAGGTCGACCCCGCGCTGCAGTGCATCGAGGAGGTGGATGCTTCGGACACGGGAGTGGGGGCGGTGCTATCCCAGCGGTCGCCTGACGACGGCGCCAAACGGCCCTGCGCCTTCTTCTCCCGGCACTTGTCCCCGGCGGAGAGAAATTACGACGTGGGGGACAGAGAGCTCCTCGCCATCAAGCTCGCGCTGCAAGAGTGGCGTCACTGGCTAGAGGGGGCGGACCTGCCGTTCGTGGTCCTGACGGACCACAAGAACTTGGAATACCTTCGATCTGCCAAGCGCCTGAACGTCCGTCAGGCGCGTTGGTCCTTGTTCTTCGCCAGGTTCCAGTTTTCCATCACCTTCAGGCCTGGCTCCAAGAACGGCCTGCCCGATGCCCTCTCTAGGCAATTCGCCCCCGAGGAGTCGGAGGACGCGCTCCACACCATCCTGCCCAGGTCGTGCGTCGTGGGAGCCATCTCCTGGGACATAGAGAGCAAGATCCGGAAGGTGCAGGAGGTGGAACCTGACCCTGGCGGCGGACCAGAGGGAAGACTATTCGTGCCATCTGCGGTTCGAGGAGAGGTCATCCACTGGCTACACACCTCCAGGCTCACCTGTCACCCTGGCTCCTCCCGGATGATAGACCCCCTCCAGCGGTGCTTTTGGTGGCCGGGCCTGCGGAGGGATGCTGCCCGCTACGCCTGGGCCTGTCCTATATGTGCCATCAACAAGTCAGGAAATGCCCCTCCAGCGGGCCTGCTCCAGCCCCTGCCCGTCCCTGGCAGGCCCTGGTCGCACATCGCCCTGGACTTCGTCACCGGACTCCCAGTCTCCAACTCCTACGACACCATCCTGACCATCGTGGATCGCTTCTCCAAGGCGGTACACTTCGTCCCCCTGCGAGGTCTCCCTACTGCCCTGGAGACGGCGGACCTCCTCATCCAGCACGTGGTCAGGCTGCATGGGATTCCGGTGGACGTGGTCTCGGATCGAGGGCCCCAATTTTCTTCTGAGGTTTGGAGGTCGTTTTGCAATGCTTTAGGAGCCAAGGTGAGCCTCTCCTTCGGCCATCACCCCCAATCCAACGGGCAGTGTGAGCGGACCAACCAGGAGCTGGAGGCTGTGCTCCGCTGTGTTACGGCATCCAAGCCCACGTCCTGGAGTAACCACCTTGCCTGGGTCGAGTACGCCCATAATACCGCTCGCTCTTCTGCTACAGGGATGTCCCCCTTCAAGGTGTCCCTGGGTTACAACCCCTCGCTGCTCCTGGCGCAGGAGAGTGAGGTAACTGTCCCTTCAGTACGGGCCCGTCTCAGGCAGTTCCGCTCCATCTGGGCGTCAGCGCGCAATGCGCTTTTACGCACGGCGGAGCGCAACAGAACCGTGGCGGATCGGCACAGAAGACCTGCCCCGGCGTACAGAGTTGGGCAACAAGTCTACGTGTCAACCCAGGACGTCACTTTAAAGGGCAAGAGGAGGAAGCTGGCACAGCGCTTCATGGGTCCCTTCCCCATCACCAGGATCGTCAACCCGGTGGCTGTGCGTGTAGCTATTCCCCCCTCCCTCCGCATCCATCCCACCTTCCACGTGTCCAAGGTGAAGCTGGCAGTCTCCGACCCCCTTTGCCCTCCTCCTGCTGCGCAACCCGCGCCCCGGATGGTTGGTGGCCATCCGGCCTGGGCCGTCTCTTCCATCCTGGACTCCCGGCGCCGGGGTCGTGGGTTGCAGTACTTGGTAGACTGGGAGGGCTATGGGCCTGAACATCGACAGTGGGTGCCCCCGTCGTTTGTGTTAGACCCCTCGCTCATCGCTGATTTCCACCGAGCGCACCCAGAGAAGCCATCGCCAGGAGGCGCTGCTAGAGGGGGGAGTACTGTCACGCCGCGCCGCTCATCAGCGGCGCCACCTGCACGCACACCTGCACATCATCAGCGGCGAGGAATATAAGCCGCCTCGCCCTGAGCTTTGGCCTGAAGCCGTCAGATTTCGCTCATCACTATTGCTGTGAATACTGCTACTTCTTCAGCCATCAGATCGGTAAGAAGCCCTTACCTTTTTCCTTCCCAGTCTGCTCCCCTGTGCACAGGTGGATTCCTCGGCGGCGGACAACGCCTTTCCCTCGCCATTCCTCGCTGCTGCACCGAGCCCCGCAGGTGGCTGTCTACCGGGTTCCGTCCTTGTGGTGCCAGTCATCTGTCTCTTCCAAGTAAGCTCCTCTCTCGCTCATTCTCCTCCTGTGTTGGTGTGTGCCCGTCACCCTGTCTCCTTGTGCTCTTTCCCATTGGGTTGCCGGCTGTACGGTCTCCTGCCTCTGTACCCGAAGCAGACGCCGCCACCAATACATTTACATCCCGCAGACACACATCCATTCACTCCTGTTGCTAATAAACTATTTGAACTTCTCTGAGCCTGTGTGTGTGCGTCTCCTGAGCCGTGCGTTATGTCAATTTCCTTCCTCACACAGTACACATTAAGATCCATTTGTGCAGAAAACGCACAAAAAGCAGCCACTTCGTCTGAATGAATTTTTGGAAGTTTTAAGGTGTGCAGCAAAATTATCGGTGTACAGCTGGATGCTACTAAGGTTTGTTTGTATATGTGACAGTAAAGTACTTGACTGGATCACAGCATAGTTCACCATTCCACTACATCACTTACATTGTCCTTTTCCTCATTTGCCCTTTAGAGCGAAGGGTCTGGATGTGCCTGGTATGAATTTGGACAATGTGAAGATGTTAGAGACGCCGGAGGATGCTCGGCAAATACACAACGCCTGTCTGGGCTGCAAAGTCGTCCTAGTGGGAACTTCTTTCGTTGGTAGTGTTTGCAGTGTGAATGTGCATTTTTTTTTTTTTTTAAAATATATATTTGTTCTGTATATGAGGTGGATTTCACAGTTTTTTATAAAAGGTACCTGAAACAATGTTATTCCATGTGCTAGTTTATATTTGATGATTTTTTTCTTTAAAGTGATAATTACATTTATGAGGGCTGTTAAAGATTTCGTTTGACTCACTTCCCATGGACTAAGAGAAACCAGACTTGACACAGTTATTAGTCTTTCTCTACATAGGTACAGTACCACCAAGGGTCACATACTTCTTAGCATGTCAACATGCCACGCTTCTCAGTTTTGATGGCCTTCTGCAATTTCTGCAGCACTGAAGCATAGTAAGTCCTGGTAATTGTGGTACCCTTTGCCAGGAAATCCATTATCAGTACTCCATGCTGGTCCTAAAAGACTGTCAGCATAACCTTACTCATCAAGGATTGGACACATGTCTTCTTTGGAGATGGTGAGTCGTAATGCTTCCATTGCTTTGACTGGGCTTTAGTCTCTGGATCATAGTGATGGACCTGTATTTCGTCCTGCGTGATCAGTCTGTCAAAAAAGTCCTCCTGGTTTTTTGGGCACATGGTCAAAAGAGCCTGGGAGCACATGACTCACTCCTGCTTCTGTAAAGGTGTGGGCAACTGAGGAATCCATGGTGCAAACAACTTCCACATGTGCATATGGTCATGGATGATTTTTTTTCCACAGACTCCACACCGATCTTGAAATCTTGGGCTAGTTGGCAAATGGCTAAGTGGTGATCCTTCAAAATGGTGGCCTACACATACCGGATGGTGTCTTCATCAATGGTGCACTGTGGTCACCCCGTTTCCACTGATGTCTGACCACACTTGAACTGTCAATGCCAGTACTTGACTGCGTCATACATTGTGGCCTCCTTCCCATAAGTCTCTTTCATTTCATGGAACATCTTCTGTGGCGTTTGGCCTCTCAAGTACAGGAACTTGATGACTGCTCTGCATTCAGCTGGCTCCATTATCACGCCTTACTTCACCTTAGCGCCTTTAAAAGGGAAACTCTTAAGGTGCATTCAGACCAAGCGCAAATTTTTTAAGCAGCGCGATTACATGTTAACTCAATGGAAACATGCAAATAGATGCAAATTCACATCTGAGGGAGTTGCAGAGGGGCGGGGCTGCCTTCATAACTTCTGCAGCTGCTTTCTGCCTGCTGTGAAATCCCAAAAATGTTGTTAGCACATCCGTAGCAGGAGTATGTAGGTGGAAATCACCATGTGACCTATAGAGATGGGTATTATTATACATGTACAGTTTCAGCCTCCTACAGTAACCAGAAGGGGGTCAGGGGAAATCTGTAATGAGTCGCCCTCGTAGGCTGCATTCCAGGACTTGTCTGAAGCTGATATTTCACAAGTTTCCCACCATGACTTTTGCCAGAAATGCCCCCTGAAATCAGATTTTCAAGTTGGACAGCCTTCAACGTACCTGAGAACAAAATTCAAGCTAGCTGAGACCATATGCTGCACACCAACAAGCTGTGTAAAATGTTTAAAATCTTTAAATTATTATTAGCATTTCTCCATCCACCCATCCATCCATCATCCATCCATCCATTTTCTACCACTTTTCCGGAGGTCCGGGTCACAGAGGCAGCAGCCCAAACAGAGAAGCCCAGACTTCCCTCTCCCCAGCCACCTGCTCCAGTTCTTCAGAGAAGATACCAAGACATTCCCAGGCCAGCTGGGAGACGTAGTCTCTCTAGTATGTCCTGGGTCTGCCCTGGGATCTCCTCCCAGTGGGACGTGCCTGAAACACCTCAAGTGGGAGGCAGCCAGGAGCCATCCTAATCAGATACCCAAACCACCTCAACTGGCTCCTTTCAATGTGGAGGAGCAGCAGTTCTACTCTGAGCCCCTCCCGGATGACTGAGCTCCTCACCCTATCTCTGAGGGTGAGTCCAGCAATCCTATGGAGAAAGCTCATTTCAGCTGCTTGTATCCGTGATCTTGTTCTTTTGGTCATCACCCAAAGCTCATGACCTTAGGTGAGGGTAGGAACATAGATTGACTGGTAAATTGACAGCTTTGCTTTAGAGCTCAGCTCCCTCTTCACCACAACAGACCACTACAATGTCTGCATCACTGCAGATGCTGCTCCGATCCATCTGTCAATCTCTCGCTACATTCTCCCCTCACTCATGAATGAGACCCCGAGATACTTAAACTCCTCCACTTGGGGCAGGAGCTTGGCCCTAACCTGGAGAGGACAATCCACCTTTTTCTGGCAGAGGACCATGGACTCAGACTTGGAGGTGCTGATTCTCATCCCAGCCGCCTCACACTCAATAGCAAACCGTCCCAGTAAGACCTGTAGGTCATTGGTCGATGAAGTCAACAGAACACATTTCTGTTTTATGTAAATGCCTGTTCTAGTACACACAGTGCCGGCCAACTTCTATCTTTAAAGATCTTGCTACAGTGCTTTTACATGCAAATTATCATGCACTGTGCTGTTTTCCACATGCATGTTAGGTTAATTGGCATATAAAAAAAAACTGGGGATTCTAAATTGTCCTTAGGTATGGATGTGAGAGTGAGTGGTTGACTGTCTCTCTGTGTTGGCCCTGTGATGGACTGGCGATCTGTCCAGGGTGTACCCTGCCTCTCGCCCAAAGATGCTGGGATAGGCTCCGCCCCCCCCCCCCCCCCCGCAACCTGAAAAGGATTAAGCGGAAGAAGACGGATGGATGGATGTGCTGTTTTCAGTGGGCATTGCTAACGATGGCTAACAAGAGGGTCGGGCTTTTCAGACTTGTTGCACTGGAAAACGGTCAGCTCAGAAGTGACATCATTCTCACCTTCAAGTTTCAACTTCAAATGTTCCTAGAATGCTGCATTAATAATCTTTAGCTGAATATACTCTTCTGGTTATAAAACTTTAGATGTTTGTCATTTGAGTGACTGGTGAATCTGCACTTGTGTATTATGTTACATGCCCTTTCATTAGTCCTATGGCTTGTTGACTTTAGCACCTTTATTTTTCCTGTTATTTTGATCAAGTATAATTGTGTATCTATTGACTAACATGTCAACAAATTGAGATGCGCCAAACCACCAAACTATTCCATACATTGTGTTGCATAATGTATTTACCTGGTAATGTTTTATAAGTTTTTGCATTTGGGATACTGACTGTTTTCAGCTTTTTGTTGCAGGACTTTTTCACTTCTCATTGTTTTCTGCACTACAGCACCTGCATTAATGTGTTATTTCAGGAATGGAGGTTGCATCGTATTTGATAGACAAGGCATCCAGTATCACTGTGATTGGCAGCAGTGAACTTCCGTACCAAAACACGCTGGGCCCAGAAATTGGCAAAGTCACCATGTTGGTAAGAAAGACGAACTCCTGCACCGTTGTCTCACCTGGTTTTTTGTTTTAGTCAGCTGTATCTTGAGCTGGTATCTCTCTGCAGATGCTGGCAGAAAGAGATGTGACTTTCTACATGAATGATAACGTCACAGAGGTCAAAGGGGTGAATGGAAAGGTAAAGTAGGGGGACTTTTGTCTTCAAATTTAGACCCAAAGAACAAATTGAAAACCATGTTCTCTCTGATATCCTTCTTCTTTCTAGGTAAAGGAAGTTGTGCTTAGAAGTGGAAAAGTCATCCCAGCTGAAGTTTTGATTGTTGGTATTGGTAAGTGGAAATTCTAATGTGACAAACTAAACATCAAATCAAATCACCCTTATTGTCATTCAACCGTACAACCAATCATGTACAGTAGAACGAGATTGTGCTTTACGTATCTACAGTGTCAATCGCCTCTCCTGTCCTTCTCTGAGAGCCGTGGGCTCGCTCCCGGCGCGCACGCACGGCGCCGGGAGAGGAGCTCGTGACGGCGGTATGATATAATAAACTTCCTTAAAACCACAGCATCGCTGCCTTATTATATCATTCGCCGCACTGGTTTGTTGCTGCAAAGTACGGAGAGATCAGGATGCCTGAACCCGCCAAGTCTGCGCCCAAGAAGGGCTCCAAGAAAGCTGTGACCAAGACCACCGGTAAAGGAGGCAAGAAGAAGAGGAAGACCAGGAAGGAAAGCTACGGCATCTACGTTTACAAGGTGCTGAAGCAGGTCCACCCTGACACCGGTATCTCCTCCAAGGCCATGAGCATCATGAACTCCTTTGTCAACGACATCTTTGAGCGCATCGCCTCTGAGGCCTCTCGTCTGGCCCACTACAACAAGCGCTCCACCATCACCTCCAGGGAGATCCAGACCGCAGTGCGCCTCCTGCTGCCCGGTGAGCTGGCCAAGCATGCCGTGTCTGAGGGAACCAAGGCTGTTACCAAGTATACCAGCTCCAAGTAAACTCCTGACTACACTCATATCAACCCAACTACTTGAAATACATTCAAAAGAAAGGGAAGATCAAATGTAGCAAATCTGATGTGACCTTGCATCTCTTCACGTGTTCAATTAATTTCTTCATAGTTTATTGGATTCAGACCCAAATAATTTAGAGAATGAATGGGCTGCACGGTGGCGCAGTGGTTTAGCACTGTGGCAGCACAGTTTTACCCTCGGCCGGGGGATCGCGGGGATCATGAGATCGTGGGTTCGATCCCAGCCCCCGACCAACAGTGAGCTGTGTGGAGTTTGCATGTTCTCCCCGTGTTGCACGGGTTTACTCCGGGATTTCTCCGGTTTCCTCCCGCACACCAAAACATGTAGGTTTAGGGCGCTCGCGCACGCAGCGACCAGCAGCCGGTGGCTTGTCACCAGACTGCAAACCAAGTCTACCTACGGGTACAAATAAGTAACAAAAAAAAAAAAAAAAAAAAAAAAAAAAAAAAAAAAAAATCACACACACCCCAAGTGCAGAATCAGATGGCCACTGCCATGCAAGGCGCCGCCACAGATTTCCCTCTTCCATTCCATTATTGCTGAGCACCAAGCTGGACGGCAGGAAGTTTCACTTTTATATGGTCTTCGGCATGACCCGGCCGGGATTTGAACCCCTGCCTCCCGGGTGTGGGGCGAATGCTCTACCAACTGAGCCACCACTCCAGTCATATTAGTGAGACTGGTTATAGATTGCCTTTTTTGACAATGGAGCAAATATATTTTTATCTTTCATCTTGTTGTTAGATCAGCATTATGATGTTAGATCAGGAGTCTGCAGCCTGATCCTTCAGAGCCACATATCTGACAAAAAGAGAAAATGCTGGAAAAAGTTGAAGATGTATGCACACAAAGCAGAAAATTTACTAGAAACGCAGTGGTGGCTTAGAGGTTGAGCATCCTGTTATGTATGGAAATACCTGGGTGAAGGATGAGGCAGGATGATGGTTGGCGAACACAGCTTTATTGAACTATATACAAGAGCAGTCACACGATGTGCACCAGCAGAAGGCATCTGGCATAGAGGCCACAAGATGGTGACCTTGCCTTATATATGGGCGGCGCAGTGACGTGACAGGAAGTGCACATCACTACACTGCACTTCACTATGTGCCGGAACACGACACCACATTCTCCGCCCCCCCCCCCCCCCCTTAGAAAAGTCCAAAACCATGCACACAATTGAAAATCTCCCCAAATTTGGGACCCGAATCATGCACTAAAATAATGGGAATTTATGTACTAAAATGGCCTAACACACTCACACAAAACTGAAATAGGACTGGTGGGTGGACAACCACACAGCCTGCATGGCACAGTGGATTATTCTGCCACTGGTAAACTAAAAGTGTCTTTATTTCAAACTAAAAATATCTGCCATGCTCCTAAACTAAACATAACAACACACAACTAGAAAAGCACTCGGAGAGCGCAGACTTCCGCCAAGCGCCACAGTTCCCCCCATACAGTGTTTGTGTGTACGTTTTCAGATTTCTTGACCATGAAAACATATGACTAGCAATTGGATTCACAATGATAGGATTAGTGGTTCAGTAGTTATTGAGGAAAATGACATTTTCTGTAATGGCGGCCACAGTTCCGCCCATACAGTGTTTGTGTGTACGTTTTCAGATTCCTTGACCATGAAAACATATGACTAGCAATTGGATTGACAATGATAGGATTAGTGGTTCAGTGGTTATTCACGAAAATGGCATTTTCCGTAATGGCGGCCACAGTTCCCCCCATACAGTGTTTGTGTGTACGTTTTCAGATTCCTTGACCATGAAAACATATGACTAGCAATTGGATTGACAATGATAGGATTAGTGGTTCAGTAGTTATTCACGAAAATGGCATTTTCTGTAATGGCGGCCACCGGATCATCCCCAAAATTTAATCAGTTCTTCCTTGTACCATTTCCAACAACGCCTGAAAGTTTCATCGAAATTCGTCCAAAACTTTTTGAGTTATCTTGCTAACCAACAGACAGACAAACAGACAAACAGACAGACAAATAGACAAACCCCAGCAAAAACATTACCTCCCTGGCGGAGGTAATGATAACGCCATAACATACATGCACAAAACACCAGAACTATAAATAAAGTGCTACTGCACAGTCATTTAGGTGAAAAAACTAGAACCTACATGGGGGGTCCAGGGCAGCCCCTCAACAGGCGCCCCGCTGGAGACCGCAGACTCCCAGAGCGATGGCCAGTCTTCTGGATGGCGGTGCCTGGATCCCGCACCACCATCACCAACTCCCGTCCAGTCTTGCCACCTGGAGCGTTTCCCCGACACGCCGAAGCTGATTGGTGTGCCTCGATGAGCCATCAGACAACCTGAAGCACGCTGTGCCCAGCTCAGCCACAATGCTTAGACACTCTCGATGCTTTGCTGGCTGTCGTTCGACCCATCTTTGCTGTGGCCATCCTTCACCCTGAATCCGCACCAAGTCCATAACCCGGAGTGGAATTTTACTCGGCCCGATGTGTTGCTGCTGAGCATGCGGTAACTCCATGCTCGTCGGTCTGGCCCCCTCCTCTTCTATAAACAGTATTGTATTGTAGTATTCACCATCGTAGCTGCAGACCCCCCAGTCAACTGTGGCCAAGTACCGGAGGCATCTGGGGCTAGCATGGTGTCGCTCGTCAGCAAGGGTACCAACCCTGGGCAAAAACTGGTGGACTTGACCGCCGTGGTGTCCGTTAGCTCTTCATACTGTTCGCTCCCAGTGTCTGTCGGGGGCGAGCGGGGTGATTTCTCCCGTGGGTTCCCCGGGTAAAACAAACGGCACACCCTGGCGTAATGATTCCAGTGTCCACATCCATCAAAACATTTTCCTCTAGCCGGGCAATTCTTAGCTTTATGGCAGTGCATCACGGACCCACAACCTCTGCAACGGGAGTTTCCCAGGGCAGACCTTTGGCTGGCAGCACTGACTTCCCAAAAATCTTTGTCTGAGCTAGCTGTGCTATCAGGGTCTGCAACATTAGCTGAGGCAAGCGGCTCCGGCTGCTTTTATGGCTGGCACAAATTTAGTTCCACAGCTAGCTTAACAACAGCTTCCCACCGGAGAGCTAACTCCATTGCTTTAGCTAACGTTAAGTCATTAGGCGCCATTAATAGCCTAGCACGCAGCTCAGCGTTACATGTGTGATCTGCTAGTTAATCACGTACCATTTCATCTTCAAGCGGTCCAAAACAACACTTGGTGGCTAGCTTCTCCAAGTCAATGACATATTGGCGGGTAGGCTCACCTACCCACTGATATTGCTGCTGAAAACGTATCCTCCGGACAGTCATGTTATCTGGGGTGGAGAAATGTTTAGCTAGCAGCTTCACAATATCCTCACATGAGTCCACCATGCCCTCCATACCCAGGTTGTTAATGACAAGTGCCCGCTCTCTCGCTTTATCGAGTTCCCCGAGGCCCAGCGCCGTAACATACACTACCGTTCAAAAGTTTGGGGTCACCCAGACAATTATTTTGTGTTTTCCATGAAAAGTCACACTTATTTACCACCATGAGTTGTAAAATGAATAGAAAATATAGTCAAGACATTGACAAGGTTAGAAATAATGATTTGTATTTTAAATAATAATTTTTTCCTTCAAACTTTGCTTTCGTCAAAGAATCCTCCATTTGCAGCAATTACAGCATTGCAGACCTAACATGATTGCACAAGGGTTTTCTAATCATCCATTAGCCTTCTGACGCAATGAGCAAACACATTGTACCATTAGAACACTGGAGTGATAGTTGCTGGAAATGGGCCTCTATACACCTATGTAGATATTGCACCAAAAACCAGACATTTGCAGCTAGAATAGTCATTTACCACATTAGCAATGTATAGAGTGTATTTCTGATTAGTTTAAAGTTATCTTCATTGAAAAAAGTGCTTTTCTTTCAAAAATAAGGAAATTTCTAAGTGACCCCAAACTTTTGAACGGTAGTGTAAGTCTGATAGGCCTCCCACCAATGCAGCCAAGAAACCGGTGGTTTGCCCGGGAGCTCGAGAAAGGGGTGATGCACGCCTCCATGAGTTAATTGTCGATCACCAAATGTTATGTATGGAAATACCTGGGTGAAGGATGAGGCAGGATGTTGGTTAGCGAACACAGCTTTATTGAACTACAGTATGCACAAGAGCAGTCACACGGTGTGCACCAGCAGGAGACATCCGGCAAAGGGGCCACAAGATGGTGACCTTGCCTTATATATATATGGGTGGTGCAGTGACATGACTGGAAGTACACGTCACTACACCGCACTTCACAATAATGTGCCGGAGCATGACACCACACATCCGCCCCACAACCAGGAGATTGGGGTTCAAGTCCCAGCCGGGTCATGCCAAAAACCACATAAAAATGGAACTGCCATCCAGCTTGGTGCTCAGCAAAAATGGAACAGAGGAGGAAAGTGTGGCAGTGGCTTAGGAGGTAGAGCGGGTCGTCTAATAACTGGAGAGTTGGTGGTTTAAATCCCGCTTTCCCCAGACATCCTGCCGTTGTGTCCCTGGGCAAGCCACTTTACCCACCTTGCTTCAAGTGTCCATGACACTGGGTATGAATGTGTATAAATGTTTGGTAGTGGTCGGAGAGGCCATTGGTGCGGATTAGCAGCCATGTTTCCGTCAGTCTGCCCCAGGGCAGCTGTGGCTAAAGAAGTAGCTTACCACTATCAATGTCTGTGGAGTGAATGAATAATGAACTCACTGTAAGCGTTTTGAGATGTCACTTGACATGTAAAGCACCATATAAAGCTAATCCATTATTATCATTATTATTATTATTATAGAACAGCTGCGTGTTTAAGAGAAAAAATGTGTAAAACTAGAAGAGCACTCATAGAGCGCATACCTCCGCTAAGGCTCCTTCCGTTTCTCATGGATCACCTCCAAAATGTAATGGGTTTGTGTGTAGGCCTATAGCCACTTGTGGTGAAAATTGCGTCAAAGTCTGTCCATCAGTTTTGGAGTATTGTTGCTAACACACTGTGAGAAGATAAGAGCCTTGGCTGAGGTATGCATTCTCAGATCATCACCAAAATATAATGGGTTCCTCTGTAGCCCAAGAAGCACCTCTGGTGAAAATTTCATCCAAATCAATCCAGTAGTTTTTGTGTAATCCTGCTGCAAATATACCAACAAAGCCCTTGGTGGAGGTATGCACTCTCAGATCATCACCAAAATCTAATCATCTGTTCCCCGTGCCATTACACACCTTTCCTGAAAATTTCATCAAAATCCATTCATAACTTTTTGAGTTATGTTGGTAACAGACAGACAGACAGACAGACAAACAGACAAACCCCGGTAAAAACATTACCTCCTTGACGGAGGTAATAATATATTGTGGAGGAAGAAAGCAAATGAGACACGAGCTGACAATATAGAACTTTATTTCTCCTCCAACACAGAACAGAATAATTCTGAGTGCCAAAGCAAACTCCGTTATACACTTTCTTCCCGCCTCTGGCACCCAGGGTAAACACATTAACATACCAGTTACCAAGCATGTACACACATCAACATACAAATTAGCACACACGTCACAGAGCAAGGTACAATACATAGATACAATACATTCGCACCCCTGTGTCCTCAGGTGTGAACCTGGCACAGTGGGGGAGAAAGGCACATCTTTATTGCTCGCCTCTTCCTCTTTACAATCTCTAACTACCTTCCCCCCAACACCCTGAAGACCTGGGTGGAGTTCCATCTTCTTTGTGTCACCATATGCGCCCCCCCCCCCCCCAACAGCAAGTACCCATAACGGCTATAGCATGGGGCCGCCGGGCTGATCAAAGCGCTTTCCTGTTGAAGTGGGTAGGAGAAAGACTGGGCCTCTGAAGGGGGAAAGGGTGGGGAGGGGAAAAATTTAGTTTCCTGAAAACAGTCTTCTGCAGGGGGAGCGCAAACCTACGGACCCACCGTAGGTGGCCGTCCACGCCGGGGAGCTTCAGCCAGCACCACCTGCTCATCTGCCAACACATAAGCAGCTTTACCCTGTCTATGCAGATGGTTTCCTTATGCCCTCCAAGGTCTAACACAAAATGTTTCGCCTGTGGTCTATATTAATCATATATCCCATAACCTACATATGTTTAAGCATGTGAGAGTGTTTAGTGATTACATATGTAAAGCGACTTCACACCTCAGAACAGGACAAAGGGTCTCAACCGCCAGTGAAGATCAAAGAGCATCCGAGGCACTGCGGTGGAGACCGGATGGGTTGCCCTGACCCCCCAGGGCCAGGTGGAGGAGTACGGAGACAAAAGAGGGGATTAAGATAGTGAGGGATGTCAGCTTTTGATATGCATGTCTTTTGTTATGTGCAAGTATAAGTTCGTAGAGCCGAAGGTGTTCGCTCTCTTACTTCTTCTGCTGCTGCACCTAGATGAGACTTGTTAGAGGAGCTGATAATAAACTTTGGTTTATGAATCACATCGCCTCGTTATTTCAAGCTCCTCTTCACACCCCTGTTTCCAACACTCTGAACGGGCTGTTGTACGGTGGACGCAGTGAGGTTCCGTGGGGGTTGTGCCTAACAAAAACAAGTTTGGCATTTTCCAGACTTTTTGGAACAATGGTGTGAGGAAAACAGTGGTGCACCGGGCTGGGAACCCTGGCAGCCCCTGTCCCGGGAAAAAGGTACACGGGCGGATCGGTACCGGGAGTGGCGCTCTCTGGCAAAAATTCACCCAGGATCCGCAACGGCTGAGAAAAAAACGAGCTCTGCCAGGGAAGTTGCCAGATCTTCCTTAGGTGCGGACCCAAGGCAAGCAGTCGACCCATTTTGAGTCCGTTAGTGAGGCTCTGAGCACTGCTTTAAGTGACCTGTGAAAACGCTCACACAAACCATTAGCCTGTGGGTTGTATGCGGTGGTGCAGTGGATTTTGATCCCCAGGCTGTCAGCCATCACGAACCAGCGTTCCGAAACAAATTGCAGACCCCTGTCAGACATGATGTCCGACGGGGAGCCAAACTGTGCGACCCAAGCCGACAAAAACGCACAGGCTACCTCGGCTGAAGTGGTGGAATTCAGTGGAACCGCCTCTGGCCAACGTGTAGTGTGGTCCACGATTGTAAGGAGGGGTGTGAACCCCTGTGATGGTGGAAGGGGACCCACTAAATCCACATGTACGTGGTTGAACCTCTTGGCTGGAATTTGAAAATGCTCGAGGGCGGCTTTGGTGTGCTTGTGCACCTTAGCCCATTGGCATGCCACGCATGCTGCAGCCCATTCTTTCACATCCCTGCATAAGTGAGGCCAGATGAATTTGGACCCCACTAGTTTAACCGAGGCTCGCACGCTGAGATGTGAAAGGGAGTGGATGGACGCGAAAACGCGGCGGCGACAAGAGCTCGGAACCACCGGGTGGGGGTGGCCAGTGGAGACGTTGCAGAGCAAGGGGGGCACCCTTCTTGTACCGCTCTGGTCTCCAGCTTTAATCCGGTAGCTGCGGACTGGAGCGCAGCTACCGGATTATTTTTATTTAAAAAAATGAATGTGGAAAAAGTTGCAAATTTACAAGGGAAAAAAAAAATCAAATTGAAAAATGTTGCAGATTTATGACGAAAAAAGTGATGCGTATATCTGTGAAGAAAACACGTTAGAATAAGCTATAAATTCAAGAGTTAAAAAAGCAAATTTCTTACAGAAAAGCTGTATTAAAAAGTGGTACATTTATAAAAAAAAACAAACAAACCTATAAATTCAAGAGAATTTGGCAAAATGCCCCAGTTTTATGTTACATTTTCATCTGTGGTTTACTAAAGACACAAAGTTAAACACATACTTGTTTTTTGGGGCAGTTGAGACAAACTGATGGATTGCTTCCATGAAACTTCTCTCTCTTCTTATCTTCATCCATCAGGAACCATCCCCAACTCAGAGTACCTGCGGGGCAGTAAAATACAGATGAACTCCAAAAACTTTGTTACAGTTGACAAGGTCGGTTAACAGTTTCCCTGTGTTTTCTTTTTCAGTCCATAACCGTTTTTAAATCTATCTACTTAACTGATATTTACTTGCTTGTTTGGGTTCTACAAAAGCAAATTAGTGAGAAACAGTCATAAATTTAAGAGAAACAAGTGTAGTTCTACCTTTCTTTGCAAGGCTGGGTTGAATATTGGTTTTCTCTCCTTTATGTCTGCAGTGGAGGAACTTTTTCTTTTTTCTTAACTTTCCAACTGGATTTAACAACAAGGAAATACTTGTAGTTTTAGCCCACAATCAAAGTTTTTTCTTTAGCACATTTTTTTTTTGTAAATGTAACACCTTTTTCCTCATAAATTTTCTTTTAAAAATTGCTGCTTTTTTCTCCTAAATTTACATTTTTTTCCCGTGATAAATTCACTCCTTTTTTCCCTCATGATTTTGGCACTTTTTCTAATAAATTTGCCATTCTTTTCGTGTAGTTTGCCTATATTTTCCTCATAAATGTACAATTTTTTCTTATTAATTTGCCACCTTTTAAAAAAACATTTCAAACTTTGTTTCCTAACACTTAAAGTAAGTGTCTATAATAAACAAAGGTGTGTGGCTTTATCAAACTAATGAACGTTTAATGGATTCTTTGGCTCATCTGTCCTGCATCTCCCCCGCAGTACATGCACACCAACGTCTCTGACGTCTTCTGTGGTGGCGACCTGGCCACCTTTCCCCTGGCTGTGGCCAAAAACCAGCTCGTTAACATTGGACACTGGCAGATGGCACAAGCTCACGGTAACGAAAGCAGGATGTTTTAGGAGGCAGTTTCACAAAGGCTGCGACTCAGAGAGAAAACCCCGGGGTCGGCAGCCTCTGGTTTTTAGCCAAATAATCAGCATGAAAGTAAAATAAATTTAAACATTAAAATGAGAGAACATCAGCAGTCTTATTAAGGCAGTGTTGTTAATAAGTAAGTCTTTCTGTCTTAATTGTGTAAAGTTTGTTGTAAATTTGCAATTTTTTCCCATAAATTTGCCATTTTTCATGAATTTTCAACATATAAATTTGTGACTTTCTACTCATAAATTCACCAAATTTATCTTACAGAATTGCAAATTCTTATAGATTTGTGAGATTTTTTTTTCCTTTTAAATCTGCAACATTTTCTCATAAATTTGTGATATTTTTTCTGGTAAATTTTTGACTTGTAAATTTTCAACATTTTCTCATAGATTTGAGATTTTTTTTTGTCTCAGATTTGATACAGTAAATCTGAAAAATTCAGATTTGTTTCTCATAGAGAGAAACAATATCTTAAATCTACTTGCAAATAGTTTTGTCATAAATAAGATAAGATAAGATAAAATAAGATAAGATAAGCCTTTATTAGTCCCACAATGGGGAAATTCCAGGATTGCAACAGCACAGGGATAGCAACACTCAGAGCAACAATCAGAAGGCAAGAGAAAAAACAAGAGCAGCGAATATACATATGTACATATAAATATAAATAAATAAATAAATAAATATATATATATATATATATATATATATATATATATATATATATATATATATATATATATATATATATATATATATAGACACAGTGCAGAGCATTGTAGCTAGACGGAATAGATATATGAGTATATAAACACACAGTGCGGAGCATTGTAGCTAGATGGAATAATATGTAGATATATAAACACACACAGTGCGGAGCATTGTAGCTAGATGGAATAAATATATGAATATATAAACACACAGTGCGGAGCATTGTAGCTAGATGGAATAAATATATGAATATATAAACATACAGTGCGGAGTATTGTAGCTAGATGGAATAAATATATGAATATATAAACACACAGTGCGGAGCATTGTAGCTAGTTGGAATAAATATATGAATATATAAACACACAGTGCGGAGCATTGCAGCTAGATGGAATAAATATATGAATATATAAACACACAGTGCGGAGCATTGCAGCTAGATGGAATAAATATATGAATATATAAACACACAGTGCGGAGCATTGCAGCTAGATGGAGTAAATATATAAATATATATATAAACACACAGTGTGTTTGTATATATATATATTAAAATATATACAAATATGTACTTCCATGTATGTTTTTTTTTTCATATGAACATTTTAGTTTCTTGTCAGAGGCACTGGTTCTGCACAAAAGAACCCCACGAGGGTCCAGAGCCACAGGTTGCAGACCCCTGCAGCTAACTGATTTTCTACCTAATCAACTATTAATAATTTGAAGAACTACAAGATGACATACAGCATAGGCCCAGAAATGCTGCAACATTACTTTATGAATCACTATCAGCTTCTAAAGCATTAGGCCTCATGCAAGAACCATGTGCACTAAAATTTGTTTGTAAATGTAAAGTATGGTCAATTTGAGTGAACTTGTTGCATTCACCAAAGAGCACCCAGCTATAGCAAAGATCTCCCAATGAACTTCCAGTGATCTCCACGGCCTCAGAGTTTTGACTAAGTCCAAAACAATCTCTCAACATTCACCAAAGGGAAGCAATCTCTCAATGAGCTTGAAACGATTACCTCACTATCCCAATGATCTCTCCGCCATCTTTCAATGATCTCTATTGGTCTTTCATTGAATGTTTAGCAATCCCTCACTGATCTCTCAGCCATCTCTACCTGTGAGGTGGAAGAATTTGGTGTTCATTGAAAGACCATTGAGAGATCAATGAGATCACTGAGTGGTCAAGTAGTGCTCAATGATCTCATTGATATTCCAATGATCTCTCAATGATCTTTCAATGATCTGTCAGTGACCTTTAAATGAACACATAATTTTTCCACCCCGAAGGAAGAGATTGTTGAGATGTTGGTGAGGGATTGCTGAGCGTTTGATGAAAGACCAATCGAGTTCATTGAAAGATTGCCGAGAGATCATTGGGAGATTGAGGAGATAGTTGAGAGCTTCTTAAGAGTTTGTTGAGAGATTTGTTCCAGTCTGTTTCCTTAATGAAAAGAGTGTATGCTAATCATTTGTTTCCATAGTAAGTTAAACTTTTTTTTTTAAAATGTCATTCTGCTTTTGCATTAAGGAAGAATAGCAGCTCTGAATATGTTGGGCAAAACAACTGAACTCAACTCAGTCCCCTTCTACTGGACCGTCCTAGTGGGTAAAACCATCCGATACACAGGTACACACACACACACACACACACACACACACACACACACACACATATACACACAACTGATTAACTCTATATACACACATTACTTCTACTGAGTTTCATGTTGAAATACATTTTATTTCCTCAAATCTCTGTGTTAAATGTTTCCTGTGGTAGGCTACGGAG
This sequence comes from Pholidichthys leucotaenia, assembly GCA_020510985.1. Classification (NCBI taxonomy): domain Eukaryota; kingdom Metazoa; phylum Chordata; class Actinopteri; order Cichliformes; family Pholidichthyidae; genus Pholidichthys; species Pholidichthys leucotaenia. Next base: position 398,301,968 of record CM035844.1, on the reverse strand, counting down.
AAGGATACACTGATATTGTAATAAAAGGAAAGTTTGAGGACATGAAATTTCTGGCGTTGTACATCAAGTAAGTTCAGGTATCTATTTTAAAACACTGGTGAAGAGGAATTCTTCTACATGAATATCATCACATGTATGTTTGTATTCTTGTCATTGTAGAAATAATGAGGTCATAGCAGCAGCAGGACTAAACTTTGATCCTGTTGTGTCGGCGGTGGCCGAGAGGCTCGGAGCAGGACAAGCCATTACCAAAGAAGAGGCACAGTATGTTGTCTATTTCTGTTCATTGTTTCACTATTGTTCACTAGGGTTTATGGATCTGTAAATAGTCAACAATGTAGGGCTGTCGGAGCATGTCTGATAAATTCATGTAGGAAAGCATCATTTACAGGTTGAAACTTCTCTTTTTATTTGATTTTTTTTTAATAGTTTATTGGAATTTTCTTTTTTCCACAAGTGAATTAAACAGAACATAAGACCAATGCTGCCAGTCATCAAGGATTTTACAATATAAACATATCAAAAATCCTAATCCTTATACCCCTTTACACAAGGGCGGAGTTCACTGAGAGATCGGTGGGTGATGTAAAAATAGCCAGATCTTTTAATGATCATTCAATGATCTCTTAGCGTACACCAAAATCTCTGTGATACCTCAATGATCTCCACGGTCACCAAGATTTTGACTCAGTCTAAAGCAGTCTCTCAGTGATCACCAAAGGCAAGCAATCTCTCAAGTAGCGCTCAACGATCTCATCAATCTCCCAATGATCTCTCAATGATCTTTCAATGAATGCCAATTTTTTCCATCCCAAAAGTAGAGATGGCTGAGGACGCTTTTTGAGAGCTCGTTGAGAGATGATTTCCCTTTGGTGATTGTTGAGAGATTGTTTTGGACTGAGTCAAAACTTTAAGGAGCCCGAGGTGCCCGTGGAGATCACTGGAAAGATCATTGTGAGATCGAGAGATTTTGGTGATCGCTGAAAGGTCATTCAGTGATTGTTGCAAGATCTGGCCATTTTTTCATCTTTCAACTATCTCCACCCCTGTGTAAAGGGGGTATTGGGATTATCAAAAGTATTTCTATTTGCTAAATGCCAGAATAATGAGAGAGAATTTTTTTAGAGACTTTTTTATTACTTTCTTAAGAATCAGAAGTTTACACAAAGATTATTATGCCTTTAAACAATTTGGGAAAGCCCAATGATGATGTCATGGCTTTGGGAGCTTCTGTTCAGTTAATTGACAGCATTTGAGTTAATTGGAGGTCCACCTGTGGATGTATTTTAAGGCACACCTCAAACACACTGCTTCCTTGTGTGACATGGGAAAATCAAAAGAAATCACTCAAGATATCAGGAAGAGAACTGTGGACCTCCACACGTCTGATTCATTTTTGGGTACAATTTCCAGATACCTGAAGGTTCTACATTCAACTGTTCAAACAATTATATGCAAGTATAAACACCATGGGAATGTCCAGCCATCATACCACTCAGGAAGGAGACAGGTTCTGTGTCTCAGAGATGAACGTGTTTTGGTGTGAAATGTTCATATCAACCCCAGAACAAAAGCAAAGACCTTGAGAAGATGCATACTGAAGCTGGTAAGAGTGCCATTATCCACAGTGAAACGAGTTCTGTACCGACACGGGCTGAAAAGCCACTCCTTGAGGAAGAAGCCATGACTCCAAAAGTAACATAAAAAAGCCAGATTACAGTTTGCAAATGCACACAGAAACAAAGACCTTATTTTTTGGAGACATGTCCTGTGGTTTGATAAAACTAAAATTGAACTGTTTGGCCATAATGACCATTGTTACATTTGAGAGGAAAACAGAGGAAATTTGCAAGCCTGAGAACACCATCACAACTATAACATACAGGGGTGGCAGCATCATGTTGTGGGGTATTTTGCTGCAGGAGGGACTGGTGTACTTCACAAAATAGATGGCATCATGAGGAAAGAACATTATGTGTCATGTACATTGCGTGATTGCGCAGCGCACAAATAAATGTATATGAGCCCAATATGCAGGTGAAGTGGACGTGTTTATTAAACAGAAAAAACATATAAAGTGTCCAGTGAATACAGTCCAAAAATGGGCAATGATAAAGATGACAGGCTACGAACTCTGTTGGCTGAGGAGGAAGCTTACGTCATGCCCCTGGGTAAAACTGGTCCCAGGGGGAAAACTAGAAACATAAACCAGAATGAAGTGGAAGACTTACATGAGAGTCGGAGCGCTACAGGGCTCTAGAAACAACAACTCCACCATAGTCCAAAAGGAGAGAAACCAACTAAGAGTGAGCCAGAACATCAGGCGTCGACTTCAGTTGACTTATGCCACCACACTGAGTGCTCACGCTGTCACCCATAAATACCTTGTGTACTTAATGAGTGACAAGTGGATGCTGGTGTGCGGCGGCAGCCAGTGCGAGTGCGTGTCAGCGAATGTAAGTAAGAATGAATGTGTGTGTGTGTGTGTGAGTGAACAAATGATAATGACAGTCAGCTGGTGGATACCGGCAGAGAGGGAGAGGCGTGGCTGTAGACTGGCAGGGAGCCCAGGACCTGGAGGCTCCAAAAACCTGCCAGCTGAGAATTAAGAAAACAACAAACAAGGAAAATACAGCCACAAATCATGGATGGGGTTGGAGACGTCCAACCCAGCCCATGACAGAGGCCCCCAAGGGGTGGCTGCCAGACACCCACTGTACCATCAAAAGAAAACAAAAGAAACACAAAGAAACCCCCCCCCCCCCCCCGGAGAACTATCACCACAAACCAGGGCGGGAGGTGGGGTAACAGGTCAGGAGGGAACCAACAAAAATAACATAACAATGTGATACAAGAAAACACAGTACACCCCCCTCAAACCTAGGACTAAGTGCCCCCCAACCAAAGACCCAAGAGTCCCAAAGTTCAGAGGGCCGGTCAAAGTCCCAGGGCCAGCAGGCGGCCTGCAGTACAGTGTCAGGTGGCTTGCCAGAGAAAATGGGCCACCTGACCCAGAGACCCAGTCCTTTGGGCGGCCAGTCTGCATCGTTGAGCCACCAGGACCGGAGGGGTGGACGAGGGAGCGGCCTACCCACCGGAAGGTTGAGAGGTGGGTGGCTGGACAGGGGAAGGAGGACCCCTGCGGTTACTGATGGTGGAGGAAAATGGACCATGACGGTGCGCAGTAGCAGAAGAAGGAACACCCAGAAGGCCTCTGGAAGGAAAGAGGAGACCCCAGTGTCCTCAAAGTGGCCAGTTGCACCCTCAGTAGTCCCAGCTTGGGACTGGAGCTCAGCCACACCCACGGTGGGCCCAGGCTGGGCCAGTGCTGCACCCACGGAGGACCCCGACCGGGCCATAGTTGAACCCACAGTGGAACCCAGCTGGGCCCCTGCTGAACCTGTGGTGGACCCCGACTGGGCCATGGTTGCACCCTCGATGGAACCCGGCTGGGCCCCTGCTGCACCCACGGTGGGCCCCGGGCTGAGGCATGGTTCCCACAGCGGAACCCAAACCGCGGCCTCTGACAAATGGGGAGCTGGATCCCGGTCAACCTCTGTGAGGATGGCAGCAACCACGATGACCCCCAGCGGCGAGCTTGGATCCTCGGACTCGTCTGGTGACATGAAACTCTCTCCGGCGACCCTGGAAGAGGACTCGGACAGAGAGGAGGAAGGGTCAGGGTTGCCGGCAGCGGCGGAGCCCGGCAAGGTGAACTCAGGTGCAGCAAGCGGCTGCAGCTGGCTCTCCTCACCTAGAGTTAGGCAAAAATCCTCTAATATGGAAAGGAGAAAGACAAAGGAGATCACTTGCCTTAGCTCGAGCTCCACCGCCGTCCAGGACTCCGACAATCCGGGCGATGATCTCACGGGCTCGGCCTCCTGGAGGTTCAGCTTGGGCGCTGACTCTGCTGCGGTGGCCTCCGCTGCAGGCGTGTTGCAGTCCTTATTGCCCCAGCCTGTGTGGTCCACGCAGGAGGTTCCTCCAGCATGACGGCTGGGGTCTGGCTCACCATTGCTGCCGGGGAAGGATCCTCCCGGACCTCTGGCTCCTCCTGGTCCTGGTGGCTCAGCTCTGGCGTGCATACAAAGGGAAAAGGAGAGAGGGCTGGTGAGCAGTTCATAACAGCAGCAGGTGGGGAGAACTCACGGGACTGCTCTTCCTGAGTCTCCCTACCAGGAATCAGGCAAGACATTTCATTATTAAAAGAAGTGGAATGAAAATAAACTTGCCTGTTCTCCCAGATTTGGATATTGCCTGCTGCTGTAGTGTGTGGAGTTGTGACGACGAAGTGTCCCCACTGTTATGATTTATTGTATTGTGTGATTATGTTATATTTGTAATATTGTAAATGTTATTATGATTATTTGTTAAAGTACACACATTATTTCTAGGATCTGTCTTTGTCTAATTTGAATGCCTTTGAGATAATTGCTATGGTTAATTATTTGGGTAAATAATTGGTAATTATTTAATCCACATACCTTTGCCAACATGCTTCCTGAGGGTGTCCGGGCAAAAGACTCTGTTGGGGGTTGAATGCCTTTTAAAGGACACCAGCAGGAAGGAAGCATGTTATGGTGAGTTAGAGGGGTGATTTAAATTTGTAAATAGAAGTTAAATTATTTATTGAATTATTTATGGTGTTATTTATTGTGTGTTAGTTATATTTATTCTGTATATAGGTGGGGAATTATTTATGGTCTTTTAGATGTTAGTGGGTATATGCGGAAAATGGAAAAATGTTATTGTTTTACCTGGGACATATGGTATGTTCTAATTGACGTTAATTATCTCAATAGTATATAACAGCTGTTGTTGGTTAGTAGTTGAGTTGTCAAGTTGTCGAGAGTTGTTGAGAGTTGTCAAGTTGTTGAGAGTTGTTGAGAGTTGTCAAGTGTTGTCAAGAGGATCAATGATAATGATTGATGGACAAAATCAAGTCGTGATAAATCGTGTCGGATGTTTTGGAGTTAATACCTCTAAGTTTTTTGGAATAAATTGAAAAACTGTTAATTGAAAAATTGATTGAAAGCCTCTTGCCTCAAGCCACACGTTTACAGGAGTGTCATCCTTCTCTGTGGTGAGGATGATTCTGGGCTCCCTTGAGGAACGTGGAGGGACCGCCCCTCTGGCCACGGGAACGGGAGCCGCTGGTGAAGAAAAGAAATACTCCTTGACAGTCCGAGGATGCACTGAGGGAGGAGACCTCACAGTGGATATGGAAGGAGATCTGGCAGACTGGACTGCTTGGGAGGAAAAATTTGGACAGAGGTCCGCTGTGGGGGTAACCGGGCTCGGTGTAGGGAGGGAGACTGTCAAAGGGGCTGGATTAATCCTCCAGGGATCCGGAACAGGACGACGTTGTCTCTTTGGAGCTGGAACTGGCTAGGTTGGAGCGAGAACGGGCGAACAACCAAAACGGCAGAGCTCCAATTGTGCCCTTCCTTCGGTGTGAGCCCGGCCTTCTTCAGGAACGTCCTCCCCTTTACGCCGTTTTCGTGCCATAGCGCAGCCAACCAGGCTATCCTCTCGACTCCCTCGGGGTGCTCCGAGAGCTGAGGGCACCGCCGAACCTCTGTCTCTGCCAGGTCCACATACCAGAGGATATCTTCCATTGCGGAGTGTATGCTAGCTGAGGAGATTAGCCCATCGATGTCCATAAGGGCCCGGCAGCACTCCCAACCCAAGCTCATTGGGTAGCCTCGACCCATCGCCATCTCCAAAAAAACAAGTGAGTGGAAAACACACACAAAATAGGTGAAAAACAACACACACTTCACCACTGGGCTATCATGGTGGTGGCGGGGTACTGTCACGTTCATGCGCATTTGCACAGCGAACAGGTGAAAAGGATATGAGCCAAATTGCAGGTGAAGTGAACGTGTTTATTAAACAGAAAAAAACATACAAAGTGTCCAGTGAATACAGTCCAAAAAATGGGTAATGATAAAGATGACAGGCTACAAACTCCGTTGGCTGAGGAGGAAGCTTACAGCCGTGGACAAAATTGTTGGTACCCCTCTGTTAATGAAAGAAAAACCCACAATGGTCACAGAAATACTGTAACTTGAATCTGTCAAAAGTGGGAATAAATAAAAATTCTATGAAAATTAACCAATGAAAATCAGACAATGCTGTTGAATTGTGGTTCAGCAGAATTATTTAAAAAAAACAAACTCATGAAACAGGCCTGGACAAAAATGATGGTACCCCTAGAAAAGATTGAAAATAATGAGACCATAGGGACATGTTCAACCAAGATGTGTCCTCTAATTAACATCACAGGTGTCTACAAACTTGTAATCAGTCAGTCGGCCTATTTAAAGGGTGACAAGTAGTCACTGTGCTTTTTGTTGACATGGTGTGTACCACACTAAACATGGACCAGAGGAAGCAAAGGAGAGAGTTGTCTCAGGAGATTAGAAAGAAAATTATAGACAAACATGTTAAAGGTAAAGGCTATAAGACCATTTCCAAGCAGCTTGATGTTCCTGTGACTACAGTTGCACATATTATTCAGAAATTTAAGATCCATGGGACTGTAGCCAACCTCCCTGGACGTGGCCGCAGGAGGAAACTTAATGAAGAATGGTAACAAAAGAGCCCAGGACAACCTCTAAACACGTTCATGGTGAACTCCAAGGTCAAGGTACATCAGTGTCAGATCGCACCATCCGTCGTTGTTTGAGCCAAAGTGGACTTCATGGGAGACGACCAAGGAGGACACCACTTTTGAAGACAAATCATAAAAAAGCCAGACTGGAATTTGCCAAACTGCATGTTGACAAGCCACAAAGCTTCTGGGAGAATGTCCTATGGACAGACGAGACAAAACTGCAACTTTTTGGCAAGGCACATCAGCGCTATGTTCACAGATGCAAAAATGAAGCATACCAAGAAAAGAACACTGTCCCTACTGTGAAACATGGAGGAGGTTCTGTTATGTTCTGGGGCTGCTTTGCTGCATCTGGCACAGGGTGTCTTGAATCTGTGCAGGGTACAATGAAATCTCAAGACTATCAAGGTATTCTAGAGAGAAATGTGCTGTCCAGTGTCAGACAGCTTGGTCTCAGTCACAGGTCATGGGTCTTGCAACAGGATAATGACCCAAAACACACAGCTAAAAACACCCAAGAATGGCTAAGAGCCGAACATTGGACTATTCTAAAGTGGCCTTCTATGAGCCCTGATCTAAATCCTATTGAACATCTGTGGAAGGAGCTGAAACATGCCGTCTGGAGAAGGCACCCTTCAAACCTGAGACAACTGGAGCAGTTTGCTCATGAGGAGTGGGCCAAAATACCTGCTGAGAGGTGCAGAAGTCTCATTGACAGTTACAGAAATCGTTTGATTGCAGTGATTGCCTCAAAAGGTTGTGCAGCAAAATATTAAGTTAAGGGTACCATGATTTTTGTCCAGGCCTGTTTCATGAGTTTGTTTTTTTTTAAATAATTCTGTTGAACCACAATTCAAAAGCATTGTCTGATTTTCATTGGTTAATTTTCATAGAATTTTTATTTATTACCACTTTTGTCAGATTCAGGTTATTTTTGTGACCATTGTGGGTTTTTCTTTCATTAACAGAGGGTACCAGCAATTTTGTCCACGTCTGTACATCATGCTCCTGGGTAAAACTGGCTGCAGGGGGAAAACTAGAAACAAAAACCAGAATGAAGAAGAAGACTTACATGAGAGTCAGATCGCTACAGGGCTCAGGAAACAACAACACCATCATAGTCCAAAAGGAGAGAAACCAACTAAGAGTGAGCCAGAGTGAGTTGACTTACGCAGCCACACTGAGTGCTCACACTGTCACCCATAAATACCCCGTATACTTAATGAGTGACAAGTGGATGCAGGTGTGCGGTGGCAGCCAGTGCGTGAGTGCGTGTCAGTGAATGTGAGTAAGAATGAATGTGTGTGTGTGTGTGAGTGAACAAATGATAATGACAGTTAGCTGGTGGATACCGGTAGAGAGGGAGAGGCGTGACTGTAGACTGACAGGGAGCCCAGGACCTGGAGGCTCCAAAAACCTGCCAGCTGAGAATTAAGAAAACAACGATCAAGGAAAATACAGCCACAAATCATGGACGGGGTTGGAGATGTCCAACCCAGCCCGTTGAATGAGGGGGAACGGAACTATTTAGAGGTTAGAAATATTTGTAGAACTATGTTAAACCTGAAAAAATATGAAAAAGCGGATGGGAAGAAAGACCACAGTGCCACGGTGGGTTTCACAGACTCAAGTGCAGGCAGGCGTCTGGTGCAGAAAAGACAATTTATTAACTAATTATAATTATATATTATAATAATTATTATAATAATTATTATATTATATATTATATAATATAATTTATATATTATAAATTATAATTATAATTTATTAACTAATTATAATTATATATATAATATATATAATTATATATATAATTATTTATCGAGGTATCCCTATTTACATTGTTAGCATCCTGCTATACTGGTACAGAAGGCAGTCTATGGTTGTTAGATGGGGCAATGTCACCTCATTCAAATTTCATGTGACCAACGGTGTTAAACAAGGTGGTATACTGTCACCCTTGTTGTTTAATGTCTATGTTGATGATGTCAGTGTACTGTTGAACAATACTAATGTGGGCGGCTCCTTTAACGGTACACTGTTAAATCACATTTTCTACGCTGATGACCTCTGTTTGTTAAGTTTATCTACCGCAGCGATGCAACATCTCCTTTCTGTATGTGAAAAATTTGGTAAAAAAAATGACATCCTGTTCAACTGTACTAAATCTATGTGTATGGCTTTCAAACCAAAGGGCGTCAATACGTCGAATCCTGTTATGTCACTTTGTGGTAATAGCTTGAACTTTGTCGAAAAAGTCAAATACCTAGGTGTGTGGATTGAATCTGATAAGACCAATGCTGATTGTAACAGGCATCTCAGGAAACTGTACGCTCAAACCAATTTACTGTTGCGTAATTTCCACAGATGTTCTCCTGAAGTCAAATGTATGTTGTTCAAGACCTTCTGTACCTCAATGTACTGCTCGCCTTTATGGTTTAATAGCAATGTTGCTGTTAGGAACAAAATCCGCATTGCATATAATAACTCCCTAAGAAGATTGTTAGATGTACCACGAAGGTCGAGTGCAAGCAAGCTGTTTGTGTCTGTGAACATTCCGTCTTTTGGAGAATTGATACGTAAGAATGTTTACAGTTTTTTGAGAAGACTGCTGGAATGTAACAATCATCTTATATCAGCAATTGTCAATTCGTCACTCACACTTCATTCCAGCATTTGGAAGTGGTGGCGTTCCATTTTATACTGAGCCCATTATGTTTTTTGTTGTTCCAAGAGCGCCGAGTGTCTGCTGATCTGTATATACTTTATTTATTTATCTATTTGTAATATGAACCCTGAGTTTGAAATAAACGTTTGAATTAACAACACTTACTTCAATAAACAGATCAGATCAGGATTCATCAGCATGTCGAATGCACAGTGAGTAATGACGCAGCACCGAGGTGAGTGGTAGCGTCATATAAATAGCTGCTGAACAAATTAGCCAAACACAAAACAGCTGTGAATAATCAAAATTCAAATCAGACCAGACTAAGGTAAAAATAAACACACATTAAATACAATATGATAGGAAATGAAATACAAGAACCAAAATAACAAACAGGATCCGGATAACAATAATATTAAATACAAAGACCCAGGAGTAATAAACTTAAAGCGGGGCTGTGGATTGGAGAACCCAACAAGAAATAAGCACAAGACAAAACTGTGGCTCCAACCCACACCCCCGACACAGTCTTTGTTCATTTTGACCATCTTGTGATGTGTAGACTTTATCGCATTCCTTTGCAGATTGATTTAAACATTCACAAACCAATCTGGATAACCTCTGAAAAAGTTTATTGTTCTGTTGTTTATTGTTCTGTCCTCTGACAGATCTGATGACCTGAGCTGGTTAAAGTTGTCCTGAGTCTGCTTCAGCTGGAGCATCCTCCTTAAGTCTACCTGTACTCATCACATCTGCCCATGAGGACCGTGGAGATCTGAAATAAAACGGTCAGAAATGAAGGACGGAGTTAAACAGCGCCAGCCTCAGTGAGGGCTGTGTTCATGGTTTATTGCTCTGTGAAGATTCTCCACCATCGATCATGTGACCAAGAGTCCACTGTGTCAGCAACAGATACCTCAAACAGATGCAGCTTTTTGGGATGTCTTTTTTTTCCATACTCAGTATTTGTCATTATTTCAGTTGGTTTATATTTTCTAAAGGGTTTTGTCTGCAGGATGCTTTTGTGTGTTTCTAAACAGCCCTTTATGTCACCACCTGGACTTGACTATGCTAAAAGATAAAAGCCTTCCATCGCCTAATCGCTGCAGCTGGTAAATAGTTATATAAGCCCAGCTGATGTAGTGAGTTGCATCTGAATCCTCACGCAGCCATGTCTAAAAACGTATCCTGTGTTTGTTTCAAAACGCTACTCTGTTTCTGAAGGGTGAAAATATTGGCCTGCAGACGTGATAACAGTCCTGGCCTGAACACACCTGCACGTCCATGTCGACTAACAGTTGCAGCTCCACCTACTGTTACCAGGAAGTTAGCATGATGTCACCAATGCCATCGGATTACCATGACATCACATGGTGTGTCGTACACATGATCGAAAACAGTGGGACATCTTAACTGCAGTGTGTTCTGTGTTGGTGCATAATTTAATGGGGAAGACATCTGTTCGTCTTTGGCAGGATGTCAAAGATGAGCCCGGGGCTGAATACAAACATGGTGGCTATCAAAGCCCTCGACCTCGACAGAGGACGGAAGCAGCACCAAGTTGCAAGTGCCCCCAGCAGGTTTTTTTTTTTTTGTAGTTTTCCAGGAATTCTCTTTTTACAGAATTGAGGATGTGCAAGTGATGTCACTATTCACGTGGATCAGCACAGTGGTAGGCAAGCGTTGTGAAAGGAACAATGACAGAAATGGTTTGCCATGGCATGTGACAATATTATTTTATCAGAACAGGCAAAATCTCACTAAAAATCATCTGGAGTGTTACAGAAAGAAAACGGGTGATTAGTGGCGGCTCTCACTGCCTTGTTCTGCAGAGGCTTGAAGCAAGGTGGAAGCTGTCATTCACCTGAGCAGGCTACAAGCATTTTAATAAAAGTTGGTAATTAATAGTTAGAGTGGCAACAAAATATGTACAGTATAAAAATAGATAGTTTGTGAATTAAATTGAGGTTATTTTATGCTGAAAATTTGAAACCAATTAAGCCACACTCTACGATGACAGGGCTCCGGGCAGACCTCACTATTCAGCCTCCTGGTGCTGTTCACCTTTTGATTTTTTCCACCTTCCTAAATTTATAGTTGTATATAAATTGCATTGATAGAATATTTTTTCAAGTGAGCGGAGACAGTCATGGACGCAGTCAGCAGTGATGAGACCGATCTATTGGAGTGCCAGCTTACCGGCTGGCTTTCTTATGCTGAGAACTAAACCACTCGTCTGCCCCATTTCCTGGTGACGTTTCAACTATTAGAAGACTGTTTATATACTAGATTATATACTGATTATAGACTAGATTATCAGAAAATATCCTAAATTTAGTGAACAGACAGAGGCAGCCACAGCCAGCAGGAGGCAGGAGAACGGTCCAAAAAAATCCTGCCAACTTTAGTTGATAATTTATATAAAATATAGGCACATACTGTAAATATAAACAACCCAGTCTTAAGCAGGAAATATGTCTCCCCTCTGGCCTAAACGATTACCCCCTACCACAGTTCCAAAACAATAACATAGCCTGTCTAATCTCCTCCATTTGTTGATGTGTCTATATGAAAAATATCCAGGGCCAGTCTTTTCTTTTTTTGAGGTGAATCTGTTTAAACAACAAGGGAACGTACAATCGGGAGACACTGGGTTTCCCTGCATAATAAAACACCAAATATAAATCTGAAACTCACCAATGCTGTCCCCCGGGTCATCATTCGTACATGCACTTACCCTCGATGAAATGATTGCTACAGATCCGACCCATGTTGTGGCTTGCTGTCACCCCTCCATCTGCCTGCACACTTGTCTCTCCAAACTAAATCTTAATGGATAGCGATAAAAAGACTTTCCTGAGGTTTTACCTTGCCGATTATGACAATCTTCTGCCATGCATGTAGTGCCATGGTCAGAGTTGAAATTTATGCCACTCTAATCTAGACTGTATGACCGGAATGGTGGCTTGGTTGGTAGAGCATCCGCCCCGCAACCTGGAGGTCATGGGTTCAAATCCTAGCTGGGTCATACCAAAGACCATATAAAAATGGTACTTCCCACCTTCTAGCTTAGTGCTCAGCATAATAGAACGGGGAAAGGAGAGTTAACGCACAGAGCTACCAGAGGACTGAACCCCCCCCGCCCCCCACTGTAGCTTTCACTACTCACAGTAGCTGTGTAGCCTAGGGTTAGTAAAACAGAGATAGGTGCTACCCCATACACCATGTGGTGTCCCACATCCTGTGGAAGGGGAAATCCAGACTGTATAAAAAAAAGTTGGCAAAAGTGTAAAAAAGTGCTCTAATCGAGCACAAATGTATTGGCAGCAACACGTTTTTACCTACCATCAAGGGGCTTATGCGATTTTGTGACGATTCTGCAAATCCTCAATAAGTGCTCAGTGACGCAGACGGCAATCTGCCTGTGATGTGTACAGGTGAGCAGAGGTGGTGATGCAAAAATGCAGGTATATGGAAGTGTGGAACAGGCATACCCAGGTGGCAACATGGGCAGATGGAAAGTTTTAAATTTATCCACAAGCCCACACCTGCATACCAGAGGTGAATATCCTGTATGGGCAAATTAGTGAACAGAGGAATTCACGGGAAATCTACATGTGTGGTTCGTGTGACTGATTTATCATGGCTAAAGTAGTGAACTATTAGATTGTGTGATTTATTTATTGGGAAGGCATTGTAAGTGACTTACTGCAGCCTCGTTTTCATGGTCCAGTCAGTGAGTTGGAGGAGGTATTAGGAGGAGGGGGGATGGGGGGAGTGAGCTCTTTGAAAGAGAGATGCTGAAACAGGCAACAGTGACAAAACACATCAAAAGGTGACAAAAGGGCTTCAGCACATGGAAAACAAAAGCAGGGTGAAAAAGCCTGCACATAAGGAATGCTGTTTCTGCCCCCCTCCCCCCCCCCCCAACACACACACACACACTCGTCTCTGTGGTTTGTCACTATACGTCACACGTCACTCTCAGCAGCTGACATTTAACGTGGTGGACGGTGTTGCAGATCTAAATTGGATTTTACTCAGTGCATTTTCTTCATATTTTTTTTTATTCCCCCCTATAGAGTGGATCATATTTTTACACAGTTTTAATATGGATGGGAGACATGGATGAAATTTTCTCTTAAAGGTGCAGTGTGTAATATCCAGTGCAAACTAGCAGTCACATTTCAAAGTGCAACCACTTCACATTTAATCAGTCATCCACTTCTTCCAAAACATGTTGGATAACCCGCAGAAAGCATCTGTGCAGTTTGGGAGAGGGAAGTCTGGGCTTTGCTGATTGAACTGCTGCCTCTGCAACCCAGTCCTCTAGAAAAGCGGAAGAAAATGGATGGATGGAGGTTACCTAATTTTTTTACACACTGTACCTTTAAAGTCTTGTTTAAAGTTAATACAAGAAACTGTAATTATTTACAGTTTCTTTAATTCAATATGTCTGCAACCCTATACCTTTGTGAAAATATTTACACTATAACACTGTTAATTAAAATTAACCTACAGCGGGGAAAACGTATTGAACACGTCAACATTTTTCTCATTAAACCCATTTCTGATGGACCTGAGATTTTCACCAGATATCAGCAACAACCCAAGTAATCCATACATACAAAGAAATCAAGGCAACTGTGTTCACAAAGCAAGTTATATTGAACAAAGGGGAATGACATAGGGAATAAGTATTGAACACATGAAGAAAAAGAGGTGCAAAAAGGCATAGAAAGCCAAGAAACCAGCTGAAATCCATCAGAATTTAGGAAGCCATCCCATCTTCATCTTCAAGATTTGACAGTTTATGTGGAAGAATGGGCTAAAATCACTCCTGAGCAATGCCTGTGCCTAGTTTTTCCATACAGGAGGCGTCTGGAAGCTATTACCAACAAAGGCTTTTCTACTAAATATTAAAGGAATTTCACCAAGTGTGTTCAATACTTATTCCCTGTGTCATTCCACTTTATTAAATATAACTTGTTTTCTGTACACAGTTGCCTTGATTTCTTTGTATGTATGTAACGATTACTTGGATCGTTACTGATATCTGGTGAAAATCTCAGGTCAATGGCTCCATCAGAAGTATGCTTAATGCGAAAAATGTTGACATGCTCAATACTTATTTTCCCCGCTGTACATAAAACAATTTAGGATTAGCCCTTTGAGTGTGAGATTTTGCGTGCTCCTAGTGGCAGAGTACGGCGCTGTGCCCATCATCTCACTCTGACATCGCCAACTGCATTGAGGATTTGTACTGATCTGCCAGTTTCAGAAGGTGGCAGACATGTGTTGGAGGACTCAATGGATGACACGTAATACACCAAAGAAGGACTCCTCATTTCCTTTTCCTGTATTCCCTTCTTTTAGCTCAGAAAGCTAATATGGCCGCGATCCATCATCGTGCACTGTCACTTATACGGCTTTATACACGGAAAACAGTCACGGGATACAAGCAAAATTTATGTGGGTTAATCATAAGACTTTGTAGATATAGTAGAGAGCATAAATGACCGACAGAACACAAAATAACGACCACAATGGGTGAAAACGCAGTGACCACGGCAGCGATCGAGTCCCGTTAGCTGCCTGTAAATGATGAATTTCTTTGTTTTCAAGATAAGATAACAACATACCCCTGAAGAGACAACGGTGTCAAAAAACCGAACCATTCTTTGTGTAAATATGTCCAAAGTCCAGCTTTGACTGAGTTATGGAATTTAAAGAGCTGCTGGGACATTATGCAAATTAAATGTGTAAATTTATTCCTATCTGAAACTTTGGATCATATTTTACATATTTCTAATCGACAGTAAGCCATTATCTCTTACCACTTTCAAGTTATAGCCTTGGAAATCTGAACTACTCTATTGACAAAAAATATTTACCACTCTTGACCACTAGGGGTTTTGTCACAATTTGGCGACAATCACACTCAGAGAGTTAGTTTGATCATAATCATTGTTGCAGTAATCGATAAGAAAATTTCTCATTTGTTCTCAACAGAAAAACGAATAAAATGTACTGTTCATGTCATCCATCCTAAACAGTATTTAACTCATGTTAATGCAGTGTCATCTCTGATCCCAGGACAGAAGCAGCACTGGTTAGTCAAAAGTTAAATTATTTGTCTTGTTTTTCACTTTGTGGATTAAAAACATCTCAAGCATAATCTCTGCTGTCTGGTGTGCATTCACTGACTTGTTGTGGTTCATGATTTTACTGCCATCTGTACACCGGCAGTAGTGTTTGTTTAGTTCACAGCATTGGAAAAGGGGTCAGCTACAGTGCGGTAAAAAAACATTTGCTCCCTTCCTGATTTCTGATGTTTTCACAAATAGGTCACACTTAAACATTTCTGATCATCAAACAAATTTTATTATTAGAGATAACCCAAGTACTCCACCCGGTACGGGGTTACTGGGACCCCGCCTCGGAGCCGGGCCTGGGGGCGGGGCTCAATAGCGAACGTCTAGTGGCAAGGTTTCTACCCATGGGACCCGGCCAGGCTCAGCCCAAAGGAGTTACATGGGTCCGCCTTCCAGTGGGCTCACCACCTGCAGGAGGGACCATGGGGGTCTGGTGCTATGCGGATCAGGTGGTGGCCGAAGGCAGAGACCTTGGTGATCTGATCCCCAGCTTCCTAAACTGGCTTTTGGGACGTGGAATGTCACCTCTCTGGTGGGAAAGGAGCCTGAGCTGGTGCATGAGGTTGAGAGATACCGGTTAGATATAGTCAGGCTCATCTCAACACACAGCTCTGTGTCAACCAGTCTCTGGGAGAGGGGCTGGAGCTTGGCCTACTCTGGAGTTGCCCCAGGTGAGAGGCGACGAGCAGGGGTGGGTATTCTTGTGTCCCCCCACCTTGCTGCTTCTACATTGGAGTTTTCCCCGGTGGACGAAAGGGTTGTTTTCCTGCACCTTCAGGTTGGGAAACGGGTCCTGACCATCATTTGTGCCTATGCACCAAATGATGGTTCAGAATACCCACCCTTTATAGAGTCTCTGACTGGGGTGCTGGAGAGTGCTCCTCTTGGAGACTCCATTGTCCTACTGGGGGACTTCAATGTGCACATGGGCAACGACAGTGAAACCTGGAGGGGAGTGATTGGGAGGAACGGCCTGCCCGATCTGAACCCGAGTGGTGTTCAGTTATTGGACTTCTGTGCTAACCACAGTTTGTCCATAACAAACACCATGTTCAAGCATTAGGGTTTCCATATGTGCACCTGGCACCAGGACACCTTAGGCCGCAGGTCGATCATCAATTTTGTTATCGTGTCATCAGATCTGCGACCGTATGTCTTGGACACTCGAGTAAAGAGAGGTTCGGCGCTGTTAACCGATTACCACCTGGTGGCCAGTTGGCTCCAATGGCAGGGGAGGAAGCCATTCAGACCTGGTAGACCCAGACGTATAGTGAGAGTGTGCTGGGAACATCTGGCTGAGGCTCCTGTCCAGGAGGCCTTCAACTCCCACCTCCGGAAGAACTTCGACCACATTCTGAGGGAGTCTGGAGATACTGAGTCTTAATGGGCCATGTTCTCCACCTCCATTGTTGAAGCGGCTGCCCAGAGCTGCAGCCACAAGGTTGTTGGTGCATCTTGTGGTGGAAACCCCCAAACTAAGTGGTGAAAACCAGCAATGAGGGAGGCCATCAAGCTGAAGAAGGAGTCCTATCAAGCTCCGTTGGCTTGTGGGACTCCTGAAGCAACTGAGGTGTACTGGCAGGCCAAGCTGAGTGTAGCTCGGGTGATTGCGGAAGCAAAAACTCTGGTGTGGGAGGAGTTCGGTGAGGCCATGGAACAAAACTTTCAGTCAGCCTCCAAGAGATTCTGGCAAACTGTCCAGCAACTCAGGAGGGGGAAGCAGCTCCCTGTCCACACTAGATATGGTGCTGCTGGGGTGCTGCTGACTTTGACTGGGGATATCATCGGGCAGTGGAAGGAATACTTTGAGGATCTCCTCAACCCCGCTGACACACCTTCAGCAGAGGAAGCAAAGCCTGAGAACGAGCGGGCTGACTCACTCATCACAGGGGCTGAGGTCACCGAAGTGGTTAAAAAAACTCTGTGGTGGCTAGGCCCCAGGGATAGATGAGATTCGCCCGAAGTACCTCAAGGCTCTGGATGTTGTAGGGCTGTCATGGTTGACACATCTCTGCAACATTATGTGGAAGTCAGGTACAGTACCTTTAGCATGGTAAACTGGGGGAGTGGTTCCTCTCTTTAAGTTAGGCGACCAGAGAGTGTGTTCCAGTTTTAAGGGGATTACACTTCTCAGCCTCCTTGGGAAGGTCTATGCCAGAGTACTGGAGAGGAGAGTCCAGCCGTTGGTCGAACCTTGGATTCAGGAGGAGCAATGTGTTTTTTGTCCTGGCTGTGGCACATTGGACCAACTCTTTACCCTCTCAAGAATCCTTGAGGGTTCGTGGGAGTTTGCCCAACCGGTCTACATGTGTTTTGTGGACTTGGAGAAGGCGTTCGACTGTGTCCCTTGTGTTTTTTTGTGAGGGGTTCTTCGGGAGTATGGGTTATCTGGCTTGTTGCTACGAGCTATCCAGTCTCTATACGACTGTTCAAGATTAGTATGTGCATGCACAACATAAATGTTGTGAGTTTGGTTCGTATTGTCAACACTCAGTCAAACTCATTTCCAGTGAGAGTTGGACTCCATCAGGGCTGCCCTTTGTCACTAATCCTGTTCATAGTTTTTATGAACAGGATATCTAGACACAGCCAAGGAATGGAGGGTGTCATATTCAGTGACCACAGGATCTTGTCTCTGCTGTTTGCAGATGATGTCGTCCTGTTGGCTTCATCGAGCAATGGCCTACAGATCTTGCTGGGATGGTTTGCTACTGAGTGTGAAGCGGCTGGGATGAGAATCAACGCCTCCAAGTCCAAGTCTATGGTGCTCAGTGGGAAAAAGGTGGATTGTCCTCTCCGGGTTGGGGACGAGCTCCTGACCCATGTGGAGGAGTTCAAGTATCTCAGGGTGTATTCAGTATTCTTGAATGACGGGGGGATGGAGCGGGAGATTGACAGACAGATCAGAGCAGCATCTGCAGTGATGCAGATGTTGTACCAGCCTGTCATGGTGAAGAGGTTGCTGAGCTCTAAGGCAAAGCTGTCGATTTACCAGTCAATCTACATTCCTACTCTCACCTATAGTCATGAGCTTTGGGTAATGACCGGAAGAATGAGAACGCGGATACAAGCAGCTGAAATGAGCTTCCTCCATAGGATTGCTGGACTCACCCTTAGAGATAGGGTGAGGAGCTCAGTCATCCGGGAGAGGATCAGAGTAGAACCGTTGCTCCGCCACATCGAAAGGAGCCAGTTGAGGTGGTTTGGGCATCTGATCAAGATGCCTCCTGGATGCCTCCCACTTGAGGTATTCCGGGCACGTCCCTTGGGAGGAGACCCCAGGGCAGACCCAGGACATGTTGGAGAGACTATGTCTCCCAGCTGGCCTGGGAACATCTTAGTATCCTCTGTGATGAGATGGAGCAGGTGCCTGTGGAGAGGGAAGTCTGGGCTTCTCTGCTTGAACTGCTGCCTCTGTGACCCAGACCTCTGGAAAAGCAGTAGAAGATGGATGGATGGATAGATGGATGGAACCCAAGTAAATACCAAATGCAGTTTTTAAATGATGATTTCACTCATTAAGGAAGAAAAGCTATCCAAACCTACCTGGCCCTATGTGAAACAGTAATTGGTAATTTTCCCTTGGTTACATCAGGAATCAGTTGTGATTAACCACATCTTTTGGAAAGCTGAGTTCAATTTCACTCGCCACACCCAGGACCGATTACTGCCAGACCTACTGAATCAAGAAATCACTTAAATAGAACCTGTCTGATCTCAAAAACAAACGCATCATTGTGTAATCTACAGAAATTCAAGAATAGATGAGAAATATAACCCAGAACAACATCTAAAGAACTGCAGGCCTCACTTGCCTGAGTTTGGACACTGGTCCGTGATTCAACAATAAGAAGACACTGGGAAACAATGGCAACACAAAGGCTTGTCTCACATTTGCCCCCCCCCCAAAAAAAAAAAATACATCTTAATGAGCCCCAACACTTTGGGGAAAATATTCTGTGGACTGACAAGACAAAAGCTGAACTTTTTGGAAAGTGTGTGTCCCGTTACATCTAGTATAAAATTAACACAGTATTTCATGAAAAGAACATCATACCAACAGTCAACCATGGTGGTGGCAATGGGATGGTATGGGGCTGCTTTGCTGCTTCAGGACCTGGACGACTTGACATAATTGATGGAAACAATTTGGCTGAATTAACACAACTCTGCAAAAAGAGTGGGCCAACCAGTTAGGGATTTCGGGAGCAATTACTTTTCAAATAAGGCCAGGTAGGTTTGGATAACTTTTTCCCTTAATAAATTAAATCATGTTGTAGCGTTGACCTTGAGTTCCAATCTATAAAATCATTCTTTGCTGAAGAAAAATTGTTTCAACTCAAAAGTCTGGTCATGAACTGCTTCTATCATCCAAGGACCAGAGCTGTAACACTATCATCAGCCATAAAGTGGAAGTTAATCCCTTCTCCAAGACTTAGTCATTCTCCCTTTTCTAATTTTTGGCAAAGGAATGTTTCGAATCGACAGATTTATGGGAGATATAATCCAGATGTGGGAGTCAAGATTCTCCAGTAAACAACCAGACAGTTTCACAGTGCCATCTGGTGGATGAATCGGGAATATTTAGTGTTTTTCTCTTTGGAGTGGAATTTATGCAATATGAATCAGACCTACTGTAAATGAAACAGTCATTGTTGCCGCTGACAGACTGCTATGATGATGATGATGATGATGGACAAATATACTAATTCATATTCTTTCTCTCAAGACAGTATCCACTACTGAAGACATGGTTGAACTCTTGGGATGGACAATGTGGTTTCAAATGTTTTTATTGATATGATTTGATATGTGTTGCTTTATTTTCAGGAAGAAGCTAATTTTGCATGCTTACTATGGCAAATTAATTACAGCTGCAATGTAGAAACATTGTATGTTCCCTTATTGAGTAGAATATCTTAGTCACTAAAGTTGAAGGAATTTATGCTTTATTCAGCACACATACTTTGGTGGGTGGGGGGGTCTAGCTTCTCATATCAAATGTCTCTCCCCCTCCTCTCTCTCTCTCTGCTCTTTGGGAGACCATAGCTGGACTTTAACTGACCAACAGAGCTCCAAGCTTCACTGCATCTCTGTTTTTGGTCGAGTTTATGACTTTCATCAATCCATCCATCCATCTTCTTCCGCTTATTCTGTTGAACAAAACTCCATGTAATTGGTTCAGCTCAAGTTCCATGAAATTCAGTGACATTCTGCCACATCTAGGAAAAAAAGTTTCCTTTGTTTCAGTTTTGGGGCGTTGGTCAAGTTGTAAGTAACCTTTTCTGCTCTTCCATTTTTTCTGGCTTTTAAGTAGGCCCAGAGTCTTCCAGGCTCTGTGAAAATCGTGTTTCTTTTCTTTAAAATTCACTTTCCCTTATTTGAATCTTTTCCATTAAATTACCATGCAAGAAGATTTTGGGTTTTTTTAAGCTTAAACCAACTCATTTAAACCACCAACATCGGAAGAAACGGATTTGTGATGTATTTTGCTTCAATTTGAATTTCTGATGGGACTTTGTACAATAAACCAATTCCTTCTTCGATGCATAAGAGAAGACCTCACCCAGCTTGCTGAAGAACAGCCCGATTGCGATCTCAGGAGCACGGCCTTGTGGGAGAATCTGTCTATCAGCCTCTCCATCATCAGAATCCACGGACATCCAGCTGAATCAAGGTTGGCACGTGGGGGCCCTGCTTCCACCAAGGGATGTGATCTGACTCTGTGGCTGATGGTCTGTTGTTTAATTTAAACTTAATTCTTCAGAATATTCCTGGTATAAGTTCTTTAAACTTAATTTCATGCAAACCCCTATCACAATTTCAAAATGCATTTTGTCCTTTCATTAATTTACATTCTTTTTCAGAATAACACCAATTTTCCATTTTTATAAATAGTTAATCATCATTTTCTTCATAAAATTGCATCCACTTTTCTTAACCAATGCTATTTTATGGTTTTCCGATTTCCAGTATACTGACAAATTAAACTACGGTTTCTTTGGTTCCACAAATGTTTGATTCACATGTGATACTCTGTAACTCAGTCTATGACGCCCATGATACATGTTGAATTCTCTGTTTTAAAGTTATCCAAATATGTTAACCTATTCTGGCATTTCTTACTTAACCATTGAAAGACATATGGGAGTTATTGTTTGATTTCATGTCCATCTTCTTGATTATCAGCAGACAAGAGCTCACAAGGTTGTTTTTTTTTTTTTTTGAGACTGATTCATAATTGGTACAAATAAAGAATTGTTAATAAAACTGTCCATTATCTGGACTGGTGCCCTATGAGGATATGAGAGTAATGAAAGGAAATCTTCATTCCTACTCACATTCATATTTACATTAATACTTGTACCAACAATAAAATACCTATAAAACCCATAAATCCGCTACGGTGTCCCGCATGCTGTGGAAGGGAATTAACTAATTAAATTAAATCATCATTTAAAAACTGCATTTTGCATTTACTCGAGTCATCTTTGTCTAATATTAGAGGTTGCCTCTCAATGGACCTTCCCTGTATAAATAAAGGTTAAATAAAATAAAATTAAATTTTTAGGGGAGGGGGCTGAAAAGTTCATAGTGGTCAAACTTGACCAAATGCCATTTACTTTTCAACACAGTCTCCCCTTCGGTTCACACACTTCTTCCATCGGTGTTGCAGTGCTTGAATTCCTGCAGTTGATGATCTGAAACATTTAAGTGTGACAAATATGCAAAAATATAAGAAATCAGGGAGGGGGCAAATATTTTTTCCACAGCACCCAGTCTGACCAATGTCTGGACATAAAAATCTGCACAGACCCACAAAACATATTTGATCCTTAAAATAATGGTGAAAATGTGATAATTATCAACTGGCTAGTTTACAGTACACATTATACATTTTTTATTTTGAATATGAAAAAAAATATTACTACTAATAATATACAACATAAGCATACAAAGAATACAGAGCGCAAAATACCATGAGAACTGAGAACAAAAATAATTATAATTTGACTTAATTTACATATCCGAAAGGGAGTAGGAAAAAGTAAAAAACTTATTAAATCCCACCCCTTCTCCCCAAATAAGCCTTCAGTTTTTTATTGTTCCTGTCAGTATAAAGCAATTTTAACCCTAATTCCCTCTATGCCGTACTGACACATATTAAAGAGTGCAGTTACCCAATTAAAATAATAATAATAATAATAATAATAGTAACAGTAACAACAACAATAATTATTATTATTATCATTATTACTATCGCCATCATCACCATTTTATGCCAATGTTTAATTTACACCCAAGTATATACATGGCCACATATGCCCCATTTCCACCAGTATCACCTTGGCTTTACTTTTTTTACTTGTTTCGGTTTTTCGCCATTTCCACCCAAGTCCTCACGGTTTAACCGTTACGATTTTCGTGCCTGTTCAGAGGCAGGGTACAGGCGAGCGAAAAGCGAGGTGTGAATTGACGTCAATCGACTGCTAAACGCTGATTGGTCAGGGCGTAACGTCACCAAACGCGTCCGTTTTGTTTTCTGTTGAAGCTACACGTCCGCCATTTGTAATTTCAGCGAGTACCAGGAAGTGTCCGGCCTGCTATTTTGGCAGAGAATTTGGACTCGACACGGCCACGCAGTTGGAAAACGGTGACGGTGAGTGTTGTTTTGTTATTGTCCGTCTTCTTGCCTTTCGGTCAAAAGCGCACTTTATTTTAGCAATAAAGAAAGTTGTTTGATTGTGGGCAATTGTGGTGATGGCTAGCCCGCTAATAGTTAGCTACCTCTGTACCTTGCTGCTACCTGGCATCAAGCTGCTGAATCGCGCTTTTATTTCAGTATTCACGTGAACAAAACGCTGACATAAGCTTATTGTATTCTGGTTAAAAAGTTTTGTGTTTGCGGTACATGTTGCACTTTGTTTGTGAGCTTTATTGTGTGTTTTTTTCCTTCTATACACAGTTTTCAAATCCCTTGGGTCCGCCTCACTGGACTGCCAGCTCCATCACTATCCGGCATCTCCCGGTCAAGTGCTGGTAAGGCACAACAAACTGAAAATTACCACCCGGTTGTTTTTATATGTGATTGTTTTCTATAGACGCATAACAAGGAATTTAAAATGTCTTTCTACGTTTATAAAAATACTAGATTCAGGGGTGTTCATAGCCACAGTGGCCCAGTGTTATAGGTGTGTTGGTGGTGAAATACTGTTGTATTTTCACAAAAAAAAAGGAGCACATGTACCGACTTCAAATCAAAATGCTTGATTGAAATTCTTCAAGTCAGCTAACACTATTAACCCATTCTGATTTATGAGGCCACAGCACAAAGAAATTCTTTTAAAAATAACCCATTAAATCAAAATACTTTTTACAATTAATCCTTTTTGAAATGAAGGGGGGCCTAACCACATCACCACAGAAGTTGCTTATAGTCCACTCTACTGCGGGGCAACAACATGACAGTTGAGCTTAAATACAGCAACGAAGCATCCCACCACAGGCTTTCAACAGTTTAATTCCACAATATTTTTTCTGACATGTTTTGATCCGGTGTTATCTAAATACAATGACTTCTGTCTTTCATATAGGCAAGCTGAAGAGGTCCAGCAACATTGCAGACCTTGCATCACTGATGGCCCAGAATCATGCTGAGGAGATGCGGATCCGTGAAAGGATGCTCGAACAGCGCGAAAGACACCTGCAGTTAGCTGCATTAAGAAGGGATGAGCTGACAGAGACGGCTTCCTTCCACGGAGCCTTCCGAAACCATTTTGGCAGTCTGGTCGAAGTACTGAAAGCTCCCCATTTGTTAACATGTTTTGGGAATATTTGTAATGTAATAAAATGTTAGTCTTTTGGATAAAAGTGTGGTTTGTATATTATAACACTGGATGATAAAGGCGAATAATTACATACACATTCCATTGCCTCATATGACCCTAATCCTGCTGTTCAGCCATAAAGGTGTCAAGATTTTTAATGGTAATGTAATTGTTATTGTTAAATTTAATAAATATTACCACTGCTGTATCCATTGCTCTACATTGGGTACAGTTTTTAAGTAAAATTGTAAGCAGTTGCACAGGTGTAATTTACATTCAGCAGTAGACACTGATAAAGGTGAAAGTCGAATTGGGTAAAAGGTAAGTACATGTGAATTGAATGTTATATCGGCATTCCAAATTCTGAGAATTCCAATAAATTATAAGCAGTCTAGTATAATATAAAGCGAAAATACCCATACATGTAAACCCAAATATAACATTTTCGATGTTGTAAACGTTGACATGAATATGATAAACCTATGCGATTGTGATTCAATAGATCCATAGTGATCTTTGGTTTGAAAAAGAAAATTATAATTTGGTGTTGGGCAGTGTGACAATGTCAGTGTATTTAGTAGGATTAAAAAAAGTTTCATCATAAAATTTCTAGGTTCATTGGCAATTCCATCAAACCAAAAGTGAGTTGTCTAGCTGCAGCATATTTTTTTTTTTTGGAGTCATTTCTACGTTGTTTTAGTGTGTAATTAGCCACCACTGAACAGATAACCCTTATAAATAACAATAGATGGGAAAAATGATACACAATGGGCCTAGATTTGGATTGGCTTTTTTATAATATCAATTATTTGGTAAGTTAAAGTTAACTGGAAGTATAACAAGTTTCCACATATAATTTCAAGGTCAATTGGCAATTCCATCAAACCAAAAGTGAGTTGTGTAGCTGCAGCATTTTTTTTTTTTGGAGTCATTTCTACGTTGTTTTAGTGTGTAATTAGCCACCACTGAACAGATAACCCTTATAAATAACAATAGATTGTACAATGATACTCAAATGATACACAATACAAAAAATGGGCCTATATTTGGATTGGCTTTTTTTATAATATTTTTAATTATTTTGTAAGTTAACTGGAAGTATAACAAGTTTCCACATATAATTCCAAGGTCAATTGGCAATTCCATCAAACCAAAAGTGCGTTGTATAGCTGCTGCTTTTTTTGGGAAGTCAGTTTATCATCAGTGTATCATTATTACACAATATACAAAATGGGTCTAGATTTGGATTGGCTTTTTTATAATATTATAAATTATTTGGTAAGTTAAAGGGGTTTAGGATTAAGTTTCTGCATAATTTTAAATTACCCCGGTGTTTCAGCATTTAATTAACCGTCTGTTAACATTTAACCGTTTTGAACAACAGAGGCGACGTAGTTTAAAAGTGCACAACATTTTATTTAAAAAACACGTTTGACATATGTATGCACATGAACACTGAACAAATGAAATGATCTCTGCTTCATATGCAGCTGCTTCAGATTCCTCCTGGGCAACCGCTATTCTCCTCTCCTGCTCCAACGTGTGTTGTCTCAATCCACGTCGTCTTCTCCTGTAAAATTCTCTTGTCTCGTTAAAGACATTCATTGTGTTAAAAACCGTGGAAATCCTCCGCTCGAAATCCGCTATTTTTTTCTGTGTTGTTGAGGAGTCAGTCTCGTCCTTTATACGTTAGCAGTGTAGCGCCACCTCGATCCCGCCCACCCCAGCAATACTCGTCTTTCCGCGGTTGTGATGGAGGCGCAGCCGCGGGAGAAACAAGTAGTAAAGAAAAGAAAAGAGTAGCGCAGAACTATATAGTGGAAATGTGGCAATAGAGATCCAAAAGTATCACAAAATTCAACACAGCAAAACCAATGAATAAATAAATACGCACTCAGTGATAATCAAGCACTTTCA
This sequence comes from Pholidichthys leucotaenia, assembly GCA_020510985.1. NCBI lineage: Eukaryota > Metazoa > Chordata > Actinopteri > Cichliformes > Pholidichthyidae > Pholidichthys > Pholidichthys leucotaenia. Next base: position 398,275,781 of record CM035844.1, on the reverse strand, counting down.
TCTATGTATCTTTTTTTTCTTTATATTGTTTTTTAAATTGAATTATGTTTGGGTATTCCCTTAGTTCACAATTCAGACTGTTCCACAGCTTAACTCAACAGACAGAGACACAAAAACCTTTTCTTATTGTTTGCACTTTTAAAGTGTTAAAATTAAATTGTTTCTCAAATGATAATTCACTTCTCTTTCAGTAAATAATCTTTGAATACTGTCAGGCAGTGCATCATTTTTTGCTTTAAACATGATTTGTGCTGTTTGAAATTCTACAAGATCTTCAAACTTTAAGTTTTGACTGTAAAAATAATGAGTTGGTATGATCCCCGTGTAACCCTTTACCACACTGTGCATGCAAGTATGACTGTTAGTACAGACTCTTTTCAAGGAGGTGAGAAATGAAGAATGTAATACACCTTTCAAGTTGTAACAATAGCCGACATTTATTAATTTAACAGAAATAAAGTTTCTTCATTTTCTTTCAGATAGTATCAGTTTTTTTTAGTTAATCAATGTCTTAGTTTACATTATAGAAAGTCCATCCCAAAGAAAAGAAAATAAATTCAGAGCTCTGATAAAAGAAAGTAGCAACAAAAAAACAAACAAATAATGTTCATCTACCCAGGCAGCGTATGTGTGAGTGTTCTCTTATTATTGGGATGCAAAGAGATGTTGCAGGGCTTATCTGGCCAAAGTGGAGGGCTTATGGAGGGGAAAAGGGAATCCTCTGGGCTGGGGAGATGCTCCTCTGTCCACTCTGGTCTGGGGCTCCTCAGCTCATCCTCAGCTCCACCATGGAATTGTCCAGAAGGCGTGTCTTGTAGATCACAGGCATATAAAAAAAACAACCTGCATAAGCAGGAAAATATTTACTCACTCATCAAAAAAAAAAACATCACCAGATCTGGTACAGTCACTTAAAACACTTATATATGATTTTACAACACACTTGTAAAGTTAGAATACACATTCATTAATATTCTTTCGCTGCAACACTTGAAATAAAGTAACTCTGGTAGAAATAGACCAACAGTAAAATGAACAGCATTTTTCCATTAATTTCTCCTGAATTAGCTTAAATTTCAAAGATTAAGTTTTCTCACTTTCTCCATTTGGTTTTAAGTAGTTGCTTCACAAATTTTGCCACAGCTCAAAACAAGAATATGAATCATACAAATTCCCACCGTGAAAATTTTCCATTCCCAGCATAATGGACTGTAATGGTAAAAGTTAGCCTAGTAGCTACTTACAGCTAAAAACTAGCTTAGCATCCTTGAAACACTCAGTAAAACTCACAGGAGAATTCCATTCACAAATCAATAACTCCTTAGTTGAACTCCAACGACCTCTTCTTACAGCTCTTCTCGTCTGAATCACTTGTCAGAAGAATTACAAACTAAGTTTTATTTGTAATAAGTGTCTATTTACTCTATATCTTTTGTGTGACCTATTTTTTCCTCGTGTCATTCACAGCTCTTCTCTTTGCGCCTTTCTGCTTAGTCTCCTTTGTCAATGTTCTCGATAAGAAAATAGAAAGTGGATTATTGATAAATGATATAAGCGACCACTTGCCAACCTTTGCACTTATCCATGGCCACACGGGGCCCAACCCAGAAAAAATTTCAAAATCGTTCAGACACAAATCACCAAATGCAATCAGCTCTTTTAAAGAGGACTTGCTGAAGCAAGACTGGACAGAAGTCTATGTATCAGATGTAAATGAAGCCTATGACACATTTATAAACATTGTAACCACTCTTTATGAAAAAAACTGCCCATTAGTTAAAAAAAGCTTAAACACAAATTTGCTGACAAACCATGGTTAACCAAAGGACTACAAAAGGCGTGTAAAAAGAAAAATTTATTATATAAAGCTTTCCTAAAGAAAAGGACAAAAGAAACAGAGCAATGGTATAAAACATACAAAAATAAGTTAACATATATAATAAGATGTAGTAAAAGAGACTATTACAGTAAAGAACTGGAAAAAAACAAAGACAATATTAAAAATACATGGACAATAATCAACAGTATCCTTGGAAATAAAAGCAGAAATACTAGCTACCCAACTAATATTCCAAAAAATAATAAAACGACTCCGAGTGTGAATATAGCTTCACCTGCAGATGAATTTAATAATTTTTTTGTTAACATTGGACCTAAACTGGCCCGAGAAATACCCACTACGGTGCCTACAGGTGATACAATATGCAATAACACTGCTGTAAAAGACACCATCTTCATAAAGAACACAGACGAAAGAGAGGTCATTGAAATTGTTAAATCGTTCAAAAGTAAAACATCTACTGACTGCGATGGTATTGACATGCTACTAGTCAAAACTGTTATCGAATGCATAGTAAAACCACTGACGTATATCTGTAACCTGTCTCTCCAATCAGGCATATTTCCCAATGCAATGAAAATAGCTAAAGTAATTCCGATTTACAAGACAGGCGACAGAGGGGAACTCTCAAACTATAGACCAATTTCACTATTACCGCAATTTCCCAAGATACTTGAAAAAATATTCTATGAGAGAATTGACAACTTCATACTGAAGAATGATTTATTGTGTGAGCAGCAATATGGATTCAGACACAAAAGGACAACAGCATATGCCTTAATGGAATTTACAGAAAAAATATCAACAGCCATTGAAAATAAAGAGTATTCAGTTGGAGTATTCCTGGATCTTAAAAAAGCATTTGATACAGTAGATCACAATCTATTATTAAAGAAATTACAAAACTGTGGTATAAGAGGGATAGCACTGTCCTGGTTAAGTAGTTACTTAAAGAATAGATATCAGTATGTATGTGTTAGCAACAAAAACTCAGAGTTACTGAAGGTCACCTGTGGAGTCCCACAGGGTTCAGTTTTGGGACCATTCAATATGTATATAAACGATATATGTAAAGTTTCAGAAAAAATGGACTTAATATTGTTTGCTGATGACACTAATCTGCTATGCAGTGGAAACAATTTGGAACAACTTCTGGATACACTCGGAAAAGAATTAGGAAAGTTTAAACTGTGGTTTGATTCAAACAAATTAACGCTCAATTTAAGCAAGACAAAATTTATAGTCTTTAACAACCATCACAACAACCCAGTACCCAAACTCAGTGTAAATGGTGTAGAGATTGAAAGGGTATCCGAAACTAAATTCCTTGGAGTAATAATTGATAACAAACTGTGTTGGAAGCCACATATTAATTATATTAAAGGTAAAGTATCCAAATCAATTGCAATATTACACAGAGTGAAAAATTTGCTGAATCAACCCACACTATACACCTTGTATCATTCATTAATACTCCCATACATGACATATTGTGATGAAGTATGGGGAAATACATATAAAACAAACATATATCCACTCTTTATGCTTCAAAAGAGAGCTATTAGAATAATCAACAAAGCAGCTTACAGGGAACCAACAAACCCACTTTTTCTTAAACAAAAAACTCTCAAGTTGAAAGATCTGATTGACTTTAAAACTGCAATAATAATGTTCAAAGTGAAGAATCTATCAATGCCCGCAAATATCCAAAAGTTGTTCCAAACAAGGGAGAAACGATATCACCTCAGAGGAACATGTATATTTCAAAAGCCTACAGTGAGAACAACCACCAAGCAACACTGTATTTCAGTGCAAGGAGTCAGATTATGGAACGATTTTGGACCTGAATTAAAATCATGTACAACGCTTGGACAATTTAAACAAAAACTAAAGGAAGAAATACTCCAAACATATTTACAAGACGACATGTAAACTCACATAAGGATTGACATTTCCAGCCTGTGTTGTGTTGTAGCTTAGTTTTTCTTTTTTTCTTTTTTTCTCTGTGACATTATGTCTTAGATTTGTTTTTGAATAGTAACCGCTTAACTTAGACTAGCTCAGTTTTCTTTTTTCTCTCAGTCACATTTTGTCTTAGCCTTGTTTTAAATTGTAATTGCTCTTGTCTTGTTTTTCTCTTTTTCTCCTTTGAATTCTTGGATGGAATATGGGTGGGCAATATAAGCTGCGGCTTCAGCCATCACCCATTTCGGATAACTCACGTGGAATTGTATAGTAGAAGGAGTCTTTGTCTAATTTGACCTTGTTGTTATATTATACAGTTTCTTTTAACCTGTAATGTACTATCCGAAATAAATAAATTCATTCATTCATTCATTCATTCTGCTGTTTTTTTTTCCAAGAGATGCTATCACTACGCAGAGCCACTACTGCCCCCTGCTGGACAAATAAGGAACAGTCTATTGCAGATGAAAATTACACTGACAAGTCAAATTTACTCAAACTAATGCAGGTTTCTTCGAGTGGATTACACTCCCCCCCCCCCCCCCCCCCAATCTGCATGCATCCTTGCATGTAGGACCTTACACTACTTCAGAAGTTAAGGGTATTAGTTGGCATATGTAAGGAAGGCTATCAATGGAAAGGGACTCAGAGAATACTTGGTCTAACCTACTTAAAATAGAGAGCATAACAGTCAATAAAGAATTCCCTAAGGTTGAGTATGTAACTTTTTAGGAGCCATCCTCGCTCTGGAGGATCTTCTCAACCCCATTTCTTCTTCATGGTCAGAACTACTGGTTGACTCATTTTGTTCTTCATTCTCTGGTTCATTCACATCCTTCACTACTCCTTCAGTTACATTTATAGGGCTGTGCTCTTTATTTGTGTCAGTCACTTGAACATCAGGGAGACTGGTCCCAGGTGAATGTTGATTTTGATCTGTCTCGCTGTGATTGTCATTCTGAACATCCTTGGGTTGAAATATTTGAGCTTCAGGGTTTAGGGTGGACACCTTGAGTGTAGGCTCACTTTCCTCATTGTCAGTTGCAAGCTCATTTCCCTTTACAAAATCCTTCTCTGCTGAACCAACAACTTGAGGTTCCTCCACATTTCCGGTGCTGTCTTGAAATTTTGCTGTCCTGTCTGCGGTCAATTTGTATGACTATTCTCTTGTTTAGAGGGTAGATGTGAGGAGAGTAGTAGTCAATTTCTTCCTCAGTATCAAATTCTTCTTCAGCATCAGGAGCATCGGGAACTTGTGAGTTATCTGGCTCTTTCTGAGGCTTTGGCTTTTGTGTATGTTTGTCTTCAGCAATGAATGGCAGAAATCCACATGGCAAAAGAAAGTCTCTATTTTGGTTTTACCTCATGGCAAAACCAAGATGGACCTCTTTCAGGTCCATCTTGGTTTTCTGGCACAATCACATACACAGGGGAGTCCTGTACTTGTTTAACAACAGTGAATATGGTTTTGCTGCAGCGATCAGCAATTTTGTGTTTGCCTCTGATGGCAACATTCCTCACGAGGACTCAATCACCTGTTGCTAGGGTGGATTCCCTCACTTTGCTGTCAAATCTTTGTTTGTTCTACCATGCATTTTTTGACTATGTTCAGTAGCCAGTTGGTAGCTTTCTGCAAGATTTTCTCCCAACTTCTTAACATATTTAGAATGCGATAGTTTACTGCAGCCACTGAGGTTCAACCCAAAGTCTATGTCTACAGGAAGTCTTAGCTGCCTACCGAACATCAACTAGTAGGGGGGAAAACCAGTGGTGTCGTTCTTTGTGCAGTTATATGCATGGACCAAGGGCTGCACAAAATCTTTCCACTGCACCTTATCCTCCTCTTCCAGTGTTCCAAGCATCTCAAGTAGAGTACGGTTAAAATTGCTCCATGGGATTGCCAAGTGGATGATAAGGTGTAGTCCTTGTCTTTTTGATACTAAGCAATGAGCACAGGTCTTTGATCAGAACAGACTCGAAATCGTGACCCTGGTCGCTGTGCAAATGCTCTGGAAATCCATAATGAATGAAGAAGTTGCTCCATAGTGCTTTGGCAACAGTCTTTGCCTTCTGATCAGGTGTAGGAACCGCCACTGCATATTTAGTGAAGTGATTTGTTATCACCAAGATGTTCTTAGTTCCTTTCCCATTTGGTTCCAGTGAAAGGTAGTCCATACAGACCAGCTCTAAAGGACGACTTGTCTTGATGTTGACTAATGGAGCTCTTTTTTTGACTTTTGCCTTCCTCCTTACACATCGCTCACATGTCTGGATTTTTTCATTGACATCAATAGCAAGATGTGGCCAACAGAATCGGGCACAAACTAAATCCAGGGTTCTGTCGATACCCATGTGGCCAATGGAATCATGGAGACTTTCGAGTGCAAGTTTCCTGTAACTCTTGGGAAGAACAAGTTTATAGGAAGGTTGTCCTTGACTGATGCACTTCCGGTCAAGAACCTCATCAGCTAGGACTAGCTGGTCCATTATCCTTAACATCAGTTGCACCTCTCAGGTTTCCTGTTGCCTAGCCTTGTATGGCAAAAGTTTTCCTGTCTTTACAATGTCTATCATGCAGCTTATGTTTCCATCCTGCCTCTGCTCATGTGCCCAGTCTTCAAGTAATCTGCCTTCCTGCTCCTGATACAATGCCGCACCCAATCCACATGTGCTGGCATCTGTGTGTCACGAGCCAAGCCGGCTTGGCTTTCCCCGGCTCGGTCTCGGATCTCTCTGTGGGTTATGGTTTCACTGTTTATGTGTGTTTTGTGTATTTCTGTACTTATCCTATTATCATAGCCACTGCTTGACCGGCAGCTGTTAGACACCTACTTTCTCCCACGCTGCTGACAGTCTGTGGGTCCAACCATGCCCCCTTGCTCTCCTTAATTCCATCAGCTGTTCCCAGCCCCTGTAATTATCTTTCCCGCGCCTCGCTCAGGTGTGCCCAATTTGTGTGGCCAGTAGTGTTTGTATTTAAGCGGCTCTTCACTAGATAAACGCCGCTGGGTCATTATACGAGTCACACTCTTGTTCTCCATGGTGTGACATCACGTCGTGAAGGACTCCGGGATTATACTCGTTGAAAGAATTGGACTTCCTGGACTGTTCCTACTCGTGAGTAGACTGTTTGCGTTTCTCTGTGCGGTTGCTGCTACGCTGAACCAGAAGCGTTTCCCCTCTTGCAGTAATTCTGCTACAATTCCGGTGGCATTTCTTCCTGCAGCATAACTGCTACGCTTAGGCCATTGCCCACTTTGCCTTGCCCTGAGTCAGTTGAATCTCCTTGACTCTTCCTCGCTCTCCCGAGCACAGCTGTATAGTATTATTTTCCTGTGGCCACGGTACACAGTGGTCTGCCCGCTGTTCGCTTCGGCGTCAGCCATTTTGTGTTCATAACTACCTTCCTGTAAGTCTTTATTTTTGAACTGTTTGTCAATAAATGTGTGTATGGTGAAACCCTGCACGTAAATCCATCCATCCTTCTCTTCCTCCGTGCGTGGGAGGTTTATGACAGAATGACCCAGCCCGCAAGAAGGATTTAGCGGGTTCACCCACACATCATTTTCCCTTTTTTCATTGTAAACTGTTTTTCTATTCTGGACAAACCTGTGGTGGAGTTCGTCATGCCCTGGTCTCGCTGAGGAAAAGGAACAGCAGCGGGGTTCCCCACAGTAGAGGAGGAATGGGCTACAGAGTTCATCCAGGACTTCGTTCATGACGCCCTCACTGCCCGGGTTCTTAAGAAGAAGCTGGAGAACCTGGACGGAGCAGTAGGGATTTTGGAGGCGCATCCCGGGTTATGGAGCTACCCACAGTACGCAGACCTGCTCTCCACAGTCTGCTCGATCCAGCGTTCTTTCCCTGGTCTAGCATTCCCCGCGACCTCGGGACGGAGGTCTGGTAGTCTGCAGGTCAGCAGCCTCTGCCACACCTTGCCTGACCCTCCTCTCGCTCCAGCACGGCCAGAGAACAAAGGACAGTGTTGTCCCACGAGGAGACGCCGGGAGAAGTCCTCCTCTTCAGCAGCGGCCATCATTGTTTCAGCTGCGGTGAGGTCCGCTGAATTCACCCCGGCCCCACCTACCTCCGTCGTCAGGGAGACGGCTCCTCCAATAGTCTGCGGAGGGGTCCACGTCATCGCTGGCATGAAGAGGGACGAGTGTCTGCCATTTGCAGCTGTGGATGTCATCAACCGGGATGACAGGCAAGTATTTTTTCATTCTAAATTATTCATTAACATTGAATCTTGCCTGTCTCCCGAGGGAGAGGCCCAGTATCAGCAGTCCACTGGGTCCTCTCCTCCAGCTGCAATTAATAATTGTTTCCTTCCCCTCTCCGTGTAAAATGGTAAATGGCATTCACTTATATAGCACTTTTATTCTCATCTCTTGATGACCAAAGTGCTTTACAGATCCTGCTATCCACCCATCCACACACACATTCACACACACTGATGGTGGCATGCTGCCTAACATAGCGCTTCCAGACCCACCAGGAGCAATTGGGGGTGAAGTGTCTTGCCCAGGGACACAACGGCAGGATATCTGGGGAGAGCGGGATTCGAACCGCCAACCATGCGGTTATTGGACAACCTGCTCTACCTCCTGAGCCACTGCCGTCTCCTCCTCTAATTTCTGAGGGCCTGCTAGTCCAAGAACCGGGCCACCTGACGATGGAGGAGGTTGAGGCCCTGGATGATCCTGCCCAGGAGCCCATACGGAGACGTTTCCCCGCAATCACACCGACGGACGAGGAGTGGGCAAATCTGCTCACCTTCGTCAACTGCCGGGTCAAGGAAGAGTGCTGTGAGAGGAAGGTCCGAGGACGCACTTCCCTGGCTGTGAGGGTTCCATCTCCTACGCCTGCTCAACCACCGGATTCACCTTCAGACGAGGAGGGGGTGAACCTTCTCGCTGCAGTCAACAGCCGGGTCGAGGAGGAGTGTCAGAGGATCAGGACTGAAACCACCATCACGCCTGCTGCGGGGACCGCTGCAGCAGAGTCATCCCCCGGACCAGACCCCCAGCCGACGGGATCTGGACTGTCATCATCAACAGCGTCGGAGTCCTGCACGGTGGTAGAGCTCGAGCACAGGCAAGTTATCTCTCCTGTAGTTCAATTGCCAATAATTGGGAGATCTTGTCTGGCTTTTGGGGAGGAGAGTCAGGTGCAGCTCAGGTGCGGCAAATCTCCAAAGATTTGCAAATAATTTGCTGTTGTTGTGCATGGGTGCAAAGGTGCCTACAGAACACATGAAAAACAATGACAAATTATTTGCAAATCTTTGGACCAATTAAGAAGTGAAATTAGAAAATTTCCCACAGAAACCTGAATGCTCCAGGAGCCCCAGGTTGGGCATCCCTGGTTTAAAAGGAACTGGTTCAGTGAGTTGGATTTGGTGTTTGAGTGGTGTGGCCATAGTCAAGGTCAGTAAGGGTAAAAACTTTGGGCACTGAGTTTAATTTCTTGGTTATTCTCTCTCTCTCCACTCTTCAGATAATGGAGAGTCTGCAAAATCAAAGGTGACTCGACCAGAATAGGACACACACACTGAGTTACATGCTGCAGAAGCTGGCGGAGTGTGTGATGGTGTCATCATTGGCCCTTTCAGGGCAGAAATTAAGACTCCAATCGGCCGCTGTGAGTTTGCACATTTAATGATAATGAACAGAAATAAACCACGAGGTGCAATTTACAGAAAAAGGCAACAAATAAGAACCACAAAGGGCAACTTACAAACAGTCTGGCGAGGCTGAGTACTGAGCAGAAATAAACAGGAATCAGGCGGGGATTCCTGTCTGTGCACAGAGTGAGGTCGCAGCGAGGAATGAACCCTGTGTAGAAGAGCTTGAAATGATGAGGCGATTTGATATATAAACCAAAGTTTATTTATCAGCTCTCCTAACAAGTCTCATTCTAGTGCAGAGGTAGCAGAAGGAAAAGAGGCCGAATATCTCCGGCTCACTGACTTTAGACTTGCACATAACAAAAGACATGCATAACAAAGGCTGACATCCCTCATTATCTTAATCCCCCCATTGTCTTGGTATTTCCTCTCCTCGCCCAGGAGGTGAGGGTAGCTCCTCCGGTCTCCACCGCAGTGTCTGGGAACGTCTTTGTTCTTCACTTGGCGGTTGAGAGTCTTTGTCCTTTCAGAGGTGTGAAGTTGCTTTACATATGTAATTACCAAACATTTCCACATGCTTCAACATATGTAGGTTATGGAATATATGATTAATATAGCCCACAGCCCCCCCCCCCAAACGACTAAGAAAAGACAATAGAAAGGTTCACAGTCTAAGATAATTACTATGACATACTAAGTGTTACATCTCTTGCCACAGAAGAAACTTTCCAGCAGCCATGCCCCTAAGAGAGTTCAGTGGTAATCATAACAGCATAGTAAAATCATAAGTCAGTCCTAAACTGTTGCAGCACAATTAGTGAACAATTGTGGAGTAGTTTGCATCAGTCCCTGTGCTGTCTGGGTTTTAATCTTCTCCCAAAACTGCTGTGGGTTCGTTTAGGCGTCCTGCTGGGACCTTCTTGTGAGGAATCTGCAGCGTGGGAAGGAGAGTGGTAAATTGTTCCCTGCAGGGGGGCTGAGTCTTTTCTCTTGGGGGGTCTACCCCGCCGAGGTGCTCTCGCCAACTGTGCAGGCTCATCTTTCAACAAGAAGGCAGGTTTAAGTCTGTCAATGCTGACTGTTTCTTTTCTATCCCCAAAATCAAGCACAAAATGTTTATCACCATGTTCCAGCACTCTGAATGGCCCATCGTATGCTGGGCGGAAAGTTGGTTTTAAAGCTTCATGCCTAACAAAAACGAACTCAGCGTTTTTTAAAGCTTGAGGGACAAAAACCCGTGGAAAGGAGTGATGAGCTGGACCGGAGAGAGAGTCCGGTCCGTTGCTGCCTAAAAACCTTGGGACTGGAAGATGCCCTGGCTCTGGGTTCTCTGGTAAAATTTCACCTGGGAGCCTGAGAGGCTGTGCAAAAACTAATTCTGCCGGAGAGGCGTCTAGATCCTCTTTAGGCGCAGCACGCAACCCCAATAAAACCCAGGGAAGTTTATTTACCCAATTTGTATCCGTTAGTGAGGCTCTGAGGGCAGCCTTTAAAGACCTGTGAAAACGCTCGCATAACCCATTAGCCTGAGGGTGATAAGCAGTGGTGCGGTGAATTGTTGCCCCTAAGCTGCTGGACATGGCTGACCAAAGCTCTGAGACAAATTGAGGCCCCCTATCGGACGTGATGTCCGATGGGACGCCGAAACGTGCTACCCAGTTTGTCAAAAAGACGCGAGCGACTTCCTCCGCTGTGGTTGACGCCAGAGGGACTGCCTCTGGCCAGCGCGTGGTGCGGTCTATCATTGTTAACAGGTGTGTGAACCCTTGGGAGGAAGGTAGTGGCCCCACGAGGTCGACATGAACGTGGTCGAACCTTCTAGCAGGGATTGGAAAAGGCTCCAGAGGGGCTTTTGTGTGTCTGTGTATTTTGGCGCGCTGACAAGGAATGCAAGTTTTTGCCCATTCTTTTACGTTTTTGCGCAGGCCTGGCCACACAAACTTTTCGGCGACCATTTTAACCGAGGCGCGCACACCTGGGTGCACGAGGGAGTGAATTGCATCGGAAATACGGTGGCGCCATGTAGCTGGTACTAACAGGCGAGGTCGGCCGGTTGAAACATCACATATTAGGGGGGGTACGCCGTCGCGTAAACCCTTTTTCTCCAGCCTTAACCCTGTTGGTCCAGACAGGAGTGCGCGCACGTCCGCGTCACTGCTTTGTTCCTCTGCCATGGCTGCATAATCTATCCCTGCATGGATAGGTGCTGCGTATGTGTCTGCGTTAGTGAAGAGTTCTGCTGCTGAGGCAGTATAATCTGTCTCCTCGCGCTCTGATGATGTCACAGCGCGAGAGAGGCAGTCTGCTACTACGTTAAGTTTGCCTGCCACGTGTCGAATGTCTGTGGTGAACTCTGAAATCACAGCCAGCTGTCTTTGTTGCCTGCCTGACCATGGTTCTGAAATTTTAGCCATAGCAAAGGTGAGCGGTTTATGGTCTACAAAAGTCGTGAAACTCCGCCCTTCTAACCGGAACTGGAAGTGGTGGATAGTTAAATGAAGCGCTAGCAGCTCCCTGTCAAAAGTGCTGTATTTACGCTCAGTTTGGTTTAGCGATTTGCTAAAGAATGCTAAAGGTTGACAGATCCCGCTGACATGTTGTTCTACAACTGCCCCTATAGCCAGGTCCGAAGCGTCTGTGGTTAGCGCAATGCGGGCCGAGGGATCTGGGTGAACTAACAATGTGGCGTTAGCTAGAGCGCTCTTTACTTCCGCAAAGGCGTGTTCGCGCTCCGGGGTCCATTCGACCGCGTTGGAAGCTTTCTTTTTTTTGAGCGTGTCATATAGGGGCTGCATGAGCTGAGCTGCGTGGGGGAGGAAACGGTTGTAAAAATTAACCATTCCTAAAAATTCTTGTAGCGATTTGACTGTCTGTGGCCGTGGGAAACTTTTTATCGCGTGAACTTTGTCTGGAAGTGGAACTGCCCCTTCGGAGAGACTTTGTGTCCTAAAAAATCAATTTGTGACACGCCGAATTTGCATTTGGCTGGATTGATTATTAGCCCGTGCTCTTCTAGTCTCTGAAAAACCGTAGTGAGGTGCTGCTCGTGTTCTTCCTCAGACGAGCTGGCTACCAGCATGTCGTCGAGGTAGACGAAGACAAAAGGAAGGTCGCGTAAGACCGCGTCCATCATTCGTTGAAAAGTTTGAGCAGCGCCTTTGAGGCCGAAAGGCATTCGCAGAAATTCAAAAAGGCCGAAAGGGGTTATTACAGCTGTTTTAGGAATGTCCTCCGCTTGGACTGGGACTTGATGATAACCGCGGACTAAGTCTATTTTGAAAAAATGCGCGCACCCGCCAGAAGTAGTGAAAAATCTTGAATGTGAGGAATTGGGTAGCGGTCATGCGCTGTAGCATTGTTTAATCTGCGGTAATCTCCGCACGGTCTCCAAGAACCGTCGGATTTCGGAACCATGTGAAGTGGTGAGGCCCAAGGGCTCTTCGAGCGTCTAACAATGCCCAATTTTTCAAGGGTCGTAAACTCGTCCCGTGCTATGTTGAGCTTGGCCACGTCTAAGCGGCGAGCTTTGGCAAATACGGGTGGGCCTGTTGTGGGAATAAAGTGTTCAACCCCGTGTTTAGCCACAGTAGCTGAGAATTTGGGAATTGTGAGTGCTGGAAATTGGGTGAGGAGTTGCTCAAACTTACCTCCTGCCGTGGTGACGTTAGCCTGCACAGGTGGTGGAGAAACTCGAGCTGAGCATGGAATAGAAGCAAAGGACAGTGCATTAACCAAGCACCTATTTGCTAGATCCACTAATAACCCATGTGCACACAAAAAATCTGCGCCTAACAAGTTAAACCTCACCACCGCTACAACAAATGTCCATCTGTAGTTGCGACCGTGGATGTGGAGGTGCAGGGTCTTTTCGCCGAAAGTGTCGATGTTAGAGCCGTTGGCTGCCACCGCTCCGTTGCCCCGGGTGCCCATGGCTCGATCTGTGTGGGAGGGCGTGACGAAACTCAGCTGAGCTCCTGTGTCGATGAGGAACTGCTTGCCGGTGTGTCCATCCGTCACATACAACAGCTTATTCTTCTCGCCGAGAACCGCTGCCGTTAACGGCTCTCGGCTTTGGTGTTTAAATTTTGCAGGGGGGAACACATTTGTGAGCCTTCTCGGCGAAACGGTGGTGATAATAACAGACGTCGCTCCGTCTGTTACGTTTTGGCCGTGTCGCTGTCACCGCGGGCTGGATCTGCTCAGTGGGTTGTGGCTCTTCGTGGTTCTAGGCATCAGCGTTGAGGTCTGCGGATGCTGCTGTGGGTGTCTGCTCCTTGCAGGCGTTGACAAGCCGTTGAGCTTCGTTGGCGAGCACGCGGAAGTCTTGCTGGGTGCTGCATCTCATGTTGGTGAGTGTCCCTCTCATGTGTGGCGGCAGCGTGCTGAGGAATATGAATTGGAGGAGGAAGTTGTCATTGTCTTCTTCTTTAAGCTGCAGCAAATCCTCCATGAGGGCTTTAGGTTTGCACCTTCTGTGGCCGTAGACCGCCAGGATCTTCTCGGCTCTCTCTTCAGCTGAGGGGACGTAATTTGCCACGATGGTTGCTTTCAGCGTTTCATATTTGTCTTGGGCCGGCGGCCGCCGGATCATGCTCCGCACACACCTCGAAGTGGCGGCGTCGAGTTTGGAGACGATATGATAGAATTTGGTATCGTCAGCCGTGATGCCCGCCAGTGTAAACTGGGCTTCAGCTTGCTGAAACCACGAGGCGGGGTCTTCTTGCCAGAAGTCTGGCAGCTTGACAGCGACGGCATTCGTGTATACCATCACTGCTGTGTCCGCAGGGTGAGAGTGCCTTGCTTCGGCTCTCACAGCGGTGCTGGTGCTTGGTTGAGCCCTCTCAATCCCTTCTGCCGGGGGGGAAAGACGTCCATCTGTTCCCCTGTCTGCGTGGGCGCTGGCGTCTGCCTGGGTCGCCACGGATGAGTCGATTGCGGGGGAACGCCTCAGGTCCATACTCGCGTCAGGGGTCACCAGTGTAGAAGAGCTTGAAATGATGAGGCGATTTGATATATAAACCAAAGTTTATTTATCAGCTCTCCTAACAAGTCTCATTCTAGTGCAGAGGTAGCAGAAGGAAAAGAGGCCGAATATCTCCGGCTTACTGACTTTATACTTGCACATAACAAAAGACATGCATAACAAAGGCTGACATCCCTCATTATCTTAATCCCCCCATTGTCTTGGTATTTCCTCTCCTCGCCCAGGGGGTGAGGGTAGCTCCTCCGGTCTCCACCGCAGTGTCTGGGAACGTCTTTGTTCTTCACTTGGCGGTTGAGAGCCTTTGTCCTTTCAGAGGTGTGAAGTTGCTTTACATATGTAATTACCAAACATTTCCACATGCTTCAACATATGTAGGTTATGGAATATATGATTAATATAGCCCACACCTGTAAGTGAGCTTAAATAATAAGAGGGATAAACTGAATGTGGATCAGGTGTGGATGCGTGCGTGAGAAAGTAATCAGGACAACAAAACAGCTGTGACAACCCGTGAAAAGACTTGACAGAAGGAAGTAACATAACGGTGCTGTCAAAATAAAAGCACAAACCATAATGGATGAAAATCAAGAATACATATACAGAAAATAAGCAGCAACCTAGAGACCCGAGCACGGCTGTGCCCCTCCCTTAAGGGTGGATCCAAGACACCCTAACGTAACATCAAAAAGGAACAAAAAATACACCCCCACACGCCCCCAACAGGAATAAAGTGGAAAAGCAGGCCCCGGGAGGGTGGTGGGGGGATCCAGGCCTGGAAGGAGAGACACAAAAACAAAACAAACACACACGACCCCAACTCTGACCAAATAAAGTGCTATGAAACCCAGGTTAAACTGAGTGAACGAGGAAACAGTTCCGGTGGTCTGCCAAAGTCCCAGCTCCACCCAACCATCAGGTGGAAAAGGTTGGGCAGACTACCAGGTCCCCAGAACCACCAAAATGGAGGAGAGAGCTTATTGGGTGGCCTTCCTGAATTCTGAAGCCACCCAAGCAAACCAGAGAGTTCATCAGGCAGTCTCCCTGCATCTCTGGGCTAATGGGCTGTGCACCATGCACCTCCCCCTGGAGGCGATAGTTGAAACCCGTGCTTACCATGGACCACAGAAGCCAGGAGATGGGAACCCAACAAAGGGGATGCCAGACCAACAAGGAACCCAGACGAGGAAGGCGGATGGTCACCGACGAACCCAGGTGGAGAATGAACCATGATGGAACCGGATGTAGACAGAGGACCCACAGCAACCTTGGGCATAGGCACAGCACCCCCAGTGGTCCTGGATTGGGGCGAAGCAGCACCCCCGGTGGCCCCGAACTGAGGCGTAGCAGCGGCCCCCTTGGTGGCCCCGGACTGGGGTGTAGCAGTGACACCCTCGGTGGCCCCAAACTGAGGTGTAGCAGCACCCTCGGTGGCCCCAGACTAAGGCGTAGCTGCACCCACGGTGGACCCAGACTGGGACGCAGCTGCACCCGCGAAGACCTAAGCCGAAGGGGTAGCACCCATGGAGACCTTGGACAATGAGGCTGGACCCATGGAGACCTCTGGCAATGTTGGATGACCCTCAGTGACCCTGAGGAAAGGCTCCGACCAGATGGATAGAGAAACAGAATCAGAATCACCGGCAGCAGTGGAGCCCAGCGAGGTGAGCTCAGGTGCAGCTGGCGGCTGCGCTTGGCCCTCCCCACCAAGAGCCAGGCAAGATCTCTCCAAAACAGAAAAAGTGAAAACAAAGAAGAGCACTTGCCTGAGCTCAAGCTCCACCGCTGTCCAGGACTCCATCGATCCAGGAGGGGACATCTCGTACCAGGTCCTCTTGAGGCCTATCTTCGACTCTGCTGCTACGGCCTCAACAGCAGGCATGGTGGTTAGTGGAGTCCCAGAACCTCCAGATGAAGTGACCAACGCAGGTGGCTCATCCGACGTGGCAGCTGGAGGTTGTCTCACCGCTGGTGCAGCATCCCGCGCAGTTGAAGCCAGGGGACGCTCAGTCGTCGGCGCAGGTTTCAGGTCACAGGCACTGCTCACCCCCCATCCAGGCCATGGCTGCGGGGCTGGGGCCAGGTCCTCCAGGACCGCAGGCTCCTCCATCATTTGGTGGCTCAATCCTGAGACTGGCGGACACTCAGGGGAAATTGGAGGAGACACGGAGGGAACAGGTGAAGGAAAATTATCTGCAGCAGGTGGTGAGGACTCAGTGGACTGCAATGACTGAGCCTCACCACCGGGAATCAGGCAAGATGATTCATATGTTGGTGATAAAGAATGAAAAAGCACTTGCCTGTGTTCCCGGGGCATGGTGGTTTCTGCTGCAGCAGGCCCAGTGTCATCCCTCTTTGTGGCTGCGGTGGTAGTGGGCCCCCCTGGAGAACATGGAGGAGCCGCCCCTGCAGCCTAGATGATGGGCAAAACTGGGGAAGAGACAGCCTGGCTCTCAACAGCGAGATGAGGCACTGTGGAAAATAGGGGGACAGCAGCGACGACCCAGGGAGAGGGAGCTGACGAGACAGTCGGCGAGGAAAACCTAGAGGAGGAAGCTGCTGGCTGAGAGGTGAAGGAGTTCCTCCGGCAGCCTGTTGCTGGATAATGGCAGGAGATTTGTGGCATCTGCACCTGGTGACTCTCCTCCATCTGATCTGGTATGGCTGTGTTCCAGGGAGGGGTGGAGGTCTGCGGCGGAAGGCGGAGTCGTGGAGCAGGTGGAGCTGGAGCCGGAGCTGGAGTCTGGCGAGGAGCTGATTGGACCGAGGCCCGGGAACACCTCCTCGTTGGCGCAAACCTAGCCTTCCTGGTGGAATTCTTCACCAACTCATGGTCCTCCCCCTGCAGAGCTATCACCAGGCATATCCTCTCCCTTCCTTCGGCATGCTCTGAGAGGCGAGGATGACGCAGCACAGCCGCTTCCACGAGGTTCAGGTACCACATAGCGTTCTTCGGGGTGGAATATTGACGAGCTATGGCTAGAAGTCCATCAATGTCCATTAAAGCTTGACAGAGCTCCTACCCCAGGCTCATAGGGTACCCTCTCCCGCTCACTGCCACCTCAGTAAGTGGACACCCAGAAAAAGGGGAATAATAGAACAAAAAAAGAAAAAAAAGGGCAAGCCCACAGCTACTTGTGTCTACTGGCTGCAACCTACTGTCATAATTGGCCCTTTTAGGGCAGAAATCAAGACTCCAGTCGCCTGCTGTGAGTTTGCATGTTTAATGATAATGAACAGAAATAAACCATGAGGGGTAACTTACATAAAAAGGCAACAAATAAGAACCACAAAGGGCAACTTACAAACAGTCTGGCGAGGCTGAGTACTGAGCAGAAATAAACAGGAATCAGGTGGGGATTCCTGTCTGTGCACAGGATGAGGTCGCAGCGAGGAATGAACCCTGCAAGCGAGCTTAAATAATAAGAAGGAGAAACCGAATGTGGATCAGGTGTGGATGCGTGCATGAGAAAGTAATCTGGACAACAAAACAGCTGTGACAACCTGCTGAAAGATTTGACAGAAGGAAGTAACATAATGGCGCTGTCAAAATAAAAGCACAAATCATAATGGATGAAAATCAAGAACAAATACATACTGTATACAGAAAATAAGCAGCAACCTAGAGACCCGAGCATGGCTGTGACCCGCGCTTGGAATCATAACAGATGGTTTGCTCAATGCAGCCTTAGCACAGCGGTCTGGCAGTGACAATATATTGTTTGGAAGGCAAAGTTCACCAATAATGTGATACGCAGGTACTTTGATGTCATGTGCTGTTTCATTTTTTACTAGAACAGGCACCTTGAAAGATGAACATGATGGGCCTGTTAGGATGTAACAACAGAACAAGTGACCACCAGGTAAGTTTGATTGGGGAGGCTCTACTAAAAGGGTAATATCTGTGACTGGGATATTTCTTGCATATCCTGTTAACACAACCCTTTTTTCCGCAGGTACAGTGATGCACTTTTTATTCTGTAACTTCACCCTCCCAACGCTTCCACTTTGTAGGTGGCTTTTGAATCAGTGACACAGATGTTTCACCAGTGGAGAGAAGGGGTTACTGTTATCAATTTGCACCATATTCTTATCATGGACAAACCCACACTTTCGATAGAGGGGATCCAATGTATTTGTGCCTGTTAGCAGAGGGACATCCATGTTTGATCTATGGTCAGGTACCACAAGGGCTAAAGTGTCCACTTTTTCAGATCTCCCCATGATATTTTGTAGGAAATGGATGTTTACTTGGATGTAGCCCAGGTATGGCACTTCCTGGCCACCAGCTCCTTCTATGTCTAAAAGGTCTTGAATGGGGAAAATGGGCTGATGTGGCAGGTGAATCTCATGAAAAGACTAAGATGGTGGTCACTTGGGAACCTGAGTCAAGAAGGCTTCCTTAAATCTTCAGTTTCTGTCATGTACGTCTGGAGCACATCACCATTTGTATCATAAGACGTAGCGATCTCAGGTACAATCTGCATGTTGACTGATGGTTTAGCTTTTGTACCACCAAAATGACGATGCATGCGATCAAGTTTTGCAGATCACCTGTCCTCCTCAGTGCTCAACTGCAGTAAAAATTCTGAAAAATTTGGAGGCGTCTCGGACTTTAGCTCCAACTGCAATGCCATGATAAATGACAGATTCCAGCACCCACGTCTAAACTGTCTCACCAAGTGTTTGTTAGTGTCAGCACTTTTGACACTACCTCTGTTTATAGCAGTGGCAAGGAACACTTGTAACCACTGAAGAAACTCAGATGCTTTCTCTCCTGCATTTTGGTGAGTGCTAAGAAATTTAGCAAATATCTCCTCCCCATCTTCAACTAAGCCATATGCTGAATCAAGCAGCTTCACATAATCTTGAGGGGCTGCATGTGGGCCTAGTTGTCTCACAAAGTCAGAAGCTAGCGGGAGCAGACTTTCTAATATTTTACGCTGCTGCACATCAGTGGGGAGTTTATCTTGAATCATGAACGCTACATGGAAAGACCATGTCTCAAAATCTGCTTCATTTGCAGGTTTGGGCATTTTTCCTGAGAAAGGACAAAGCCATTTGGATGTCTGATTCCCAGTGGAGTGACTGTCATTTTTAATGACATGTTCCACAATAATCCTTTGGACTTCAGATGGGTTGACAATGTCATTGTTGGGGACTGGTTGAATAACAGGCGGCTCTGTTTGGACTGTTTCTGTCCAGTCTTTAGCTTTGGAAGTAACTTCAGGAGAAGTACAGTAGTTGTGGTCAAACTTGGTTGTTGATCTGTGTATTAGGGGTGTCCTACTGCCATCAGAATATGCTTCACCCTCAGAGCCTGAGTTATCACTTAAATCAAGAAGTTGTGCAACTGTGGGTGTGTTTTTGGGGGGCTTGGGGCAGTTTTAAAAACTGTATCTACACACCACATGATATTTGGGTTAGCAATGCTAGGAAAATACTGTGGAAGTCTAGGTGCCAACTGTGTAACAGATTTTTCAGATTCAAACTCTACAAGAGCTTTAACACCATCACTTTGTCCTGTTTGTTTCACCTGGAGTATCTTGTTTACACAATCAAAAGACTGACAAAATTCTGTGATTTGCTCATCAGTATCATTTGCTGAAACACCCTCAATGTACACTGACTTTTTCATGTCAGTACCATACTCCATGGTTACTCACAATATAACACATTTAACAAAATGAATTTTACTTATGGCATAAAACTTCAGCCGGCAAAGACAAAACAACCTGAATCCCTTATTTATGTTATTCAAATCAACTCCTCCTGGCTGGCGGTTCGTCAGTCTTGTACGTGTAACCCTTTAGCACACTGTGCATACAAGTACGACTACTAGTACAGATTCTTTTTGAGGAGGAGGTGAGAAATGAAGAACGTAATACACCTTTCAAGTTGTAGCAATAGCCGGCATTTATTTATTTAACAGGAATAAAGTTTCTTCATTTTCTTTCAGTATCAGTTTTTTTAGTTAATCAGTATCTCAGTTTACATTATAGAAAGTTCATCCCAGAGAAAATAAAATAAATTCAGAGCTCTGACAAAAGAAAGTAGCAACAAAAAAACAAACAAATAATGTTCATCTATCCTGGCAGCGTATGTGTGAGTGTTCTCTTATTATTGGGATGCAAAGAGATGTTGCAGGGCTTATCTGGCCAAAGTGGAGGGGTTATGGAGGGGAAAAGGGAATCCTCTGGGCTGGGGAGATGCTCCTCTGTCCACTCTGGTCTGGGGCTCCTCAGCACCACCATGGAAATGTCCAGAAAGTGTGTCTCATAGATCACAGGGATATAAAAAAAAAAACAACCTGCATAAGCAGGATAATATTTATTTACTTGTCAAAAAAAAAAACAAAAAAAAAAAACGTCACCAGATTTAGTACAGTCACTTAAAACACTTATATATGATTTTACAACACACTTAGAATAAGCATTCATTAATATTCTTTTGCTGCAACACTTGAAAAAGTAACTAGTAGAAATATACCAACTGTAACATGAACAGTATTTTTCCATTAATTTCTCCTGAATTAGCTTAAACTTCAAAGATTAAGTTTTCTCGCTTTCTCTGTTTGGTTTTTAGTTGTTTCACAAACTTTGCCACAGCACAAAACAAGAATATGAATCATACAAATTCCCACAGTGAAAAATTTCCACTCACAGCATTACGGACTGTAATGGTAAAAGTTAACCTAGTAGCTATGTTGCTTCCATAATTGAGGCAATAACAAGTAGACAGTGATTACTGTTTACGGAGCTTTATTATAAATACTATGTACAATACCCTCAGATGTTCGGCACCCCCCCTCAAAAAAAATGTCATGCGTACAGATAACCCACCCAAATTTGGCTCCCTACACACTCTCTAATTATAAAAATAGTGTAGATGCTGGGATAATCATCTCAGACTGGATGCAGAGGGTAAACAGATGAGGACAATAGGTATTGAGATGGGAGAGATTATGGTGATGTAGCAGGAAGGAGTAGCTGGGGGACAGTGGGGGGAGAATGGTTGAATGTATTGTGATGCGAGATTTCATGCAGATGGGAGATGGAGGGATGATATAAAAGGAGAGACCCTGGTGTATTGAGAGAGATGCTTTTCTGTGTATGACTGAAGTGAGAGTGAATAAAGTCGTCTGCTGAGCAAGTCTGGTTCTGTTATTTGCACTCTCCACAATATGTACAAAAAGAAACAAACTGCCTATCCATTCACACAACTAAGGCTGGGGGGGCCGGGTAGACTGCCAGCGCCCCCTGCACGGCTAGGCAGGTTATTCTGCCGCAATACTTAAAACAGTCCAACTTAAAAGGCCGTGTTTCTTAACAAAATAGTCCCTTTAAACAGCTCCATATGAACATAAAGAACAACAATCACAACACTCATTGATAACACCACTGGCGGCCCCCACCCCAACACCCACCCCACACCTGGGCACACAGTATAAAGCAATACGTGTTGGATACATTAAATAGCACAGATTATCAATTATCAAGACTAAATAGCCCAATCATAATTTACTGTTTCTACTTCCTTAACTCTTTTCCTTTCAAATCCAAATTCAGGCACATATCAAATCAATCAGTGAACCATTTCACCCTTACCATATTGACAGAATGAATCCAATAATTACAAATATCCTTAGCCATTAAAACTTTGATCTTATACAAACACATAAGTTACAAAATTTAACTCATAAAATTTCATCTTCCTTCTTTTATTTTTTTTTTTTTAAACAATAATATCCGGGGCACCAGTACAGTAGTGTTCAACTATGTACAGCAGGACCTGGGTTAAAATCACAACACACACAGTAAAACACCCTCAGTCCTTGGATGGGTCTCTTTCTAGATGCCTCCTTCTCTTGACCTCTGGGCTCTTGCTGCATCGGCTCCTCTTCCCCACCACTAGACACAGCTCGTTCGGATGCATCCAGGTCTTGTCTGACAGGCGTAGATACCCATTGCTCCGGGCAGCCTCCACCTGGAACCGCCTCCAATCATCATGCCGCTCGCGTGGCCCATGATCACCTCTCATCTGGGCCTCGACCCTGGGTCGAACCTCATCTCCAGCCTGCAGGGAAGTCCTTTTCTTCCTATCGGGATCACTCTGGTTCTGATTGGCCTCCATCATCGGTCCGGTCAACCTGCGGGTCTGTTTCGCCGTTCTCCTGGCAGGCCGTCGTCATGAGTGCTTCAAAACCGTACTCTCAGGTCTCGCCCCCTCAGTCTCCAGCGTGGGCACCTCGTCCTTATGGGCCACCCTGGGGGTCCCGGCGTGCCGTCCAGCTCCCTCATCCAGGGCAACGTGGTTACCGGCATCAGGTCCGTCCCGGGGCGGCATCGCATGGCGCCAAACATGTTCTTCACTTGCAGTATCCAGCCAGTTTGAGTCCCACACCTCCTCGCCATCCACCACCGGAGCTGGTCGGCCCCAAAGTCCACACACTGACCACTCCTCACCCGACACGTTCGCTATAGAGAACCTCAGGCTATAAAAAAGGTTGCACCCCATGATGTTAACACCCGCAGCGGTGACATAAACACAGGCCTTGGGCACCACAACAGACTTGTACTGTGCCTCCATTTCCACAAATCCCAAAACGGCCAGTCTGTTCCATCCACAGCCAAAGTAGTGTCTCTCCTGCTTCCTGATCTGTCGGTGTGGAAACAGACTCTTCATGGTCGCCAGGTTCAAAACGGAGATAACAGCTCCCGTATCCACCAACAGGGGAACCTCGATGCCATCCAGCATTACGTCACACCCGATCCATCCCGTGGTCTCCGGGGAAATGGTGTGGACAATCGTGGGAGTCTTCTGCGAGGGACCCACCTCACTCCGCTGGTCCCTACGCTCAAAGTTTGCGCACACCCTGGCAAAGTGGTTCAGCAAACCACACTTCCCACAACGCTTGCCCTTCACCGGACATATCCTGGACTTATAGCAGTGACTTGGGGACCCACAGCCATAACAACACGGCGTACCTGGGGCTGACCTCACTTTAACCATGGAGGCATATTTGTTCTATCCACTGTCCTCATCTTCAGGGTCCAATAATAGTGCCTTCGCACAAGACTTGCCTTGGGTCAGAGCGGCCCCTTCAGTCAGGCCCCTTGCAATAGTCTCTGCTGCCTCGAATTGCTGAGTGAGCTCGATAGCTGCGGCCAACGTCAGCTCACCTGGATGAGTCAAAAGCCTGGACCGGGCAGCTGGACAGCGAATGTATTCCACCAACTGGTCCCGTATCATCTCATCTTCCCGGGATCCAAACTTGCATTCTCTCGCCAGCTCCCGGAGGTCCGCCAGAAATCTCTTCACCGGTTCCCCTGACCGCTGGTGGCGCTGTCAAAACTGAATGCGTCGGACAGTGACGTTTTCGGGCATGCGAAAGTAGTGCGCCATTAACTCCACCACTTCATCAAAACTATTGGCCCCTCCAAGGTTTTCCAGTATTCTTTGCCCCTTCATGCCTAAATTATGGACCAAAACAGCCCTTGTGCGAAGCTTCTCAAGCTATATGTAGTTCAATACTACTAAATAATTTGTGAATGCGGCAACCCACCAAGGCCAAGGCACAGGTGGCTCACCCGGGGTTTCCAAAAATGGCCGAAAATTGGCAACAGACCTCTCCACAACCGCTTTTACCTCGTCGCCAAATGTTGCATCCATAATTGAGGCAATAACAAGTAGACAGTGACTACTGTTCATGGAGCTTTATAATAAATACTATGTACAATAATACCCTCAGGCGTTCGGCACTCTCCGACAGGCCAGGTTTCACACAACGAAAGCGGACTAGCCTCTTCCGCCCACACCCTTTATACCTGAAGCGGCGTCACCACCGGAACCGGCAGTTAACCACCCCTGCTCATTCCCCGTCCACCCCGGCCGCCATCTTACTAATACTTTCAATTTCCATACAGAACATTTACAGCTAAAAACTAGCTTAGTATCCTTGAAACACTCGGTAAAACTCACTGGAGAATTCAATTCACAAATCAATAACTCCTTAGCTGAAATCCAACGACCTCTTCCTACAGCTCTTCTGGTCTGAATCACTTGTCAGAAGAATTACAAACTAAGTTTTATTTGTAATAAGTCTCTATTTACTCTATATCTTTTATGTGGCCTATTTTTTCCTCGTGTCATTCACAGCTCTTCTCTTTGCACCTTTCTGCTCAGTCTTCTGTTTTTTTCATCAAGAGATATCACTATGCAGTGCCACTACTGCCCCCTGCTGGACAAATAAGAAACAGTCTATTGCAGATGAAAATTACACTGACAAGTCAAAGTTATTCAAACTAATGCAAGTTACTTTGAGTAGGTTACACCTGTATCCTGTATTTTGATTTCACTGATTTAAACAGAATTGTGTGTTCAGTTGGACACAGTCATCGAAGCTCTGTCTCCTTTATGCTCCCCTTAGAGAAAGTCTGTGCATTGTGGCTTCTTGTCAGCACAGCCTCTCTGTAACGCTGCCTCCTGTTGGCCCTGTACTGCTCCAGTCTCCTCTCCTCAGCCTGGGGGTCCTGCAGAACTCCTTCCCACCTCAGGCTCTCTCTCTGGCTGCCGATCTCTGATGCACACCCCTCTGCTGTCGCTTCACTGCTGCTGGGTTTGAAGACCTCTGTCAGCATGGTCGGGGAATCCTTGTTGTGTTTTTGGCTCCTCTGGCTCCTGGTTTTATTCTTATTGAGCGTGGGAAGGTAGCCCAGACTCTGAGGGGGAAGCATGGACCTCGGTAAGAGTTCCAGAGGCAACATTGTAGCTGCAGGTTTCTCTGTAGGATATGAGAGCAGCATAAAAATGTAAAGACTCTGACAGTGCAGAACAAAGCTGGGGGTTTAGATTACTGCTGACTCCCAGAGGAGTTGGAGGCCTTTTGGTTTGGATTACAGTGAGGAGTTAATGATCAGACGCAAAGGGACCTCTTCAGCGCTGCAGAGACTCCTTGACCTTAAGCACATATTCCTTTAATGTTACATAAATTTTTTTTTAAACATGCACTGAGTTTATGTAGGATGAAAAATGACTTAATTAGCAATAAATAAGTAAATTAATGAATGTATAAATAAATAAATAAACGAATAAATAAATGAATAAATAATTAAATACATAAGTAAAAATAAATAACTATATGCTGCAATAAATGCAGAAATAAAAAGGGAAATAATTAAATGCTGAAATAAATGCAGAAATAAATATAGAAATAAATGCAGAAATAAATATTTAAATGTATTTTTGAATTGTAACATGCCTAACTACATTTTTGCTTTTATTTATTTATTTTTTATTTCTGCATTTCTTCTTCTTTTAAATTTACTTGGCAGTTGGCAACCAGCTTACAGGTGCATTACCGCCACTGACGTGATTATCATCACTCCATATCTTTGTATAAGGAGTTCTGAACATCTACATTTCCACATTTATTTATTTACTAGTGCATACCTGTGCATGCCCGTTCATACCCGCGCATGCCCGTAGAAGTAAAGTATAAGCAAATACTTCTGCATGCCTGTAAAAAGCAGGTGTAAGCAAGTATGTCACCACTCCTTCAGTAATGCCTTCTTCTTCTTCTTCTTCTTCTTTTAGAGTTGATTGGCGGTTGGCAATGAGCTTACAGGTGCATTACCGCCACGTACTTCACTCTATATCATCATTGCTAAGTCCTTCTTCTTCTTCAGTAATGCCTGCCTTTGATCTTTGATTATATCATAAGGAGTCCTATGATCTTTGATGATGTCATAGTGAGTCCTATGATCTTTGAGCCCGCCTTTGATCTTTGAAGATGTCATCATATAGACACCATAGGCTGATGGCATAGCGAGTCCTATGATGCCTGCATGTGATGTTTGATGATGTCATAGCGAGTCCGATGATCTTTGATGATGTCATAGCAAGTCCTATGATCGTGAGCGATGCCTGAGTTTGATCTTTGATGTCCTATGATCGTGAGGGAGCATGAGTGATGCCTGCCTTTGAGCTTTGATGAATTCATAGCAAGTCCTATGATCATGAGTGATGCCTGCCTTTGATCACACACAAACACACAGATTTTCTTGAATCAAGCTCTATACTATGGTGTCTATATGACATCATATAGGCATCATGTAAGAGATCATAGGAACATCATAGGTGATCCTATGATCTTTTAGCCAGTCCTATAGGTGATCCTATGATCTTTTAGCGAGTCCTGTAGGAACATCATAGGACATCATGTAGAGATCATAGGAACATCATAGGAACATCATAGGCGATCCTATGACCTTTTAGCGAGTCCTATGGTCATGACACACACACAGACACACAGACAGACAGACAGTCAGACACACACACAGAGATTTCTTGAATTATATATAGAGTGACTAGTGCATGCACAGTCACTAGTCACAGACTAGTGTATGCCCGCCCGTTCATACCTGTGCATGCCTGTAAAATCCAAATATAAGCAAGTATTTCTGCATGCCCATAAAAAGGTGTAAGCAAGCATGTCACCACTCCTTCAGTAATGCCTGCCTTTGATCTTTGATTATATCATAGGGAGTCCTATGATCTTTGATGATGTCATAGCGAGTCCTATGATCTTTGAGCCCGCCTTTGATCTCTGAAGATGTCATAGTGAGTCCTATGATCTTTGAAGATGTCATCATATAGACACCATAAGCTGATGGCATAGCGAGTCCTATGATGCCTGCATGTGATGTTTGATGATGTCATAGCGAGTCCTATGATCTTTGATAATGTCATAGTGAGCCCTATGATCATGAGTGATGCCTGTGTTTGATCTTTGATGTCCTATGATCATGAGGGAGCATGAGTGATGCCTGCCTTTGATCTTTGATGATGTCATAGCGAGTCCTATGATCGTGAGTGATGCCTGCCTTTGATCACACACAGACACACATATTTTCTTGAATCACTCTATACTATGGTGTCTATATGATGTCATATAGGCATCATGTAGAGATCATAGGAACATCATCATCATCATAGCAGTCTGTCGGGGGCGACGATGACTGTTTCATTTAGGTCTGATCAGATTCCTCCACGCAACTCTGTCCTTCGCCCTCCGCTGCCAGGAACTCCTGACCTTGTTAACCCAGGCGATGTCAGAGCCGGCATGAGTTGCTTTCTGACTGACCATTTCATGAAACTGCTTGCAAAGTATTTGAGTACTAGCTTTTGCTGGACTAGCAACACATTCTTGGCAGATAGAGGTATTATCAGTGGCAAGGACAGGCCAAGACAAACTGACTCCAATATCTGTTGCAGTGACTGACCAGATGATAGGTTTGTTTATCTCTGCTCTTTGTGTAGTGCATGTCACGATGCACCGACTGGCAAAAGTCCACCACAGACCTTGGGACAGATGTGCTTATCTGCCAGGATGTCCAGTCTCACCCTGTGTAACTGGAAGTGGTCCACCACAGACCTGTGACAGATATTGTTTTTAGTTCTGCCAGGATACCTAGTTTCACCCTCCACACCCTTGGAAGGGCGGGGTTGCCGGTTGAGTCGCCGATGGCCCGACCCATGAGACAGGTAGTACCGATTTTCATGGTTATCCGGTAGCAAGCAAACAATGCCTGACCTGAACATCACAGGACTCGCTAAAAGATCATAGGATTGCCTATGATGGTCCTATGATCTCTTTATGATGTCCTATGATCATTTAGCCAGTCCTATAGGCGATTCTATGATCTTTTAGTGAGTCCTGTAGGAACATCATAGGACATCATGTAGAGATTATAGGACCATCACAGGCAATCCTATGATCTTTTAGCAAGTCCTATGGTCATGACACACAGAGACAGACAGACACACACACACACACACACACAGATTTCTTGAATTATATATCTTCTTCTTTTAGATTTGATTGGCGGTTGGCAACCAGCTTACAGGTGCATTTCTGCCACGTACTTCACTCTAAATCATCACTCTATATTCTTCGTTCAAGCTGGATTCTGAACAACTCCTATATATGCATCACTCTATATATAATTCCACGTCTGTCGCCATCACTCCACTCTTCTTCTTCTATATGTCTTTGAATTATATTCTTCTTCTTCTTCTTTTAGAATTGATTGGCAGCTGGCAACCAGCCCACAGGTGCACCACCGCCACACACTTCACTCTACATCATCACTCTATCTGGTCAGGAGCTGTAGTTCTTCTATCATCATTGCTGTGTCCAGTCGAACCTCAACTCTTATCTTCAGACATCACTCCTCTTCGTCTCCTTGTACTTCACTCAATATCATCACTCTATCTGGTCAGAAGCTGTAGTCCTTCTATCATCATTGCTGTGTCCAATCGAACCTCAACTCTATCTTCAGACATCACTCTTCTTTGTCTCCTTCTTTTTCTCTCGGTTACTGGCGTATAGCAAACAACTAAAAGGTGCATACTGCCTGTACAAGAGAGTGTAACGCAATGTCATCTGAGCCCGACCCCTAAAGTCTATGACTTAATCCTGTGTTATTTAAAAAGGAGAAAAGAGCCTTTCTCGTGATTCTTATTGCCTCTCCATCTCCATCTGTTCCCATAATCCCAGTTAAATCCCATTCCCTACCGGCCTCTCAAACTTCATTTTTCATTCTATCTCTTTCATTTCCATACTTGTGACAGTGTAATAAGATGTGTTTGACATTTTCTTTTTCTCCACATTCTCTACATTTGTCACTTTTGCCTTTCCCCATGGTGAATAAAGTACCGTTTAAAAACCTGTATGATCCACTCTGAGTCTTGCCATAATGATGTCTTCCCTCCTGTTTGTTGTTTTACAATTCTTTATTGCAATAGATTTTTGTATTTTGTAATAGAATCTATCTTTATGATCTTCATCCCATCTTTTTTGCCATAGCCCAGTTCCTTTCTTCTTGATGACTGCTTTCCCCTCACCCTTTCCAAGAGGCAATGGTATAATTATTTCTTTCCCAAGTGCACCCTTTGCTAATTTGTCTGCACAGTCATTCCCTTTCAACCCTTCATGTGCAGGAACCCAACAAAACTGAACTTCTCCACCACCCCTGTGTACCCTAAATAAACTGTGATATAGCTCAATCACCAAGTCTTCACTTGTAGATTTTATTGTCTGTATGGTTTTTAAAGCTGCAAGTGAATCTGTGCACACCACCACCCGGTCCAGTCAGACCTTCTCCACCCACTGCAAACCAATAATTATTGCCACCATCTCTGCTGTAAACACGGATGTATTGTTGGAGGGTCTTTTGAGATGGTCACTTTAAACTCTGGAATGTATACTCCAACTCCAACAGAGCCCTCTATGTTCTTTGAACCATCAGTATAGAGCTTTAAGTAGTTACAGTAATTGTTCCTGAGGTAAATGCTTGTTTTAACACCAACTTCACTGATATGCCAATCTTTTTTCCTCATTAACAGACTAATGTCTACTTCTTTTCCCGGAAACAGCCAAGGGGGAACATTACTCACTGGAGTGATGTTAGCAATATCAATAGTGTGTAGTCAATACATTCTGGCTTTTCTTTCAATTGTCCACCCAAACCCGTGTCCCTGGAAGTTAGAATATTCCCATCAGTCTTGTAGTGTTGTTTTTGAAATATTCACTTCCTCACTTCCTTTCAGCTTGACCCAGTATGATAATGCGAGTTTATCTCTTTTCAAATCCAGTGGCATTTCTCCTGCTTCTATTAAAACTGCATTGTTTGGCATTGTGGCAGGGCGGTGGTGGAGTGCTTAGCACTGCGGCAGCACAGCAACTCACCCTTGGCCGGGGGATCCTGGGTTCGATCCCAGCCCCCGACCAACAGTGATATGTGAGGAGTTTGCGTGTTCTCCCCGTGTCTGCGTGGGTTCACACCGGGATTTCTCCGGTTTCCTCCTACATGCCAAAAAACATGCAAGTTAGGTTAATTAGCATCAAACTGGGGATTCTAAATTGTCCTTAGGTATGACTGTGAGAGTGAATGGTTGTCTGTCTCTCTGTGTTGGCCCTGTGATGGACTGGCGATCTGTTCAGGGTGTACCCTGCCTCTTGCCCAAAGATGCTGGGATAGGCTCCAGCCCCACCTCCCACCCCTTCCCCCCGCGACCCAAAAAGGATTGAGTGGAAGAAAATGGATGGATGGTTGGATGTTTGGCACTGCTCCAATGCACAGGCGAAGCGCTTTATGCTGCATTCTGTCTATTTTCCAGAGTCGTCTTTGCTGCTGCGCCATAAATCATGCATCCATAGTCTATTGTTGATCTCATTAGTGCTCTGTAAATGTAAATTAATGCCTGTTTATCTGCACCCCATTCATGTCCAACTACAGCTTTTATGAGATTAATGACTTTTTTGCACTTTGTCTCAAGATTTTCAACATGAACTCTCCATGTGTATGCACTATCAAACCACAATCCTAGAATAGCTCAAGTAGGTTCATTTTGTCTTCTTTTAATTATTTACCTTTTGTTCTTATTAAAGACAAAAATAGAAAGGAGATGTTATCTTCATTACATGTTTTGACTGTAAAGAAGACTCTTCTGACGAAGGCTGCAGTGCACAGTCAAAATATGTAAAGAAGGTAAAAACATCTTTCTATTTTTGTCTTTAATAAGAACAAAAGGTACACAATCCTAGATATCTGAACTCACTCACTTTCTCTACAGTTTGATTATATAATGTTTATGGTTCTGTACCAGCTCTGCGTTTTTTTGTGAAAATCATATAGCAGGTTTTACTGTTTGAGAATTTAAATCCACAGTCATATGACCAATTTTCCACTTTCTCCATTGCTTTCCTGATGTTTTTAAACACAAATTTCTCATTTCTTCCCCTTGTCCATATGGCTCCATCATCTGCATATAGTGCTGTTTTGATGGATCCCTCTTGATCCTCAAACATATCATTAATCATTGCCCATCCATCCATCCATCCATCTATCCATCCATCTTCTTCTGCGTCATTGTGTTGAATAAAACTGGGCTTATCACACTCCCCTGAGGAACACCATTTTCTATTTCAAAGTCATTAGAAACTTCTGACCCTACTTTAACCCTAATTGTCCTGTGTGTTAAAAAAAAAAAATCCATGATCCAATTATATGTACATCCTACCACCAATGCCCATTTTATTCAGTTTGATAAGAAGTCCATCCCTCCACAGTGAGTCACAAGCCTTTTCAATATCCAGATAAACTATAACCATTACTTCTTTCATTTGGAGAGTCTTTTCAATGTCATTACTTACCCTAACTAGAGCATCCACTGTGGATCTTCCTCTTCTAAAACCATTCTGATAGTTGTTTATTAATCGTCTTTGCTCTAGTACATATGAGAGTCTGTAAACTAACACCTTCTCCATCCATTTCCCTAAGTGTGACGTTAATGCTATTGGCCTGTAGTTGCCTGGATGAGCTAGATCTTTCCCTGGCTTATTAAATGGTAAAATTATAGCCTTTTTCCACCCACTTGGGATAACCCCCTCCTTCCATATTCTGTTAAACAAGTTCAGCATCAGTTCCATTGATTGCACAGGCAACTGCCAGAACATAGCATAGCTGAACTGATTAAGTTTCAACAACATGAATCTGATCGGCTTTGATATCTTTCACTTCTAGGAATCTTCCTGCTGCTTCCACAATGGTTTTGATTCTGTCAGTTTTCTTATTTAGCTGTGCTACAACATTAATGGTGTGGCAGATAAAAGCTACAAAGTTTGTCCTCTTAACTATCAATGTGTCATCATCCATTTTGCATTAGTGAACACAGCAATTCCTTGCAGCAGCATGATCTTGTGCTTGTGTGGGATTTGTTGATGGCTGTTCTTCCCTTTGAGCTGAACTTCTTTGAGAAAGGCCTGTTATGTTTCTGACCATTCCTGCCTCTCTAACTGTCTTTAGAGCTTCTGCATACGAGATTTTCCTACTGATTCTGATTTCCAGGGCTTGTCTAGCTTCTCTCTGCACAACACATCCTCCATATGCAGCACTGTGGTCACCCCTGCAGTTGCAGCACTTTACTTTGGCATCCTTTTCACATTTACCATATTTGTGCTCCCTATGGCTGTGTTGTGAGACATGTATATGTTGGACACTGCATATGTGATTTAACCACGATGAAGGAGAGCCAGCCCCCTGCGGTGTGGAGCCACAGAGCCTGGACCCCCTGCGGAGGACAGGGGACAGAAGACTTCCTGACCACTGAGGCTCGGGAAGAGAGAAGGGGGAGTTATGTAAATAAAAGGCTAATGAATGTGAATAAAGAGATTTTGAGAGAGATGTGTGATTTCCCCCGCGAGGGAAATGGTTTGATGTCAGAATGTTTAAATGAGAGAACTTTGGTGTGTTCACTCTCTTTGTTCGCTGCTCAAGAATAAGAGCAGACAGTGGAATGATTTCTTGAATAAACTGGAATGGAAGACAATTCGGTTTCGTTATTCAAGTCTCCCCACATTGGTGACTGACGACGTTGAGAATGAACGAAGAAATTCTCAGGGTCCCGGACTCACAGCGCTCAGAGCTGGCGAGCGCAGTGGCCGTTAAGCTGCCTGATTTCTGGCAGGATAACCCACGGTCGTGGTTTCTGCAAGCAGAGTCGCAGTTCGCGCTCACAGGAGTGACGGTGGATGACACTAAGTTCCACCATGTCATCGCTAAACTGGACAACAGCACAGCTCGGTGCGTGCAAAGCTTGGTGGAGCAGCCACCCGCGACCGACAGGTACGGCAAGCTGAAATCCACCCTCATCAAGTTTTTCACCCCCTCGGCTGAAGTGAGGGCGAGGAGGATCCTGTCTTTGCTAGACCAAGGTGGACACAGGCCGAGCGCCCTGATGGAGGAGATGATACAGCTGAGAGGTTTGGACAACGATGATTTCATTTTTCAGTTCATCTTCCTCTCCAACCTCCCGGCGCATGCGAGAAGCACGCTGGCCGGCAAAAAGTGTCACACCCTGGAGGAGTTCCGGGAGCTGGCCCAGGAGGCAGATGGGATCCTGGACGCCTGCGGCGGGCAAGCAACCACAGCAGCGACCCGAGACAGCGGGGAGCCAGAGGCGGCAGAACCAGACTGGCCGACGACGGCGGCAACACGACCGCGACGAGGGGGAGCCAATAGCCCGGCGGCAGAAGCGCGGGCACGACACAGCGGAGGAGAAGATCTCTGCTTTTACCATCGGAGGTTCGCAGAGAAGGCACGCAGGTGTGTGCCGCCCTGCATCTTCAGGAGTTCGGGAAACGGCAAGACCGGGGGTCGCTAGCAGCTTCGACCCTCGGAGAATGCAACAAGCTGCTCTACATCACGGATGCGCGCTCCGGACGAGTGTTCCTCATTGACACCGGAGCACAAGTGAGCTTCATCACCCCAACATACGCGGACCGGGTGGCTGGACCCCACGGTAACGGAGCTACAGCGGCAAATGGCTCGAACATCAACACCTACGGGAGAAGGACCTTGCCTTTATGCTTACATGGCCGCACATATGAATGGACTTTTGTAATAGCGGCGGTGAGTTTCAACATGTTGGGCGCGGATTTTTTGTGTTCACACAATCTGTTAGTTGATCTTGCTAATAGACGGCTGGTAAATGCACTCTCTTTTTACTCTCTCCCCTGTTCAGCTCGAGTGTCCCCGCCACCAGTACAGACCCACGTCGCTACAGCAGGTGGTAAGTTTCACACACTCCTCACCCAATTTCCAGCGCTCACTGTGCCCACTTTTTCAGCGACGGTCGCGAAGCACGGGGTGAAACACTTTATCCCCACTTCTGGTCCTCCCGTGTTTGCAAAAGCTCGGCGCTTGGATGCAGTTAAGCTCGCCATTGCGCGCGAGGAGTTCGCCAGCCTGGAGAGGCTGGGCATCGTTCGTAGGTCGAAGAGCCCGTGGGCTTCGCCGCTGCACATGGTACCGAAAGCCGATGGCTCCTGGAGACCGTGCGGGGATTACCGCAGGCTAAACAACGCTACGGCGCACGATCGTTATCCCATCCCGCACATTCAGGATTTTTCGGTGCACCTGGCGGGGGCGCGCATTTTTTCAAAGATTGATCTAGTTCGCGGCTATCACCAAGTCCCGGTCCAACCGGAGGACATTCCTAAAACAGCGGTAATAACCCCGTTCGGACTTTTCGAATTTTTACGCATGCCGTTTGGTCTCAAAGGGGCGGCGCAAACATTTCAGCGGATGATGGATGCCGTGTTACGCGATCTCCCTTTCGTGTTTGTGTACCTCGACGACATTTTGGTCGCGAGTACTTCAGAGGACGAACACGAAACGCACCTCACAGCAGTTTTTAGGAGGCTGGGAGAGCACGGCTTAATAGTTAACCCAGCCAAGTGCCAGTTCGGCGTCGAGCGGATCGATTTTTTTGGTCACCGCGTCTCCCCGGAGGGAGCGGTTCCGTTACCAGAGAAAGTACGCGCGGTAGCGGATTTTCCCCGTCCACAAACGGTCAAATCACTACAGGAATTCTTGGGGATGGTGAATTTTTATAACCGATTCCTGCCCCACGCAGCTCAAATCATGCAACCGTTATATGCCGCGCTCAAAAAACAAAAACCGACCCAGGCGGTCGAATGGTCCCCGGAGCGGGAGCGCGCGTTCACAGAGGTTAAAAAAGCCTTGGCTGACGCTGCGCTCCTGGCCCACCCAGACCCTGCAGCACGTATCGCGCTGACGACAGACGCTTCAGATTTAGCCATAGGGGCCGTTATTGAGCAACAGGTAGCCGGAGTTTGGCAGCCTTTGGCTTTTTTTAGCAAATCTTTAAGCGCGGCTGAACGAAAATACAGCGCGTTTGACAGAGAACTGTTGGCGCTGCATTTGGCTATTCGTCATTTCCAGTTCTGGCTGGAAGGACGGTGCTTCACCGCTTATGTGGACCACAAGCCGCTCACATACGCCATGGCCAAAATTTCAGACCCGTGGTCCGGCAGGCAGCAGAGGCAGCTGGCCGCAATCTCGGAATTTACCACTGACATTAGGCACGTCGCGGGCAAATTCAATGTAGTAGCGGATTGTCTCTCACGCGCGTTCACGACCCCAACACGCGCAGAGGCAGAACGGGCCACCGTGACCGCGCCGCAGGAGAGCGGCACGGTGGCGCGCGCAGCCCCGGTGCACGTGGGTATAGATTACGCAGCCATGGCAGCGGACCAGGGGGCGGACGCAGACGTGCGCGCGCTCCAGTCTGGACCAACAGGGTTGAGGCTGGAGAGCAAGTGTTTACAAACCGGTATGCCCCCCCTGATCTGCGACGTGTCGACGGGGCGCCCGCGTCCGGTGGTTCCGGCCACATGGCGCCGCCGTGTTTTTGACTCGGTCCACTCACTGGCGCACCCGGGGGTGCGCGCGTCGGTGAAACTAGTGGCGGAAAAGTTTGTTTGGCCGTGCCTGCGCAAGCACGTGAAGGAATGGGCAAAAACCTGCATTTCCTGTCAACGGGCCAAAATTCACAGGCACACAAGAGCCCCGTTAGAACCGTTCCGCATTCTGGCCAGAAGGTTCGACCATGTGCACGTCGACCTTGTGGGCCCCCTACCGGCATCACAGGGGTTCACGTATCTTTTGACAATGGTGGACCGCACCACACGTTGGCCGGAAGTGGTCCCACTTGCGACGACCACGGCCGCGGAGGTGGCTCGCGTTTTTTTAACGGCTTGGGTGGCGCGTTTCGGGGTTCCGTCGGACATTACGTCCGATAGAGGACCGCAATTCATCTCTGAGCTGTGGTCAGCGATGGCCAACGGCTTAGGAGCCAAAATTCACCGCACTACGGCTTACCACCCTCAGGCCAATGGTTTATGCGAGCGTTTTCATAGGTCTTTGAAGGCAGCACTCAGAGCGTCGCTCACGGATGCAGATTGGGTGAATAAACTTCCATGGGTTTTATTAGGGTTGCGTTCTGCGCCTAAAGAGGACTTAGACGCCTCCCCAGCGGAGCTGGTATTCGCACAAACTCTGAGGCTGCCGGGCGAGTTTTTACCAGAGCACCCAGAGCCCCCACCTCTCTCGGCTCTGGGACCGTTAGTCGGCACGGGGGCAGACACGCTCCCGGGTCCGGTTCATCACACTTTTCCACGAGTTTTCGTCCCCAAAGCTTTGAAAAATGCCGATTTCGTTTTTGTCAGGCGTGAAGCCCTAAAAGCAACGCTCAAACCGCCTTACGAAGGGCCATTTCGAGTGCTGGAGGCAGGTGATAAGCAATTTGTGCTGGATTTTGGAGACAGAAAAGAGACAGTCAGTATTGACAGACTAAAACCTGCTTTTGTCATGAAGGACGTGTCTGTACCGGTCGCGGTGGCGCCTCGACGAGGCAGGCCCCCGCAGAAGGCAATTAACCACTCTCTTCCTCAGTCAACAGCGCCGAAGCAGAAACGCACCGCAGGCAAGGCGGGGCCAACGCACAGCAGATTCGGCAGACGGCTGAAGCCCAAGCGGCGCACAGACTGAATGTTGGTGTTGATTATTCAGTAGTGAGTAAGGTGCTATTTAATTTTAGGAATTAGTCTGTTCTTCATCGTTTGGGGGGGGGGGTTATATGGCTGTGTTGTGAGACATGTATATGTTGGACACTGCATATGTGATTTAACCACGATGAAGGAGAGCCAGCCCCCTGCGGTGTGGAGCCACAGAGCCTGGACCCCCTGCGGAGGACAGGGGACAGAAGACTTCCTGACCACTGAGGCTCGGGAAGAGAGAAGGGGGAGTTATGTAAATAAAAGGCTAATGAATGTGAATAAAGAGATTTTGAGAGAGATGTGTGATTTCCCCCGCGAGGGAAATGGTTTGATGTCAGAATGTTTAAATGAGAGAACTTTGGTGTGTTCACTCTCTTTGTTCGCTGCTCAAGAATAAGAGCAGACAGTGGAATGATTTCTTGAATAAACTGGAATGGAAGACAATTCGGTTTCGTTATTCAAGTCTCCCCACACTCCCCTCCACATGTAGCACACAGAGTGACTTGAATTATACAGTATATAGAGTGATGTATTTCTGTCTCTGTATGCAAATGAGTAGGTGGGGCTGACCCTACTCTGAAGCAGGATTGGCTGCAGGAGTTCTAACAATCAGCTCTACTGCTTTCTCCTTGCTCAAAGTAGTACCTACATGGTGCACATGACATTAGCATTGCTGTTTGCTACAAAGTGGAAGCTGAATTTACAGGCTTTTTTTTTGTTTTGTTCCACTCATCTATGAATGCCGTTTTTTGTTTTTTTTGCGAGCAGTTGCAAATGATTTAAGATAATTGGCAAACAACAGACAACCATGCATTCAATGACTATCTTTAATTTCGCCTGGAAAGATAAATGGATGATTTAGCTCAGTTCAATGCAAATATTGATGTGGAAGTTGATCCCGAAATCTTAGACTTCAAGAAGCCGCTCGTCAACTTTACATCCTCTCAGAGTCAGAGGAAGCAACCGCTGGGCATCCGTCTTACTTTTTATTTCCCAGTATAATCAAGTTACATCCCGCAGTAGCTCTGCCAGCGATCTCCCTGTCGAAGCCATCACGGCTCTGCACAAGTTTCCCTCCAACTAAAGACTAGCAAGTGTGTGTGTGGGCGGCGGAGTGGTTAGCACTGCGGCAGCACAGCAACTCACCCTTGGCCGGGGGATCCTGGGTTCAATCCCAGCCCCCGACCAACAGTGATCTGTCTGGAGTTTGCATGTTCTCCCCGTGTCTGCGTGGGTTTACTCTGGGATTTTTCCGGTTTCCTCCCACATGCCAAAAACATGCAAATTATGTTAATTGGCATCAAACTGGGGATTCTAAATTGTCCTTAGGTGTGACTGTGAGAGTGAATGGTTGTCTGTCTCTCTGTGTTGCCCTGCGATGGACTGGTGATCTGTCCAGGGTGGACCCTGCCTCACGCCCAAAAGATGCTGGGATAGGCTCCAGCCCCCCCGCGACCCGAAAAGGATTAAGCAGAAGAAGATGAATGAATGAAAGTGTGTGTGTGTGTGCCTTGTATAAGAACCACTTGCTGGGAATCGTTTGCTTCTGTCTGCCGCTCCTAGTTTACCTAAATAAATAAAAGTAAATATGTAGAAATGTCGGCATGCTACAATTCAAAAATAAATTTAAATCATTTATTCATTTTTTATTTATTTCTGCATTTATTTAATTATTTCCCTTTTTAATATATGCATTTATTTATTTATTTATTTATACATTATTTATTTCTGCATTTATTTTCCCTTTTTATTTCTTAATTTATTTATTTCTACATTTATTTCAGCATTTTATTTATTTATTGATTCTTTTAATTATGCATTTATTTAATTATTTATTTATTCATTTATATATTTATTTATGCAGTTATTAATTAATTGATTAATTAATTAATTAATTAACTAATTAATATATTTATTGCTAATTGAGTCATTTTTCATCCTCCATATAGAGTTTGACTAAAGCAAGAAGTAAATTTAGGAGACACAAGTTGTAAATTTGTGAGAAGAAAAGTTGCAAATTTATGTTAAAAATGATTAAAAATATATATATATGTCTCAAATATATGGAAAAGGTAGCAAATTTTACATGAAAAACTTTACAAAAAAGGAAAAAAGATTTTTATTTTTTTTAAATAAAAGCAACAAATTTACCAGAAAATGTATGTTTACGAGAAAAAAATGCAACTATTTTAAATAGGCTCAGGATTTCTTAGAAAAACTGGAGAAAAAAAAATCTAATTTGCTATAAATGTACAGAGCCCTATAGTGATTTTTTTTTTTCGTCTTGAGCAAATAAGTTTTGATCTTGTTATGAGAGCACCTGTACAAGTTCACATTAGATTTCACATTTTAGGACTCTGTGCTTCTTTTATGTGTTCTCTTTTATAACATCTTGTGCAAACAAAAGTTGACTGCACAAAATAACTTGTGCAAACGAGATAAAACAAAAAACTTACAAGGACTTTAATGGCTCTGTGCATTTGTCGCCTTTGTCACTTCATATATTCTAAAAAAATATGCTGCAATGTTGGATATGATTTTGCTGTTTTGCTGTTGTTGTTGGGTTTTTTTTTTTCATTTGCAGTGAAGCAGAAGACCCCTGATAACGTTTCTTTACCTGTATTTCCTGGATCACTGGCGGATTTCTTTCTTGTTTTCTTCTTTTTCTTGTTTTTGTTCTCGGAGCTTCTGTTTGGTTGAAGCAGCTTACAGTGTTTGTCTTCAGGCATGACGATGATGATGATGATGATGATGATGATGTCTGGTACTCTGCCCTGAAGAGTTTTTCTTTGTTTTTAAATTTATCACAGACAAAGGTTGATAAGCACTCACATTCTCGGAATATTCCTCTGCCTACTGCAGGCATCCTGGATGGAAATCCCCGATGAATCACATTAAAAACATGGGAAATGGGAGGGGAAGGGGTCTAATCTGTTACTCATATAATTTAAGATAAATACGTTTAAAAAGGGGGGGGGGGAGGCAGAGAGAGGGACATCCACCGGTCCGCAATACCACTTCAGTGTTTCCTGTTTGTCTCCATGGGAACAGAACACACCCTTTCAGAGGGGCGCCATGGTAACGGAGTATGTGCCTTAAAAGGACAGGATTTAGAAAACGAAGAAATGTTTGAACTGAACCGTGTGTGCCCCAAATACCCCAGATGTCATTTGGAGTTGTTCGACTGAGAAAGTTAGATCCATTTACACAAACTAAAACAGTTCGTTTTTATGATGCCGTTGATTTCAGTGGCATAACCAGTGAATCATTAGGCTTACTAAGAACTGTAAAAATGTGCTGGTTCTGCGCCGTGTTCTGAACATAGGATATACATTAAGATATTAAAACCAGTGCAACCCCAGGAATATGGTGTTCCACTGAGTGAAGACTGTACAAGAATGATGGTTTAATTTCTGTTAAAAGTCAAATCTGGCATTGTAGAAAAACACACAGGCTACTAATAAACAATTGTAGGTGGTGGGCCGAGTGGCTCTATCTGCTTTAGTTTTTCAGACGATCGATTCCACCTAGAGAGTAGCAGAGTTTCACAGATAGGCTAACTCAAAACTTTTTCAAAACATGAATCTGTTTTTTGGCAGGTTAAGTATGTGCATATTTTTTTATGAAAATTAAACTTTAATTACAAAACCTGATAAGGTGGCTCTGAGGCGATCACGAAGGACCGGTACATGCTTAACCAATCAAAACAGCGCTCCACGATCACTTGACTTGAGTTCGACCAATGAGCTGCGTCATTGTCGGAAGGAACAGTAAAGGAAAGATTGTGGCACACATATGTGGGTTTCATATGCTTCATATGTATATTACTGTATGCTTCACGTCTCAGATGAACAAAAGGACTGAGCCTCCTAGGAGATAACAGGAGGATGTGAAATGTGGTCTTTTGTATGCAAAGAGATGGCCTTGGGGGATTTCCTGGCCGCCAGTGACTTTAGGTGGAGGTGATAAGACCTGGAAGAAGACGCATTGTGACTTGGGATTAAATACAATGTGACTGTGTGCTTTGATGTCCTGGGGTATAAAAGGACAAATGTCTCGGGGGGTTTCCTTCTCTCTTCTGTTTTTGGATGATGTTGGAGAATGTGAATAAACCTGACTCGTGAGATAAACTCAGCCTCGTCCTTTCCACATTCTCCACAAGATGAGCTTTTTTTTATTATTGAAACGTTGAGAAGATACAAACTCTCGTGAGGAGCACAAGTGGTAATCAAAGATAGTGTCTAAGACAGAAAAGAGAACCAACTTTGGAACCAAAAAAAAACAAACCCCACACACACACAAAAAAAACACAACTCAACTAGAGGGTTGAATAAAAAAAAGACCAAATACATATATATATATATATATATATATATATATATATATATATATATACAGTATATATATATACAGTGTATATATATATATATATATATACATACACTTATTTATATATATATACAGTATATATATATATATATATATATATTGTGGGGATGTGAGAATGACGAGGCAGAGTTCTCTCTCAAGTCAGCTTTATTCACATCTCCAACATCTCGAAGCAGAAAAAAGAGAGCCACACAGGGAACTCTCGTCCTTAAATACCAGGACTCTTACAGTTCACAAGTCACATGTATCACAGACCACATTGCATTATAATGACAGTAACAATGCATCCTCTCTCCATGATATCACCCCCACTGTCTACAATGAATCCCCTCTTTAATCTACAGTTGATAGTGCTATGAGATGACTGTTGTTGTGAAATGGCGCTATATAAATAAAGTTGAATTGAATTGAATAGTTGAATTAATCCTTTAATTATACCCCACAGTCTCAAGCCTTGCATACCAAAGCTAACACTCTTGCAGCTTCCTGTAATCACCAAGGAAGCTCTGCCTTTGTTCTGATCTAAAATGTGAGTCCAAAAGCAGGTCACGTATGTGTGTCCACCACACAAAGCCCCCCCAACATTTTAGAACAAACAAGAGAATAACAACATGTATGCCGTGATAGTATCAATACACATCAGTCCACATGCTGTCTGGGCTTCAGTCTCCTCCCGTATCTGCTGTAGCTGGGATTCAACATCTCTGCGGCGCTGTCACGCTGGGGGTTTGCCGTCTGGGGGTGGAAACCTTTGGTCAGCACCTGTGGGTGTTCTGGGGAAACATTACTCTGTGAAGCCCCCCGCGGTGGTCTACCTCGCCGCGGAGCCCTCGCCAACAGCACTTGCTCATCTGCCATCACAAAAGTGGGTTTGAGTCTGTTTATGCCAACTTTCTCTTTCCTACCCCCCAAATCTAGCAAAAACTGCTTGTCCCCTGTTTCTAACACTCTGAAGGGTCCATCATAAAGCGGTCGCAGCGGGGTTCGGTGCGCATCGTGTCTGACAAAAACAAACTCTGCGTTCTTCAAAGTTTTGGGCATAAAAACGCGCGGAAAACTGTGGTGCGTGGGGTTGGGCAGCGTGCTTGATTCTATGTTACTCCGCAACAGCTGAGACGGGGAGGCGTCTGGCGCAGGGTTATCTGGGAGAAACTCCCCAGGTAGCTGGAGTGGCTGCGCAAACACGAGCTCCGCTGGGGAGGCTTCTAAGTCCTCTTTAGGTGCAGAACGCAACTCCAATAACACCCATGGTAACTTGTCAACCCAATTTGAATCCATCAGTGACGCTCTGAGAGCCGCTTTCAATGACCTATGAAAACGTTCGCATAACCCGTTAGCCTGCGGATTGTACGCGGTTGTGCGGTGAATTGTGACACCCAGGCTGCGGGCCATTGTCGACCAAAGCTCGGACACAAATTGAGGGCCTCTGTCGGACGTAATGTCCGACGGAACGCCGAAGCGTGCCACCCAAGCTGTTAAAAACACGTGCGCCACCTCCTCGGCCGTGGTTGATGCCAGCGGGACCACTTCAGGCCAGCGTGTGGTGCGGTCCACCATTGTGAGAAGGTGTGTGCACCCTTGTGACGGCGGGAGGGGGCCCACGAGGTCCACATGAACGTGATCGAACCTCTTGGCCGGAATGTGAAACGGCTCCAAAGGAGCCCTCGTGTGCCTGTGTACTTTGGCTCGTTGACACGCCATGCATGCTGCTGCCCACTCTTTAACTTGTTTGTGGAGGCTCGGCCTCACAAATTTCTCTCCTACCATTTTGACCGACGCGCGCACTCCCAGGTGCGCCAAAGAATGAATCGAGTCAAAAACGTGGCGGCGCCACGTGGCCGGTACTACCAGACGCAGCCGTCCAGTGGAGACATCCCAGATTAGGAGGGGCATACCGTCTTGCAGCACCCTGCTCTCTAGCCTTAACCCTGTTGGTCCAGACTGAAGCGCGCGCACCTCCACGTCCCCAACCTGCTCCGTGGCCATAGCTGCGTAATCTACTCCTACGCTGACTGGGGCCACCACAGCGCGCGAGAGGCAATCTGCCACTACATTGAGTTTGCCCGCCACATGCTGAATATCAGTGGTAAACTCTGATATCGCGGCCAGCTGTCTCTGCTGCCGGCCTGACCACGGTTCAGAAACCTTGGCCATCGCGAATGTTAGCGGTTTGTGGTCAACGAACGCGGTGAAAGAGCGTCCTTCTAGCCAGAACTAAAAGTGGCGGATGGCCAAATGGAGAGCCAGCAGCTCCCTGTCGAACGCGCTGTATTTACGTTCGCTATCGCACAAGGTCCTGCTGAAAAAGGCGAGGGGCTGCCAAACCCCGGCTACATGTTGCTCCACGACCGCCCCTATGGCCACCTCTGATGCGTCAGTGGTGAGCGCTATGTGAGCCGATGGGTCTGGGTGTGCCAACAACGCAGCCTTTGCCAAGGCTGCTTTCACCCCCGAGAACGCTTGGTCCTGCTCCGGGGACCACTCGACCTTATCCGTGGGTTTCTTTTTTTTGAGCGCGGCATACAGCGGCTGCATGAGTTGTGCCGCGCGGGGAAGAAAACGGTTATAAAAATTCACCATTCCCAAAATCTCCTGCAACGCCCTGACCGTCTGCGGCTGGGGAAAATCTGCCACCGCGCGCACTTTGTCAGGAAGCAGAAATGTTCCTTCGGGGGAGAAGCGGTGTCCTAA
The DNA here is from genome assembly GCA_020510985.1 of Pholidichthys leucotaenia. Classification (NCBI taxonomy): domain Eukaryota; kingdom Metazoa; phylum Chordata; class Actinopteri; order Cichliformes; family Pholidichthyidae; genus Pholidichthys; species Pholidichthys leucotaenia. The sequence goes on along the minus strand of CM035844.1, from coordinate 398,231,860 downwards.
AAAATCGATCTGCGCCACCCCGAACTGACACTTCGCTGGGTTGATTATTAACCCGTGATCTCCCAACCTTCAGAAAACTGTGGCCAGGTGTTTTTCGTGTTCGTCTTCGGACGCGCTGGCTACTAAAATATCGTCCAAGTAGACGAACATGAAAGGAAGATCGCGAAGCACCACGTCCATCATGCGTCGGAACGTCTGAGCAGCCCCTTTAAGTCCGAATGGCATGCGTAAAAACTCGAATAGGCCAAACGGAGTTATTACCGCTGTTTTGGGTATGTCCTCAGCGCACACTGGGACTTGGTGGTAACCGCGGACCAAGTCTATTTTAGAAAAAACGCGCGCTCCTGCCAAATGAACGGAAAAATCTTGGATATGCGGGATTGGGTAGCGGTTGTGCGCTGTAGCGTTGTTTAACCTGTGGAAATCCCCACAAGGTCGCCATGATCCGTCAGCTTTCGGGACCATGTGTAGCGGGGAAGCCCATGGACTGTTTGAACGCCTGATAATGCCCAACCTCTCCAGGTTGGCAAACTCCTCGCGCGCTATGGCCAGTTTAACTGCGTCCAAGCGCCGAGCTTTTGCAAAAACGAGCAGTCCGATAGTGGTAATAAAATGCTCCACCCCGTGTTTAGCGACTGTTGCCGAAAATGTCGGGACCGTGAGTGCTGGGAACTGAGTGAGCAGTGTGTGGAACTTACCGCTTGCAGCTGTGACGTTGGCTTGTGCTGTTGGCGGGGCCACTCGCGCTGAATCGAATCAAAAGAAAGTGCATTAACCAGACGTCTGTTAGCGAGATCAACCAACAAACCATGTGAGCACAAAAAATCAGCCCCCAACATATTGAAATTTACTGCTGCTACAACAAAAGTCCACTCGAATGTACGGCCGTGTAGAGACAGAAGCAGAGTCTTCTCACCAAAGGTCTTAATCTCCAAGCCGTTCGCTGCTGTCACCCGGGGACCTCCGGAACCGGCTAGTCTGTCCGCGTAGGAAGGTGTGATGAAACTCAACTGGGAGCCTGTGTTGACGAGGAACTGCCTCCCCGAGCGTGCGTCCGACAAGTAGAGTAGCTTGTTCTCCTCCCCGAGGGCCGTGGCTGCTACCGACCCCCGGTTTTGGCGTTTCCCGAACGCCCGAACTGGCACGGTGGTACACATTTGCGTGCCCTCTCTGCGAAGTGGCGATGGTAGAAACAAAGGACATCCGATCTGCGTTCCCTGGCCCCTGCCACCCCCGTCGTCTGTGAGTGTGGTACCGGTGCCTCTGGCCTCCTGTCGTCTCCGGTCGTCGCGCCGACTTCCGCTGCAGCGGCCGTGGCTGTGCGCCGCTTGGTGGCGTTGACAATCCGCTGCACCTCTTGGCCCAGTGCGCGGTAGTCCCGTTGGGCCAACAGTGGCGAACTGGCCAGGGTCGCTCTCGCTGCTGACGTTAGAGTCCTGAGGACGAGGTGGGTGAAAATGAAGTGATCGTCGTCAGAGTCTTTCAACCTCAACAACTTCTCCATCAGGTTTGCGGGCATGTCATTTTCCAACTCCGTCAGTGCCAGGAGCCTCTCTGCTCGCTCCTCCACCGAGGGGGTGAATTGCTGGATGAGTGCAGCCTTCAACATGTCGTATTTGTCGCTGTCCGGCGGCTGGTCAATCAGGCTCTCCACATGCTGGGCCGTGTTGTTGTCCAGCTTTGCGACTACGTGGTAGAATTTTGTGGCGTCTACCGCTGGGGGCTCCTGCCGAGGCTGGCCCGGGGGAATTCCTTGCATGATACGTCTTGGGTCACCAGTGTGGGGATGTGAGAATGACGAGGCAGAGTTCTCTCTCAAGTCAGCTTTATTCACATCTCCAACATCTCGAAGCAGAAAAAAGAGAGCCACACAGGGAACTCTCGTCTTTAAATACCAGGATTCTTACAGTTCACAAGTCACATGTATCACAGACCACATTGCATTATAATGACAGTAACAATGCATCCTCTCTCCATGATATCACCCCCACTGTCTACAATGCATCCCCTCTTTAATCCTTTAATTATACCCCACAGTCTCAAGCCTTGCATACCAAAGCTAACACTCTTGCAGCTTCCTGTAATCGCCAAGGAAGCTCTGCCTTTGTTCTGATCTAAAATGTGAGTCCAAAAGCAGGTCACGTATGTGTGTCCTCCACAATATATATATATATATATACAGTATATATATATATATATATATATATATATATATATATACACACATACAGTGGGGCAAAAAAGTATTTAGTCAGCCACCAATTGTGCAAGTTCTCCCACTTAAAAGATGAGAGAGGTCTCCAATTTTCATCATAGGTATACCTCAACTATGAGAGACAAAGTGAGAAAAAAAATCCAGAAAATCACATTGTCTGATTTTTAAAGAATTTATTTGTGTCATGGCGGCCTCTGGGCCGTCATTAGTGTCATTAGCCCCAGCTGCGCACAGACCAACAGGTGTGAATCAACGGCTGTTAAAAGCCAGTGTCGCTGACAGCCCGGCACGGAGTCGTCTGTCTTCCTCTACGGAGAATGAACCTGCACTCCGCTCTCTGGTCTCGTCAAGAATATCTCTTGTCACGTCTGGAACTTTGTCTGTCTCGTCAAGAGCTTTGTCTGTCTCATCAGGAACTTTGTCTGTCTCGTCAGGAACTTCGTCTGTTTCGTCTGGAACCTCGTTTGTCTCGTCAAGAGCTTCACTTGCTTCATCCAGGAACTCCTCCCAGCGACAAGCAAGTAAGCGCACTGTTTGTTACTCAACCCCAAACCTATACCCCTGTGCACAGGTGGACCTCCTTGGCGGCGGACCTGCGTCCCCAGCTGACGGGGTAACGCCATCACATCTTCGTAGCGGCTCGCTACCACCACGCCTACCGGTACGTCTTGCTCCTCAATTACCAGAACTGTTATTGTATCAGTTACAGGAGTATTGGCCAACGTTATCGGTGGAATCACTGTCATCAGCATCAGCTGTGTCGTCATTGCCACTGTCTGTGGAGTCACTAACCTCGTCTTTGTCTGCATCATCATCTGTATCATCGTTATCCCGGTCTGTGGAGTCACAGCCGGCGTCATCGTTAGGATCATCGTCATCCCGGTCGGTGGAGTCACAGCCGGTGTCATCGTCAGGACTGTCATTGTCACAGCCACGGGTTGTAACCCCAGCACGGTCACGGACGCCTTCACCTCCACGCTGCCCGGCCGCTGGAACTCAGCAGAGCGAAGCCAGTGCTGCTCTCAAGTAAGCCTAGTTATCTGCAGCTCTTTGCTAGTGTGGAGCATTAGTAATTTGTCTCTGCTTATCTGTTCCAGGGTTGCCGGGTCTCCGTCCAGGTCGCTCAGCTCCAGTGACCAGAACGATATCCTCGCACTCACACTCGCATTACACTCACTCACAGTTAAATAAAGATTATTGTCACCATCTGCTCGTGTCAGTGTCTGTCTCCTGGGTCCCGAAACATGTCAATTTGCAAATTATGGTGGAAAGTAAGTATTTGGTCACCTACAAACAAGCAAGATTTCTGGCTCTCACAGACCTGTAACTTCTTCTTTAAGAGGCTCCTCTGTCCTCCACTCGTTACCTGTATTAATGGCACCTGTTTGAACTCGTTATCAGTATAAAAGACACCTGTCCACAACCCCAGTCAGACTCCAAACTCCACTATGGCCAAGACCAAAGAGCTGTCAAAGGACACCAGAAACAAAATTGTAGACCTGCACCAAGCTGGGAAGACTGAATCTGCAATAGGTAAGCAGCTTGGTTTGAAGAAATCAACTGTGGGTGCAATTATTAGAAAATGGAAGACATACAAGACCACTGATAATCTCCCTCGATCTGGGGCTCCACGCAAGATCTTACCCCGTGGGGTCAAAATGATCACGAGAACGGTGAGCAAAAATCCCAGAACCACACGGGGGGACCTAGTGAATGACCTGCAGAGAGCTGGGACCAAAGTAACAAAGGCTACCATCAGTAACACACTACGCCACCAGGGACTCAAATCCTGCAGTGCCAGACGTGTCCCCCTGCTTAAGCCAGTACATGTCCAGGCCCGTCTGAAGTTTGCTAGAGAGCATTTGGATGATCCAGAAGAGGATTGGAAGAATGTCATATGGTCAGATGAAACCAAAATAGAACTTTTGGTAAAAACTCAACTTGCCGTGTTTGGAGGAGAAAGAATGCTGAGTTGCAACCAAAGAACACCATACCTACTGTGAAGCATGGGGGTGGAAACATCATGCTTTGGGGCTGTTTTTCTGCAAAGGGACCAGGACGACTGATCCGTGTAAAGGAAAGAATGAATGGGGCCATGTATCGTGAGATTTTGAGTGAAAACCTCCTTCCATCAGCAAGGGCATTGAAGATGAAACGTGGCTGGGTCTTTCAGCATGACAATGATCCCAAACACACTGCCCGGGCAATGAAGGAGTGGCTTCGTAAGAAGCATTTCAAGGTCCTGGAGTGGCCTAGCCAGTCTCCAGATCTCAACCCCATAGAAAATCTTTGGAGGGAGATGAAAGTCCGTGTTGCCCAGCGACAGCCCCAAAACATCACTGCTCTAGAGGAGATCTGCATGGAGGAATGGGCCAAAATACCAGCAACAGTGTGTGAAAACCTTGTGAAGACTTACAGAAAACGTTTGACCTCTGTCATTGCCAACAAAGGGTATATAACAAAGTATTGAGATGAACTTTTATTATTGACCAAATACTTATTTTCCACAATAATTTGCAAATAAATTCTTTAAAAATCAGACAATGTGATTTTCTGGATTTTTTTTTTCTCATTTTGTCTCTCATAGTTGAGGTATACCTATGATGAAAATTGGAGACCTCTCTCATCTTTTTAGTGGGAGAACTTGCACAATTGGTGGCTGACTAAATACTTTCTTGCCTCACTGTGTATATATATAAAGCTGGATGAAACATAGGGTTAACACATACATCAGTGTTTTGCCATTAACACATTTTTCCCTCCTCGCACTGTCATAGCACATATAAGGGAAGAGCTAAAAGTGAAATAAAGAGGAATAAAAGTCCCAAGGTTATAAATCAAAATAATAAAAAACGAGCAACGCCTCTGTATATCTTCCTGCCTATTGTTGTGTTCACTCTCTTAAGGAATGAAAAAAGGACTTAAAATCATTTATAAACCAGGCAAAAGAGGGCTTACTGTCTCTCCACTTGCAACAATGAATATGGTATTTACCCAAAAGGATAATCATGTTGATCATGTCAGAGCAGCTCTGCTCCAGGTGCTCCATATAAAACAAAATGTCTAAGAGGTTAAAGGAAGGGATATTAGCTAATCTGAGAGACAACCAGTTATTTATGTCCAACCAAAGTCTCTTTGAAATGGGACATGAGAAAAAGAAGTGTTCTAGGGCTTCATTAGATAATTTACAAAAGTTACAAGGATCCACTTCAAACTTGAAGAGTCATTTCAAGAATTCTGTAACTGGGTAAACATTGTGAATAATTTTAGAATGTGTTTCCTTAACCTTTGGTGAAACTGGCCACTTTATAAATTTAGAATAAGCCTTTTCCATTATAGAAAATGTAAGTGTCAAACATTGAAATATACTGTAGTCTGTTGTAATCACAAAAGACTTGTAATTTTAATGAGGTTCTAATGAGTACTGATGAGCCTGTTGTTACATTTACAATCATTCAAATTACAACCACTAGTCTTGGTAATGTAGGAGACACCTGGGAAAACCTGATGGCGTTTTGAATTAACTGGATCAATGGTAGTGGAATAGCTTTGCACATCTTATTATATTCATTCTGAGTACACTTCAGATTATATTTAGATAGCAAGGACATGTAATTCAACAGGTTGCCATCAGTGTCCATCAAGTCCATCACAAAAAGAATACCTTTCTCATACCAGTCTTTTTTGAAGATGGATTTGTTCTTAACAGTTATTACTCTGTTATTCTACACAGTTGATCCATCCATCCATCCATCCATCTTCTTCTGCTTAATCCTTTTCGGGTCGTGGGGGGGCTGGAGCCTATCACAGCATCTTTGGGCAAGAGGCAGGGTACACCCTGGACAGATCGCCAGTCCATCGCAGGGCCAACACAGAGAGACAGACAACCATTCACTCTCACAGTCAGACCTAAGGACAATGTAGAATCCCCAGTTTTGATGCCAATTAACCTCTTGTGCTCCGTTGTACCACGGACGGGCAAGTCTCTGCGTCCTAGAGCGCACGAGAGCACACGAGAGCACCCTCGTGCGCTCTCGGACGCATGATGGAGATCCTGATGGTGGTGATGTAGGTGGTGTATGGCGTCCAAGCGCGCACTGAAAATAAAAGCTGCAGACACAGCCGCGAACAGATTAGTTCATCTGATTGACCTCTCATTCGACTAATAAGAGCCTTGAATTGGGTTTCTGAAACCTTGAAGAACCAATGAATGAAAACCTAGCCAGAAGGACCTGCCTCCCAACGCTGTGAATGCAGTGAGCCAATTGAAGCAGAGAAGTTCGCGAGCTGTTTTTTTTAAGGCTGGGTGAAGACTGGCTGCTGCAGCGGATCAAAAAAGGAAGAACCCCACAGACCCAGCAGCACGGAGACCATCCACAAATGCAACCTGTGTGACAGGGAGTGCCATTCGCGCATCGGCATGTTCGGCCACAGGCGGTGCTTATTTTGTTTTGGTTCCAGCAGAGTAGACGTTATGATTTCTTCCATGGTCATCATAGACCGACAGAGGTTGACGACGAAGGCTGAGTGACACACACGCCTTCGCCAGTCTTTTTTTAATTACTACTGTTATTTGTTTTGAAAAATCGTTTGCCAAAAACTGCAATCATGGAAGCACAAAACCGCAATAATGGAATTATGTTTTGATCGGGTCACGAGACCAGAACCACGAGCGGACCAGTGTCGCATTCGTCTGACAGTGAGGAAGAGAAGTTTGCCAGGACTCTGCTGCTGTGAAGAGGTGAGGTGTTATAAGCTAAATTATTATTTATCCCTGAAAATTGTAATCCAAAATGACTTTTGACCGATCGGTAAATTACAACTGTGCGGCGCGGCGCAGTTCGTGCGCCGCTGCACAAGGGGTTGTTCGCTGCGTACAGACCGTGAACGCCCCCCCCCCCGCTATTCTTCTGTAGCGAGGAGGGGGGGAAGCCGCGGTGACTGCGCTGCTGTCCCACATCACCACATGAGGCTAATCCGTTGTGTAGCGATGGCCGAAGTCCATCCTCTGTAGCGAGGGGGGGGACAAACCCTCCCCCCCCCACACACACACACACAGACAGCCCTGAGTGTGACCTTTCATGAGAGCCCAAAATGAAGCTTCTACATTGAATCATTCAAAAGTTACAGACGTTTTTCCAAACTGTGCCATTTGGCACAATTTGGCACAGTTCCAAAATGCCTGGGAACTACCTGAGTATAAAGCTGTGTAATATATTCATTTTTTGTGGTATTGTTACAAAATTTGGACCTCAGCTGGATAACACTTGGTTCTATATTTCTGTTGCATTTTCCAGCCCAGATCTGAAGCTGTGTGTTATTTGCAAGCATTTGTATCCAAAAAAACACCCAGGCCAAATTTATTTTCTTCAAGTTCACTATGTTTAGATGACTGTAACTCAGTGGCCGGAGCACTTAGAGAGATTATGACTGTTTTGCCAAAAAATTCAAAGTGTTTTCTTTTAAATGAGACCAACCCCATGAAGATGCTGCAAAGGGTTGAAGAACAGCTTTCGATTTAATTTGGGCACGTTAATTTTTGGCGTTTTTAGGGAAATTGACCGGAGTGCAAGGGGTTAACCTAACTTGCATGTTTTTGGCATGTGGGAGGAAACCGGAGAAATCCCGGAGTAAACCCACGCAGACACGGGGAGAACATGCAAACTCAGAACAGAACAGAATTATAAATCAGAATTGGAAAGCAAGATGGCAGCAAATAAACTTGGTTCGGCCTGGGCCAGTATGAAAACTATTGCAGGCCTTCAGAGCACAGAGCGCAGTAATCGTGTGTTTTTAGATGGTTTTAGTTCAGACACAGAGCTGGCTAATGCTCTTAATTGTTTTTATGGTTGTTTTGACTCCTTTGATTTTAGCACAGAAATCCAAGATTTGAAACAGAAACTCAAAGACAATCAGCACTTTAATATTGAGATGCAGGATGTTAAAAGGGAGTTCCGCGCTGTAAAAGTGAACAAAAGTCAGGGCCCTGATAATATATGTGGACGCCTGGTAAAGTCCTGTGCACATGAACTGAGTCCTATATTTCATTATATTTTCAATAAGTCCTTACAGACACAACATGTGCCTAAGATCTGGAAAGAAGCCGTGGTTGTTCCCGTTCCAAAATCCAGCTGTCCTAAAACGGTAAATGACTTTAGACCAGTTGCTTTGACTTCAATTTTAATGAAAATTTTTGAAAAACTGGTCAGATGTGAGGTCCTAAGGCAGACTGAACATGCATTGGATCCTCTGCAGTTTGCCTATAGGCCTCACAGAGGAGTGGAGGATGCCACTGTCACTCTGTTTAACATGCTTTTTAAACATCTGGATTTTAATGGGACACACGCCAGGCTTTTATTTGTGGACTTTTCTTCTGCCTTTAATACAATCCAACCTCATATTTTAGTTGAAAGGCTCCTGCAACAATTTGATTTAAGCAATAATCTGGTGGGTTGGATTCTGGATTTCTTAACCAACAGGACGCAGAGAGTAAGGGTCAATGGCACATTGTCTGACCTAAAGTGCTCTTCTACTGGCTCTCCTCAGGGGTGTGTGTTGTCACCACTACTCTTCATCCTGTACACAAACATGTGTCGGAGCAGACATGACAACAGACACATTATAAAGTATGCTGATGACTCAGTCATTGTCAGTCTCCTCCAGGATGGTGAGAGTGGCCACGGCCCAGTAGTTGATGACTTTGTTCACTGGTGTGAGGATTCCTACCTGCAGCTGAATACAACAAAAACGAAAGATATGATTATTGACTTTAGGAGGAAAACTCCCAGGCACAAAGTCACCATACTAAAAGGCCAGACCACCGAATGTGTACAATCGTACAAATATCTTGGGACGATTATTGATAGTGGATTGAACTTTGAGGTGAACTGTGAAAGGGTGTGCAAAAAGGGTCAGCAAAATTTGCATTGCTTGAGGAAACTTGCACGCTTCCAAATTGACCAAACCATAATGACTATGTTCTATCGGGCTTTTATTGAATCTGTTTTATCCTTTTCTTTAATGTCATGGTTTGGTCAGATAAAACTGAAACAGAGGAAATCCTTGGATCAGGTAGTCAGATGGTCCAGTCGTTTGCTTGGTGAGTCACAGCTGAGCCTGACATCCCTGTACACCAGACAAGTACAGAGGATGGCCGACTCCATTTTAAATGATGACTCCCACCCTTTGCACTGCAACTTTCAGCTTCTTCCCTCCAGACGGAGGTTTGCTGTCCCAAAAAGTAGAACCCAGCGCTACAAAAACAGCTTTGTCCCTGCTGCTGTCAAAGAGTTGAACAAGCTATAAAAATTATATTGTACATATTTTATATTTACCTATTTTGTAAGATGTGTGCCTGTGTTTGTGTCTATGTTGAATGTAATTGTGGCTTGTAAATATGGATGTCACCAACTGCAAAACAAATCTACCTACGGGTACAAATAAAGTAACCTGAACTCCTCACAGATCACTGTTGGTCGGGGGCTGGGATCGAACCCAGGATCCCCCGGCCAAGGGTGAGTTGCTATGCTGCCGCAGTGCTAACCACTCCACCACCGCGCTGCCACAGTTGATCCATGGGGAGAAAAATTATGTGTGAAAATCATTTTCAAAAAAAGGAGAACCTGTTTGTAAAAATTGGAGAGTTTAATGGGAATCTTATTAACTTCAGCACTGCATCTCAAGAGAAAAGCAAGTCTGCCAATTTTTTTAAACAGGGATCTGGGAATGTGAAACCACATGGAATGTGGATTTGCAAGAAAAGTTTTTATCCAATTGATCTTGATGGTTCTTACCATTGTTTCAAAATCTAATGCTTTAATACCTCCTTTATTACAGTCTTTAACTAACTGCGATCTTTTTATATAATGGGTTTTGTTTTTCCACAGAAACTGGAAAATAACAGAGTTGGCTTTCTTAATATTATTACTGGAGACACATAAGGAGTGACATGGGTAGATGAGCTTTGAGATTCCTTCTCCTTTAGATAAAAGAACTCTGCCAAAAATAGTAAGGTCTCTACTAAGCCAAAAATTGAGGGATTTTTCATATCTACAATACGACTGGCTATATTAACATCTTCTCTTCTGATGTGATTTTTAGAAAGTATTATTCCCAGGTATTTCACTTCAGGTTCTATTCTAATAGATTCAATATTGGAGTCAATGCAGGTATGGATAGGAAGTAGTTCACATTTTTTGATGTTAAGAGACAAACCAGATGCCTTGGAAAATACTGAGATTTTGTCAAGGGCTTTATGAACCATGGGTTTATTCTTTAAAAAGATAGATGTGTCATCTGCAAACTGGCTTATTTTAAATTCTTTTTCAAGAAAAGTAATACCTTGAAGTTCTGGGGAATTATTGATAAGCAATGTGAGTAGCTGTGTTGTCAAAATAAACAATTTAGGAGAAATGGGGCAACCTTGTCTTATGCCGCATAATATTTTAAATTTGGGGGTCATGCCAGGATTTTAACAACACAGAACTACAAATATCCATATAGAACATCTTAATGATATTACAAAAGTTTTCACCAAAACTTAAGAAGTGTAGTGTTTCAATTAAAAAGAAATGTTCCACAGTGTCAAAAGCCTTGTAGAAAATAAGGAACAACACAAACCCATCATCTTCTACAAGTTCACTATAGTCAGGCATGTCAAGTATCAGTCTGATATGGTTGTGAATATTCCTGCCCTTAATAAAAGCAGACTGGCACTCATCAATAATGTGTGACAAACTGCGGTTAAAGTCTGTTTGCAAAGACGTGGGCGAGTAATTTGTAATCATTGCATAATAGCTTAACCACTTGCACTCCGGGCAATTTTCCTAAAAATGCCAAAAAATAACGTGCCCAAAGTAAATCGAAAGCTGTTATTCAACCCTTTGCAGCATCTTCATGGGGTTGGTCTCATTTAAAAGAAAACACTTTGAATTTTTTGGCAAAAAAAACATAATCTCTCTACGTGCTCCGGCCACTGAGTTACAGTCATCTAAACATACTGAACTTGAAGAAAAAAAATTTGGACACAGTGTTTTTTTGGATACAAATGCTTGTAAATAACACACAGCTGTCCGATCCGGCTGGAAAATGCAACAGAAATGTAGAACCAAGTGTTATCCAGCTGAGATCCAAATTTGGTAACAATACCACCAAAAATGAATATTTTACACAGCTTTGTTCTCAGGCTGTTCCCAGGCGTTATGGAACTGTGCCAAATTGTGCCAAATGGCACAATTTGGAAAAACGTCTGTAACTTTTGAATAATTCAATGTAGAATCTTCATTTTAGGCTCTAATGAAAGGTCACACTCAGGGCTGTGTCTGTGTGTGTGTGTGTGGGCGGGGGGGTCGCCCCCCCCCCCCGCTACCAAGGACCAAATTCGGCCCTCGCTACAAGACGGAATACACTCTTCTTTTTTTTTTTCCTTGCATGTTTTCACAGCGGCTCCCCCCCCCCCCCCCTCGCTACTGTGTGTGTGTGTGTGTGGGGGGGGGGGGGGGGAACCGTGAACGGACCGTGAACGCCCCCCCCCCTCGGTACAGAAGAGGGCCATCGCTACATGATGGAATAGACTGATTTGCTTCCTCCCGCCGACCGAGGAGCGTTCGGACCGTGCCCCCCCCCCCTCCTCTTCTGCAGCGGGTGGGGGAGGGGGCGTTCACGGTCCGAACACGGCAAATGAACCGTTTATCGCGGCGCACGCACTTCGTATTTCGTGCGCAGTACAGTTGTAAATTACCGATCGGTCAAAAGTCATTTTTGGATTACAGTTTTCAGGGATAAATAATAATTTCATGGGGATGGGTATGGGGAAATACATATAAAACAAACATATATCCACTCTTTATGCTTCAAAAGAGAGCTATTAGAATAATCAACAAAGCAGCTTACAGGGAACCAACAAACCCACTTTTTCTTAAACAAAAAACTCTCAAGTTGAAAGATCTGATTGACTTTAAAACCGCAATAATAATGTTCAAAGTGAAGAATCTATCACTGCCCGCAAATATCCAAAAGTTGTTCCAAACAAGGGAGAAACAATATCACTTCAGAGGAACATGTATATTTCAAAAGCCTACAGTGAGAACAACCACCAAGCAACACTGTATTTCAGTGCAAGGAGTCAGATTATGGAACGATTTTGGACCTGAATTAAAATCATGTACAAAGCTTGGACAATTTAAACAAAAACTAAAGGAAGAAATACTCCAAACATATTTACAAGACGACATGTAAACTCACATAAGGATTGACATTTCCAGCCTGTGTTGTGTTGTAGCTTAGTTTTTTTCTTTTTTTCTTTTTTCTTTGTGACACTATGTCTTAGATTTGTTTTTGAATAGTAACCGCTTAACTTAGACTAGCTCAGTTTTTCTTTTTCTCTCAGTCACATTTTGTCTTAGCCTTGTTTTAAATTGTAATCGCTCTTGTCTTGTTTTCTCTTTTTTCTCCTTTGAATTCTTGGATGGAATATGGGTGGGCAATATAAGCTGCGGCTTCAGCCATCACCCATTTCGGATAACTCACGTGGAATTGTATAGTAGAAGGAGTCTTTGTCTAATTTGACCTTGTTGTTATATTATACAGTTTCTTTTAACCTGTAATGTACTATCCGAAAATAAAAATTCATTCATTCATTCATTCATTTAGCTTATAACACCTTACCTCTTCAAAGCAGCAGAGTCGTGGCGAACAGCTCTTCCCACGTGTCAGACGAACGTGACGCTGCTCCGCTCGTGGATCCCGATCAACATAATTCCATTACATATTGCCGTTTTGGCGAATGATTTACGACTTTTGTCGTCGGCCTCCGTCTATTCTGCTGGAATGAGTGCAGGTCAGAATCAGAATCAGAATCAGAATCAGAATCAGGTTTATTGCCATTGTTCATGTAGTACACAAACTAGGAATTTGTCAGGATGGGAAGGTCCCACTTGTGGGTGTTCTCCATGCTGCTGGGTGAGCCTGGGTCTGTAGGAGATTTGTCCAGCGTCCTTTGTTTTCATCTGTGGCAGCAGTAAATATCGCTTCACCCAGCCAGAATTTCTGTGCTTCAATTGGCTCCTGCGTTCACAGTAGGCGGGTCCTCCTTCCTAGATTTTCATTCATTGGTTCTTCAAGGTTTCAGAAACCCAATTCAAGGCTCTTGTTAGTCGAATGAGAGGTCAATCAGATGAACTAATCTGTTTGCGGCTGTCTCTGCAGTTTTTTTTTGAGTGGCGCTTGGACGCTACTACATCACCATCACCATCATCATGCGTCATAGGACGCAGAGACTTGCCCGCCCGCGGAACAACGGAGCGCAAGTGGTTAAGCATGCCCCAAATCCAACTTATCTTGGAGTGACCCTTGATAGGACCTTATCCTTCAAGGAACATCTAAAGGGGACGGCTGCTAAGGTGAAGGTACGAAACAACCTGCTCTGCAAGCTCGCTGGTGCAAAATGGGGGGCGGCAGTCTCCACCCTGCGCACCTCAGCACTGGCCCTTTCATACTCTGTAGCAGAATATTGTGCCCCTGTCTGGTCCAGGTCATCTTACACACACCATGTAGACACCCAGCTCAACTCAACCATGAGAACTATAGCTGGAACAATCCGCTCAACACCACTCCCCTGGCTCTCTGTACTGTCAAACATAGCCCCTCCACACATCCGGCAAGCAGCATTAACTCAAAGGATGCTCCAAAAAGTTAAAGATTCTCCTCACTTACCAATCCATGCAGATATCTACACCCCACCCACTGCCCGACTTTCATCCAGACGGCCGATATGGAAAAACCCTCCCCCAGCTGACTTTACCATCCAGACAGCTTGGCAAGAGGAATGGGAGACCAAGGAGGTCCCAAACAAACAGCTGGTGATAAACCCCAACCAACAGGTCCCGGGCACCAACCTCCCAAGGAGACAGTGGTCTACACTCAATCGCTTCAGGACTGGACATGGCCCCTGCTTGGCCAGCCTTCACAGATGGGGCAGTAGCCCTAGCCCACTGTGCGCATGTGGAGAGGAGCAAACAATGGAACACATCATAGAGGCTTGCCCGCTCCAAAGACTGGAAGGAGGATTACACACCCTCCATACAGCAAACCAGGAGGCAACTGCTTGGCTTAAGGACTTTGCATTCGCTAAATAAATAAATAAATTGCATAATAGGGTGATAGGCCTCCAATTGTCAAGTAGCAATTTGTCTTTATTGGATTTTGGGATTAACATGATAAGAGGTTTCATAGTTGGGGAAAGACTTTTCATAGAAATACATTCTAAGAAGGCCTCATATAATAATTTTCTGACATCGGACCAAAAACATTTGAAAAACTCGACAGTTAAACCACCAAGTCCAGGAGATTTCCCATTGGACATTTGTTTAATTGCTTCATCTAGTTCTTCAATTTTAATCTCTTCATTCATATAATGTTTGAATTCCTCATCTACCATCGGATGAAATTTAGATAGATAGATAGATAGATAGATAGATAGATAGATAGATAGATAGATAGATAGATAGATAGATAGATAGATAGATAGATACTTTATTTCAAACAAAAAAGTATAACAAAAACAAAACAAATGACAAATGCAATAAAGTAACAGTATACAGTGTTCAAAAGGGAGAAGGAAGAAGTGAACACTTATTAATTCCATCTCCTCTTTTCCATAAATACACCCATGTGAATTATATACAAATTATCACCTTTAAGACCCCAAGTGTGGCGGGTTTGGGAAAACCCCCACAACAGACTAAGGACAGACAGCTCGCTACTCCTGTTTTTTTCCGCTGCACTACTGAGATGTAATGTGCCATTCATGCATTGTGATGTTAATGTGCCATTCATGCATTGTGTTCATGTGTCCTGTCCTTACTGTGACCTAGAGTCTGAGATCAATATCCATACCAACTGCTGTGAATGCTCTTTCATGTATTGTTGTAACTGGGTATACAGTATATGCTGCATGATCCTGTGACTCACTCTCTGACTCTGCAACTGCTGTTGACACACACACTCTATGTCTCTTTGCTGGAGAGCCTCCGAGCCGCCCATTGGGCGAGCTTCGTGACAGCGGTATGATTTAATAAACCTGCTTAAAACCTCTCAACGCTGCCTTTATTTCATGCCGCCGCACAAGTAAACAATTTACTGTATTTTTTACATATCAACATTAACACCCATCCATCCTAACATACATTGATGTCCATACATCAAAACCAGCCTCAAACAACACAGATATACACAGTGCTGTCCCACCCACCATTCCATAGTGTCACATAGTGTCCCTGAGTGAGCATAGTGAATCGTACATGTAAATACTACCCTTCTAACATATATCCTTTCAGCAAATAATGTTTATACCTCTTTTTGAATTGATTTCTGTTTGTACATAGTTTCAGTTCCTGCTCCAGACTGTTCCACAAATCCACCCCACAGACAGATATGCACAGACTTTTCTTGGTTGTTCGTATCTTGGGTTTTGTAAAGTTTAAGTCTCCTCTCAAATTATGATCATTGTCTCTTTTTTTAAATATTTTTTGTATATTAGTTGGGAGTTGATTATTAATTGCCCTGTACATTACTTGTGCTGTCTTAAATTTAACTAAATCGATTAACTTTATGACATGTGACTTTAAAAACAACGAATTGGTATGGTCTCTATATCCTACATTATTTATTATCCTTATAGCTCTTTTTTGTAATGTGCATATTGACTGTAGGTTGGTCTTGCAGGTGTTTCCCCAGACTTCTACACAGTAGTTAAGATAAGGTAAAAACAGTGAATTGTACAGTAAGACCAATGATTTATAGTCCAAGATGTGTCTTATCTTCCCCAGTATGTCTATACATTTTGCTAACTTGGCCCGGATGTGACTGATGTGAGGTTTCCAGCAGATTTTATTGTCAAGCGTTACCCCCAGAAACTTATTTTCCTGTACTGTTTCTATTCTGGTATCATCTATCGTTACCATTATTTCATGATTTATTTTATAATTTCCAAACAACATAATCTTTGTTTTTTTAGATTTAGAGATAATTTATTTTTGTTGAACCACTGCGTTAACTTTTTTCATTTCAGTTGTGACCACCTCTAAAACCTGCTACAAATTCTCACCAGTGCAAAGGATATTTGTGTCATCTGCAAACAAAATAAATTTCAGAATTTTTGATACTTGGCATATGTCATTTATATACAAAATAAAGAGTTTGGGTCCCAAAACTGACCCCTGGGGCACACCACATGTGATGTCCATGAAGGGTGATTTGTGCTCACCAATTTGTACAAATTGTTGTCTGTTACTTAAGTAACTTTCCACCCAACTCAGTCCTACCCCTCTTATCCCATACCTTTCCAGTTTCCTTAGTAGTATTCTGTGGTCAATGGTGTCAAAAGCTTTCTTTAAATCTATAAATACTCCTACAGCAACCTTTTTTTTTATCTATACAACTAGTAATTTCTTCTATAAGTTCAATCAGTGCCAAAGATGTAGATTTATCTGCTCTAAAACCATACTGGCTATCTGTAAGGAGGTTGTGTTTTTCAATGAAATCATCCAGTCTCTTAGTGAAGATTTTTTCAAGTATTTTGGAGAATTGTGAGAGTAAAGAGACTGGCCTGTAATTTGTGAAGCAATGAATGTCTCCTGTTTTGTATAGAGGTATTACTTTTGCTATTTTCATTTTGTCTGGAAATTTACCAGTTTGAAATGACAGGTTACAGATGTGGGTGAGTGGCTTAACAATTCCTTCAATTACTTTGTTCACTCGTCGGCCTCCGTCGGTCTATGATGACCATGGAAGAGAATCCTAAACGTCTACTCTGCTGGAACAGCACCGCCTGTGGCTGAACAGGCCGATGCGCACCGGTGTTCTACCTTCCAGCGTTGGGGGTTAGTAGGATTCAAGCCTGGGCAGGAAGATATGGAGGACAAGATGTTACCCATGCAGCATGTCCCCCCTCTCCATGTCACTGATGAATCCAAAGGAACAGCAGGGCTGCTATAGTTTGGCACCAGCGCCGTCGCAGGAGCTGCCAGAACGATGTTGAGCACAACAGAGAACTGCCTTAGGGGCTCCGACTCCGGATTTTTCCTCAGGGTTGACTCCCGAAGCCTTTCCTGTGACCGGGTGTGCCGCAAGGCAGCGGAGGTTTGAAATCAGGGTTTACCTTCCCCTAGATGGGCTACCTTCCCAGGTTGACAAGCCACCATCTACCCGAAATGACAGTCCGTTGATTTTTTGTTCTTAAATTTACTCACAGTCTCGATAATTTCCTTTTCAGTAACTGCACCCAAAAAGATTGTGTTTGGATGCCTATCTTCTATTTCCTTTACAGAACCACTGTTGTTTGTTTCTGTTGTCACTATTGATTTTGCTAATTCAGGACCAACGTTTACAAAAAATTTATTGAAACCACTGACCACATCCTCCATATTATTTATCAAATTGCCATTTTCAATAAAATATTCTGGATAATTAGCATTCTTAGGTCGATTACTAATAATCCCATTGAGTACTTTCCATATTCCTCTTAAGTTATTTTTGTTATCCTCTAATATTCTGTTGTAATATTCTTTCTCACAGGTCCTCATTATATTAGTAAGCTTATTTTTATATCTTTTATATTTGATCTCAGCTTTCACCGCTCTGCATTTAATGAATTGTTTATATAATGTATTCTTCTTTTTACATGCATTTATTAACCCCTTGGTGACCCAAGGAATATTTTTTTGTTGTTGTCTGTCACTGTATTGTTTTATAGGACAGTTTTTATTGTACTATGGTGCATATTTAAGGCACATATATGGCATGCTTGTATGGTACACATTCTCCCCCACAGGCATACGGTAGGCATGACGGTGCAGACCCTACAGATCAAACGTCCAAAGGAACAATGCCCCAGCAGGGACCTCGGCTAGGAGGTGGGTGCTGGGGAAGACGGAGGTCAGAGACAATGTCCCAACGGGAGCCCCGAGGTGGAGAAGGGAACAGAGGCGCCAGCAAGTCTCGGAGGCTATATGTGACTGTGGGTTCATGTGTTTACTGAACTTCTGTGGGGTGAAGGTGTGAGATACTTGATGTGGGGGTTTAGTATCTCTGGGGTATAAAAGCTGTGAGGAAAGTTGGTTCTGTCTCTTTTCTGTTGAGAACTTTGATGATAGAAGATGTGACTTCCAATAAAGCTTTCCTGAGAAATAAACTCAGTCTCGTTTGTAAGGCATCTTCTACACTGGTGACCTACGACTAACTATGGCCGGTGGCGGCGAGCTTTCCGCACCGGACCCTTCAGGAGCCAACCGGGTTAACGCAGCTACCATACTACAGCTGCCCGACTTCTGGCAACATAACCCGCGCTCCTGGTTTACCACTGTGGAGGCGCAATTCCACCTTCGGGGAATCTCAGCGGATGCTACGAGGTTCTACCATGTCGTCGCGAAGCTGGACAGCCTCACAGTGCAGCGGGTGGAGAGCCTGACCAACCACCCGCCCCAAGACAACAAGTATGACACACTGAAAGCTGCCCTCATCCGAGCCTTCACTCCCTTGCTGGAAGAGCGAGCAGAGAAGCTCCTGGCGCTGACAGAGGGAGAAGCAGACAGGCCAGCGGATCTGATGGCAAAGATGATGAGCCTGAGAGGCGAAGATGACGACAGTTTTATCTTCGCCCACCTCTTCCTCAGAACGCTCCCGCCAGCAGTGAGAGTCACCCTGGCCAGCTCGCAGCCGCTCGTCAACCGTGACTACCACGAGCTGGGACAGGTGGCGCAACGGCTCGTCGACTCCCATAGACGGCACGCGGCCACGACGGCAGCAGCAGAGATGACCGCCCCTTCGCGAGAAGGAGGGAGACCAGAGGCTGCGGCACCGGATCCACTGACGGCAGCAGCGGCAGAGACCAGGAGAAGCGGAGCTGACAACGCCCTCTGCTTCTACCATCGACGTTTCGCCGAGAAAGCCCACAGATGCGTCCCACCGTGCCAGTACCAGCGCCAGGGAAACGCCAAGTCCGGGAGCCGGTAGCAGCTGCGACTCTCGGCACGAAGAACAAGTTGCTTTTCGTGACGGACGCGAATTCTGGGAAAGAATTCCTGGTGGACACGGGCTCCCAGCTGAGTTTTGTCAAGCCTACCTACGCGGACACCCTGGCGCCGGCCAGCGGCCCCCTGGTGTTAGCAGCAAACGGCTCCACGATCAAAACCTATGGGGAGAAGACGCTCCGCCTGTCCCTCCACGGGCGCACCTTCGAGTGGACCTTCGTTGTTGCTACAGTTAACAACAACATGCTAGGTGCTGACTTTTTGTGCTCAAACAGTTTGTTAGTTGACCTTGCTAATAGACGTATTGTAAATGCACTGTCTTTCTACTCTATCTCCTGCACAGCTCGGGTGGCCCTGCCTTCTGCACATTCCAATGTCACAGCTGCGGGTGGTAAGTTTCATGCATTACTCAACCAGTTTCCAGCACTCACGGTCCCTACATTTTCAGCGTCAGTTGCCAAACACGGGGTCGAGCATTTCATAAGTACTTCGGGCCCCCCTGTTTTTGCAAAAGCTCGGCGGTTGGACCCAGCTAAACTGGCCATCGCGCGCGAGGAATTCGCCAACTTGGAAAAACTGGGCATAGTCCGGCGTTCGAACAGCGCCTGGGCGTCACCCCTGCACATGGTACCCAAGGCTGACGGCTCGTGGCGCCCTTGCGGTGATTTCCGCAGATTAAATAATGCTTCAGCCCACGACCGCTATCCGATTCCGCACATCCAGGATTTTTCGGCGCATTTAGCGGGGGCGCGCATCTTTTCCAAAATAGATTTGGTGCGTGGTTATCACCAAGTTCCAGTCCGTGCGCAGGACATACCCAAAACGGCAGTTATAACCCCTTTCGGGCTTTTCGAGTTTTTGCGCATGCCTTTCAGCCTCAAGGGCGCCGCGCAGACGTTCCAACGCATGATGGATGCAGTGCTGCGCGACCTCCCTTTCGTGTTCACTTATTTGGATGATATTTTGGTAGCCAGCGCGTCCGAAGCCGAGCACGAAAGCCACCTCACAGCCATTTTTCAGAGGCTCACAGAACACGGGCTGATCATTAACCCAGCGAAGTGCCAATTCGGGGTAGCGAAAATTGATTTTTTGGGACACCGCGTGTCGCCAGAAGGCGCGGTCCCGCTGCCGGATAAAATGCGCGCGATAACGGATTTCCCCCAACCGCAGACGGTTAAAGCGCTACAGGAATTTTTGGGGATGGTCAATTTTTATAACCGTTTCCTCCCAAATGCGGCACGGCTCATGCACCCATTGTACGCGGCATTAAAGAAGCAAAAACCTGCATCTAAGGTCGGGTAGTCCCCGGATCGGGAGCGCGCTTTTTCACAGGTCAAATCAGCCCTCGCGAACGCTACGTTATTGGCACACCCGGTGCCGGCAGCTTGCATGGCGCTAACCACAGACGCCTCCGACGTGGCAGTGGGAGCGGTTGTCGAGCAACTGGTGGCAGGATGCTGGCAACCACTTGCGTTTTTCAGCAAAACATTGCGCGATAGCGAGCGTAAATACAGCGCGTTTGACAGGGAGCTTTTAGCCCTGCATTTGGCCATCCGCCACTGGAAGTTTTACCGCGTTCGTGGACCATAAACCCTTAACTTTTGCAATGGCTAAAATTTCAGAGCCTTGGTCGGGCCGACAACAGAGGCAGCTGGCTGCAATTTCGGAGTTTACCACTGACATTCAACACGTGGCGGGTAAACACAATGTAGTGGCAGATTGCCTCTCGCGTGCAGTTGCAGCGACAGGCCCCCAGGGGGCAGATTCGGCGGCTGCAGACCTAGGTCAGGCTTGCGGCGCGGAAGCGCTCACAGCTTCGGTCTGCGTCGGGTTAGATTATGCAGCCATGGCCGCTGAACAGGTTGGCGACGCGGACGTGCGCGCGCTCCAGTCTGGGCCAACAGGGCTAAGGCTGGAGCACAGGGTGCTTCAAAGAGGCATGCCCTCCCTAATCTGCGATACCTCCACGGGGCGTCCCTGTCCCGTGGTCCCAGCTGCGTGGCGTCGCCGTGTTTTTGACTTAATACATTCGCTGGCACACCCGGGCGTCCGCGTGTCTATCAAAATGGTAGGAGAGAAGTTTGTTTGGCCGGGGCTGCGTAAACAAGTCAAAGAGTGGGCTGCAGCCTGCGCTGCGTGTCAAAGAGCAAAGGTACACAAACACACACAAGCCCCTCTAGAACCTTTTCACATCCCAGCCAAACGCTTTGATCATGTGCATATCGACTTAGTAGGACCTCCTCCGCTGTCCCAGGGGTTCACACACCTTTTAACCATGGTAGACCGCACCACGCGCTGGCCAGAGGCGGTCCCTCTGGCAGCAACCACAGCGGCAGATGTTGCACGTGCCTTTTTAACAGCTTGGGTCGCACGTTTTGGTATCCCGTCAGACATAACGTCTGACAGAGGACCCCAGTTTGTTTCCGAGCTCTGGTCGTCCATGGCACTCAGCCTGGGGGTGAAAATTCATCGCACGACCGCGTATAACCCCCAGGCCAACGGTTTGTGCGAGCGCTTCCATCGGTCATTGAAAGCAGCCCTCAGAGCGGCTCTCACGGACACAAATTGGGTTGATAAGCTCCCATGGGTTTTATTAGGGTTGCGTTCAGCACCTAAAGAGGATTTGCAAGCCTCTCCGGCCGAACTCGTCTTCACCCAACCCCTCCAGTTACCGGGAGATTTCCTCCCTGAGAATCCTGCTCCGGAGCACCTCCCCGCTCAGCTGCTGCAGAGCGACGCAGGGTCACACACCCTCCCCGGTCCCGTTCATCACAGTTTTCCACGTGTTTTTGTGCCCAAAGCCTTAAAGAATGCAGAATTTGTCTTTGTTAGACACGACGCACAGAGGTTAGGTTTAAGGCCAACTTACGATGGACCGTTCAGAGTGTTAGAAACCGGGGAAAAGCATTTTTTGCTCGATTTGGGAGACAGGAGGGACTTAGTCTGCATTAACAGGCTCAAACCCGCTTTTGTGTTAGCTGACGACCCAGTACAGTTGGCCAGAGCCCCCTGCCGCGGCAGGCCACCCGGGAGACGCTCTGCTAAGCTTTCACAACGATGTGTTAATGATTCTACTTCACAGATGCAGCAGACAGCCACAGGCAGAGCGAGACCTGCTCACAGCAGATATGGCAGAGAGTTGAAGCCCAAGCAGTGGGAAATGTGATCTGTTGTGCCAAGTTTTTTTCTCTCTTGTTCTGTGTGGGGTGTCATGATTCTATGCATTTGAAGTGTAACTTGTCCTTATTTGAACGTTTGGGGGGGGTTATATGGTGCATATTTAAGGCACATATATGGCATGCTTGTATGGTACGTATTCTCCCCCACAGGCATACGGTAGGCATGACGGTGCAGACCCTACAGATCAAACGTCCAAAGGAACAATGCCCCAGCAAGGACCTCGGCTAGGAGGTGGGTGCTGGGGAAGACGGAGGTCAGAGACAATGTCCCAACGGGAGCCCCGAGGTGGAGAAGGGAACAGAGGCGCCAGCAAGTCTCGGAGGCTATATGTGACTGTGGGTTCATGTGTTTACTGAACTTCTGTGGGGTGAAGGTGTGAGATACTTGATGTGGGGGTTTAGTATCTCTGGGGTATAAAAGCTGTGAGGAAAGTTGGTTCTGTCTCTTTTCTGTTGAGAACTTTGATGATAGAAGATGTGACTTCCAATAAAGCTTTCCTGAGAAATAAACTCAGTCTCATTTGTAAGGCATCTTCTACAGTACAATGATTGAAATATTTGTAAAAATTTATCATATGCTTTATTTATATCATTTTCATCATAAACTATCTTCCAATCTTGTATTAATAATTCCTTTGTCAGTAAATACATTGATTCTTCGGTTCTTATTCTTTTATATTTAATATTTTTGGTATACTTTTTCTTCCTATAATCACACTGATAGACAACAAAAATCGGCAGGTGGTCACTGATATCATTCAATAAAAGCCCACTCCTGATATTATTTTCCGTAATGTTTGTGAATATGTTATCTATTAGTGTGGCACTGTGTGACGTGATTCTGCTAGGTCCGGTAATCGTTGGATGTAAGCCCATACTGTACATTGTGTTGATAAATTCTTCTGTCAAACTGTTGTTTTGAGTTAATCAGATCTATATTGAAATCCCCACAGATGAACATTATGAGTTAGTTTTGCATACATTTTTTCCATCCAGTCCTTAAATAAGTCAATGTTTGATCCAGGTGTTCTATATACACAGCTCACTACTATATTCTTCACATTGTCCAGACAGATTTCTATTGTAATACATTCAAATAAATCATCCACAGTTACTGACAGCTTTTCAACAACCTTGTATTTCAAGCTCTTGTCAACATAAATTGCAACTCTTCCTCCTTTTTTCACTTTTCTATTTATATAATTTAATTCATAGCCATCCATGGTAAAATCCACTCCTTTCTCTTCACTGAGCCACGTCTCTGATATTGCCACAATATTGAACGGCTCTTTAAACTGATGTAAATAATCTTTAATGTTATTAAAGTTGGCATAGAGACTTCTGCTGTTGAAGTGGATCATAGAAATATTGAAATCAGATGTGACCATTGTGTTAAACTGTTCATCTGTGTAGTAACTACAGTCAATATTGATGGAGCTAAATAAATTATTATCAGGGTCTATGTTATATTCTACGTCCTGTGGGTTGTGATCTGTATATTCAAAAACTTTCAGTTCCTGTTGTTCCTGTTTGTTGATCTTTTGTTTCATGTTGGTAAATGTCTTGTAGCAGATGAGTATAATCCTTCAGTGTCCTACAATTGTCTGTTGTTGCTGTGACTCCAGTTCATAATATTCATTGATATTTGTCCAGTTCCATAATATTACGGATGTTAATGACCTTGGCTTCTTCAGGTGATTATTTAATAATGCTAAATTTTGCATTATTAAAAAACAAATGACAATTGTCTTTCGAAAACTTAGATCTGTATAAATTGCTATAAAAGTTTCTAATTTCCTCATTTACTGTATCTTGGTCTTCAACAATTTTGCCATTAACCTGTAACATTAAAATCTTCTTTTTTGTTTGTCTTTGTTTCTCCAAGTTAAAAAAAAAAAAAAGATGAATTTTTTTCCGCCTCCTCAATCCAACGAGCTCTAGAGCGAATGAAAGCCCCTTTTTCTTTTTCCATGTATAAATCATCTAGTTGGGACTGCAGTTTATTCATTAAAACCTCTTTGTCCAGAGATAGCTCAGACTTGGAGCATAAATTATTTATCTCCTTAATAATATCGTATTGCCTTTGTTTTTTATGTGTTGCTAAAAGTTTGCTTATTCTAATTGCAATTTCTCTGACTTCAAACTTGAACCACTCCCATTTACTCAGACATGACAGTTCTTCATTCATGACATCGTTAACTAATTGTTTGATCTCGTTGCAAAACCCAGTATTTTCCAAGAGATGGTTATTAAATTTCCAGACTGAGTTATGAATAATCTTAACATTAGTCAAGGACAGGCCCAGGGAAATAATACAATGATCAGTTAAGGGGGATGCAGAAATATCACAACTAGAGACTCTGTCAATTAAATTATCAGTAATTAGCCAGAAATCTAACCTTGAGCTTATGTCGTTATTAGATGGGTGAAACCAAGTGTACTGAGTAGAAAAGGGGTTTTTCATTCTCCAAAAATCAATCAGTTTTGTTTCAGTCACCAACTCAGTAAGAATGCTATCAAAATTATGGCAGTGACCCCTAGGTGGACGTCTGTCCAGTCATAGATCTGGAACTAAATTGAAGTCTCCACCTATTATAACTTTACTGGTCTTATAGAAGATTTTCCATTCCTCTAACATCTTAGACATCAGTAAAAAAAAATTCTTTTTTTTGAGCTCTCCTATTGTATCCATAAACACATACAGTATCAAAATGAGGTTGACACCATTATTTTCAGTTACCACCATTATCCAATGACCATTTGAATCACTTTTATAGTCAATTACTGTACCTGGAAACCTGTTCAACATAATCATCACGCCCGCTGAGTGTGACGTTCCATGGCTAAAGAAGACAGTATCACCCCATTGAACTTTCCAGAAATTAGCATCCGATAAGGATGAGTGAGTCTCTTGTAAAATGTAACAATTAGCCTGTGGGGAACCCACTCAGTAGTAGTTTTCCCTCAGACTGAAAGGCAGGGCAGATCAAAGGTGCTGGGGGACAAGGGGAATTGTCATGGGGGTTGATATGTTAATGCAGCACCTCAGGTAGCAGAGGAGCGTTAGTGTTGTGATATAAAAGAGTGCCTGCAACCTGAGTGCTTATTGCTTTTGATTCTGGTGGATGTGAAGGAGTGAAGAATAAAGTTCCCTCTGCTCTGAACGCTTGGACTGGTTATTCCTCCCTCCACACTGGTGACCCTTGATGCACAATGAAACACAAGTCGAACACCCTGGAGATGACCTGGACGGGAAGTGCCAGCAACGCGTGCGTCGTTTCGGTCAAACTCCCAGACTTTTGGCTACATGACCCAAAGTCTTGGTTGCTTCACACCGAGGCCCAGTTTGCGCTCCGGGGAATAACGGCAGATGACACCAGATACTACTATGTGGTTGTAGCACTGGACGCCCGCACAACTCAGCAGGTGGCGAGCCTGCTCCAACAGTCCCCAGCCTGCAACAAATACGGTGCTCTCAAAACCGCACTGACCTGGCGCCACACGCTCTCGGAGTGTGAGAGAGCGGAGAGGCTCCTGACGCGCTCCGACTTGGGAGACGGGTCGGCGGTCAGATTGATGGAGAAGATGTTGCCGTTGATCGGCACAGATGACGGGCATTTCCTCTTTGCCCACCTTTTCCTACGGAATCTCCCAACAGTGGCCAGGGTGGTCCTCGCCAATTTGCCGCTGCTGGCCACGCGCAGCTACTGGGCACTAGCCCAAGAGGCAGATCGGATAATCCTCACCACCAGAACCCTCACAGTGAACACACTGGCGTCGGAACCCAGCGAGATGACCAGTGGAGGTGAGGAGCCAGCGACGGTGGCTGCAGCGGAGGCCAAGAAGCACCAGAGAGACACGCTCTGTTTCTACCACCGCCATTTTGGAGAGGACGCACGCCGATGCGTGCCACCGCATCAATTCAAGCACTTGGGAAATGCCAGGGCCGGCAGTCGGTAGCAGCTGCAACTGCCAGTGAAGCAAGCAAGCTGCTCTATGTGACAGACTCACACTCGGGGAGACGGTTCCTCGTGGACTCCGGCTCCCAAAAGAGCCTCATTCTGCCATCCTATGCCGACCAACTGGCGGGAACTAGCGGCCCCGAACTGATGGCCGCAAACGGCTCAGACATTAAGACTTTTGGTGAGAGGACACTGACTGTATCCTTGCACGGCCGTATATACCAATGGACATTCGTCACAGCGGCATGCAGCTTCCCCATTTTAGGCGCTGATTTTTTGTGTGCTCATGGACTAAGATAAGATAAGATAAGGTAAGCCTTTATTAGTCCCACAATGGGGAAATTCCAGGATTGCAACAGCACAGGGACAGCAACACTCAGAGCAACAATCAAGAAGACAAGAAAAACAAGAGCAGCAAATATACATATGGACACATAAATATATAAATATATATACACACAGTGCGGAGCATTGTAGCTAGATGGAATAAACAGCATAACTGTCTACTTAGTTATCCTACATAGTATGAATATGTACCCATACGTATTGTCACCCTCCGTAGCGACTGATATTGTCCTAGTTGTATACTGGAGGGGACCATTTGTGTAAGTCTATTGCGTCTTTTGCATTCAATACTATTAGGTCGTCACGTCTTTTTGCTATCTCTGCGAGCAGCCCTGCTTAGGTTATACAGTCTGACAGCCGTAGGTAGGAAGGACCTGTGAAACCTCTCGGTTGCGCACCTAGGGTGATGTAGTCTGCTGCTAAATGAGCTCCTCAGTGCATTCAGTATGTCCTGCATAGGGTGGGACTCGGATTCCAGCAGAGATGACAGTTTAGCCACCATCCTTCTCTCTCCTATCTCCTCCACTGGGTCAAGGCGTTGCCCCAGGACAGAGCTAGCTTTCTTGATCAGTTTGTTCAGTCTCTTCCTATCGGCTGCTGTAATGCCACTGTCCCAGCAGACCACTCCAAAAGTGATGGCTGATGCCACCACCGTGTCGTAGAATGTCTTCAGCAGCGCCCCTTGTACACCAAAAGACCTGAGTCTCCTCAGTAGGAACAGCCTGCGCTGTCCCTTCTTGTAGAGTGCATTGGTATTGTGTGACCAGTCTAGTTTATTGTTCAGATGAACACCCAGGTACTTGTAGGATGTCACCATCTCAATGTCTGTTCCCTGTATGTTTACTGGTGCTGTGAGGGGTTGTCCTTGCCTGCGGCAGCCCACCACCACCTCCTTAGTTTTCCTTGCGTTGATCTGGAGGCAGTTCCAATAACACCAGTCCACGAAGTCCTGGATAAGTCCTCTGTACTCAGCTTCATCTCCGTTGGAGATGAGGCCGACGATCGCAGAGTTGTCAGAGAACTTCTGTAGATGGCAGTGTGTTGTGTTGTGTGAGAGACACAGACACTAACAGACACCTGATTAACACAATGTCTTTTGATTCTCTCCCCTGTACAGCTTGAGGAGCCGGGCCCACAACACTAGCCAACATCACAGCGCCCGGGGGTAAGTTCCACACACTACTCACCCAGTTCCCAGCACTCATGGTCCCGACGTTTTCGGCGGCCGTCACTAAACACGGGGTGGAGCACTTCATTACCACCACGGGGCCGCCTGTTTTCGTACAACCTCGGTGCCTGGACGCAGCTAAACTGGCCATAGCGCGCGAGGAGTTCGCCATCTTGGAAAAGTTGGGCATCATCAGACGCTCAAACAGCCCATGGGCATCCCCACAACATATGGTTCCTAAAGCCGAGGGATCATGGCGACTGTGCGGAGATTTCCGCAGATTGAACAACGCCACAGTGCATGACTGCTACCTGATCCCCCATATTCAGGATTTTTCTGTTCACCTCACCGGGGCACGCATTTTTTCCAAGATAGACCTGGTCCGCGGTTACCACTAGGTCGCGGTGCGCACTGAGGACATACCTAAAATGGCAGTAATAACCCCGTTTGGTCTTTTGGAGTTTTTACGCATGCCTTTCGGGTTAAAAGGCGTGGCACAGACATTCCAACACATGATGGATGCAGTGTTGCGTGATCTGCCATTTGTGTTCGTTTACCTGGACAACATCCTGGTGGCCAGCATATCCGAGGACGAGCACGTAGTCCACCTAGGACAGTTTTCCAGAGGTTGGAGGAGCACGGATTAATAATCAACCTGGCGAAGAGCCAGTTCGGGGCGACGGGAATTGATTTTTTGGGCCACTACATCTTACTGGAGGGCACGATACCCTTACCGGACAAAGTGTGTGTGGTGGTAGATTTTCCCCAGCCTCAGACGGTCAGGGCGCTGCAGGAGTTTTTGGGGATGGTTAACTTTTATAACTGTTTTCTCCCCTGTGCAGCCCACCTCATGCAGCCGTTGTACACCGCGCTTAAGAAACGGAAACCGGCAGACAGAGTCGACTGGACTCCGGAGCGAGAGCAGGCGTTTTATGAGGTTAAAACAGCCCTGGCGAACGCCGCACTGCTGGCGCACCCAGACCCGGAGGCTCAGATAGCGCTCACTACCGACGCCTCGGACATGGCCATAGGGGACGTCGTGGAGCAGCACGTCGCTGGTTCTTGGCAGCCGCTCACCATTTTTTAGCAGGTCTTTGCGCGACAGTGAGCGTAAATACAGCGCGTTCAACAGAGAGTTACTGGCTCTCCACCTGGCCATATGCCACTTCCAGTTCTACTTGGAAGGGCGCAGCTTCACCGCGTTCGTGGACCACAAGCCGCTAACGTATGCGATGGCCAGGGTTTCGGAGCCATGGTCGGCCCGGCAGCAGAGACAGCTGGCCGCGATCTCGGAATTTATGACCGACATTCAGCATGTGGCCGGTAAACTCAACATGGTGGCGGACTGCCTCTCGTGCGCAATAGTCACCCCAGTCTACACGGGGATAGATTACTCGGCCATGGCCGCTGCGCAGAGCGGTGATGCGGACGTTTGCGCACTCCGGTCTGGACCAACAGGGTTAAGGCTGGAGAGCAGGGTGCTGCAAGACGGGGGATCCCCCCAGTCTGTGACATCTCCACAGGCCGCCTGCACCTGGTGGTTCCACGTGCTTGGCGTCACCGCGTTTTTGAGTCGGTTCACTCCCTGGCACACCGAGGAGTGCGCGTGTCAGTCAAAATGGTGGGGGCAAAGTTTGTCTGGCCGAGCCTGCGCAAATAGGTGAAAGAGTGGGCTGCAGCCTACGTAGCGTGCCAATGAGCAAAGGTGCACAGGCACACAAAGGCCCCCTTGGAGCCATTCCATATCCCGGCTAAGAGGTTTGACCACGTTCACGTGGACCTTGTGGGCCCCCTCCCGCCATCGCAGGGGTTCACGCACCTCCCGACAGTGGTGGACCGCACCACACGCTGGCCCGAAGCAGTCCCACTAGCTTCCCCCGCATCCGCAGATGTGGTGTGCGCTTTTTTGACAACATGGATGTCACGTTTCGGCGCCCCTTCGGACATCATGTCCTATCGAGGCCCGCAGTTTGTTTCCGACCTCTGATCCACGATGGCCCGGAGCCTGGGCATCACAATTCATTACACGACCACGTACAACCGACAGGCTAATGGGTTATGCGAGCGTTTCCATAGGTCACTTAAAACAGCGCTCAGGGCTTCGCTTACGGATGCAAGTTGGGTGGACCGGTTGCCGTGGGTTCTATTAGGGTTGCGTTCAGCACCGAAGGAGGATTTGGCAGCCTCCCCAGCAGAGCTGTTTTTTTCCCAGCCACTGCGGCTCCCCGGGGAATTTTTGCCGGATAACCCTGTGCCGAACACTGACCCGTCCCCGCGTTCACGGCATAGCGCAGAGGCAGGGACGCTACCCGACCCGGCCCACCACTGTTTTCCCCCCGCTTTTGTGCCAAGGACCTTGAAGGACGCGTTGTTCATATTTGTCAGGCACGATGCCCACTGGACCCCATTGCGCCCGCCCTACGATGGCCCGTTCAGAGTGCTGGAACCCGGGAACAAACATTTTGTGTTAGACTTGGGGGGTCGCCGGGAGACAATCTGTATAGACACTGAAAAGCCTCATGACTAAATTTAATTACCAGCAAATCATCAAAGGACCCACCAGGATAACCAAACAATCCAGAACACTTATTGACATGGTATTTACTAATAAACCAGAACGAATAACCAGAACCTATAATCTTGTAACTGGTCTCTCAGATCATAACATGGTTCTTGCTGTCAGGAAACTTACTAAAAAGCGACTACAGTATTTTGGGGGAGTCGATATTGACAAATCAAATTTTATTATCCCCAAATCAAAAAATGAGGAGTTTGAACATTACTTAGAGAATCAAAATTGGGAGCAGCTCATGTCAACATGTGAAGTAGATGATTGTTGTAATTTTATAACTGCAACAATCACAAAGTCTATAGAAAAATTTTCAAAGCAAATTAAAAGTAGACAACAGAAGATTAGCCTACCATGGTTAAATAATGAAATAAGAAAACTTATGAAGAGGCGAGACTATGCACTGAAAACATCTCTAACCTCCAAACTACAAAATGATCACCTTGTGTACAAAAGTTTAAGAAATAAAGTGGTACATGAGCTGCGAAAATCAAAAATATCTTATTACAATAAACTGATAGATCATGCAAAGGGTAACAACAGTTCCCTATGGAGGCATTTAAATAACTTAACTAATAAAAAAAACGATCAGAAGGGGGTAAAGGAACTTAGAATCAATGGCAAGACCGTCAGTGACAAGGCTACTTTGGCAAATGAATTTAATTCACACTTTGTGGGCTCTGTGGAAGACTTAACAAAAAATTTTGTGCTGCCAAATGTGCTCAACAACACAAATTCCATACTTCCAACAGATACTTTTCACATCGATGAGGTAAATGAGAAGTTAATTGCTGGTATTGTTAAAACACTGTCAAACTCAAAAACTAATGATATCTACAATATGAGCACCTCCTTTCTCAAAATGCACAGCAAAATATTAATCAAACCACTGACTCATCTCATTAATCTCTCCATTAGGTCTTGTACATTTCCATCTGGCTGGAAAAAAGCTGTCGTCATACCAGTTCATAAATCAGGCAGTAAAGACGATATATGCAATTACCGCCCAATCTCTATCTTACCAGTCCTATCTAAGGTTCTTGAAAAAGTTGTAGCTACACAGCTGATAGACTACTTACAAGACAGTCAACTTCTTCATCCACATCAATTTGGTTTTAGACCAGGATACTCAACAGAAACAGCAAATTGTTGCCTTATTGAAAACATCAAACAGTCCTTGGACAGGGGTAATGTGGTAGGAGCTGTTTTTCTAGATCTCAAAAAGGCTTTCGATACTGTAAACCACAGTTTGCTTTTATCCAAAATGGTATCTTTTAACTTCTCCCCAGATACATTAGAATGGTTTGCATCTTATCTCCAGAATAGAGAACAGTGTGTAAAAGTTCACCAGGATAAATCCTCATTTTTAAACAACCGCATGGGTATCCCACAAGGGTCCATTCTTGGTCCTTTACTTTTCAGCATTTTTATTAATGACTTGCCGTTACACTGCTCAGCTGCAACATGCCAACTTTATGCAGATGATGCAGTTATTTACACAGCTGCCAAGACTCCAGCACAGGCTGCAGATGTACTGTCTACAAGTATGGTTGATGTCCAAGAGTGGCTCCTCAAGAACCATCTATTGCTGAACCTTCAGAAAACAGTCTCAATGTGCTTTTCAATCAAAAAATGTAACCTGCAACATTTTAAAGTTAATATACATGATCATGACATCAGTTTAGCTACAGAATTCAAATACCTTGGCATTGTACTAGATCCTCAACTCAAATTTAATCTTCATATAAAGAAAATTTCAAAAACAGTAAAAAAAAATCTGAACTGCTTTAAATTAATTAGATATTACATACCTTACGAAGCAGCTGCACTGTATATGCATTCTATGGTTTTTTCTCATATATCATACTGTTTGACAGTCTGGGCTCAAGCAGCCCCTTCCACAATAAGACATATAGGTTCATTATATAATCAAACCCTAAAAATCTTGGACAAAAAGCCCATTAGGTGGCATCACTGTAATGTTTTAAAAAAATACAACCTATTGAGTTTTGAGAGCTTCATTGACCTCTGTCTTCTGAAATTAACGTTCAAATGTTTCCATAAATCAGCACCCGAGCCACTTGCTGGTTTCGTCCAAAGACAGGACAGCAGCAGAGCCACCAGGAGTTCTGTTAACAATAACTGTAAAATATTCCACCGCAGAACCACATTTGGACAAACAGCTCTCTCTATAAAGGGCAGTCACATCTGGAACACAATGCCAAATGAAATTAAAATAATAACGGACTTTAAAACATTCACTAAAAATGTTAAAAACTGGCTGAAAAATAAACAAGAATGTACTCATGTATGAATTAATTGTCTGCAAAGTGAGAGTGAATGAAGGGAAGGAATAAATGTGTTTGTTTATAGTGAGTGACGGAGGGAGGAAGGCCTGAAATAGGCAAATGTGAGTTATGTTATATGTGTTAAATGTGAGTCAGGCTGTTATATTTGTGTATTTATAATATTTATAATATTTATGTTAAATGTGAGTCAGGCTGTTATATTTGTGTATTTATAATATTTATAATATTTATAATTGTGTATTTATAATTTTTCTGCATTGATGTATGTGGTTATTGTGTATATTTTTTATCTTGATTCTTTTTTCTAAAGCCCATCCAGGGACAAGAGTTGCAAATTAGCTAATAGCTATACACTCTATGTGCAACACATCAGATTGATTGTCTTTGATTAATTGTCTATGTTTATTGCACTGTCCCTGTCAAATAAACTAATCTACTACTACTACAGGCTTAAGCCCGCCTTTGTTTTAGCAGACGAACAGGTGGTGTTGGCCCGAGCTCCTCGGCGTGGAAGACCCCCACTGAGAACTCCCCAGGTAAATGACTCGTCAGATCAGTCACATGAGCATGCTAAAGGTGTTCCCCCCCCCATTGTCCCCCCACAGACGGACACACCCCCAGGAACCCCCCACCGGCATAACAGTGCCTCGGAGCCGAAGACAGTTACAGAGGCTATGGGCGGAGGCTGAAGCCCAAAGGACATGAGGGTTAAGGCTCAGTCTGAGGGTAGGGGGGGGGGGGGGCACTCAGCAGTTTTCCCTCAGACTGAAAGGCAGGGCAGATCAAAGGTGCTGGGGGACAAGGGGAATTGTCATCGGGGTTGATATGTTAATGCAGCACCTTAGATAGCAGAGGAGTGTTAGTGTTGTGATATAAAAGAGTGGCTGCAACCTGAGTGCTTATTGCTTTTGATTCTGGTGGATGTGGAGTGAAGAATAAAGTTCCCTCTGCTCTGAATGCTTGGCCTGGTTATTCCTCCCTCCACAAGCCCTTTGTTCTTTACAAAAAAGAAAAATCTCCTTACGCTTGACATTATCCTTCAACCCCCTAGTATTTAAGGAAATAAGAGAAAACAGTTCAAAAATGAAAGGCTTTGAAAAAAGAACCAAGAAACACTGGTATCATACAGGGATTATTAAGTCTTAACAACATACTCACGTCAAACGAATGAAAAAGGAGGTGCAACTCTACTTGCTTATTTCAGCCCACCAGTTCACAACAATAAGTACATGTGTGGGGATCATGAAATGATGAGACTGGATAATTTCTCAGTATGGTTTATTCATCTCAAGTCTCCAGCTCTCTCTCTCTCAGTCAGGAAAAAAGAGGGAGAGCTGCGGTAAACCCACATACATTTATACCCACACATCAAACACAGAATCACACAATCAAGTCAAATCCTTCTATTTACACTTAATCCCTTCAAAGTCCTCCTTGCTCTTCTGTCTGACCCCAGGAGGTCAGACAGTCCTTTCAGGCTCTCGCTCCAGATCCTCTGACTTCCTCCCAAGTCCGCAGGTGGTCCAGACTCATTGTCCATCTGAGGTGTGACGTCAATACACACCGCAAGCTTAAAGTCCTTCTATGCTTGGGTCTCTGCAGTGAAATATGTGAGCTACATAATGTTACCATTATGGGCGCTACACATGTGTTTTAAATGGGATCCACTCTTTGGTTGTCGATCTATGCATATCCCTCCCTCAGGAATGCTCGCTTTCCTTTCTTCCTTGCTTCCTGGACCAGTGGCCACAGTTTGGCATGTGCATCTCTGTCTTCCTTGGAGAAATCCTCCTTGAAACGTATGTGCATCTCATTGCAGATTCTTGCATCTTTTGATTGTCTCCATACCTCGTCCGGGACAGTTCTCATTCCAAATTGAATTATGATAGCTCGGGGAGAATTGTTGGAGGTAGCCGCTGTGCCTTTTCTTCCAAGACTGTGGACTGTATCCACTGTTTCTTTCAGATGATCCACAGACAGCGGTACAACTCTCGTGAGAATGCCAATCATAACTTCTCTCATATCTTCTCCATCTTTTTCAGGAAGACCCATCAATAAGTTCCATTTTCTCTTGTATTGCTCATGTTCCTTACAAGAGTTTTTTAGGATTCTGTTTTCATTTTGGAGCTCATCAACTGTTTTCTTCAGCGCCACTATTTACTCCTTATTTTCTTTAATCCCTGCAGTATTAGCTTCAATATGTTGCTTAAATTTTTTGTGAAATTTGGTCTGTTCATCAATTTTCTGCATCAGAATCTGTACGGCATGGAGGATAGCAGCTCCGGTATCTTCGTTCCATTCACTGCTCAGTGCTCTCACTCTTTTCTGTTTTGGATTTTTAATTGGTGTGTGAGACCAGTTGATCTTTTTTTCCTTACCCAGACATTCATCCACATCAATTTCCTAAATGTCTGCATCATCACATGCCTCACGGAGAGCTTTCAGATCATAGTCGTGGTCATCCATGCTAACCAGAGTGTTGTTTCAAGGTAGGCCACAAAGTTGTTTTCAAGTCTATGAACTGGTATTTGACGTTACTTTTTAACAGAATTAAAGCGTTGCAACTCACTCTGGGTTAAGGTGTGTAGAAAAATCACATATGTAGCACGAAAAGGACAAAAAAAAAACCATTTAAGCAGAGCCTGCAAGATTGAGACCACTCATTCCGCCATCTTGAATCCTTCTCTCAAAGGAAAGATGGGCTGACAAGGCTGGAATTTCATCAGCAAGGTAAGCACAATAACGTTATATTTATGTCCCTGTATTTTCTTTTCATGTGACAGATCTCCGTAGTTAATATTACAACCAAGTGCTGCTCTCCATTGTCCCTTGTCTTGTGAAGCATATCGCTAAATAAAGTAATTAGCCTACACGTCCTTCACGTTGTCCTGCTGCTGTTAAAGAAGCCCTGCTGAAAAAAAACATCATACGACAGCATCAGACCAGCACCAATAAATAATAGCTTAGTAGTGTAAATAGTAGTTTTAGTATTGTGAGTTTTTGAGTGTTTTGTGGAGAAAGGAGGCAGGCGAGGCAACGAGCTAGACAACACAGAAACTTTATTCTTTCTCCAACATAACACAGCAAAAAAAGATCTCGGGTCTCTGTGCATTCCTCTTTTATATCTTCAATACCATGCATCGAGACCCGGAACTTCCGGCCATCGTACATTATGTTTAGAACCAAGCCTGTGTGGCACATTAACATGGCATAACGCTGGCACCTCTGTCACACCCTTCTTCTTCCAGTGGCTCCGGCATTTACTCCTCTCCCCGAGGGGCGCATAGTCCTTACTGTCCCGTCTGATACCCCCCGGTGACACTTCCTCTTTCGGTCCCTTGTTCCCTGGGTGGAGAAGTGCAACACCATGCTCCCACACAGCACCCCCCCCCCCCCGAACACCCAGAAATGGCACTAACCCCCCCGTCCTTTGGGCTTGAGCCAGCATCCATAGCGGCTATAGCATCACATCAGCTTCACGAGCGCAGGTCCCTGTTGAGGGATCACCAACTTGCGAAGCCACCAATGGTGGGCGTCCACACCAGGGAGCTTGGGCCAACACCACCTGCTTGTCTGCCAACACAAAAGCGGGCTTCAGCCTGTCGATGCAGACAGTCTCCCTACGTCCCCCCAAGTCTAACACAAAATGCTTCACCCCAGGTTCCAACACCCTGAATGGTCCGTCGTACGGTGGGCGCAGCAGGGTCCGGTGCGCATCGTGTCTGACAAAAACAAAACTGGCGTTCTGCAAGCTTTTTGGGACGAAGGCGCCGGGCAAACAATGGTGGGCTGGGCCCGGTACATTAAAAGCCTCCGTACTATGCAAAAATTGGCCATCACGGGGAAATCTATTCCCATGTAGACCAGAGAGACTAACGTGCATGACAGACAATTGTCCACGACGTTGAGCTTACCGGCGATGTGTTAAATGTAGGTAGTAAACTCTGAAATCGTGGCCAAATGCTGTTGCTGTTGGGCCGACCACGGTTCCGAGACCTTAGCCATCGCGTATGTCAGCAGCTTATGGATCCACGAACGCGGTGAACTCGTGCCTCTCTAACCAAAACTGGAAATGGCGCATCGCCAGGTGGAGAGCCAGCAATTCTCTATCATACATGCTGTATTTGTGTTCATGATCGCGCAAAGTTCGGCTGAAAAATGCGAGCGGCTGCCACGAACGTGACGTACTGCTCCACCACTGCCCTACGGCAACAACAGACGCGTCCGTAGTGAGCGCTATCCATGCAGACAGATCCGGGTGGCTAACAACGCGGCATCTGCAAGCGCTGTTTTGGCATTTGTAAAAGCCTGGACTCGCTTGGGATTCCAGTCGATGGCTTCCGCGGGCTTCATTTTTTTAAGCGCAGCATACAACGGCTGCATCAGCTGGGCTGCCCAGGGAAGGAAACGGTTATAAAAATTAACCATTCCCAAAAACTCCTGTAGTGCTCTCACGGTCTGCGAGCGAGGAAAGTCCGACACAGCGCGCTCCTTATCCGATAATGGAATCGCGCCCTCCGGCGAAATGCAGTGGCCCAAAAAAATCAATCTCTGGCACACCGAAATGACACTTTGCCAGGTTAACTATCAGCCCGTGTGCCTCCAACGTCTAGAAAACTGTTTTGAGATGGGCGATGTGCTCTTCCTCAGACGCACTAGCTACCAGAATGTCGTCTAAGTAGACAAAAACAAAGGACAAGTCACGAAGCACTGCATCCATCATCCTCTGGAAAGTCTGGGCCACGCCTTTTAATCCAAACAGCATTCATAAAAACTCAAAAAGGCCAAAAGGAGTTATTACCGCTGTTTTTGGAACGTCTTCCGCGCGCACCAGGACCTGATGGTATCTGCGGACCTGATCCACTTTTGAAAAAACAGGCGCCCTGGCCAGGTGCATGGAAAAATCCTGGATGTGCAGAATGGGATAACGATCGTGTTCCGTGGCGTTATTCAAGCACCGGAAATTGCCACATGGTCGCCACAACCCATCGGCTTTAGGCACCATGTGTAGTGGGGATGCCCACTGACTGTTGGAGTGCCTGACAATGCCCAACTGCTCTATGTTGGCAAACTCCTCTCACATGCTGGCTAGTTTAGCTGCGTCCAAACGCCGAGGTTGCGTGAACACCGGCGGGCCTTTTGTCGTTATAAAGTGCTTGACCCCGTGTTTCGTTTCCATAGCGCTGAAAAAGTCGGGACCGTGACTGCTGGGAACTGTGTGAGCAAATGTTGGCACTCACCCCCTGGAGCTATAACGTTAGCCAGTGTTGTCAACCCAGCTCCCCGAGCTGTGCAAGGCAGTGAGGTAAAAGAGACAGTGTCCACTAATCTCCTATTAGCAACATCGACTAACAACCCATAAGCACATAAAAAATCTGTGCCTAAAATGGGGCTGGAACATGCAGCTATCACAAAGTCCCACTGGGACTTTGGGCAGCACGGTGGTGCAGTGGTTAGCACTGTTGCCTAACAGCTAGAAGGTTCCAGGTTCGAATCCCCAGGCTGGCAGGGGTAGGAACCTTTCTGTGTGGAGTTTTCATGTTCTCCCTGTGCTGCGTGGGTTTACTCCAGGGTTTCCTCCCGGTTTCCTCCCACAATCCAAAGACATGCATGTTAGGTTAACTGGTTGTTCTAAATTGTCCCTAGATATCTGTCTCCTATAGGCCCTTAGAATGG
Source organism: Pholidichthys leucotaenia (assembly GCA_020510985.1). Classification (NCBI taxonomy): domain Eukaryota; kingdom Metazoa; phylum Chordata; class Actinopteri; order Cichliformes; family Pholidichthyidae; genus Pholidichthys; species Pholidichthys leucotaenia. The sequence continues at coordinate 398,193,410 of CM035844.1, read as the reverse complement.
AGGGTTAGTACTAGTGAAGCGCGTTGAGTGGTCTTTGAGACTAGAAAAGCGCTATGTAAGTATAGGTCCTTATCCCTTATCCTCACTGACAGTTGCGTCCGTGTAAACATATCATCAGTGTCCGCTCACCAAATGTGCTGATGGTGGATCCATTGGCAGCCATGAGCTCGGGACCAATGCGTCCTGCCACCCTGTCTGCATTAACCGACAGGATGAGGCTCTTCTGGGAGCTGGAGTCCGCCAAAAACCGTCTCCTCCAATGTGTGTCCGTGACATAAAGCAGTCTGTTCCTGTCGCCATCAGTTGCAGCTGCCACTGAATTTCGAACGCGCCGTCTTCCCGGCTTCTTGAACTGGCATGGCGACAGGCAGCTTTGGGCATTTGAGCCAAAATGGCGATGATAAAAACAGATCGCCCTGTTCCTCCATCTCCTGGTGTCCGTCCCAACTACCACGAACGGCTCCTCAACCTCGCTGGAGTCCCTCATGGATGCTGGTGCCACTGTCTGCACACTGAGAGTTCTGGTCGCCAAAATGATGCAGTCCGCTTCCTGCGCCAGGGCGCGGTAGTCCTTAGCAACCAGCCACGACGAGTTGGCCAGGATCGCCCTCGCCGTAGCCGGTAGGTTCCTGAGGAACAAGTGGGCAAACAGGAAAGATCTGTCGTCTTTCCCCCTCAGCACCAACATGCTCTCCATGAGCTCCACTGCTGATCTGTCCCCTAACTCCAAACGTGTTAGGAGTCTCTCTGCCCTCTCTCTGTCAGAAAGGGTATAGCACTGGAGAAACATCCTCTTGAGCGCTTTTCCTGGAGCAGTCTCGTCACCTGTTGCGTGGCGCACGCATCCAGCGCAGTGACCACGTAGTAATACTTGGTATCATCTGCTGTTGTCCCGCAGAGTGCAAACTGGGCTTCTATGTGCAAGAACCAGGCGGTCAGGTTGTGAAGCCAGAAGTCTGGGAGCCCGACTGAGACCACGCATGTGGCGCTTGTGCTCTCCCTCCAGGCAGTCTCCGGGGCGGTACTTGGCTCGCTTTCCATGGCATGTCTTAGGGTCACCAATGTGGAGAAAGGATGCAGGTGAGGCAACGAGCTGGACAACACAGAAACTTTATTCTTTCTCCAACATAATATACAGCAAAAAAAAGATCTCGGGTCTCTGTGCATTCCTCTTTTATATCTTTAATACCATGCATTGAGAGCCGGAACTTCCGACCATAGTACATTGTGTTTAGAACCAAGCCTGTGTGGCACATTAGCACGACATAACGCCGGCGCCGCTCTCACACCCTTCTTCTTCCAGCGGCTCTGGCATTTACTCCTCTCCCAGGGGGGTGCATAGTCCTTACTGTCCCATCTGATACCCCCCGGTCACACCTCCTCTTTTGGTCCCTTGTTCCCTGGGTGGAGAAGTCCAACACCATGCCCCCACAGTTTATTGTTTTTGTGACGTGTTTTGTCATGTTCTCGGAGCAGTGTCTTTTTTCATATTGTTCGTCTTTTTTTTTTTTTTTTACCTTTTTCTTGTTTTCATCCACTTTATTCCTGGGGACGCCACTGTAGGAATGATTATGGGCAGAGCTTCTGTTTTCCGCTGACCTAGTGTTAAATCAATTAGTAAGAGTGGAGTAGCAGGGGTATTTAAAAGTGTTTTTAAAAGTTTTTCAAATTCATTTTAATTTATAGTTCACGCCTCTCCATATAGGTATATTTCCCAATGCAATGAAAATAGCTAAAGTAATTCCGATATACAAGACGGGTGACAGAGGGGAACTTTCAAACTATAGACCAATTTCACTATTGCCGCAATTTTCCAAGATACTTGAAAAAATATTCTGTGAGAGAACTGACAACTTCATAATGAAGAATAATTTATTGTGTGAGCAGCAATATGGGTTCAAACACAAGAGGACAACTGCATTTGCTCCAATGGAATTTATAGAAAAAATATTAACTGCCGTTGAAAATAAAGAGTATTCAGCTGGGGTATTCCTGGGTCTTAAAAAAGCATTTGATACAGTGGATCACAATTTATTATTAAAGAAACTACAAAATTGTGGTATTAGGGGGGTAGCACTGTCCTGGTTAAGTAGTTAAAGAATAGATATCAGTATGTACAGTATGTGTTGGTAACAAAAACTCACAGTTACTGAAGGTTACTTGTGGAGTCCCACAGGGTTCAATTTTGGGGCCATTGTTATTCAATATGTATATAAATGATATATGTAAAGTCTCGGAAAAAATGGATTTAATATTGTTTGCCGATGACACTAATCTATTATGCAGTGGAAGCAATTTGGAACAACTTTTGGATACACTCGGAAAGGAATTAGGAAAGCTTAAACTGTGGTTTGATTCAAACAAATTAACGCTCAATTTAAATAAGACAAAATTTATAGTTTTTAACAACCATCACAACAACTTAGTATCTAAACTCAGTGTAAATGGTGTAGAGACTGAAAGGGTATCTGAAACTAAATTTCTTGGAGTAATAATTGATAATAAACTGTGTTGGAAGTCACATATTAATTATATTAAAGGTAAACTATCTAAATCAATCACAATACTACACAGAGTGAAATATTTGCTGAATCAACCCACATTATATACTTTGTATCATTCATTAATACTCCCATACATGACATATTGTAATGAAGTATGGGGAAATACATATAAAACAAACATATATCCACTCTTCATGCTTCAGAAGAGAGCTATTAGAATAATAAACAAAGCAGCTTACAGGGAACCAACAAACCCACTTTTTCTTAAATTAAAAGCTCTCAAGTTAAAAGATCTGGTTGACTTTAAAACTGCAGTAATAATGTTTAAAGTGAAGAATCTATCACTGCCTGCAAATATCCAAAAGTTGTTCCAAATAAGGGAGAAACAATATCATTTCAGAGGAACATGTATATCTCAAAACCCTTCAGTGAGAACTACCACCAAGCAACACTGTGTTTCAGTGCAAGGAGTGCAAGGAGTAAGATTGTGGAACGATTTTGGACCTGAATTAAAATCATGTACAACGCTTGGACAATTTAAACAAAAACTAAAGGAAGAAATACTCCAAACATATATACAAGAGGACATGTAAAATCACATAAGGATTGTCATATCCAGTCTGTGTTGTGTTGTTGCTTAGTTTTTTTGTCACATTTTGTCTTAGCCTTGTTCCGAATTGTAATCGCTCTTGTTTTGTTTTTCTTTTGAATTCTTGGATGGAATATGGGTGGGCAATATAAGCTGCAGCTTCAGCCATCACCCATTTCGGATAACTTATGTTGAACTGTACAATCAGAGGAGTTATTGTTTAATTTGACCTTGTTGGATTTTTTCCCCTTTGTTATATTATTCTGTTTCTTTTTAATCTTTACTTTTAATCTATCCGAAATAAATAAAGATTCATTCATTCATTCATTCATTCATTCACATACGTGTTTTGCACTCAAGTGGCAGATAATTTCAGCACTTGTAGCTTTTGTATTTTTGAATGTTTTTGCGTAGTTCTGGTACTTGCTGCTGTTCGTGGTGTGAGGCTCCTCACAGATAAGCACAGCTAAATCTGTGGCTTCAACAGCAATGAGTAGATCATGCAAAGAAAACTAAAGGATATTTCATGTGATCGGTGGTACAGACACAGCAGCACCAGGTATGTTTTCACTTGTATGAATGTCACAGGTCTGATGCTTTACCCTGAATTTAAAACGCCCAAGTACGGTGTTGTGGTTTTTTGTGGCTCTGACTAGACTCTACGTCTGCTCTGAGGTAAATTTGATTATGTCCAACATATTTTAACAAAATGCAGCTGACTTTATTGCAGTGGAAACATTGATATATCTCAGAGCTTTAATTTGTTTACAGCATTAGCATGTTAGCAGCGGAGCTAACTAACGGAGCTACTGTCTACGGAGCTACTGGCCACTTTTTAAGGTCATCTTCTCATCCCTCCTTGGTCGTGGGATGTGGTATGATTATATTACTGTTTTTGAGGGGCAAAAGGCCATGTTCCCGCATTTTTGATGCCGAAGTAATTGTTTTTGAACAAGGAAAAGTGTCCCGTTTCAGTGACAATACATTCTAACCTAGTACTGTAAGTCGCTACCATAATTCACGCAAGGCATCATGGGGCCTAGGAATGAGGTGGATAGATTTTTTAAAAGTAATAATTTGTAAATAGCTTTGAAAAAAATGTTGAGGAGATCATCTAGAAAGAAGAAAGCCCAGTGGAAGAGGAGGAAATCTCAGGAGAAGTGTCATAATCTCAACTACAGTGATACAGTTTGTATCACTGAATATTTATTCCCAGCTTTGTTACAATATTTTTTTTAATATCTATTTATTTATATTATTTCTATTTTTTTTTCAATATCTAGTGCATTTTTTTCTTATTAGCTTTGTTTCAAATTGCTTTGTCATTGTTATATTTATTACTTATTTGTATACTGTTCAACATTTGTTCTTGAAACAAGTTTCTTTTGGATAAATCTAATCTAATCTTATGCTAAATATTTATATTTTTAGAGATTCTTCAGATGAAGAGCTATCCACCAGGACCAGCAGTGGAACAGGAGCAGCTGGAGAGGAACTGATTCCTGGACTACCACAGAGCTAAGAAAACACCTAGACATGGACACATAAAACAGCCTGTAAACTGGACACTAAGCTCTGGGCAAACACAAATATTTGAGAACATGTATAAGGGTTTCAGTTTAAAACTTTTGTTCATGTACATTTGAAATATTTGTAAAGAGAAAACTGGTGAAATTGTATAGACTGGGTTAATCATCTCAGACTGGATGCAGGGGGTAAACAGAGAAGGACAATAGCTATGGAGATTATGGTGAGATAGCAGGAAGAAGGAGTCGGGGGGGGGGGGGGAGAAGGGATGAATGTATTGTGATGTGAGATGTCATGCAGATGTGAGATGGGCGATTGGTATGAAAGGAGAACCCATGGTGTACTGAGTCATTCTTTTCTGTGTATGACTGATGTGAGAGTGAATAAAATCGTCTGCTGCATAAATCAGTCTCGTTATTTACACTCTCCACACTGGTGACCCTTGACGAATTATGGAACACGAGGCAAGAACCCCAGAGTCGGCCCGGACGGGAAGCCCCAGCGACGCAGCAAGCATCCCAGAGACGGCCTGGACGGGAACCCCCAGCAACGCGTGCGCTGTTTCGGTCAAACTACCCGACTTTTGGCTGCACGACCCGCGGTCTTGGTTCCACCACACCGAGGCTCAGTTCGCCCTCCGGGGAATAATGGCAGACGACACCAAATATTACTATGTGGTCGCAGCGCTGGATGCTCGCACTTCTCAGCAGGTAGCGAGCCTGCTCCAACAGCCTCCAGCCCACGACAAATACGGGACTCTCAAGGCCGCGCTGACCCAGCGCTACACGCTCTCGGACTGTGAGAGAGCAGAGATGCTCCTGAGGCGCTTCGAGTTAGGAGATGGTTCGGCGGTCGAACTGATGGAGAAGATGTTGGCATTAATGGGTACGGACAATGGGCATTTTCTGTTTGCCCACCTTTTCCTCCAGAACCTCCCAACAGAGGCGAGAGCGGTCCTTGCCAATTCGCCGTTGCTGGCCGCGCGTGACTACCGTGCGCTAGCCCAGGTGGCAGATCGGATCATCCTCACCACCAGAGCCCTCACAGTGAACGCGGCGGCATCGGAACCCAGCGAGACGACCACCGGAGGCGAGGAGCCGCCGACGGTAGCGGCAGCGGAGTCCAGGAAGCGCCAGAGAGACACGCTCTGCTTCTACCACTGCCGCTTTGGAGAGAACGCACGCAGATGTGCGCCACCGTGCCAATTCAAGCGCTTGGGAGACGCCAAGGCTGGCAGTCGGTAGCAGCTGCGACCGCCGGTGAAGAGAACAAGCTGCTCTACGTGACGGACTCGCGCTTGGGGAGACGGTTCCTCGTAGACACCGGAGCCCAGAGGAGCATCATCCTGCCGTCCTATGCCGACCAGCTAGCAGGACCTAGCGGCCCCGGGCTGGTAGCAGTAAATGGCTCGGGCATTAAGACTTTTGGTGAGAGAACACTGACTTTATCCCTACACGGCCGTATGTACGAGTGGACTTTTGTCATAGCAGCATTGAGTTTCCCAGTCCTGGGAGCTGATTTTCTGTGTGCACATGGGTTGCTAGTCGATGTTGCTAACAGGCGCCTGGTTAATGCACTGTCTTTTGATTCTCTCCCCTGTACAGCTCGAGGGGCCGGGCCAATAATGCAAGCCAACATCACAGCTCCAGGCGGTAAGTTCCACACACTGCTCACTCAGTTCCCAGCACTCACGGTGCCAACATTTTCGGCGGCCGTTGCTAAACACGGGGTAGAACACTTTATCACCACCACCAGGCCGCCCGTTTTCGCACGACCTCGGCGCTTGGACGCAGCTAAACTGGCCATAGCACGCGAGGAGTTTGCCAACCTGGAAAGGTTGGGCATCATCAGGCGATCGAACAGCCCATGGGCATCCCCGCTACACATGGTCCCTAAGTCCGAGGGATCGTGGCGACCGTGCGGAGATTTCCGCAGTTTGAATAACGCCACAGCGCACGACCGCTACCCGATTCCCCATGCTCAGGATTTTTCTGTTCACCTCGCTGGAGCATGCATTTTTTCTAAAATAGACCTGGTCCGCGGTTACCACCAGGTCCCAGTGCACGCGGAGGACATACCCAAAACAGCGGTAATAACTCCGTTTGGCTTGTTTGAGTTTTTACGCATGCCCTTCGGATTAAAAGGAGCGGCACAGACATTCCAACGCATGATGGACGCGGTGTTGCGTGATCTCCCATTTGTGTTTGTCTACCTGGATGATATCCTGGTGGCCAGTGCGTCCGAGGACGAAAACGTAACCCACCTCAGGACGGTTTTCCGGAGGTTGGAGGAGCACGGGTTAATAATCAACCCGGCGAAATGCCAGTTTGGGGATTGATTTTTTGGGGCACCGCATCTCACCGGAGGGAGCGATACCCTTGCCCGACAAAGTGCGCGCCGTGGCGAATTTTCCCCGGCTTCAGACGGTCAGGGCACTGCAAGAATTTTTTGGGATGGTTAACTTTTATAACCGGTTCCTCCCCCGCGCAGCTCAACTCATGCAGTCATTATACGCTGCGCTCAAGAAACGGAAACCCGCGGACAGAGTCGAATGGACTCCGGAGCGAGAGCAGGTGTCCTCTGAGGTTAAAACAGCCCTGGCAAATGCCGCAATATTGCTGCACCCAGACTCGGCGCCCCGGATGGCGCTCACTACCGAAGCCTTGGACGTGGCCATAGGGGCCGTCGTGGAGCAACGTGTCGCCGGTTCCTGGCAGCCGCTCGCTTTTTTCAGCGGGGCTTTGCACGACAGTGAGCGTAAATACAGCGCATTCGACAGAGAGTTGCTGGCTCTCCACCTGGCCATACGCCACTTCCAGTTCTGGCTGGAAGGGCGCAGCTTCACCGCGTTCGTGGACCACAAGCCGCTGGCGTTCGCGATGGCCAGGGTTTCGGAACCATGGTTGGGCCGGCAGCAGAGACAGCTGGCCGCGATCTCGGAGTTTACGACCGATATTCAGCATGTGTCGGGTAAACTGAATGTGGTAGCGGACTGCCTCTCGCGTGCAGTAGTGGCCCCGGTCTGCGTTGGGATAGATTATACAGCCATGGCTGCAGAGCAGACTGGCGATACGGACGTGCGCGCTCTCCAGTCTGGACCAACAGGGTTAAGGCTGGAGAGCAGAGTACTGCAAGACGGCAAGCCCCCCTAATCTGCGACGTCTCCACGGGACGCCCACGCCTGGTGGTCCCAGTCGTTTGGCGCCGCCGCGTGTTTGAGTCAGTTCATGCTTTGGCGCACCCAGGAGTGCGCGCGTCAGTCAAAATGGTGGGAGCGAAGTTTGTGTGGCCAGGCCTGTGCAAACAAGTGAAAGAGTGGGCTGCAGCCTGGTAGCGTGCCAACGAGCCAAAGTACACAGACACACAAAGGCTCCTTTGGAGCCGTTTCGTATCCCGGCTAAGAGGTTCGACCATGTTCACGTGGACCTCGTGGGCCCCCTCCCGCCATCGCAGGGGTGCACGCACCTTCTGACAGTGGTGGACCACACCACACGCTGGCCAGAAGCAGTCCCGCTGGCGGCAACCACGTCTGCAGACGTGGCGTGCGCTTTTTTGACGACATGGGTGGCACGTTTTCGAATCCCGTCGGACATCACGTCCGATAGGGGCCCTCAGTTTGTTTCAGACGTCTGGTCCACGATGGCCCGTAGCCAGGGTGTGGCAATTCATCGCACAACTGAGTACAACCCACAGGCCAATGGGTTATGCGAGCGTTTTCATAGGTCACTGAAAGCAGCGCTCAGGGCTTCGCTGACGGATGCAAATTGGGTAGACCGGTTGCCGTGGGTTTTATTGGGGTTGTGTTCCGCACCAAAAGAGGATTTGGAGGCTTCCCTGGCGGAGCTTGTTTTTTCTCAACCACTGCGGCTCCCCGGGGAATTTTTGCCAGATAATCCCACGCTGGACAACTGCCCGTCTCAGCGTTTGCAGCATAGCGCAGACACAGATACTTCCAACAGATACTTTTCACATCGATGAGGTAAATGAGAAGTTAATTGCTGGTATTGTTAAAACACTGTCAAACTCAAAAACTAATGATATCTACAATATGAGCACCTCCTTTCTCAAAATGCACAGCAAAATATTAATCAAACCACTGACTCATCTCATTAATCTCTCCATTAGGTCTAGTACATTTCCATCTGGCTGGAAAAAAGCTGTCGTCATACCAGTTCATAAATCAGGCAGTAAAGACGATATATGCAATTACCGCCCAATCTCTATTTTACCAGTCCTATCTAAGGTTCTTGAAAAAGTTGTAGCTACACAGCTGATAGACTACTTACAAGACAGTCAACTTCTTCATCCACATCAATTTGGTTTTAGACCAGGATACTCAACAGAAACAGCAAATTGTTGCCTTATTGAAAACGTCAAACAGTCCTTGGACAGGGGTAATGTGGTAGGAGCTGTTTTTCTAGATCTCAAAAAGGCTTTCGATACTGTAAACCACAGTTTGCTTTTATCCAAAATGGTATCTTTTAACTTCTCCCCAAATACATTAGAATGGTTTGCATCTTATCTCCAGAATAGAGAACAGTGTGTAAAAGTTCACCAGGATAAATCCTCATTTTTAAACAACCGCATGGGTATCCCACAAGGGTCCATTCTTGGTCCTTTACTTTTCAGCATTTTTATTAATGACTTGCCGTTACACTGCTCAGCTGCAACATGCCAACTTTATGCAGATGATGCAGTTATTTACACAGCTGCCAAGACTCCAGCACAGGCTGCATATGTACTGTCTACAAGTATGGTTGATGTCCAAGAGTGGCTCCTCAAGAACCATCTATTGCTGAACCTTCAGAAAACAGTCTCAATGTGCTTTTCAATCAAAAAATGTAACCTGCAACATTTTAAAGTTAATATACATGATCATGACATCAGTTTAGCTACAGAATTCAAATACCTTGGCATTGTACTAGATCCTCAACTCAAATTTAATCTTCATATAAAGAAAATTTCAAAAACAGTAAAAAAAAATCTGAACTGCTTTAAATTAATTAGATATTACATACCTTACGAAGCAGCTGCACTGTATATGCATTCTATGGTTTTTTCTCATATATCATACTGTTTGACAGTCTGGGCTCAAGCAGCCCCTTCCACAATAAGACATATAGGTTCATTATATAATCAAACCCTAAAAATTTTGGACAAAAAGCCCATTAGGTGGCATCACTGTAATGTTTTAAAAAAATACAACCTATTGAGTTTTGAGAGCTTCATTGACCTCTGTCTTCTGAAATTAACGTTCAAATGTTTCCATAAATCAGCACCCGAGCCACTTGCTGGTTTCGTCCAAAGACAGGACAGCAGCAGAGCCACCAGGAGTTCTGTTAACAATAACTGTAAAATATTCCACCGCAGAACCACATTTGGACAAACAGCTTTCTCTATAAAGGGCAGTCACATCTGGAACACAATGCCAAATGAAATTAAAATAATAACGGACTTTAAAACATTCACTAAAAAGGTTAAAAACTGGCTGAAAAATAAACAAGAATGTACTCATGTATGAATTATTTGTCTGCAAAGTGAGAGTGAATGAAGGGAAGGAATAAATGTGTTTGTTTATAGTGAGTGACGGAGGGAGGAAGGCCTGAAATAGGCAAATGTGAGTTATGTTATATGTGTTAAATGTGAGTCAGGCTGTTATATTTGTGTATTTATAATATTTATAATATTTATGTTAAATGTGAGTCAGGCTGTTATATTTGTGTATTTATAATATTTATAATATTTATAATTGTGTATTTATAATTTTTCTGCATTGATGTATGTGGTTATTGTGTATATTTTTTATCTTGATTCTTTTTTCTAAAGCCCATCCAGGGACAAGAGTTGCAAATTAGCTAATAGCTATACACTCTATGTGCAACACATCAGATTGATTGTCTTTGATTAATTGTCTATGTTTATTGCACTGTCCCTGTCAAATAAACTAATCTACTACTACTACAGGCACACTGTCGGGCCCGGCCCACCACTGTTTTCCACACGCTTTTGTGCCAAAAACTTTGAAGAACACGGCATTGGTGTTTGTCAGGCACGATGCCCACCGCCCTCCATTGCGCCCACCCTACGGTGGCCCATTCAGAGTGCCGGAAACAGGGGACAAACATTTTTTGTTAGACTTGGGGGGTTGTCGGGAGAAAATATGCATAGACAGACTTAAGCCCGCCTTTGTGGTGGCGGACGAGCAAGTGCTGTTGGCTCAGGCCCCTCGGCGCGGAAGACCCCCACTGAGAACTCCCCAGGTAAATGATTCATCAGAGCAGCCACACGGTCAAGTCGAAGGTTTCACCCCCTTAAGTCGAAGGTTTCACCCCCTTGGCCATGGCCCACCCACAGACAGACACACCCCCAGGAGTCCCCCGACGGCACAGCAGCGCCGCAGAGGTGGTAAACCCCTGTTACAGCAGATATGGGAGGAGACTGAAGCCAAAAGGACGTGAGGACTGAAACTCGGTCTGAGATTCTGGGGGGGGAGACTGGGTTAATCATCTCAGACTGGATGCAGAGGGTAAACAGAGAAGGACAATAGCTATGGAGATTATGGTGAGGTAGCAGGAAGAAGGAGTCGGGGGGGGGGGGGCAGAAGGGATGAATGTATTGTGATGTGAGATGTCATGCAGATGTGAGATGGGCGGTTGGTATAAAAGGAGAACCCATGGTGTATTGAGTCATTCTTTTCTGTGTATGACAGATGTGAGAGTGAATAAAATCGTCTGCTGCATAAATCAGTCTCGTTATTTCCACTCTCCACAAAATCTGTTTTTTTTTGGTTTTGTTTTGTTATTGCACACTGTTTTAAGCATTTAAAACATATAATATTGACGTATACTTGCCAGATTTTGAAATGTACGCTTCTCCTGAAAAACAGGGCAAAATATTTTACACAAAGGACATTTTATGACATATTTATTTAAAAAAAAAAGATAAAAAGCACCAGGCGAACTATTATAATTTTAGCACTAAAAGGCTTTAAAGCATTCCAGCGAATTTCCAGCCACTGTGAAATGTTCCACGGGTGGAACACCAGAATTTTAAGAGGTTAAAGGTTAAATATTCAACATTTCAAACAGGAGTAGCTCATTTTTCTAAATGAGCTTTAACATTTTTATTGGTGTTATAATCACCACAAAATCACCAACAAACAAAGAACAAGTGAAGCACAACAAGAAAACTTGTTGCAACATACCACACCCAAAAGCATGTACAGAACACACAGCGTGTGTGTCTATGTGGCCTAGTCAGAAATGTTCTCACAGTCCAAGCAATAACACATCTCTGTGCATGGAAACTCGCTCTGTCTGCACATGCATCTCCCTTTCACATGGTGTTTTTTTTTTTACAGGAGCATTATACAAGCTTCAAAATGCTGACAGGTGCAGGGGGAAGAGTCATCCAGTCAGTCTCAAAGGAGTCTCCTTCAGTCTTCCAGCCATGGGCCATTGGTGGAGGTACGGCTGGCTGACTCTGCAGGCATCTTCTATAGATGGCTGTGTGGTAGTTTGTTCACTGAATGTGTTTATATAGTGAGTCTCTGCTTGGTGGAAGACTTCTGTCTGTGCACTTGCCACTCTTAAACAGTTGGCATCTTGTATAATTCACATCCTTGCAGGCTTTGAGGTCGTACAGAACACAAGTTAATTTTTCAATGGTCTCATACTGTTCTGGGAGTAGTTGAAAAGCTTACGCAGTATTCTTTGTTGGACAGTAGTATTTTCATTGCTTAAGTTTCTCTCTTAGTCTCTTTCGATTATATTTTTGAGTTGTATACTTTTCCCTTCTGCATGTGATGCATTGGCTTGGGAGCAGATGTGGTGCTCTTCTTAGGTGGACTGGAATCTCTGTTTTTGTTAACCGGAGGACCCGGTTTGGTTGGGGATTTGTAGAGGAAGTATGTGGTTCCATCCATCCATCCATCCATCTTCTTCCGCTTAATCCTTTTCGGGTCACGGTGGGGGGGGCTGGAGCCTATCCCAGCATCTTTGGGTGAGAGGCAGAGTACACCCTGGACAGATCTCCAGTCCATCGCAGGGCCAACACAGAGAGACAGACAACCGTTCACTCTCACAGTCACACCTAAGGACAATTTAGAATCCCCAGTTTGGTGCCAATTAACCTAACTTGTATGTTTTTGGCATGTGGGAGGAAACCGGAGAAATCCCGGAGTAAACCCACGCAGACACGGGGAGAACATGCAAACTCCACACAGATCACTGTTGGTCAGGGGCTGGGATCAAACCCAGGATCCCCCGGCCAAGGGTGAGTTGCTGTGCTGCCACAGTGCTAACCACTCCCCCACCGTGCTGCCCAGTATGTGGTTCTTCATCTAAAATATTGTAAAGGAGACAAAATTGGGTGGGATGCTTAATTTGGGACAACTATATATTTACTGCATAAGTGCTCATTCTAAAGACAACTACACTGTGTTTACATTGTGTTTTCTGTTCTACAGGTAAGTCCAGCTGCTCAGACATTCCTAACACACTCCTGGACCTGTCTGGATCTTTCTGTCTTATCTGAAATTGACTATTGGGACAGTGGCTAGCCCTTGCTTGGAGCCGGTCTAGAATGGAGAAGTAAGGTGCCTCCTTCCCTCCACTAGCCTGGGCGTACACCTTAGGCAAGTGCTAGCACACCCTTGGCCTCCCTTGGCCAGGGATACGGCCTAGGTCACTACACTCGGCAGTTCTGCTTGTCAACTCGACATCAGTCCCGGCAATGCTTTTTGTGAGCATGCCACTTCTGGGCTTGCCTAGCCAGCATGTGAAGTCAGCCTTCGGCGGAAAGCTTCGAACCATCAGATGCTTCAGCAAGTTGGATGGCGATCGCTGCAATGTGTTGTGAACTGCGAAGAGCGTGATGAGGCTGTAGAATCCATACTTAGGCACTAACGAGTAGATAGTGAACTCAGTTTACAGAGCTTTATTAGAATACTATATACAATACAATATAGGCTTACGGCACTCTCCTGCAGGCCAGGTGTCTCCACGACAAAAGAGGACTAGCCTCTTCCACCCACCTCCTTTATACAAAGAGTGGCGTCACCACCGGAAACCGGCAGTTGACCACCCTAGTCCATTCCCTGTCCAACCTGGCCACCATCTTACTAATACCAGCCTTTTACATACATAACATTTCTCCCCCTTCAAAAAAAAGTGTCAAGCATACAGATAACCCACTCAAATTTGTCTCCTGACTCACACTAAAATAAAATATGTACAAAAAGAAACAAACTGCCTATCCATTAAGGCTGGGGGGCTGGGTAGACTACCAGCGCCCCCTACATGGCTAGGCGGGTTATTCTGCTGCCATACTTAAAGCAATCCAACTCAAAAGAAAAGCCATGTTTCTAAATAAAATAATCCCATAGAACAGCTCCTTATGAACACAACATGTAACAATTACAACATACTGTACATTGGACATACCGCTGGCAGCCCCCACCCCAACACCCACCGCACACTTGGGCACACAATAAACAATACGTGTCGGGCATCATAATTATTATAAACCATCAATCAATAGAACCAAACAACCCAATCACAGTCAACTATTCCTACTACACAAGTCTAAATTAGACCAATATCCAATTAACAGCGTATCAATTTATCTACACCATGGTCAATAAAACCCTCAAATTAATAAAATTCAGCTCCTATGTAACACACAAATTACAAAATTCGACCCATAAAATGTCATCTCCTTATTATTATCCCTTTTCTTTTCTGTGTTTTTTTTTTTTTTTAGATACCTGGGGCACTAAAACAGCAGCAATTAACCATGTACATCAGCACCTGAGTTAAACTCAAAATACATACACAACAAAACACCCTCAGTCCTTGGACGGGTCTCTCTCTGAACACCTCCGTCTTTTGACGTCGGGGCTCCTGCTACGCCATCTCCTCTCCTCCAACATCAGACGCAGCTCATTTGGATGCCTCCAGGTCTGGCCAGACAAGCGCAAGTACCCATCACTCCGGGCAGCCTCCACTCAGAACTGCCTCTGGTCATCACGCCGTTCGCGTGACCCGTGATCCCTTCTCATAACAGCGCATTAGCTCAAGACTCATCTTGACCCATAGTGGCCCCTTCAGTAAAGCCCTTCGCAATAGTCTCTGCTGCCTTGAACTGTTGAGCGAGCTCGATAGCCGCAGCCAATGTCAGTTCTCCTGGGTGCATCAGAAGCCTGGACTAGGCCACCGGGCAGCGGATGTGCTCTGCCAGCTGGTCCTGAATCATCTCGTCCTCCAGGGGCCTGAACTTGCACTCCCTCGCCAGCTCCCAGAGGTCAGCCAAAAATCTCTTCACCGGCTCCCCCGACCGCTGGCGGCACTGTCGAAACTGGATGCGTTGGACCATGACGTTTTCCAGTAGCGTGCCATTAGCTCCACTACTTTGTCAAAACTATCAGCCCCCCCCCAAGGTTCTCCAGTATTCTCTGCCCCTCCATGCCTAAGTTATGGACCAAAACAGCCCTCGCACGGAGCTTTTCTAGCTCGCCGAGGTTCAAAACAACCAAATAATTGGTAAATGCAGCAAACCACCGGGGGGCCATGGTACAGGTGGCTCACCCGGGCTCTCCAAAAACGGCCGAAAACTGGCAACAGATCTTTCAACTACCGCTTTTACCTCGTCACCAAATGTAGCATCCACACTTAGGCAATAACGAGTAGATAGTGAATTCAGTTTACGGAGCTTTATTAGAATACTATATACAATACAATATAGGCTTACGGCACTCTCCTGCAGGCTAGGTGTCTCCACGATGAAAGAGGACTAGCCTCTTCCGCCCACCTCCTTTATACTAAGAGTGGCGTCACCACCGGAAACCGGCAGTTGACCACCCTAGACCATTCCCCGTCCAACCCGGTCGCCATCTCACTAATACCAGCCTTTTACATACATAACAGTGGCACAAGAAGTCACAGTCATCCACTGCATCTGTCTCTTCCTCCAACCATCTTGACGATGTCTTGCTGCTGGATCCAGGAGGGCTTTGGACGAGAGAGTGAGGTCGACATGTCACGCAAACTCCTCCTCACTTTAAACAGTTTTTTTGTGCAAGTCACCTTTCAAATTGACTATTAATGTTTACACTCATTAACGTACATGATCAGTTCAGATGGATTTCATCAGATTAAAAATGAATATTCACCATCACTTGCATGTACTGATTTTTATGTCCTTTCTTGCGCTCTTTCAATATTTCTTGTATTAGGATACTGCATGTAGCATTGCCTATGATAGCCTATGTTAACTGACACATCTGAAGGGTGGATATTACGCAAATTATATTTTTCTATTGCTTTTTCAGCTATTTTGCTTTCCTTTGTATCAAGATTTACCCACTCTATTGAACACTGCACAATTTTTTTCCAACTCCTGTCTGAAAATTGAATTATATTTTCTAAAGAGCTTGTAACATGCATACAGCACTCCAGACCTCCATCCATCCATCCATCTTCTACCGCTTTTCCGGAGGTCCGGGTCGCGGAGGCAGCAGTTCAAGCAGAGAAGCCCAGACTTCCCTCTCCCCAGCCACCTGCTCCAGCTCTTCAGAGGGGATACCAAGGCGTTCCCAGACTAGCTGGGAGACATAGTCTCTCCACCGAGTCCTGGGTCTGCCCCGGGGTCTCCTCCCAGTGGGACGTGCCTGAAACACCTCAAGTGGGAGACGTCCAGGAGGCATCCTAATCAGATGCCCATACCACCTCAACTGACTCCTTTCAATGTGGAGGAGCAGCGGTTCTACTCTGAGCCTCTCCCGGATGACTGAGCTCCTCACCCTATCTCTGAGGGTGAGTCCAGCAATCCTACGGAGAAAGCTCATTTCAGCCGCTTGTATCCGCGATCCCCCCTCATGGATCGTCACCTTATCGTGGTGGGGGGGTTTGCGTGCCCCAGTGACCCCCTCATGGATCGTCACCTTATCGTGGTGGGGGGGTTTGCGTGCCTCAGTGATCCCAGGAGCTATGTTGTCCGGGGCAATTTGCCTCTGATAGGGTCTCCCAAGACAAACTGGTCCTGGGTGAAGGGCCAGACTAAGAACGATCCAACAGACTCTCATGATAAATTGTATATCAAGGATTCAGTGTACCCCGCCCGGTATGGGGTTGCCGGGGCCCCACCCTGGAGCCAGGCCTGGGGGAGGGGCTCGAAGGCTAGCGTCTGGTGGCCAGGTTTCCACCCATGGGACCCGGCCGGGCTCAGCCCGAAGGAGTTACATGGGTCCGCCCTCCAGTAGGTTCACCACCTGCAGGAGGGATCATGGAAGTCCGGTGCTATGTGGATTAGGTGGCAGTCAAAGGCGGAGACCACTCCAGACCTGTCCCTGATATTCATGCTAGTGTGACAGAGATCATCCTGCGCAGTTCGCCCCACACGGGACACGAACCCGCGACCTCTCAGTCAACTACACAGTTCGAGCATGGGAGACACAGCACGATCGCGCTGAGCTAAAGGTCCGACCGGTAGCTCAGCGCTACCATCTGGGGCTCACAGCACCACTTTTAACTAACTGAGGTCATCAGCGCAGTTCGCCCTACACAGGACGCGAACCCGCGACCTCACAGTTAACTGGTCAGAGACACGCACAGCACGATCGTGCTGAGCTAAAGGTCCGACCGGTAGCTCAGCGCTACCATCTGGGGCTCACAGCACCACTTTTTAACTGAGGTCATCAGCGCAGTTCGCCCTACACAGGACGTGAACCCGCGACCTCACAGTTAACTGGTCAGAGACACGCACAGCACGATCGTGCTGAGCTAAAGGTCCGACCGATAGCTCAGCGCTACCGATACTGTATGAGGCTTTGGGAGGGAGGTTTACTAACGTTCTACGCCAAACAGTACTAGTTGGCATCCGTTACACTCTCCCCCCTAAACCTCACTCCCATGCCGGGTTCACGGCACCAGTGTGACAGAGATCATCCTGCGCAGTTCGCCCCACACGGGACACGAACCCGCGACCTCTCAGTCAACTACACAGTTCGAGCATGGGAGACACAGCACGATCGCGCTGAGCTAAAGGTCCGACCGGTAGCTCAGCGCTACCATCTGGGGCTCACAGCACCACTTTTAACTAACTGAGGTCATCAGCGCAGTTCGCCCTACACAGGACGCGAACCCGCGACCTCACAGTTAACTGGTCAGAGACACGCACAGCACGATCGTGCTGAGCTAAAGGTCCGACCGATAGCTCAGCGCTACCGATACTGTATGAGGCTTTGGGAGGGAGGTTTACTAACGTTCTACGCCAAACAGTACTAGTTGGCATCCGTTACACTAGCTACTGAAAACACGTGTCTGACTTCACATAATTGACATGTTATAAATAAAGATAAGCCCATACCAAAGCAAGAAATTGAGCAGCAGACATAAGGGTGGGACAAACAAGTTTATTTTAACATTCTGATCAGATCTAAATATAAGAAGTGATGCTGGTGAAATAGTATATTATGAATAAATATCAAATTTCCTAAGGATGTTGTGATACATTGCTCTTAATAGTATATATTTTGTTCACAGAATAAACCTGAAAATGTTTGTGATATTCTGTGAGGTAATGATTCAAAGCTTATAAATGTATTATGCTCTATAATTTTGCACTTGTCTGGTTGTTTTTCAACAATCAATACATGTTTTGTGTAAGATAGTTAAATTCTTGAAAATGAATATTCACGTCAGACCCGTTGAATTTTGATTTTTTTTTTTAGCCTGAAGGCGGGGCGGGGGGGGGGGGGGGTCCTGATTATGTTGAACGTGATTGGTGTATGCGGTCACCTACCACAACCTGATTGGTTTGTCAGCTGAAGCTGTTCTGAGAGATTCCGAAGAGGACTGACGATAAAAATGTAAGTTTATTTTTTTAAAAAAATGAGGGTAAACCGAGGCTTCCAACAAATTTTCTCAGACTCACCAAAAATAGAGAGGGCTATATGTAAAAAAAAAATGGCGTACTTCCCCGATGCAGATCGATCAGTGACACACACACAAAAAAAAAGCCACTTCGCACACTAACATTTGACCCCGACGTGATTTGAACACGCAACCTTCTGATCTGGAGTCAGACGCGCTACCGTTGCGCCACGAGGTCCTACGTCACAATTCAACAACAGAGATAGAATAAAAGGTAGCGCAGGATTTTTTTTTTTCTTACAGTAGTAACATCAGTTCTTTGTGATGACTGAAAATACTGCTCTTCATAGATTAACTAACGTGTTAGTGCCGCTGAATAGGTGCAGCTGGATTTTTTAAATTCGTGTTAATTTTTTAGGCATTGGGTAATGGGGTGTGTGTGTGTGGGGGGGGGGGTGTAAAGAACTGAGGTCCACACGAATAGTGGTTTCAACAAAGTTCTCTTAAAACTAGGAGCGGGAAACATTAACAGGCGGCAACATCAACACATCACCATTTTCATATCATATCACCCGGTGAAGGTCAACTCTGACCTGTGACGTCACCACAGTCTTAAAGACACACCACATATAAATATCACATTATATGACATCTCCCCCTTTTTTTTAGCTTTTTTTTTTTTTTCTTTCAGAACAAAACAATTTTCAATTCAAACATTTTTCATTCCCATTTCACCCTTCCCCACAGCCCATGGCTTAATCCTTGAACCACATATAACCACACTTATCACAGTGAACACGTGAATTTCTCTATTTTTTCTTTTTTTTTTTTTTTTTTTCTCTACAAATCTAGTCTTTGCACAGGTTTAATCATTCTACCAGACCGGGTAAACAACAGTCCTTGCTTTGGGTCTGGCGGTTTGACACTGGATTCTGGTAAAATAGTGTCAGCAGCAGCTGCAGTTTCAGGCTGCTGATCGACAATCTCTGGCTGCAGGTCATTTGGAGCTGAAGAGGGTATCTCTCTGGCTGATTCAGGATCATGTTGCAAGTGACGGCGGTTGCGTCGCAAGGTTGCTCCCTGGGGTGTTTCAATAAAAAAGGAGCGAGGTGTGCTGCTTTCTCCTGTGACAACAGCGGGTGTTTTCCAGGATTTCTGATGGTCCAGCTTTGTGAAGACTGAATCTCCTGGCTTCAACGAAGGTAGGGGTTTAGCTCCATGGCGCTGATTGAAGTAGAATGCTTGTTTCTGTTTCTCCATTGCATCCTTATTCCTGACGACTTCCAGATCAGGCCATCGGGGCTGAAGATTCACTTCGAGTGTAGGAAGAGTTGTTTTGATCTTTCGACCCATAAGTAGCTCTGCGGGACTCACGCCTGTGGTGGTGCAGGGCGTTGATCGAAAGCACATGAGGGCGAGCAAAGGATCTTGCTGCTTTAAGATTCTTTTTGCTGTTTGAACTCCCCTCTCTGCATGTCCGTTTCCTTGGGGGTTATGTGGACTTGAGGTGATGTGCAAAAAGTCAAACTCACTTGCAAACTTTTTAAATTCTTGGCATGAGAATTGAGGCCCATTGTCAGATACAACCACATCTGGACAACCAAACCTCGCGAACACTGCCTTCAGCTTTAAGATCATCTGAGAAGCAGTGGTTACTGGCAGATGAAGTATCTCGAGGAACCGAGAGAAATAGTCTGACACAACAAGGTAGGTGTGCTTGTTATGCTCACACAGGTCAACAGCAAGTCTCTTCTCTGCCCCCCCTCACCCTCTCAGGCTCTCCCATCACCACTGCTGATTCCTTCCGCTTCCTAGGCACTACCATCACCAGGGACCTCAAATGGGAGCTGACCATCAGCTCACTCATCAAAAAAGCCCAGCAGAGGATGTTCTTCCTGCGGCAGCTGAGGAAGCTCAAGCTACCCACCAAGATGTTAGTGCAGTTCTACACAGCCATCATCGAGTCCATCCTCACCACCTCCATAACCGTGTGGTACGCAGGAGCCACTGCCAGGGACAGACTAAGGCTGCAGCGCGTCGTGCGCACTGCTGAGAAGGTGATCGGCTGCAAGCTCCCATCTCTCCAGGATCTGTACATCTCCAGGACCCGGAGGCGTGCTGGCCGGATCATAGCCGATCCCTCACACCCTGGTCACGTACTGTTTGCCCCCCTCCCCTCTGGTAGAAGACTTCGGTCCATCCAGACTAAAACCTCCCGTCACATGAACAGCTTCTTCCCCTCTGCCATTAGACTGCTGAACACTAAGTGACTTATTGACTCTCGTGCACCATGTACAGCAGCTCAACCAGACTCATGTCAATCATCACTGTTTTCTTCCTGCATTACCGACTGCACTATATAGTTCTCCACAGTATCTGCTGCTGGCTAATATATATTTTAACTGTTGACCAGTATCACTTAATCTTATCCTACACTTTATTACATGTATAGTTTATTTCTCTTATCTTATCATGTTTAATGTTGCAGCATTGTACCGAGACAAATTCCTAGTTTGTGTACTACATGAACAATGGCAATAAACCTGATTCTGATTCTGATTCTGATTCTGATTCTGATTCTTCCAGGGTCGATCAGGTAGAGGGGTTGACAAGAGAGGCTCTTTTCGCTGAGCTGGTCTCATCTCACGACACACCTGACAGGACTGGACTTTGCGTTTGATTTCAGATGAGATGCCAGGCCACCACACAGATGTGCAGGCCCGCTCTCTGCATTTTGTCAGACCTTGATGTCCATCATGTATTCGATCCAAGATGTCTGCTCTGAGCACATCCGGAATCAACATGCGGCTTCCTCTGGTGATAATTCCATCGCATTCAGACAGTTCATTTTTAATGGGAAAATAGTCTCTGATAGCTGCTGGGACATTGCCTATGTATTCTGGCCATCCTGACTTAATGTACCGCAACACCAACTGTAGGTTACAGTCAGCTGCTGTAGCAGTCTTTATAGTGTCTATTTTATGTGTAGTAGCTGGCAAGTTATCAATAACTGCTGCTATGTAGCACGCTACATCAGAGTGAGAATCAGTCTCGTTTTCTACGCACTGTAGTGGACTTCTTGAGAGTGTATCAGCTACTACCAAGGTCTTTCCCGGAGCATATTCGGCTGTCGGTTTAAACCTCATAAGTCTCATAAGTAGCCTTTGGCACCGTATTGGCACATTGTCCAGGTCCTTTTTGTTCATGAGAGGCACCAAGGGTTTGTGATCTGTAACCAACTTAAAATCTTCCAGACCACAGAGGTACTTCTCGAATCTCTCACATGCCCAGACACTCGCCAAACACTCCTTCTCTATCTGTGCATATCTAGTCTCGGCCTCTGACAGACGACGTGAGCAGTATGCCACAGGTTTCCAGTTTCCATCGTGCAGTTGCAGTAGTACTCCACCTATACCATAGCTGCTGGCATCGGCTGATACGGCAGTGGGTCGATTCACATCATAGAATTTCAGAACTGGAGAAGTAGACAGAATGTCTTTGATGCGTTGAAATGCCTCCTGCTGAGAATGGTCCCACATCCACACTGACTTGGATTTCAACAGTTCATATAGTGGCTGGCCCACTGTCGACAGATTTGGGATATATTTCCCTAGGTAGTTAAACATGCCTAGGACACGCTTGAGGTCATGCACGTTCTGTGGTGGAGGGAGCTCGCGGATTGCCTTGACTTTATCAGGGTCGGGTCTCACACCTGATTTGTCAATTTCTTGGCCCAAGAAGTGAAGCTTGTTTTGTCTAAACTTACATTTTTCTCTGTTCAGTTTAAGTCCGGCTGACTCGATCCTTTCCAGTACCTTGCTGAGACACTGGTCGTGCTGTTCAGGAGTGTCGCCGTACACCAGTATGTCATCCATGTAGATAGCCACGCCTTCCAGGCCGTTGAGGGTTTCTGTCATTTTGCGCTGAAAAATTTCAGGAGCGCTTGTGATCCCAAATGGAAGACGTTTGAATGCATATCTCCCAAAGGGTGTGATAAAGGTTGTTAATTTACTGCTTTCTGGATGGAGAGGAATCTGCCAAAACCCGGAGGCAGCATCCAATGATGTGAATGTGGTTGCTCCACTAAGTTTTGCAGTGATTTCCTCTGCAGTAGGAAGAACATACCTCTCTCTTCGTACAGCTTCATTTAACCTCTTTAAATCGACACAGATCCGCACTTTTCCATTTTTCCTTGGGACTGGCACCATTGGCGCGCACCAATCTGTAGGATCAATCACAGCTTCAATCACATTATTCTCCTCCATACGCTGCAATTCCTCTTTAACCTTCTGCAAAAGTGGCAAAGGGACACGACGGGCAGTGTGCACTGTGTATGGCTGAGCATTCTCTTTTAACAGGATTTTAACTGGTTCTGTTTTAAGTGTTCCATGCTCACCAAATGCTTTGTGAACTTCTTCAACACGTTTCACAAGCCCCATCGACATTGCTGTATCTCTGCCCAGCAAATTGTTTGCATTATTGCCACTGATGACATACACAGGAAAAGTATATGGTTTTTCTTTGTATTCTGTGAAGGCTTGAAATTTTCCTATACAGTCCAACTGACCACCCGGGCTGCACAGTGTGACATTAGATGGCTCTAATTCCTTCTTAGGAACTAGTTTGTTAAATGTCTTTTCTCCCATAATGTTTGCATCTGCACCCGTATCAATTTTAAAATTGACTGGTGTTGTTCCAATTGTAAGCTGTATGGTCCATGGGTCATCATTTCTGTCTGTTTTTGTGACTGCGCCCAAAAAAAATGGTGTCTGGGAAACTGTCTCTTCAGTGACTTCTCTGACTGATTTACTGTGACATTTCTTTTCCCAGTGACCCACCTTTTTACACTTGTTGCATGTTGACTTCATGGCTGGGCACTTTTCAGGATCTCTGTGTTTTAATTTTCCACATCTTCCACACCATGAGTCTTTTTGCTCTCCACTTTTTCCCTTCCTTGGTTTAAATGGAGATCTTCCTCTGCCTGCTGTTTTTCCCTGGATCTCCTGCACCGTGGCGTGTGCCTCCCCCTGCTGGTGAACCTGGAGGACAACCTCCTCGTACTGGCGAACTGTTTGAATGGTTTGGGCAAGCGTTAGATCAGCCATCATCTGCAGTTTACGTGACAGCTCTTTATCAAGGATGCCCACAACAATTCAGTCACGGATATGTTCATCTCTCTTTACACCAAAGTCACAGTGTTCTGACATCTCATGAAGGGCTCTGATAAACATTTCCACTTTCTCACCAGGCCGCTGCAGCCTCTGGTGAAAACAAGCGCGCTCATGGATCACGTTCCGTTTAGGACAGAAGTACTCGTCGTATTTTCCTAACACAACGTCAAACTTCTTTTGATCCGTTTCCTCAGTAAATGAGAATGATTTGAAGATGTTTTCAGCTTCGGGGCCCATGGCGTAAATCAGTGAACTGACCTGAATTTCGCCGTCCTCTTTATTCAGTTTTGTAGCCGTCCGGAAACGCAGAAAGCGCTCTTTCCAGCCCGCCCATTCATTTGGACGATGAAAAGGAAAACTTTCCGGGGGATTAAACTTGGCCATCTTACTGAAGCAGAGCGTCCGTCAAGCACTTCTGACACCATGTAAAGAACTGAGGTCCACACGAATAGTGGTTTCAACAAAGTTCTCTTTTAAAACTAGGAGCGGGAAACATTAACAGGCGGCAACATCAACACATCGCCATTTTCATATCATATCACCCGGTGAAGGTCAACTCTGACCTGTGACGTCACCACAGTCTTAAAGACACACCACATATAAATATCACATTATATGACGGGGGGGGCATCCTCCTTGTTAGCAAATGTCCCCAGATCATCCCTCTTGTTAACCTGCTATCCCCCCCATCCCCCATAAGAGTGCAAGGGTACCATAGCAAGGACATACAGTCACCATGTACTCAAGTAGCGTTTTCACAAAACTGGACTCGTGGAGTTTGGACAATTTGAGATGCACTTCTAAGAAAAAAAATGTCACAAACTGCTGAGTATACCTGCAAATTTACAAGAAAAATGTTGAAAACTTATGAAAAATAAGTTACTAATTTAGACTGTATACAGTCCCTCCAGGATTTCGTGGGATGTTTTTATGATTGTCACGGCCCAAAATCGGGCTTGTTGTTACGAGCTATTTGGTCTCTGTACGACCGTTGTGAGAGTTTGGTTCGTATTGCCAACACTCGGTCGGATTCATTCCCAGTGAAAGTTGGACTCTGCCAGGGCTGCCCTTTGTTACCGATCCTGTTCATAATTTTTATGGACAGGATTTCTAGGCACAGCCAGGGAATGGAGGGTGTCATGCTTGGTGACCACAAGATCTCATCTCTGTTGTTTGCAGATGATGTTGTCCTGTTGGCTTTATCCAGCAATGACCTACAGCTCTTGCTGGGACGGTTTGCCGCTGAGTGCGAAGCGGCTGGGATGAGAATCAGCACCTCCAAGTCTGAGTCCATGGTCCTCAGCCGGAAAAAGGTGGATTGTCCTCTCTGGGTTGGGGACAGGCTCCTGCCCCAAGTGGAGGAGTTTAAGTATCTTGGGGTCTTATTCACGAGTGAGGGGAAAATGGAGCGAGAGATTGACAGACAGATCAGAGCAGCATCTGCAGTGATGCGGACGTTGTACCAGTCTGTTGTGGTGAAGAGGGAGCTTAGTTCTAAGGCAAAGCTGTCGATTTACCAGTCAATCTACGTTCCTACTCTCACCTATGGTCACGAGCTTTGGGTAATGACCGAAAGAACGAGACTGCGGATACAAGCAGCTGAAATGAGCTTTCTCCATAGGATTGCTGGACTCACCCTCAGAGATAGGGTGAGGAGCTCAGTTATCCGGGAGAGGCTCAGAGTAGAACCGCTGCTCCTCCACATTGAAAGGAGTCAGTTGAGGTGGTATGGGCATCTGATTAGGATGCCTCCTGGACGCCTCCCACTTGAGGTGTTTCGGGCACGTCCCACTGGGAGGAGACCCCGGGGCAGACCCAGGACTCAGTGGAGAGACTATGTCTCCCAGCTGGTCTGGGAACAACTTGGTATCCTCTCTGAAGAGCTGGAGCAGGTGGCTGGGGAGAGGGAAGTCTGGGCTTCTCTGCTTGAACTGCTGCCTCCGCGACCTGGACCTCCGGAAAAGCAGTAGAAGATGGATGGATGGATGGATGGCGGCCCAAAAAAGCCTGAATTTGGGACAGCTTTTTAAAAAAGTTGTGATAAAAGTTGTGATGTTTTGAGAGTTTTTTTGTATTAAAAGTTGTGGGAAGAATTACACATTTTAAAACAGATGTCTTTTCCAGTTTACTGCAGTGATATTCTATAAAACAATACAAGAAAACCACAGGATTGTCAAAAATTTCCTATTAAACAGTCATTTGTAAATTAAGCAGAAACTTCTGCTATACAGAAAAACTCTTGTGCAACAGCAAATACAGACTTTAACACAATATCCATCACAACAGCTATGTAAATTGCATTGAATGCATGTTAAAGAGTAGAGATTTGGAAATTATTGGCAGCACCTTCATTTGAAAACTCCCTACGGTCCTCAACCACTCGGTACCGAGCACAAGAAAAAATAAATAATTTATTCTGTTGCTCTGTATTGTCTTTTGGAGTCTGTGTTTTTCTGGAAAAAAAAAATTACAGACAATATTCTCTCTCTTTCCGTGCCTAAGTCATACCTGTCTGTTGTGTGTCTTGACACACACATCTTTCATTGATGGGGGGAGCATTGGACCATGTCCAGACCAGAGAGTCACAGCTTTAAAGCTCATTGACAAGATGTAGTAATGATTTTACCTCTAAAGATGTATAAAATATTCAAGCACTGGTTGTAGTGTGAGTTGCTGTGCTGCCGCAGTGCTAACCACTCCGCCACCGCACTGCCAGCCCTGACCAACAGTGATCTGTGTAGAGTTTGCGTGTTCTCCCCGTGTCTGCGTGGGTTTACTCCGGGATTTCTCCGGTTTCCTCCCACATGCCAAAAATGTGCAAGTTAGGTTAATTGGCATCAAACTGGGGATTCTAAATTGTCCTTAGGTGTGACTGTGAGAGTGAATGGTTGTCTGTCTCTCTGTGTTGGCCCTGCAATGGACTGGCGATCTGTCCAGGGTGGACCCTGCCTCTCGCCCAAAGATGCTGGGATAGGCTTCAGCCCCCCCGCGACCCAAAAAGGATTAAGCGGAAGAAGATGGATGGATGGATGGATGGTTGTATTGTTAGACTTGCTTGTTTTGTTTGTGGTTTTATGGCATCTGTTCTCCCGCACGCTCCTGTGACGGGGTGCTTTTGGGGCAGGCGGACATTTTTCATCACAAACCCAGCGCTTCGTACACACGGTCAGGACATACTGTAGACACGGCGAGACGTCTACCGGCAGGCTGGGGGAGACGGAGGAAGGGAGGTGTTGGAAACCTCATGGGTGAGTGTTTTTTTTTTTTTAAACCACACATTCTGCTTTTGCTGATGTGTTCCGTTAATACTCACTGTAAACAGAGAAGTGAACAGGTGCAGCGATGCATTTGATTGGTTAGACTGAGCGTTTAGGCACCAGTCAGAAGCAAATTTGATTGGTGAAATTGGCAGAAATTGACAAGGATTGGCCAAAATTGCGGGAAATTTGCAGTGATTGGACAAAGTTGCAAGGCCACGCAATAGTTGTGCTGATTGGCTGATTTTGCGTGAATTGATATGATCCTAACATTGCAAAATCCTGGAGGGCCTGATATAGCCAACATATAACACTATATAATACTTAATTAACTTTCTGCTTGCTTCAGGGACTACAGATGGAAATTAGTGAGAATGCTATAATCTGGTACAGAGCATCTTTACCCCGTGTTTAATGTTTTTTTTTTTGTACATGGTCCCTGACAAATAAACCAATAAACTAAACTAAATAGAGAAACGTGTCAATTTTATGAGTACATCTTTGTAAATTTGTATGGAAAAAATTAACAAATTTATCACAAAGAGTGGCAATTTTATGGACCTCTTGCACAATGTAGAGTAACATACTTCCGCATCTCAGTCCACCAGCAGTTCTGGTTCCGCTTCCATTATGTTTTCCCATTCCTGGTGCTTTTTCATCAATAGATCAATTTTATCACCTTCACTTATCATTGTACATACTGGAAATAGTGTCCGGGCATATTCTTTTTTCTTTATAAAGTTCATGTTTCATATTTTTAATTGTTTTTGTAACCATACAGAGCCATTTAATGGTCCCCCCAGTTGCGTTAGCAGCTAGCAGCTATCGTGTTTGCTTATGTCTGTGCCATAAACCACAGAGTTGTGGCTAGTGAAAAGGCTGAGTGGCTAGTAACTTTGGAAAATCACTACCACAGTGGCTGGTGAGCAAAAAAGTTAATGTCAAGCCCTGGTCATAGTTATTTCATATTTGGATGCTGTGTGACATTATAGCTTATATTCAAACTCAGCTAGCACTAAACTTGATCATAAAGGCACCACAATGCAAGTTGAAAGGTTATGAGCTAGAATGTAAATTCGAAACTTGGTGACCTAGTGACCTAATTTCAGACCCTATTAATCCTCAACGTCAAAGTCATTTGACATTTGTTATGTGCCCAAGATACTGTTCTAACATGTGCACAAATTTCTTGCCCTTAGCTTTAATAATAATAATAAAGTCACTGTCGGCCAAAATCGATTTTGACCTTTCATGACTCTGTGCCCTTGACCTTTGACCTTGAGACCCCAAAAACATAGCAACACATGCTAAGTCTGAGGGTCAGCCTGAGGGTCAGACTTAGCCTGAGGGTCATCTATCCATGCCTCAACTCTGTCACCGTGGTAACAAGATGGCTGCTTTGCAACAACAGCAGTGTAAAATATGCAATTTTTAGCATTTCTGTTCTACATGTATCATCTAGTTGGTTGTACACACAGGAGGCTACTACACTCTATTTATCTCTGAACATGTGACTATGTTTTATACATAAATTACCATAAAATGCATTATTCTCAGTCAACATTAGCTAACAATGGCTAACATGAGAGTCAGAGTTCACTGGCTTGTTGCACTGAAACATGGTCAACTTGGGCAATTAAGAGTCTACCATATGGTTGCTAAGCTGTTCCAACATAAATATTATTTAAATGGCTTTCAGTCATTGAATTGACCATCTACTGTCTCATTAAAATAATGATTTTAATGCCATGGGGATGCATTTCTTTCTTCTGTTTTTCATTTTCACTTGTAAGAAGTTGCTGAAAATAGTTTGTGGGATGAAATCAGTAATGAGAATGATTCAAAACAATACACATTTATACCAGAAATTAAAAACGCTTAGCTGAAAGTACGCATTTCTTTAGAGCTCTTGCAGTACTTCTGTTTTTTCCTCTCATGGGTTTGTCAATAAACCACGAGAAGACATCTGATCCACTCTTTAAAAAAAGGCTACACCTTTTAAATAAGGAAGTTTCTGGGGAGATATACCGCACTGATGTAATTATGTAAAGCCAGAAATCTGAATAAAGCAAATACATGCATTTTACTTATATCCAAGTGAAACTGAGCTATGATCTTATCATTTAAAACTGCTGTTCACATGGGGATTTCAAGTCCTCTCAGAATTCTTCCACATCATGCAGCTTTGTATTTCACAGAGAGTGTCCATCCTGTTCCTATCCTCATCGTTCCTCAGTGTCCTCTACACATTACAATATGCACACAGAAATAACCACATCTTTACTAAGTTAACAGATTTATCACTGTCTTTGCTTACATTTTTTAAACTCTCTTGGGTTTTTCTAAAGTATCCTATACAGTTAGTAACTAAACTGGGCCCTTGGGTGCTATGATCTGCCTGCTGTAAACCCTTCCAGCAGCAGTGCTCAGAATAGCCGAGGAGCTCAAACAAGTCTGTCCTGCTTCTGCATTTCCCTCACATATCTCAGTTCTTCCAGTAAGATCTCCAGGAAGAAAGGAGGTAAACGTTCATGCTGAGTCAGAGAAGACACGTCGCATTTATGTATGCAGGAGAGACAAAGTTCAGTGAGATGTAGATATGACACAGATTTTTCTTATTATTATTTAAGACTTTTCTTAAAAGGGGCAGCTGCCATGGATTGAAATAGTCATATAACATATTATGTGTAATTTATAGATAATACAAAGTACAATAAGTATTGAAACTTTCCCATCACCTTTGACCCTCATTACACAGTTTAAAAATTTCCACTTCTGGGTCATGTGGTTTCTTATGAATTACTGTATGACCCATGCCTCTGTCACGTCTTGTTCTGATAAACATGTGAAACACTGTCTGAAATGGGAGAGGCATCTGACTCACTCGTAAAGGCACCATAATACAGATTTTGCATCTGTGTACAAATCTCCAGTCAACAGTGACTCTGAATCTGAAAGTAAACATGCAAAGTTAGATTTAATTTGGAGGGATTTGCACACAAAATAAATCCCAGTCCTTTCAGAGTAATTATTTTACAGAGTGAGGCCTGACCTTGCTGCTGTTTCTCTACAAGTATACAGCAGTTTTCAGGAGGCAATTAGATCACATTACAAGCTGAAGTGGGTTATTTTGTATTACACTAGTGCATTGCCTGTAGAAAGCAAGCATTTCTGGAGAAAACCGGTAGCCCACTTAGCCTTTACATGCCGAAATGTAGGCTGTCTTTGAAAATGGGACACAAATCTACGGTCCATATACCCAGACAGCCCAACAGTGACGCCATAGCTAACCGACCCAAACACCCAGACTCAAAATTTTAAAAATGAAGAGTCTGCACCGTGTCTCTTCTGTGCACCGCGCCAAAGCAGAGTGACGGCTAACAGCGGCAGAGGGGCAAACTTTTATTGATAATAACTGCATGTTTTGTCTGAACAGCTCCATAATTGAGGATGCACATCCTTGTAACTTTGGCCAAACAGGCACCAAATTTTAGGTCAGTTTGGCCAGCGGTTCGAGAGATATGTGAGGAATACACAGACAGACGTTCCAGGGACAAGAGTTGCAAATTAGCTAATAGCTATACACTCTGTGCAACACATCAGATTGATTGTCATTGATTAATTGTCTATGTTTATTGCACTGTCCCTGTCAAATAAACAAATCTATCTAACCTTGCATTAATAAGACATATTGTGTGCTGTGCATATTTCTGTGTACATATGTATATTTACTGCTCTTATTATCTTATCTTCTAAGTTAGTGTCTGAGTGTTGCTATCCCTCTGCTGTTGCAATCCTGGAATTTCCCCATTGTGGGCCTAATAAAGACTTATCTTATATCAAGGAACAGGCATGTGGTTTATTATAACAAAAATTTTAAAAATGTATATATATCGTTGATGAGAAGCAGCTGAATGCCGAACAACAGAATTAGTGATAGGGTGTTTCACTGATCCTGTATGCCTTCTTTAAATTGGAAGTATGCTGGTTCATGATAATATTCAAGCCCACCAGTCACCAAAAGGACACTGCATTAAACAAGGACGAATATCTGCAGAAACAGCATATGTAGTATATGCGGAAGAGCACTTGATTCACAAAGTACCGATCAATGTATGAGTACAGCAATGTTCAAATAATCGTCATGCTTTCTGTGAATTAACATTTAAGCAGTGATAAAGCAGACCAAAAGGAGAAGAGGGGGAGAAGTGTCTGGTGTTGGTATGGATTTACTGTGTCAGGTGACAAGGAGGAAGCAGCTTTTCAAACTGCAGCAGCAACCTTAAAGCTGCAGAGTGACAAGCCCAGGTTCACAGGAGAGAGGCATGAAAAAGAGAGTGGCCTTCCAGCCCTGACTGTGTGCGTCAGCATCGAGGGGGGGTACTCATTCATCTTGACCTGCTGATGTCTCTGGAGGTCATTTGCAGATTCTTATTAATAGCACAACAGCAGGACTTCTGTGCAATTAGATGCAGCTCTGAAATAAAGCTGTGCATTTTTCAACAAACGTGCACTGAACAGATCAAATGCTGACAGTTCATTAGTTTATTTCTCTCTGAAACTATTCACACCTTTGAGCATGTTCTGGCATTTAAGCTGCTCATATAAGGTTTCACGTGGATTTAGAATTACTGTAATGCTGGAATCCATGTTTCAAGATTCAAAATTCAAAGGGTTTATTATCAGGTGCACAGTTAAGAAATGCTACATTTCCTGAGCAATGACATTCTTATTTTGCTCTCCTAATGAATGCCAAGGTAATAGGTACAGAAACAACAATTCTAAGGTCATGACATGCTAATGGCAATTCTAGGTCATGACACAGTAACTTACAGTAACTCAGTCCTAATACTAATGGATGCTAATAACACACACACCAACACACAGTTAGGCAGTTAGGACTCCTTAAGCACACCTTAATACTAAATACTAAAACTAATGAGTACTAATAACACTATGTACAGTGTGCAAATAAGTATTGTGCAACCTGATGTGAACCTGAGATGGCATAGACCTATGTACAGTGGCAAATGAACATTGTGCTACGAGCATTGTATAATTACAAATTACAAATTAGTACCCGGTGCTAATTTCTGTAATGGTAGTACCAGAACTTTAAGTAGCAGCAGAGATGATATGGACATCAGACGGGTGAGACTATATCTACCGTACAAGTGAGCAGTGTGCGAATTTAGCAGCCGGTGTGTGAGTTCCTATATGCAAAGCTGTGTTACAGAGTTTTGGGAGTTGTTATCTGTTCAGGAGTCTGATGCAGTGGGAAAGGAGGAGTTCTTCAGTCTGGCTGTCCTGCATTTCACACTTCTGTACCTCTGGCCTGAGGGTAGAAGTGTGAACAGTCTGTGCTGGGGGTGGGTGGGGTCCAGGAGGATGGCGTCAGCTCTCCTTTGGACTCTGCGGTGGTAGATGCTCTGCAGAGAGGGAAGTGGAGTCCTGATGAGCTCCGCTGTCTTCACCACTCTCTGCAGGTATTTGCGGTCCAGGGCAGTAGTGGTGCCATACCACACAGTGATGCAGTTGGTCAGGATGTGCTCGATGATGCAGCTGTAGAAATTGTTGAGGATTCTGGAGGACATGCCAAACTTCTTCAGCATCCTCAGAAAGTACAGTTGCTGTTGAGCTCTCTGAACCAGCTCTGTGGTGTTGTGTCCACTTAAGGTCCTTGCTGATGTGGATGCCCAGGTATTGAAAGCTGCTCACCTTCTCCACCTCAAGCTTCCAGATGAACAGTGGCCGATGGGGTCTCCTCCTCCTTTTCCTCATCTCCACTATCATCTCCTTTGTCTTGTCCGTGTTGAGGGTGAGGTTGTTATCCTCACACCATGACACCAGGTTGGCCACCTCCCTCCTGTAGGATGCTTTGTCATCACCAGTGATGCATCCTATCACTGCTGTCTCATCCATGAACTTTAGGATGATATTGTCCTTGTGGGGGGCAACACAGTCAGGGGTGAAGAAGCTGTAGAAGATGAGGCTGAGAATACAACCCTGTGGGACACCTGTGTTTGTGATGATGCTGGCTGAGGTCCTGTTACCCATCCTGACAGACTGGGCCCTGCCAGTTAGAAAGTCCAGTAGCCAGTCGCAGAGGGTGGGGTGCAAGCCAAGTGAAGACAGTTTGTTGGTGAGTTTGTGGGGGATGACCGTGTTGAAGGCGGAGCTGTAGTCGACAAAGAGCATCCTAATGCAGGAGTCTTTATCTTCCAGGTGGGAGAGAGAATAATGGAGTGCTGCAGGGATGGCATCTGAGATGGACCTGTTGGGTTGGTAAGTGTACTGCAGGGGGTCCAGGGTGCCCGGTATGCTGTCCTGAATCAGGGGCAGCACCACTGTCTCGAAGCACTTCATGATGATTGGAGTGAGTGCTACCGGTCTGTAATCATTCAGACAGGTCGACGGGCTCCTTTTGGGGAGGGGGATGATGGTTGTCGTTTTGAAGCAGGAGGAGACTATGTTCTGGTTGAGGGAGAGGTTGAAGACTGCTGTGAGAATGCCGGTCAGCTCGGCAGCGCGTGCTCTGAGGGCCCGCCCAGGTTTGTTGTCTGGTCCTGCTGCCTTGCAGGGGTTGATATTACTCAGTGCTTTGTTTACCTGGCCTGGTGAGATTTTTATGGCCCTTTTCCATTAGTATCGCTTCTGTTATGACCCGAACGTCGGTTCTAATCGCGCTCGGGCTAAGCTATGTCTCGCTGCCGGCCTTGACAGCTGCGGGCGGTATTCTGGCCTCTCCGGGCTCTTATTGTGAAAGTGCTCGGTGGGGCTTCTGCCTGTCAATGGTCGGTCAGCTGAGTGTCATCATCGTCATTAGTGCTTTGTCAATTTAAGCCCAGCACTGGCGTCGGTAGGAGGCAGCAGTGTCTGGTCGCCAACCTGGTCGCTTATCTGGTCGCCAACCTGATTCACTTACCTGTTCACCCACCGTCACGTTGCGGATGCCTGGACTGTTTTCACACCTCGGCTGCCTTGGGCTTGACCGTCTTTCACCGGTACCAGTAAGTGTGCTACATTAGCCTTATTCCTCCCGGCGTGTATTGATCTGTAAGTCCCTGCCTTAGCAGCCAGTGTGCTATTATTACCAAGCCTGACTGTGTGTGACTGTCTCCTGCTCTGGACCTATAGTGTGCTGTATAGCCCTATGCCTCCTGTTCTGTGAAGAGTCTTGTCATTATCTCAGCAGCTTGTGTTATCACCCTTTTCACCGTAAATAAACTCACTGAAAACTCACTGGTGACTGTGTGCGTCTTATGCTGGCTCGTGAGGGCCAGCGCATGACAGTACACTGCTGCCAAAACAGTGTTACGGTGACGCCAACCCAAGACGCTATTCACCAGTGAGTTTGAGTTTTGGACGTTGCCTTTTCCCTGTCTGGGTCCTGTGTATGTGAGGAATGCCGTCACCGAAGAGTCTCGTGCTGACAGGTGTTTTGGAAGCCGTGGATGAGCTGCTCATCTCCGCTTCCCTGCTGGACTATGACCACGGCATACATTGGTACCTGGACGCCGCCGAAGATGTCCTCTGTAATCTCTCTCCCCGCTACGCCAACCACCCGGAAGTCGACGCGAGGAGGGAGGACATTGCCGCACAACGCGAAATATTCCTGATGATGGAGGAGGAACGCGGTATGAAGCAGAAGAAGAGGCACTCCTGCTCTTCGCCTATGGATCCTGATCCTGCCTTTGATCCGTTTCGGGAGTTCGCACCATCTGGGGGCCGGCGAAGGCGTCGGCGTCACGGCCGGGCGCATCTTCGGCAAGCTCCTGCTCCGGATCCAGTTCCGGGCCGCCGGGATGACCCCCTCAACCAGCCAGCTGCTGAGAGTGAACTGAGTCCTGCGCCGGTGGGCTCCGTTCTTGGATCCTTTTTTACCATCCAGCGAGCGAGGGAAGGAGCAACGTCTGCTACAGCTGACAACATCCTCCCCCCGGGAGACAGGCAAGTCCAAGTTCACTTTCCTATTGATAATAGTGATCTGTCTTGTCTGACTCCTGGGGGTGAAGCTCGGGGTTTGCGGCTCCCTGAGTCACTTTTCCCAGCTGTAGCCACTTATATTAAACCTGCTGCCTTGGTGTCTCCTCCTGCGGAGCGGTCCTCGGCGTCAGTCCCACGCCGTCGAACAAGGGGGAGGCCTGCAGCTCTGGGAAATATCCCGGCCCTGCAGCCTTGCTTTGGACAGAGCAGAACGGACTGCAGTGAGGAGCCAGAGCCGATGAGAGAGCGTCCCCAGGCTTCCTCAGGGACGCAGCCCGAGTCAGCAGGTCCAGGGTCCTCTGCCCCCACGCCATACGGGTTATTGGCGTGGACGCCAGCGCGTGAGGATCCAGCTGCAGAGACCATCAGGCCGGCTGTGGAACCCGACACAGCCGAGTGGGAGCCCGACGACGAGCTTCTCCTTGAACCTGGATCAGCGAAGTCCTGGACGGCTCCAGAGCCCGAGTGCAGGCAAGTGCTCTTTCTTGTTTTCCTGTATGGTGTATTAGAGCATTTTTGCCTGCCTCATGGGGAGGCGAGTGAGGGGCAGCCGTCCGCTGCACCCGAGCTCGTCTCGCTGGGCTCTGGCGCTGCCGGTGGAACTGATCCCGGTCCTCTCCTGTTTTCTGAGCACCTCCACAGCGTTACCGGTCCGGAGCCAGTCAAGGTCACGGGACTGGGGGTTCCAGGTTCGGAGATGGAGGTCGTCGCCGGAGCAGTCCTGACCCGGTCGGGGTCCGACGCGTGGGCCGAGGTGACCCGGTCGGGGTCCGACGCATAGGCCGAGGTGACCCAGTCGGGGTCCAACGTGGGTGCAGCGGTGACCCAATCGGGGCCCATCCTGACCCAGTCGGGGTCCAACGTGGGTGCAGCGGTGACCCAATCGGGGCCCGTCCTGACCCAGTCGGGGTCCGACGCATGGGCTGAGGTGACCCAGTCGGGGTCCAACGTGGGTGCAGCAATTACCCAATCGGGGTCCGACGAGGTTCAGTCGGGTTCCGACTCAGGTGTGGCTGTAACCCAATCGGGGTCCGACGAGGTCCAGTGGGGGTCCAGCGCAGGTGCGGCTGTGACCCAATCAGGATTCGAGGGGGTCCAGGTTTTTGGTTGTCCCCCTCTCAGGAGCCACCAGCTGGGGGCCATTAGTGGGTTTTGTTTGGCAGATCGGCGCTCTCCTGTTTTGTTGGTTTCAGGTGAGCGGCTGCATGCAATCCTTCCACGGTCCTGTTGGTTGTGGGATGCGGGTCGGCCACCCGAGGAACTGCCTGGTGCGTTCAGCGTCTTGGGTTGGCCACCCAATAAACTGTGTGTGTTACGGGGTGACCTGGTTCGGCCACCAGAGGACTTGTTTCTGGGGGCCCGGGACTGGGGCAGGCCACCTGACCATGTACTGTGGGATTTTCTGTGGGCCCATATGGTGCCAAGTCATGTTTAGTACGTCTAGCAATTTTTGTTGTTTCACGTAATCATAGTCATAGTCAAGTCTAAGCAATTTTAGATTGCCTCTTGTTCTTTTTTGTAAGCCATAGTCATAGTCAAGTCTAAGCAATTTTAGATTGCCTCTTGTTTTTTTTTTCCTTGTAAGCCAAAGTCATAGTCGTAGTCAAGTTTGAGCAATTTTTGATTGCCTCTTGTTTCTTTTTTCTTGTGAGCCACAGTCATAGTCTTAGTCAAGTCGGAGCAATTTTTTGATTGCCTCTTGTTTTGTTTTTTTTGAAGGCCATAGTTTAGTTATAGCCAAGTCAGAGCAATTTTGGATTGCCTCATGTTTTTTTTTCTGGGAAAGCCACAGTCTTGCCATAGCCAAGTTAGGTCAGGGCAATCTGGTTTGCCCCATGTGTTTTGCAGTACTTAGTTTGGTTTTGTTTTTGCTATTGTTCTTTTCTCCCCTCTTCTTTTTGAGGGGCTATGGTCAAGTTTTGTCTTTGTTGTTTTGTTCTCCACTCCTTCTTGAGGGGCTATAGTATGGAGGTTTTTGTTCATAGTTTCCAGGGGTTTACTTGTATTTTTGGTCTCGTGTGTGTTTGTGTTTTCATAGTCGCCGTGTTTAGCACGTATTTCTTTTGTGTCCATAGTTGCAGTCATGTATTCTTTTTATAGTCATGTTTTTCCACAGTTGGTCATGTATTTCTTTCCTTTGTTTTTTTTCCCAGAGTCATGTGTTTGTATTTATTTCTTGTTGGTTTCCATAGTTATCGTGTGTTTCCATGTATTTCTTGTATGGTTTTCTTGTTTGGTCTTTGTCTTGTTCTTGGGTTGGTTCTCTCCCTCCGCACCTGTCCCCCAATCTCCCACCCTGGGGAGGCGGGGGGGGGGCAGGGTGGTTCCTTGGGGTGTTCGGAGTCCGCCCGTGGAGGGAGGGTACTGTTATGACCCGAGCGTCGGTTCTGATCGCGCTCGGGCTAAGCTATGTCTCGCTGCTGGCCTTGACAGCTGCGGGCGGTATTCTGGCCTCTCCGGGCTCTTATTGTGAAAGTGCTCGGTGGGGCTTCCGCCTGTCAACGGTCGGTCAGCTGAGTGTCATCATCGTCATTAGTGCTTTGTCAATTTAAGCCCAGCACTGGCATCGGTAGGAGGCAGCAGTGTCTGGTTGCCAACCTGGTCGCTTATCTGGTCGCCAACCTGATTCACTTACCTGTTCACCCACCGTCACGTTGCGGATGCCTGGACTGTTTTCACACCTCGGCTGCCTTGGGCTTGACCGTCTTTCACCGGTACCAGTAAGTGTGCTACATTAGCCTTATTCCTCCCGGCGTGTATTGATCTGTAAGTCCCTGCCTTAGCAGCCAGTGTGCTATTATTACCAAGCCTGACTGTGTGTGACTGTCTCCTGCTCTGGACCTATAGTGTGCTGTATAGCCCTATGCCTCCTGTTCTGTGAAGAGTCTTGTCATTATCTCAGCAGCTTGTGTTATCACCCTTTTCACCGTAAATAAACTCACTGAAAACTCACTGGTGACTCTGTGCGTCTTATGGCTGGCTCGTGAGGGCCAGCGCATGACAGCTTTGGCCTTACTCACTTCTACTCGACTCGCTTTCTAGCCTTTTCCACTGTACCCAGCACGGTTTAACAGGCGCTATTTTCGTACCTGTTCGAGGGCAGGGTACAACCGTGCTGAAGCGAGCCGAGACGTGACGTCAACAGACTACGAGCCGCTGATTGGTCAGGGCGTAACGTCACGAAAGCGTCCGTTTTCAGTGGAATCTTTACGACCGCCATTTGCAATATTTCACGGACTAACTCGGTCACGAAGTAAATACGATATTAATACAGACAGCGTTGTAGGTTTTGCGGAAATCTACACCGTGGTCCAACGAAGAGGTGCGGGGTTTTCTCTGCTTGGTGGCAGAGCCACAGTGAGAGGAGCGACCCGGACCGATACAGATGCAGCCCAGCATAGAACCGGACTATGGACAAGCTGAAGACGAACGTGAGAGAACCATCGATGGTGAGTGATTTGTAATAATGTGCATCTATTCGCTTATTTATCCTGTTGGTGGTAAGCTCACTTTTTTTGAGCGTGCTGGCTAACGAGTTTTAGCTAGTAGCTAGCTAGTACCAACTGCTGATTTGCGCTTGTTTTCTCCTAAGTATTCGCTTGTGAGAGCAAAACGATGAAATATGTTAATCCTGGTTAAAGTCCTGGTTTGTGTACGTATTGCACTTTGGTGCTGCGCATTAAATTGTGTGCAATTTAATGCTAGAATGTGTTTCCACATGCCAGGGTTTAGCCTCCCTGTTTATATTGTGGATACTGGTGAAATGGACCACAGGAGCCAAAATCTCAACAATATAAAAGTGCTTTTTCAAACCAGTGATTTATAAAGCCATTCATATAATTTTCTAAAGCGTCAGAATAGACCCACACACCTATTCTGTGGATTTTCCATAAAAGGTGCTGGAACAGTATTGTGCTGTTCCACCATAAATCCCTGGATTGATAATGTACTTGTACAGAGTGGATCCTGCGGTGCTTGTCAGGGAAACAAAGCATTTTTGTCACATCCCACCACTGACTTTCATAAGTGTATTTCCCTAATACAGGTACATCTCCAAAAATTAGATTGTCATGAAAAAATTCAATATTTTTTGACACTCATTTCAGAAAGAGAAATCCATATATTATATTGATTCATTACACAGACAGTGATATATTTCAAGCATTTATTTATTTTAATTTGGATGATTATGGCTTACAGCCCCTGAAAACCCCAAATTCAATTTGGCAAAAAATTAGAATATTACATAAATAAACTTTAAAAAATAGTTTTTAAATAGAAATGTTGGCCGCTGAGGTGTTGGTTAATATGGGCTGTAGCCATAATCATCAGTATTAAAATAAACACTTTCAATATATCACTGTCCCTGTAATGAATCTATATATGGGTTTCACTTTCTGAAATGAGTGACAAAAATATTGAACTTTTTCATGATATTCTTATTTTTGAGA
Organism: Pholidichthys leucotaenia; assembly: GCA_020510985.1. Classification (NCBI taxonomy): domain Eukaryota; kingdom Metazoa; phylum Chordata; class Actinopteri; order Cichliformes; family Pholidichthyidae; genus Pholidichthys; species Pholidichthys leucotaenia. Next base: position 398,154,054 of record CM035844.1, on the reverse strand, counting down.
TGTGCCTGTATAAGTGTTGAACTTGCTTGAAACTAACCACCATCCATTTCTGTTGTTCATCTAGGCAAGAGGAAAGCAGCCGCCCCACAGCAGACTTCGCCACTGTGGAACGTACTGAAATCCTTTGCTTTTATAGGTAAAGTGTCAAAACCAAAGTAGCACAATTTCCACTTAATATAAAAGGGACTGAACTGAGATTTATTTGATTGTGTGAGTATTAATTACAGAATAATTGAAAAAAAATGGCGCATCAACTGTAAAATAAACCGCTTGTTAATGTATTTATTTTTTTGTCAGATCACTTGTGATCCTTTGTGAGTTATGTTCACAACTATATCTTTTGGGGAATGGCAGTTGTTCAGTCATCAATATAATTTAGTTTATATGTGTAGTTTATACTCTATCATCAATAAACTCATGCAGTAACAGGACACATTACAAATATTTGAGACCCATTGTTGTGCATCCTTTTATATTTTAGCAATACAAGTACAAAACACCGCCCACACTTGAAGCCAGGGCAAGAAGAGACACTTTTACATTCAAGACAAACTTTTATTGATAAAAACTCCATATTTTGACTGAGCGACTCCATACTCGGTGATGCACACCTTCAGTTAAAGTACTATATTCCATTCAAGTGAATGTATTAATTGATTCTGATTGCTGAGGCCACAGTAAAAACAGATGATTTTAAATGTAACGCAGCCCTTGTAAAATCGACTTTACATCAGTGCAGCTACATGAAAATTGTGGTTAAATACAACAACAAAGTACTTTATTGTCACATTGGAATTGGAATCTCTCCTGTTTTGTTTTTCTTTTGAATTCTTGGATGGAATATGGGTGGGCAATATAAGCTGCAGCTTCAGCCATCACCCATTTCAGATAACCTATGTTGAACTGTATAATCAGAGGAGTTATTGTTTAATTTGACCTTGTTAGATTTTTTCCCCTTTGTTATATTATTCTGTTTTCTTTTAATCTATCCGAAATAAAGATTCATTCATTCACCTTCCACCACTGGCTTTTAGCAACAAGTGTATTTCCCAAATGTGTTTTAAACTTCCTTTATTTAACCACCACCCATTTCTGTCTTTTGTCTAGGCAAGAGGTAAACAATCCACCCCAAACTGGACCTTGCGTTACTATTTACAGAGATGCAGGCCTAAGATCTGCTGATCTGAGACCAGTGTGAGCTGCACATCCCAGCTGCTGAGTGACCCAGTCTTACAGTTTGAATTTTGCACATTCTGAATAATCTGGAATTTGCTGCTGATTGTAATAAACAATTTAGTGACTTATGTGTTTGCATCATGATTTCTATTTTTGTCTGTTTGTTCCGGCCCCGGATTATGAGCTGCATTTTGGTGTGCAATAACTGATGTTTGACACATCTTTAATGTCCTTGCTTTTGACTTTAATGCATCAAACACCGTAAAGACTGAAACATATCAAACACAAGAAACATTATTTTAGCTGTGGACACAAAATTCTAGTATTACAGAAATTAAATCATACTGCATACACACAAATGTAAACATTTATTCAAAAACATAACAATAAAATTGACTAGAACTAGGCATCCAGTAAATAATGAAGGATTGCCAGATTTGCACTTCTAAAAACTACTAAGGCCATGTAGGCCGGGAATTGTAGCAGTGACTGACCAGAATAATACTGCATTTACTTCAAGTCAAAAATACATCCCTATTCACAAAATGAAGCTTCAAAAATTACTTTTTCACAACTATTACAGTTTTTTGCACATGCATGGAGACTAGGTGAAATGTTACATAGGCATGGATTACCACTGACAGTCACATGGTCTAGTCACACTTCAACAAACTTCAAAAACATCATCATCTCTCAAACAACCTACAAAATATCGGGTAGATAATTGGATATGAGGAATTATTTCATCATTATGACAGTTTCACCCTACCTGGGCTGAGGTAAACCGCTGGATGGCTTGGATTTTGTTTTAGCCAGCCATGCTCAATCTGTCCGTTGCCATATGCTGCTGGACAGGAAGTCTCAAATCGTCTACTTCCTGTTGTGAATAATACTTATACTTCATGTATTTTTGATGGCAAATTATTTCAATAATTCTTAAATCTCAAAGGACAAATTTCCAAACCTAGGTTTTAAAAGAAAATATGGAGGGAATAAATAAATAAAAGGTAGGGAGTTCCCAAGGGATTCCCCAGAGGTCAAAGGTCATTTCCGGGTTGGGGGTTCCCCCAGACACAAAGTAAACAACTTTTGACTGGCACACAGAGCCAGGCTGTGAGTATATATACCTGCCAAAACTAATCTTTGGGAGGCATTGCTGTACAGCCAAAGGTCAAATACTAGAAAGGATGTCACTGTTGACATACAGTATATAGCGGGGAAATTACAACAGTCACAAGAATTGCCATGTTTCTCACATGGATCAAACAAACACAGCTGCTGCCGTTACACTGTTAATACACTGGTGGGAAAAGAGTCAATAGTACAAACCATTAATGGGTGACCTTGAAAATAATGGCTCATTTTTAAGAAAAGTAACCAAAACAATTATTTAAAAAAAAAAAAAAAAAAATTTATTAACTGAAGACTGTATTGTTGGATGTGCCACCGCAGAAGACCCTGCATACTTTAGTGATAGTACCAGTATATGGAGGAATTCTGGGTCATATTAGCATCTACTCTTCATCATAATGGGTTTGGGAGGGGTGTCCAATCATGTGCCATGGAGGGCCAAGATCCTGCAGGCTTTACCTCCAACCAGTGTCTTCAACAGCAGATTCCACTGAACTTCTTCCACTGACTGCAGATCAGTGAAAACACCTGCTGAAGAGACTGGGTAGAAGAGAAGCTGCAGGGTCTTGGCCCTCCATGACACATGATTGGACACCTGTGGGTTAGAGTTTAATGGGATTTAACATTTTAACACAAACTGCTTTATGGTTCATAATCCTGGTGACAGACTTAGACCAAACCAAAAGTGATTTCTCAAACTGCTGGATTGTTCTTAGACAGCTTTTCCAATCTGTCAGTATTAAATTTATGTCACATGGTGGTAACCTTCACATATAAAAAAGAGACATCTGCAAAAACTTCAGAGGTTTATTGTCAGTGCAATACTACATGAATGCATGTATAGTACATTGTTGATGCAGAGAATATATATTTCTACAGTACATGTATCTAGTAAATCAAGCATTTTCCATGTAACCTTGTGACTGCATTATTTTAATTGCTTTTAATCCTAGATCAAGTTTGTTTTGGCCTAAAATGCATTATAACTGTCAAATATATCTTATTATACCTAACTCAGTACTGTTTACTTTTTGAATATATATTTTGTGGCTAATATAGTTATTAACATGGCGATCAAGTTGTGTCAGCTTATCATTTTTTTGCTGTGACACCACCTCAGACTCAGTGCAGCTGGAGCAGGTACGTCCCATGATGTCTCAACAGTCTCTCCATGATTTTCACGCAGATCAGAGCAATTTTTTTTCCCACAATATTTTTATTGAACCTTTTTTTTTTTTACAAACATAGCACACACAGTCAGACACTAACACAAAAGTAATTTAAAAACTAAAAAGAACAATAACAAAATAACAAAAAAAGGGTAATATAAACAACAACAGCCATTAACAAAAACAAGTCGACAACAATGCTCCTCTGTTTAGTCTAGGTAATCTTTTACATAAGAATACATAATATACAGTACATTCACCAATTCACAATTTGCAAGGTCCACACATATAATTCACCTTCTTCTTCAGAAGTTATGTTTAATTTCTTTACATAATCAGTGAAAGGTCTCCATATATACCGGTTACGGTTCCGCCGGACCGGTGGCGCCATACGAGTAGGCTGCCCGTTGCAACAGCCTTTTTTTATCTTCCTTCTTCTTTCTACACCTTTCACTCTGTATATATATCACGGACGCACGGATCGCCCCGGGGGTCTCCCGGGTCGGCGGAGAGCCACGGTTTGCAGCGGGAGACGTTACAGCGGGGAGGAGCTAGTGCTAGCTAGCACTTGGCCGCCGCCCGGTGCTAATGGGAAACTCGACATACCGGGAGCTGTAGGGAAAACGACGCGGGTGCCGGGCTGGAGTTTAGGCGGTGTGCAAGAAATATAAGACAGAATAATAAAGAGCGATGGCAAGAACCAAGCAGACTGCCCGTAAAATCTACTGGAGGAAGAAGCCCCCCAGGAGACAGCTAGCCACCAGGGCTGCTCGGAGAGGCGCTCCGGCCACCGGCAGAGTGAAGAGGCCTCGCCGTCACAGGCCCGTGGCTCTGAGAGAGATCTGTCGCTACCAGAAATCCACGGAGCTGCTCATCCGTAAGCTGCCCGTCCAGCGCCTGGTGAGGGAGATCGCTCAGGACTTCAAGACCGTCCTGCGTTTCCTGAGCTTCGCCGTCATGGCTCTGCAGGAGACCAGCGAGGCCCACCTGGTGGTCTCTTCTTCGCTAAGGGGGTCACCATCATGCCCAAAGACTTCCAGCTGGCCCGCCGCATCTGCGGAGAGAGAGCTTAGACTTTCTGCTGCACATTCACCAACCAACCATAATGCTCTGCACTGTGTGTCTATATATATACATTTATAGTAATATGGACATATGTCTACTAGATGTTGTTTTTTCTTGCCTTCTGATTGTTGCTCTGAGTGTTGCTCTCCCTGTGCTGTTGCAATCCTGAAATTTCCCCATTGTGGGACTAATAAAGGCTTATCTTATCTTATCTTATCTTATCTTATATATTCTCAAACACATTTTCCTTTAATTTCAGTATATATGTTATTCTTTCTAGTGGAAGGTTTGTTAACATCTGTCTTAACCACTGAGTCACATCTGGTCTATGAGTCTTTTTCCACAGTAATGCAATACATTTTTTGGCATTAAGCAAACTGAGGTCTATGAATGTTCTTTCACTCTTATTAAAGTTATGTTTTTCTGGATACAGACCCAACAAAAACAGTTTAGGGTTCAATGTGAATTGTTTTGAAATTATTTTTTCAATTGTTACCCTCACCTCTTCCCAAAACATTCTAATTTTTCTACATTCCCATAAACAGTGAAATAGGGTTCCTTTACTTAGATCAGAGCAATTTTTTGCACAGGAAATAAACGTTTCTACAGACATTCTTAAGCTCTATAACCACTGATCGTTTGTGAAGCTGTGTTGACATCAGTGACAGGCTGTGCTGAACGCCAAACTGACCGTTTGAAGCGGTAATTTTCCCACAACAGAGCCATCTGAAACACACACAGCGCACATATTTTAGTACCTAACAGTGAAAACTTGCAGAGATTACAGTGTAGTACGACGTACTTATAGCAAACTAGCATTGGCAACATTAGCTTACCGTCATATATGACCTAGTTTGTATCCTCACGTCTTCGGCTCTCCCAGAAGCTGCAGAACTATTCCAGAGTGTTTCGTCTCACTGCCCGTACCCTTGTCTGGCGGTCCTTTTTGGCATTTACGGTGAAAAAAGCCACAGACCGAGGAGTCGCCTTGTACAGCCGCCATGTTATGTTTGGCTTGGGTCGCGTGTTTTACGTCACAGGAGTGTGGCGCCGCCTTGCTGTAAAAAAAATCCCGCCCACCACAGCTTCACCCCGCTTTACCCAGCTGCTATGAAGACACAACCGCGGCCGAACCGAGTAGTAACGAAACGAAACAAGGCGAGGCAAGCTGGGCTAGTGGAAAAGCGGCTTTAGTGGAGAAGGGAGGAGGAAGTGCGTGAGTGTGTGTCTCTTCTCTTCTCTGTGCTGTAGCTGGTGGTCTCAAAGCGGGTGTAAAACATGTTGAGATCATCCAGCAGGCTGTCTGTGGAGCTAGTGGTGTTGTTGTTGGTCCTCTTGTAGTCTGTGATGTGTTGCAGGCCTTGCCACATGCGCCCCAGGTCAGGAGTGGAGTAGAGGCTGTCTAGCTTTTCCCTGTAATGCCTCTTGGCTTTTGTTACAGCCTTTCTCAGTCCATACTTTGCAGTTTTGTACTCAACCTCACAGCCTGATTTAAATGCATGAGAGCGATCACAAAGCATCTGACGTACCTGACTGTTGATCCAGGGCTTCTGGTTGGGGAACTTCCTGACCCGTATGGTGACATCCCACTCTGTGCAGGCAAAACAGTCTTGTAGGGTGCTCTCAGTCTCTGGAGTCCAGCGCTTAATTTGCTTAATAACAGGGTTTGTTTGTTTCAGCTTTTGTCTGTAGGCTGGGTACATAAACAGTGAGATGTGATCTGACTGTTCGAAGTGGGGGCGGGTTGCCACTCTGTAGGTACCACGTATGTTGGAATGCACATGACCCAATGTGCTTTTATCGCGGGTGTGAATGTCCACATGCTGGTAATATTTGGGGAGTACAGTCTGTAAATTGCACTGGTTAAAGTTGCCAGCAACAATAAAAACAGCATCAGGATGTTTCATCGCTACTGCACTGATGACATCATGGAGTTTGTTTAGCGCTACTGTGTAGTTGCTTTGCAGGCAGATGTAAACAGCAGCCAAAAACACAGCGGTAAATTCCCTCAGTAGATAATAGGGACGGTATTTCAGCAGTAAAAACTCCATGTCGGGCGAGCAGTGCTTGTTGATGGTTTGTACATCTCCGTGCCACCAGTGGTTTATAAATACACTCTCCACCCCTCGTCTTACCAGAGTCTCCTGTTCTGTCTGCCCAGTGTGTTGAGTGTGTTTGTAGCTGAATAGCGCTCTCCAGGACTCTGTCTGAAAGCCAGGTCTCGCAGAAAATTAGGGCACAGCACTCTCTTGTCTCCCGCTGGTCTTCAATCCTTGCTCTTAGTTTGTCTAGCTTATTTTCCAAAGACTGCACATTTACCATTAAGAGACTGGGTAACGGTGGCTGGTTGGAGTGAGCCTTTAGCCTAGCATGTAGCCCTCCTCTCTTGCCTTGCCTTCGGCCCTGCCTCCGACGCACTCTCTTGGGGTCAGCATGCTCATGCGGGCTCAGTGCTTCAGGGCCTTCCTGGGGGTGCTGATGATCACCACGGGGGCGGACGATGTATTGCAGGTTGGGTAGTATAAAGCCAGTAAACTCCGTGTGGCTGCTTGACTTGGCAATATCCAGTAGTGTCTGTCGGTCGTATGTTAGCAGTGCATGACCTCCATGCACTGTTGAAAGAACAGAAACTATGCAAAAAAGGAGAAAAGTCGGCATTGACGTTCGTCAACTGTGGGCACCATCTTACAATTCTACATTCTAAATAGGCTCTTTCTCAGCCTATTTAGAATGATATGGCAAGGGAAGTAGGGAACAAAACAATCTAGATACATATTAAAAAACACAAAGTAGGTTTGGAATTTAATAAAATAGGATCTGCCAGTAATCAGTATATAAAATATGGTCCTAACAACATGAATTCTCTCACTGTTTAATGGGGTCCTGTAGTTGGGGAGTGGTTGTATAGGAACAGGGATGTAAAGTCTAGGGCCCTATTTCAGAAAGCAAGTTGAGTGAGAATTTAGAGATAGTTTCCTTCAGCTTGTCTCAGCTAACTTAAACCTGCTTTCAGAAACAGGGCCCTGACCTGAGATGTGAATCCAAACCAGAAGTGACACAAGCATGTATTCTATCTAATATTTTGCAGGTGGAAGCATGGTAGCAAATGAAGTCTTTCCAGTTATAGAAGTCTTTAATTAACCGCATGTAAGGATTAATATACTGTGACACTAGCATGTTGTATCATTGCATTTCAGTGAACCTATAACCAAGTGACACCAATCCTCAGGGTAGGAGCATTATACCAAATTAACCACACCTGTGGATGCACTATACAGTGGTGTGAGAAAAGTGTTTGCCCCCTTTCTGATTTCTCATTTTTTTATGTTTGTCACACTTAAATGTTTCAGATCATCAAACAAATTTAAATATTAGACAAAGATAACACAAGTAAACACAAAATGCAGTTTTTAATTGAAGGTGTTTTGACATATTGCTGGACCCAGGGAACACACACACAGGCTCGAGTGAAATTCAATAATCTTTATTGTAACCAACAGAGGGTGTGTGGGTGCGTGTATGTGTTGTGTGAATGTGATGATGATGAACGTGCAGCAGCCGGGGGCGAGACAGAGCGCCGTACAGCCTGGCAACCCTAGAACAGAGCCAAAGCACAGACGTTAGTTTCTTCCACGTCACAGTCAACTGAATAATGACTGGGGCTTACTTGTAGGTGGAATGATGCGAGCGCAGGTTCAGCCCAAGGGCTCCAGCCAGGAAGACAGTGTCTGCAGGGCACTCCCGGTGACGAGCGGTGAGGTTAGGAGAGGCGAGAGGAAATGTTCCGCCGCCGTGGAGAATTGGTTCCGCCGCCTGAGGAATCCACCTGTGCACAGGTGAGAGCCTGAGAGAAAAGGTGAGTAGCGTGATGCTTACTTGTTGAAGAAAGTTCTTCCAAGACAAAGTGGTGATCTGTGCGGAGACAGACGTGAGGGAGACGAAGGTCAGGGAGAAATGACAGATGGCTCCGTGCCGAGGCTCCAGGCAGAGCAGGCTATAAGGCCCGTGAGTGATTGGCCACAGGTGTGCGCGCAGCTGAGGCAGGTGACGGCCCAGAGTGAGTCATGACAGTACTCCCCCCCCCCCCCGAGCAGCGTCTCCTGGCGCTGGCCTACCTGGGTGTGTCTGATGGAAGTCCTTGATGAGGTGCTTGTCCAGCACGAATGATGGACGCACCCAGGACCTCCACTCGGGGCCATACCCCTCCCAGTCCACCAGGTACTGCAGGCCGCGACCCCGGCAGCGGACGTCCAAGATGGAGTTGACCCTCCATGCTGGGTTGCCGTCGATCAACACTGGCGGGGGTGGTGCCTTGGGAGGGGGGCAGAGAGGGCTGGAGACGATGGGCTTGACCTGTGAAACGTGGAACATAGGACAAACACGGAGAAAGGGGGGGAGAGCCAGGCGCACAGCCGCAGGGTTAACCACACGAACAATAGGGAAGGGCCCAATAAAACGCTGAGCCAGCTTCCTCTTTTCAGCCTTCAAAACAATGTGTTGGGTTGACAACCATACCTGCTGACCCACCTGATACTGAGGAGCAGGTCTTCTGTGTCGGTTCACTGTCCTTGAGTTGCACTCCGCCGTGCGTAAAAGGGCCCGGCGCGTAGCAGTCCAGAGCCGACGACAGCGCCTCAGGTGGGCATGGATGGAAGGCGAGGCCACCTCCCCCCTCCTCCTCGGGAAACAACGGGAGATCATAGCCCAGTGACGCCTTGAAGGGTGACATGCCGATTGCCAAGGACAGGGTCGAATTATGGGCGTATTCGATCCATGGCAGATGGCTGCTCCAAGACGAGGGGCTGGAGGCGATGACGCAGCGCAGAGTGGCCTCCAGCTCCTGACTGGCCCGCTCGCACTGCCCGTTGCTCTGAGGGTGATGACCAGAGGACAGGCTCACCGTCGCCCCCAGGGCTTTGCAGAAACTCCTCCATACGCGGGACACAACAGTGTCCTTGGGAATCCCGTGAGGACGCATGATGTGCTGCACCAATAGGTCCGCCGTCTCTCATGCCGTTGGGAGCCCATGTAAAGGTACGAAATGGGCGGCTTTAGAAAAGTGGTCCACAATGGTGAGGATGGTGTCGAAACTGTTGAATGCCGGGAGACCAGTTACAAAGTCCAGGGCGATGTGGGACCATGGTCTTCCAGGAACCGGCAACCGATGGAGGAGGCCCGCCGGTGGTGATAATGATGTCTTCCCGGTGGCGCACTGGGGACAGGCGCGGACATAATTGATGACGTCATTCCGGAGGCCCGGCCACCAGGACAATCTCTGGAGCAGCTCCACCAGGCGGGTAATCCCAGGGTGGCAGGCGAGCTTGGACGAGTGGGCCCAGTGGATCACGTCACCCTGGACAGCAGATGGGACGAATAGTCTCCCAGCAGGCCCTCCGCCTGGATCCAGCTCAGCCTCCTGCGCCCTCAGGACCTTGTCCCTGATGCCCCACGAGAGGTCGCCCATGATGCACGAAGCAGGAAGGATGGTGTGCTCATGCCCCTCAGAGACCTCCGAGGCAAACTGCCTAGACAGGGCGTCAGGTTTGGCGTTCTTCGTCCCGGGGCGGTAGGTGATGATGAACCTGAAGCGCCCGAAGAACAAGGACCAACGAGCCTGACGGGCATTCAGGTGTTTAGTCGTTCTCAGGTACTCCAAGTTCTTGTGGTCGGTCCACACCACAAAGGGCTGCGCGGCCCCCTGCAGCCAGTGACACCACTCCTCCAGCATGACCTTCACCGCCAGGAGTTCTCTGTCGCTGACATCATAATTCCTCTCCGTGGGGGACAGCCGCCGAGAGAAGAAAGTGCAGGGGCGGATCACCCGTCCACTGGAGAGCGCTGTGACAAGACTGCCCCCACCCCTGAGTCAGAGGCATCCACCTCGACCAGACACTGGAGAGCGGGATCCACCTGCGTCAGGACCCAGGAGGATGAGAATTCAGTCTTCAGGGCCGCAAAAGCCGCCGCAGCCTCCTCAGTCCACCGGAACGTCACCCTGGGGGAGGTGAGAAGGGTCAGGGGGAGAGCGATCATGCTATACTTGGGGACAAACCATTGGTAAAAATTGGCAAACCCCAGGAATTGTTGCAGCTGCTTCCTCGATGGGGGGGGGGGGGGGGGGGGGGCAATCCACCACCGCTTTAACCTTCCCAGGGTCCGGGATGACCTGGTTGTGTAAGATAATAAATCCTAGAAAGGAGGTCTTCTCAGTGTAGAACTCGCACTTCTCTGCTTTAACGAATAACTTGTTATCCAGGAGCCGTTGAAGGACCCGTCTCACATGGACCTGATGCTCCTCCCATGACTGGGAGAAGATCAAAATGTCATCCAGATAGATGAAGACGAAGGACCTGAGGAAGTCCCGGAGAACGTCGTTAATCAAGCGCTGGAAGACAGCCGGAGCGTTGGTTAGCCCAAACGGCATGACGAGATATTCAAAGTGGTTGCTTGGGGTCCGGAAGCCCGTCTTCCACTCGTCGCACTCCCGGATCCGCACGAGGTGGTAGGTGCTGCGGAGGTCCAGCTTCATGAACCAGGAGGCCCCCTGGAGGGAGTCGAAAGCAGACTCCATGAGCGGGAGAGTGTACTTGTCCATATGGCCATATGGAGGCCATATTGGCTCTCCTGTCAGCTCTTGGGTTGCATTTGAATGCAGAAAAGAGCTGCCTGGTTCCAACCAGGGTTGCCGAGTACTTGGAGCTCACCCTGGATTCAGTTGCCATGGGGGCGTCCCTGACTCCAAAGAAGAGGCATGCTGTCAGGAAATGCATCAAGAGCTGCATCTCACACAGGACTGTGTCAGTGCAGCAGTGCCAGAAGGTCTTGAGCCTCTTTGCTGCAGCTGCCCAGGCGGTGCCGCTGGGTCTTTACATACTCGTCCTCTTCAGCGGTGGTTTTGCGCTTCAGAAGGTGGTTTTGCCCAGAGACAAAGGCGGACGCTAGTTCTCCCGAAGGAGCCTCATGGTTCTCAGGTAGTGGAGATGCACGTCAGCAGTCCGGAATGGTGTTCCCCTGGACCAAGAGGGCTACAGGGTGGCCATTATAATCGACGCCTCCCAAGCAGGCTGGGGTGCAGTCTGGGAGGGCAGGTTGTTCGGGGGACACTGGGTTCCGGCACAGCAATCTTGGCATATGAACCATCCCAAGATGGAAGTGGTGCATTTGGCTCTAGGGCCTTTTCTTCCAGTCATTCAAGGCAGAGAAATTCTGGTACGGATGAACAGCACAGCTGTGGTGTTGTACATCAACCAGCAGTATGAACTGGGGTCCTCCTCTCCACACAAGGGCGCATCATCTGCTCGTGTGGCCTTGACCCTGCCAGGTCCACTAGCTACAGATGCTCTGAGCATGCCTGATCTCCAATGAACTGTTTGCATTTCCACTACTGCCTCTTCTGCCAGTTTTCCTCGTGAAGGCGAGACTGCTGTCTGTTCAAGTAGTTTTGATGGCCCGAATCTGCCACAAGACCACGGCTGGCAGAGACCCACGAGTTGTTGGGGGGGCCATCCTTAGCCTCTCCCAACTGGATGGGATATACTCTCGCAAGCACAGACCGAGAGTTGGCATCTGGATTTCCAGCTCCTGAGTTCTCAAGTATGGCCCTTGGACAGGAACAACTGGGCTTGGAGAAGGAGGTCATAGACACCGTACAGGTTTCTCAGGCCCCATCTACCCAGCTGCGATGCAGTGGGTAGTGGAGAGTGTTTTGAACTAGTGGCAGACCAAGGGGAAGGATCCCTTGTTATGTCACATCTCTGTCATCTTGTCTTGCCTCCAGTACCTCTTCGCCCTAGGTTGGATGGAGTCTTCTACCAGGGGCTACCTGGCAGCAGTGTCAACTGCCCATGAGAAATGTGATGGCTTATCTCATGGAGTGCATCCCTTGGCTAAGCAGTTTTGAGAGGCGTGGAACAGAGCCACGCTGGCTGAGGCCTCTGTCCGGGAGGTCTTCAACTCCCACCTCCGGAAGAACTTCAACCACATTCCGAGGGAGTCTGGAGACATAGAGTCTGAATGGGCCATGTTCTCCACCTCTGTTGTTGAAGCGGCGGCCCAGAGCTGCGGCCGCAAGGTGGTCAGTGCATCTCGTGGTGGCAACCCCCGAACCAAGTGGTGGACACCAGTGGTAAGGGGGGCCATTAAGCTGAAAAAGGAGTCGTATCAAGCTTGTTTGGCTTGTGGGACTCCCGAAGCAGCTGAGGTGTACTGGCAGGCCAAGCGGAGTGCAGCTCGGGTGGTTGCTGAAGCAAAAACCCGGGTATGGGAGGAGTTCGGTGAGGCCATGGAACAAGACTTTCGGTCGGCCTCAAAGAGATTCTGGCAAACTGTCCGGTGGCTCAGGAGGGGAAAGCAGCTCCCTGTCCACACTGTGTATGGTGCGGATGGGGCACTGTTGACTTTGACTGGGGATATCGTCGGGCGGTGGAAGGAATACTTCGAGGATCTCCTCAATCCCACTGATATGCCTTCCACAGAGGAAGCAGGGTTTGGGGACGAGGGGGATGACTCGCCTATCACAGGGGCTGAGGTCGCCAAGGTGGTTAAAAATCTCCTTGGTGGCCGGACCCCGGGGGTGGACGAGATTCGCCCTAAGTACCTCAAGGCCCTGGATGTTGTTGGGTTGTCATGGTTGACACGCCTCTGCAACATTGTGTGGAATTTGGGGGCAGTGCCTTTGGCATGGCAAACCGGGGTGGTGGTTCCTCTCTTCAAAAAAGGGGACCGGAGGGTGTGCTCCAACTTTAGAGGGATCACACTCCTCAGCCTCCCTGGGAAGGTCTATGCCAAGGTACTGGAGAGGAGAGTCCGGCCGTTGGTCGAACCTCGGATTCAGGAGGAGCAATGTGGTTTTCGTCCTGGCCGTGGCACATTGGACCAGCTCTTTACCCTCTCGAGAATTCTCGAGGGTTCATGGGAGTTTGCCCAACCAGTTTACATGTGTTTTGTGGGCTTGGAGAAGACATTTGACCGCATCCCTCGTGGTTTTTTGTGGGGGGTGCTTCGGGAGTATGGGGTATCGGGCTTGTTGTTACGAGCTATTCAGTCTCTGTACGACCGTTGTGAGAGTTTGGTTCGTATTGCCAACACTTGGTCGGACTCATTCCCAGTGAGAGTTGGACTCCGCCAGGGCTGCCCTTTGTCACCGATCCTGTTCATAATTTTTATGGACAGGATTTCTAGGCGCAGCCTGGGAATGGAGGATGTCATGCTTGGTGACCACAGGATCTCATCTCTGTTGTTTGCAGATGATGTTGTCCTGCTGGCTTCATCCAGCAATGACCTACAGCTCTTGCTGGGACGGTTTGCCGCTGAGTGTGAAGCGGCTGGGATGAAAATCAGCACCTCCAAGTCTGAGTCCATGGTCCTCAGCCGGAAAAAGGTGGATTGTCCTCTCTGGGTTGGGGACAGGCTCCTGCCCCAAGTGGAGGAGTTTAAGTATCTTGGGGTCTTATTCACGAGTGAGGGGAAAATGGAGCGAGAGATTGACAGACGGATCGGAGCAGCATCTGCAGTGATGCGGACGTTGTACCGGTCTGTTGTGGTGAAGAGGGAGCTTAGTTCTAAGGCAAAGCTGTCAATTTACCAGTCAATCTATGTTCCTACTCTCACCTATGGTCACGAGCTTTGGGTAATGACCGAAAGAACAAGATCAAGGATACAAGCGGCTGAAATGAGCTTTCTCTGTAGGATTGCTGGACTCACCCTCAGAGATAGGGTGAGGAGCTCAGTCATCCGGGAGAGGCTCAGAGTAGAACCGCTGCTCCTCCACATTGAAAGGAGTCAGTTGAGGTGGTATGGGCATCTGATTAGGATGCCTCCTGGACGCCTCCCACTTGAAGTGTTTCAGGCACGTCCCACTGGGAGGAGACCCCGGGGCAGATCCAGGACTCGGTGGAGAGACTATGTCTCACAGCTGGTCTGGGAACGCCTTGGTATCCTCTCTGAAGAGCTGGAGCAGGTGGCTGGGGAGAGGGAAGTCTGGGCTTCTCTGCTTGAACTGCTGCCTCCGCGACCTGGACCTCTGGAAAAGCGGTAGAAGATGGATGGATCGATGGAACAGAGCCATCCATCTCGGCATCCATTGCTGCCATTTGGGATCTCCAGACAGTTATTAGGGCCCTATGCTTACCCCTTTTTTGAGCCACTCCCCAGTTTTGACCTCTGTCTGCTCTCCTGGAAGATGGCTTTTCTCTTGGCAATTGTCTCAGCCAAGAGGGTCAGTGAACTGAATGTGCTCTCTGTGGACGCGGCATGCCTTATGTTTGATGGTGATCAGGTGGTCCACCTGCAGCCCAGCCCAGCTTTCAGCCCAGGGTGCTGGCTAATGGGTTGTTTCCCGCCTTCTGGTGCTTGAGGCCTTCTACCCGCCTCCCACACCTCTTCAGAGGCTGAGAGGCTTCATAGTTGTGCCCAGTGGGGCCCTTAAGCTTTATGTTGACCGGACGAGGTCTGTCCATTCTTCAGACGGGCTTTTTGTGTTCTATGGGAACTCCACATTGGGCAGGCCTATCTCTAAGGAGCGCCTGTCCATTGGATAGTGACCTGATTGCTTCGTATAGGTACAGGTTGGAACAGGACTGCCAGATAGGCTGGTGGCTCATTCGACTCGAGGAATGGCCACTATATGGGCGTTGTTCAGGGGTGCACCCCCGGAGGATGTATGCACGGCCACTGGCTGCCCTCTTCTTCAGTGTCCACCCGCTTCTATAGGCTCAGTTTGGCCTCATCAGTCATCCCCTCATCTGTTCTAGGGGTCGTAACAGATTCTTAATTGTGTCTTAGTTTCTCCCTCGCTGAGCCGGCAGATGTGCCTTGTGCTCGGAATGGCTTTTGTTCAGCTCCAGTTACCTGTAGGAACCGACTTAACTTGTAGTTATCCAGTTGAGTGCGACAAAGAGTCAAACTCATCTGTCTGGAGGTCGCAGTGGATTATTAAGTTGTATCTTAATCTTTCTCATGTGACCCAGTATGTGTGCCTTGTGCTCGAAGAGGGTTGTTTCAGCTCCGGTTACCGGCAGGAACCGGCTTGACTTGTACGTACTCAAGTGAGTACAATAAAGGAGCCAAACGCATCAGACTGTGCTATGCATTGTGCTCTTTTGACCTGTGGGTGTCACCCTTTCCATTCTTCCTCAGGACTCATTTGATATATGGTTGTCACTTGGTTACAGGTTCACTGAAATGAAATAAAATGTACATTTACGCATGTAAAGGCGGTTTTATGAATGAAAGTGAACCTGTAACCATTCATTGTCCTTCATCGGTGGAGGAAGACTCCTCCCAGTCATCAGAAAGAGGAAGAGGGAGTGGATGCAGAAGGTGTATATAGTGCATCCACAGGTGTGGTTAATTTGGTATAATGGTCCTACCTCAAGGATTGGTGTCACTTGGTTACAGGTTCACTTTCATTCATAAAACTGTGTTTATATGCATAAACGTATGGCTTCTTAAACACTGAGCTTCATAATTATTTAAAATTGAACTGAAACCTCTGTGTCTCTGTTTTGTGAATACTTTATCCAGTGCAGGTGGAATATAGACGGGATGCAGGTAAGGGTGGTGAAACTAGGGTTGCCACCTTCAAGGCAGAAAAATAAAGGATTACCACCCCCCCCACCCAACCCCACCCCAATGTGATGTGTGGGGCGCTAATTGTGGTTTATCATAACTTAATCAGTCTCTCCAGGATTTCATGATGTTGTGATCATGTCAATTCATGTGAGATCAGCCAATCAGCGCGACTAGTGCATGACCTTACAACTTTGTCCAATCACCGCAATTTTCCTGCAATTTTGGCCAGTCCTCATCAACTTCCGCCAATTTCACCAATCAAATTTGTCCCTGAGTGGCACTCAAATGCTCAGTCTAATCAATAAAATATGTCACTGCACTGCACTCACTTCCATGTTTACAGTGAGTATTAACGGAACACATCAGCAAAAGCCAAGTGTGTGATTTAAAAAAAAGCACTCCAACACCGTCTCTTTCTCCATCTCCCCCAGCCTGCCGGTGGACGTCTCGCCACATCTCTGTCCTGACCGTGTGTACAAAGTGCTGGGTTTGTGTTGTAAACAGTCCGCCTGCCCCAAAAGCACCCCATCGCGGGAGCGCTGGAGGAAAGATGCTGTAAAACCACAAGCAAATGAGCAAAAATAACACTACAGCCAGTGTTTGATCATTTTATTCATTTTTAGAGGTAAAATCCTTACTGCATCTTGTCAATGAGCTTTAAAGCTGTGAATCTCCGGTCTGGACATGGACAAATGCTTCTTTGACAATGTTTATAACGTTCAAGTTCGAAAGTCAAAGGGCCCTATTAGGACGATCATCCGTGGACTTTTCTGGCAGATTTTCCGCCATACGCCAGTGTTTTTATTAGTTTCTGTCAGCACATTGTCAGTTTTTTATGCTTTGCATCATGCCATCAAATTACCAGTAGACAGTGCACTCGCTATGCACTGGGAGGATTTCAAAGAGGTGTGGTGGCACGCAATCTAATGTGCATTACTATTATAGCACATTCCATGAGAATCCACTTTTGATCATGAAAAAGAAGGTCTATCATCAGAAGCACATTGTTTAATGATATTTCAGTGGCGTGTTTTGAAATCGCACAGCTTCAGAGCTCATGAGGAAACAGCATGCTGGGATTTTATTTTAATAGAGTTGTAACAGTCATCATACTGTATAATTGCTCGTCATTTTAATTATATGATGATCACACATTAGTTTTTTTATTCCACCGACACTCTCATTTTAATTGCAGACTTACCATTGGAGTCTATATAGTACACATTAATGTAGGATTTTTTTAGGGAAATGAATAAATGAACAAGGAGTGTGCGGTGTTGCACTTTTCACTGTAACTCCCCAGAGAGACAAGAGATGCGTCCACATTTGTGTCGGCTGTGCGCCCCCAGGCTTCCAGCCAGGAGGAAGTGGGAGACTGGGACAGAGACCCCCCACATCAGACGGGGAAGACCCTCAGTTGGCGAAAGCATCAGGAGAGAGAGTCCTCCAACTCCCCACGGGCTGGGGTCGACTTCCACGCTATTGTTAATGAAAGTTTATAAAAATTTGCACAGGCATCATCCTCTTTCCTGGAAGTGTCAAACCCATTCATGTCTGTGTGTTCCATCCATGTGCACTACATTAAACCATGCAGCTGATTTTTCAAACCATTCTTCACCGTTTATTCTTTCTAATATAACTAACTGGGCATCATCTGTGATTGATGTCTTACTTATTAACAAACAGCATTACTATCGTGTGCCTTTTGTCTCACACACACGAGCTTTGGTCAGCGCAAAACCTGTCTTAAACCATCATGCTGTGGAGAATGTGCGGAAGGATGAGACTGAGTTATTCCTCAGGTTCAGCTTTATTGACAATCACATACTCCAACAATTTCAAAGCAGGAAAAGAGAAAGAATAATATCACATCTCTCATTTATACCCCGGACATTGAAACTCAAGTCACATGGTGTTTAAGCAAACATACAGTCACATGGTACTTAATCCCAGTCACAATGTAACCCCCTTGATCTTCACACTGATCCTCACACCATTGTCCTTTAGTCTCCGGTGGTCCGGAAATCTCTCCAGGTCATCTCCCTGAAACAAAGGCCAAATCTCACACTCTACCGTTGTCTCTTGGAGACTCAGTCCTTTTGTTCCCTGAGACGTGCAGCACACAATAAACACACAGCAATATATTTGTGGAGCATATATAACCAACATATGTGCCCACAATGCTCACATTTCACTTTAGATAACGCGCCTCTTTGCATTAAAGGGATGGACAAGAGCGCTTTGGATTGGATTATCCAAAACACACCTCTGAATAATTAGACTAGCCTCTTTGTGTTTTGTGCCGGCTGAAAGTTTGTTTTCACGCTGTTGTGATAAGGAAATGAACTTGGAAACGTCCATAAATGCATTCTGTGTTCCTGACAATTGACTAAACAGCCATCTTGTTGTAATACGGCCCATTATGTTCCCATTTACTACAAATAAAAGAACCCCCTCAAAAAATCTGGGTGTGCAAATAATTTATTTAACATTAGAACTGTACAACTTGTTTATTAACTTTTTGCTATTTGTCTAGAGTACAACTTTACAGTTTATACTGCATTTGTTGTCTTTGATACTGTCAAGCCAATCATTGAGTTCCCACTCACGTTGGTACTTTTGCAGACGTTTACATTTGATTGATGCACAGTGTGACGGATCGCGGAAGTGTGTGTGGAAAAGAAGCAGTCCACAAGCGCTGGGAAATCACACTGCACATTTTTAATAAAGAAAAACTGTATACAGACTGGTTGTAGAGCCACTGATGAGTCACACTTGCACTCAGCCTTTCACATACCCGACTGCCGTCGCAGACAAAACGAGGACCAATAAGAGTCCTGGAGCTTAGACAACGGCATACATACGTATCATTGAACTTCTTCCCACCGAAGAATCAGTGTCAGAGCGCACTCCCACAACATCACAAGAAGGTGACAGAGACAGAGTCCCTCAAAGTCACAGTAATGCAATTTCACTTGTTACATATTCCCCCCTGGAGAGAAAAAGGCTGTCCTCAGCTGCACAGAAATAGATCGAACCAAGCATGTTTTCAGACATAAGAAACATTTAAGTTGATAAAAATAACCAGGGTGATATGCAGGGAAACATACAGGCGACTGGCATACATGACAGTACAATGCACACTGTAAGTCCTTGAGAAAAAAAGTATATAGGACGGAGTGTGGATCCCCCCCCCCTTTTTTTTAACAAGGAACACAGTAAAACAAGAGGCATGACAACAAAACACACTTTGAAAAGAAAATAACATCTACCACACCTTTCTTGCTCAGAAAATTGGAATATTTGTTGTGCAACAACCTCATAACACTGAAACAGAACTATGAACCAAGGTGTATTTAAGCAAAGTTAAGTCTGTCAGTGTGATAAAGGTTTATCCACCTATTGTTTGACCATCTGAAAGTAACTTTAGGGGTCTGTCTCGGCCTTAACCTGTAATGAGCAAAAGTGTCAGCGGTGGCATCAGTTGGGGACGACTCAAGAGTCCAATTGTTTTGAGTCAAGTCACCCATCCCATCCACAGAGTGAATTAGGTCAGAATCTGTATTGTGGACATCGTTGTCAGTAGATACATCTCTAAGGAAGTCTGCCACGACTGTGTTATTTCCACCAGGGACGTTTGATTCTGTAGAGTCCAAATCAAGTGGTAGGTTATGGCTCTGACTGGTAGAGGTCATTTGCTTTTTACACTACCTGGCTGAAGTCGTGGCCCATGTGTGGAAAGGTTGCAGGTTCACCACATAGAAAACCCCAGCATCCTCCACAGTGTCAGTGTTAGTAAGGCTGTAGTTTACATCAGACAGCCGCGGGGAAATGCGATATGGGCTGGAGTACAGAGGGGTCAATTTGGCAGCGTAGTTATTTAGGGCGTCAGACCTTGGGTGCGATTTCACTCTGACAAGATCTCCAGTCTTCTAGGAGACCTGATGCCATCTTAGGTCATAGTAATGTTTCTGACGCTCATGACTTCCAGAAAGCACCACTCGAGCATGATCATGTGCTTCCTGGAGTGAGGCTCTCAGGCATTCTGGATAAGGGTTGTCCACTCCATCACAAGTGGGCTGGGTGACAAGGTCAAGTGGGGTCTCTAACTCTCGTCCATACAACATCATGGATGGGCTTAGACGAGTGTTCTCGTGAGGGGTGATACGCAGTACAAAGTAGATCTAGGTAATAAATTTCTCCCAGGAAGTGTGTTTGTCTCCCACATAAGCATGCATGGCTGTCTTGAGAGTGTGAGTGATGTGCCCTGTGGCATTAGTTTGTGGGTGATACGCTGTAGTGAGCCTATGCTCAGTTATGAGCACAGACACAACATGCTTAAAGAGATCAATCACAAAAGGTGTCTCCCTGTCTGAAATGAGGTACAAGGGAGCACCGTGTTGGGCAAAAATGTCAGTAATGAACCTGTTTGCTGCAACTTGAGCTGTGGCTTCCCTTACTGCACACACATCACCCCACTTCGAATAATAATTCACAAAGACAAGGATGTAAGCATTTCTACTGGGTGTGCAGGGTAGCGGGCAAATGTAGTCCACACCTGTGTATTCCCAGGGTTTCTGCAGTTTGATGGGAACCAAAAGCCCAGCTGGCTTTCTCTGACTCGGCTTGGTGATTTGACACACCACACAAGAAACTACCTAGCTCTTGACATCAGAAGCCATGTTTGGCCAAAACAATCTGAGCTGTAGGCACGCCAGTGTTTTAGTGACGCCCAAATGTCCTGCTGTAGGATGATCATGATAATACATCAACAGACAACTGAGCAAAACAGTGGGAGCGTATAGCTTCAGCTGTTTAAATGGGTGCAGGTCGCATTTTGACTTTGGGTCAAGAAAGTAAAGGAGACACTCATACACAGTGTACTGTGAGGAAAAATCACCCTTTTCCCTATTTTGGAGGCTGTATTCAAGCTTGCGAAGTAACTCTCCAGTTACAGGATCACCCAGCTGCAGCTGCCTCACATGAGGACAATCTGCCAGCATTACTGGGGGCAGTGCATGGAGATTCAGGCTCCCTATTACTGTGTGATCAGGCAGAATATCGAAGGGGCCATCCGTGGCAGGGAGAGGATTGCAAGACAGGGAATCTCGCACTTTGTTATGTTCACCAGGTTTGTGTATTATGCTGAAGTCAAAGTCCTAGAGACAAAGAGACCACTTCGCCAGCCTCCCAGATAAGATAAGATAAGATAAGCCTTTATTAGTCCCACAACGGGGAAATTCCAGGATTGCAACAGCACAGGGATAGCAACACTCAGAGCAACAATCAGAAGGCAAGAAAAAAAAACAAGCAAGCAAGAGCAGCTAATATACATATGTACATATTACTATAAAATATATATATACACACACACACACACACACACACACAGACACACAGTGCAGAGCATTGTAGCTGGATGGAATAAATATATGAATATATGAACACAGTGCAGAGCATTGTAACTAGATGGAATAAATATGTAAATATATAAACCCCCACAGTACAGAGCATTGCAGCTAGGTGGAATAAATATGCAAGTATATAAACACACACAGTGCGGAGCAATGTAGCTAGATGGAATAATATGTAGATATATAAAAACACAGTGCGGAGCATTGTAGCTAGATGGAATAAATATATAGATATATAAATATAAACACACCCAGTGCAGAGCATTGTAGCTAGATGGAATAAATATGTAAATATATAAACACACACAGTGCAGAGCATTGTTGCTAGATGGGATGAAACAGCATAACCGTCTACTTAGTTATCCTACATGGTATGATTATGTGCCCATACATATTCTCACCCTCCATAGCGACCGGTATGTTCCTAGTTGTATGCCGGAGAGGACCATTGTGTAAGTCTATTGCATCTTTTGCATTCAAAAAAACTATTAGTTTGTTACGTCTTTTTGCTATCTCTGCGAGCAGCCCTGCTTAGGTTGTACAGTCTGACAGCCGTTGGTAAGAAGGACCTACGAAACCTCTCGGTTGTGCACCTGGGATGATGTAGTCTGCTGCTAAATGAGCTCCTCAGTGCATCCAGTATGTCCTGCATAGGGTGGAACTCGGACTCCAGCAGAGATGACAGTTTAGCCACCGTCCTTCTCTCTCCTATCTCCTCCATCGGATCAAGGCGCTGCCCCAGGACAGAGCTAGCTTTCTTAATCAGTTTGTTCAGTCTCTTCCTATCGGCTGCAGTAATGCCACTGCCCCAGCAGACCACTCCAAAAGTGATGGCTGATGCCACCACCGTGTCATAGAATGACTTCAGCAGTGCCCCTTGTACACCAAAAGACCTGAGTCTCCTCAGCAGGAACAGCCTGCGCTGTCCCTTCTTGTAGAGTGCGTCAGTATTGTGTGACCAGTCTAGTTTATTGTTCAGATGAACACCCAGGTACTTATAGGATGTCACCATCTCGATGTCTGTTCCCTGTATATTAACTGGTGCTGTGAGGGGCTGCCCATGCCTGCGGCAGTCCACCACCAGCTCCTTAGTTTTCCTCGCGTTGATCTGGAGGCAGTTCCGATGGCACCAGTCCACGAAGTCCTGGATAAGCCCTCTGTACTCAGCTTCATCTCCGTTGGAGATGAGACCAACGATCGCAGAGTCATCAGAGAACTTCTGTAGATGGCAGTGTGTTGTGTTGTGTGAGAAGTCCGCAGTATAAAGAGTGAACAGGAAGGGAGCCAGCACCGTTCCCTGGGGGGCCCCCGTGCTACTGATGATCGTGTCGGAAACACAGTCCCGGGTTCTCACAAACTGAGGCCGGTTCGTGAGGTAGTCCAGATGGGTTTGGATGTGACATCAGCTACTTGAGGCTGTTGTGGTCTGTGAACAACGTTACATGGAGGCCTTCAACATACGGCCTGAAGTGCTCTAAAGCCCAAATGACAGCCAAACACTCCTTTTCGGGAGTTGAATATGGTTTCTTAGACTTGTGCAGACCACGACTAGCATATGCCATAGCCACATCTTTGCCCTCTTCATCCCTTTGCATGAAGGCTGCTCCAAAGCCTGCATCACATGCATCTGTATGAATGAAGAAAGGATGAGCAAAGTCTGGAAGTCTTAAGACAGGCGCAGAAGTTATGGCGCTTTTCAAGAGGTCCAGGGCTGCTTGGCATTTGTCATCCCAGCTGAATGAGACCTCTTTGTGAGAGCAAAGAGTGGATCCACAAGTTTGGCATAGTTTTGGACAAAGTGACCGCAATACCCTGATGAGCCAAGAAGCTGTCATACCTGTTTAACTGTGGTTGGTACCTTGAATTCTATTACAGCCCTCACCTTGTCGGGGTCTGGGCATAAGCCAGAGGGGGTGATGCAGTAGCCAAGGAAGGTAAGTTCACTGAGGCAGAACTGACATTTGCTCAGCTTTAGAGTGAGACCAGCCAATTTCAGTCTGGCCAGGACCTCCTCCAGATCTTGCAGGTGTTGATCAAAGGTTGGCAAAGCCACAACAATGTCGTCAAGGTACACTCCACAAGATTTGTATATAAGACCTGCTAGGACAGTGTTCATGACCCTCTGAAATGTGGCTGGTGCATTGCATAGGCCAAAGGGGAGGACTCTGAACTGGAACAGGCCATATTGTGTGATAAATGCTGTCTTTGGTCTAGACTTCAACACACAAAATCAACACAGAACCGTGGGTTATGATCAGGTTTGGTCACAATGACCACTGGGGCAACCCAAGTACCAGACACTGGTTCAATGATGCCATCTTGCAACATCTTATGGACCTGTTCCTCAATAATTTGCTTCTTAACAGGAGAAGTATGGTAAGGGGGAATGTTGACAGGCTTTGCCTCACCAGTCACAATGATGTGTTCAGTAAGGGAGGTGAGGCCAAGATGACCATCAAACAGATCACCGTATCTTTCAAGCAGTTCCGATAGCTGGGCTTTCTCGATGCTTGTGTAGCATCATCTCACTTTGGCTCATCAATAAAATTATTCTTCAGCTTAAAGACATTGTTTCACCTAGGAAAAGGACAGTCAAGAACTGCTCTTTCATCCCGGGACCACAGCTGAACTAACATTCCTTTGTTAAACCAGTCTCCGGAAACCTTCCTAAGGCATTTCCGGAGACTCTTTTATGGCCCAATAAAATGTGAACAAAAGAACAGACCTCTGTGGAGTACCTCATATGATCACTACAAAATATCCACAACTCAACATTGCCCTCTACTGACAACTCTGGGACATGCTGGATTTAACCAGTGAACTATTTGACCACAATTCTTGTTACAAGACTCAATTTTCAACATTCTCTTTTTCAGGATACCATGGAAAAGCAAATGGACTCTTGATGTTTGATGTGGACAATCAATAATGGGTTTGAAATATATTAATCCTTGATTTTAAATATGTACATGCTAAAATGTTTAAATGAATGTTCAGTTCTAAGACTATATCAGGTTGCCAAAAAAAAAGTCTCTCAAATCATGTGATCGATCGCTGCCAATCTCTGCTTGACAATGGCTCTCTCAAGGTATTGGTTGTTACAGACAAAAGCCTGTTTGTTCATTGGACTAAAGTTCTTAAAGCCTGCCCATGAAAGAGAACTATTGGCTGGAACTTTGGTCCATTCCCGGAAGCCCGTGAAAGTTTTCCCACAGATAAAGAGAAGAGACACTCTCTTTTCGGCCTCTTCTTCCACTTCTCCTGCTTCTCGTCACTTCACAGAAGAACACAGCACTTCAGATCACCACGGAAGAACAAAGGACATTTCTCCCACATGTTTTTTTGTTTCTCTTTAAATGTCTAGGAACTAATCTTTTTCTTCCCTGAGCTCAAATCCTAAATTCGAGTCAAACTCCATTTCTAGATGTTTATTTTTATAACTTTTTCCTGAAACTTTCTTTAAACTACCCGTTTGTAATTTTGACTTTATGTTTATAATTTTTATTGACCACTTACACACTAGAAGCTAATTTCACCTCCACTAAGTCGCAGAAATCTTTTAATTTTGCTATTGGATCAGATTTTGTAATTATTCTCGAATTCCCTCATGAGAAGCCGCTGATCCCGATGACGCAGCTCGCCACCACGCAGCTGAAGAAATCAACACTCCACGAAAAAGGAGACACTTGGGCTGGATCTCAGCCCAGGTGATCAACACATCAAAATCTCATCTTATATCAAAGAATATTTGCTGGCCAAATATTCTGGCTTTTGGCACTTTTCCACATCGAAAACTTCGAGGAGACGACGACGCAGAAGGATTTTCAACCTGGTCACGTGAGCTGCATTCTTTACTCATCTGCTGAATAAAACGTCTGAGATTTGAGAATAATTCAGAATCAGAATCAGAATCAGAATCAGGTTTATTGCCATTGTTCATGTAGTACACAAACTAGGAATTTGTCTCGGTACAATGCTGCAACATTAAACATGATAAGATAAGAGAAATAAACTATACATGTAATAAAGTGTAGGATAAGATTAAGTGATACTGGTCAACAGTTAAAATATATATTAGCCAGCAGCAGATACTGTGGAGAACTATATAGTGCAGTCGGTAATGCAGGAAGAAAACAGTGATGATTGACATGAGTCTGGTTGAGCTGCTGTACATGGTGCACGAGAGTCAATAAGTCACTTAGTGTTCAGCAGTCTAATGGCAGAGGGGAAGAAGCTGTTCATGTGACGGGAGGTTTTAGTCTGGATGGACCGAAGTCTTCTACCAGAGGGGAGGGGGGCAAACAGTACGTGACCATGGTGTGAGGGATCGGCTATGATCCGGCCAGCACGCCTCCGGGTCCTGGAGATGTACAGATCCTGGAGAGATGGGAGCTTGCAGCCGATCACCTTCTCAGCAGTGCGCACGACGCGCTGCAGCCTTAGTCTGTCCCTGGCAGTGGCTCCTGCGTACCACACGGTTATGGAGGTGGTGAGGATGGACTCGATGATGGCTGTGTAGAACTGCACTAATTCAGTATCTGATCAGATACAAAATTAAAGAGCAATTAACATAACTCTTCTTTTCCTTAAAATTCCGTTTTCATTTTCTTAAGAGTAATCCAGAATTTTCCATAGACTTCGTTTAATTTTCTCCATAAATTTGCGTTCTGTTTTCTGTAATCTGCTAACTTCAAGCTGATCTAAATTCAGCTTACATTTTCACCCTGGTTCTGCAAATGTTCACATTGTTACTCTATCATTTACAAGTTTAATTTAATGTTTAATGAAACTCACTTCAATATCCTTTAATCATCACTTCATTTAATAATTATGTGAAAATGAGAGAAGTTGTTGGGAATTCATTTCATTGTGAGTCTGTTTTCAAAGTCCCCAGTATCGAATTCACTAAAATTTTGAGACTGATTATTAATTAATTTATTGAGTGATTAAACAGGTATAAAGTGAAATTAAGGATTAAAGTGCTCCCTAAAGAGGAGCTGGTGCCCCACAAGTGTTTATTAACTTTTTCTGTGTGTGTGGACCCAAAGTAAATCTCTGGTCTTGATACATTAATACAAATTAAATAATTTTTATACCTGATCATAATTATTAATCACACATATTCCTACACTTGTTAAGTTGGCATCCTCCACCTTTTCATCAAGAGAAGGTGGTGACGATTCAAGAAGCATCATGGACTCACTAGCCACAGAAGTTGCATTCAGACCGCCTTCCTCAAGTTCCTCAAGGTACGGTAAGTTGACGTGCATGGTCACCATTCTGGTGGGCACGTGTATGGTGACAGAGGCGTGTGTCATAAAATCCATTCCGAGAACAAAGGGGCAAGAGAGATCTACAGCTATAGCGAACTGCTGATAGACACTGCTGAAAAGCAGAGAATGAACTGAGAACACTGTCACAAGGCAAACAACAGGATGAGAAGGACAGGATAATGTAAAAGATAACACAACTAAGAACTAAGGATGTGATAACCATAGTGATAACAAAGGTAGGATATAATCTAACACAAGGGCAAGAGAATACTAATAATGATGATAAACATAACAATGAATCCAAAAGGAACACAAAGCGTGGACAGCGTCACTGACCCTGTTCAGACCACTACAGTATCCCCCCTTTAAGGGGCGGATCCTCCAGATGACCCTGGGGTAACGCCAACAAGAGAAAAAAAGAAAACCCCTCACAGGGTGGGTGGTGGGGGAAAAGGCCAGGCAAGCCAGAACAAAGTGTATCACCCCCACCCCCATCCCCCTCACAGCAAAGTCCAAAGCCAACACTGTTCACAGTCAAATAAAGTTCAAGACCCAAAACAAAGCGGGTCGAGTGGTCAACCCAAGTCCATGGGCCACTGAACCGGAACAAACAACAGGTCAGGGGATCTACCAAAGTCTACCGGCCCTCGAACTGGAGAACAACGTGGGTCGGGGGGTCTGCCCAAGTCCATGGGCACCCAGACTGAGGGTCAAGATGGATCTGGTGGCCTCCCAGAGTCCCTAGGCCTCCAGACCATGGGATAAGGTGGTTCAGGGGTCTACCCGAGTCCACGGGACCCCAACTTAGGAAACAGGATGTGCTAGACAAGTGCTGAGGTGCGCCGACCTTTGGTATTGATGATTTCAGCGCATTGACGTTTAGATGGGATGGCTGGGGAGCGCTGACCTCTAGAGCAGATGATTGAAGCACGCCATCCTCATGTGCCGATGTTTTGAGCACGATAATTCCCAAATGAGAGGGCTGAGGTGCAATGACCTCAGGGTAAGACGATTGGGGTGTCCTGATCTCTGGATGAGCCTGCTGGGGAGCGCTGACCTCTGAATCAGATGACTGAAGTGCGTCGATCTCATGTGCTGATGGTTTGGGCGTGCTGATTCCCAAATGAAACGGCTGTGGCGCACTGACCTCAGGCTGAGATGGCAGGAGCACATCTGGTTCAGATGCCCAGGAATCCTCCTCCGATGCAGTTACCTCAGACGGGGGGAAAGAGGTACAGGTTGAAGCAGGAATCACACCCAAACAGTCAGCAGAAGAGCTTGGTGGAGAGGGCTCAGAAGCAGATGGAGGCTGCAACTGGGTCTCCCCACTAGGAGCAAGACAAGACCATTTTAGTACAGATATTAACAAAACAAAAAAGAGGACTTGCCTTAACTCCTGCTCTTCCACTGGCAAGGATCCCGGTGCTGTCGAAGTTGGAATGATGATCTCAAAAGGAGCAGTCTCTGCAGGAGCGTGCACGTGAGGCGTGGCAGTCTCTGCAGGAGCACGAACTTGGAGAGGAGCAGTAACCGTGCTTGAGCTCACCTCCTCCATTATGGACCTAGCTGAGGTGGAGATGACCTCAGGGAAACAAAGGGTTGAGGTGAGTGGTGTAATACACAAGGGGGCGGCAGCAGAAAAAAACACTTAAGGGCTGAGCAGCAATAAGAGGCGGCAGCTGAGTCTCCTCACTGAGGGCAAGGCAAGACCTCTCACTAATAGATGTTAAAAAATGAGAAAATAGCACTTGCCTTGTCCCCAGCTCCCTTGCTGTTGAGGCTGAAGCCCTCTGGATGGTGGGGGAGCTGTCTTGGGGGGGAGCTGGGGCTGGCGCTGCAACAGGAAAATTGACGTGAAGTCCCTCGGGAGCCCCGATTGGGGACGAACTGTGAGACGCAGCTGGGAACACCCATGGTGATTCGGCTGGGGACATCCATGGATCCACATCTAGGGAAGCAGAAGTGGGGACCACTGAAGATTCAGCCATGGGACACACCGAAGGTTTAAGATAAGCCTTTATTAGTCCCACAGTGGGGAAATTCCAGGATTGCAACATCACAGGGATAGCAACACTCAGAGCAACAATCAGAAGGCAAGAAAAAAACAAGAGCAGCGAGTATACATATGTACATATAAACATAAATATATAGACACACGGTGCGGAGCATTGTAGCTAGATGGAATAAATATATAGATATATAAACACAGTGCGGAGCATTGTAGCTAGATGGAATAAATATGTAAATATATAAACACACAGTGCGAAGCATTGTAGCTAGATGGAATAGATATGTAAATATATAAACACACACAGTGCGGAGCATTGTAGCTAGATGGAATAAATATGTAAATATATAAACACACAGTGTGGAGCATTGTCGCTAGATGGAATAAATATATAAACACACACAGTGCGGAGCATTGTAGCTAGATGGAATGAAACAGCATAACCGTCTACTTAGTTATCCTACATGGTATGATTATGTACCCATACATATTGTCACCCTCCGTAGCTACCGGTATTTTCCTAGTTGTATACCGAAGGGGACCATTAGCGGCAGAGCATGCCAGAAAACCAGTCTTTACAGCTCAAGAGCACCATCTTCTTGATCCTCCCTTGTGCTCAGGCTTCCCAAATGCTGACCGTCTGCTGCCAAAATCTCTCAGCTCCACGGGATAAACAGATGGAGACAGGCCGGTCAGCTCTGACAAAGGGGAGATGGTTGGTGAAGGTGGTGTGACGGGAATAGGGAGTTCCTGCACCCAAGGGTGGAAACGGATGTCCTGATTAGCCTCCATCAACACTACGGCTGCTCCCCTTTGAACCACAGAGTCCTCTGGATAAAAACAGCATTGCACAGCGGCCACGCAGTCCAGCACCTGAATAACAACGCGGAGCTGCTCCGTTCTCCACCTCTTCCCTTCCTTGCCGGTTTCACCCGCTGAGTCCTTTTTTGAGGGTGTCTTGCTGTCATGTGTGCCCCTCCGAGGCATAAGGATGGACTCAACTGTGAGGCGACGTTGAAGCATATTTATTCACAATAGAAGGAAAAACTGCATATGGGCAGGAACAGAAAATAGAGCCGTAATGGCAGAAAAACAACACGAATAACATGGTAGCAAAATAACAAATCCCAGACGTGTGGAGTGAAAACAACAAAGGCGTCCTGCAAAAGGCAGAGCATGAGATGTATACATAAGGCTGGTGCTGATCAGCAGACGAGGCACAGCCATGAGCAATTAACAATAAAAGAACCAATAACTGAGGAGCAGAGAATGAACTGAGAACACTGTCACAAGGCAAACAAGATGATGAGAAGGACAGGACAATGTAAAAGATAACACGATTAAGAATTAAGGATGTGATAACCATAGTGATAACAGAGGTAGGATATAACCTAATGCAAGGGCAAGAGAATACTAATAATGATGATAAACATAACAATGAATCCAAAAGGAACACAAAGCATGGACAGGGTCAGTGACCCTGTTCAGACCACTACAATTACAAAGCAGCAAACAGGTATTTGAAGCTGCTGGTGCCTCTGGAGTCCCACGAACCTCAAGGTGTAGGATCCTCCAGAGGCTTGCAGTTGTTCATAAACCTACTATTCGACCACCCCTAACGAATGCTCACAAGCAGAAATGGTTGCAGTGGGCCCAGAAATACATGAAGACTAATTTTCAAACAGTCTTGTTTACAGTTGAGTGCTGTGCAACCCTGGATGATCCAGATGGATGGAGTAGTGGATGGTTGGTGGATGGCCACCATGTCCCAACAAGGCTGTGACATTAGCAAGGAGGTGGTAGAGTCATGTTCTGGGCTGGAATCATGGGGAGAGAGCTGGTAGGCCCCTTTAGGGTCCCTGAAGGTGTGAAAATGACCTCGGCAAAGTATATAGCATTTCTGACTGACCATTTTCTTCCATGGTACAAAAAGAAGAACCGTGCCTTCTGTAGCAAAACTATCTTTATGCATGATAATGCACCATCACATGCTGCAAAGAATACCTCTGTGTCATTGGCTGCTATGGACATAAAAGGAGAGAAACTCGTGGTGTGGCCCCCATCCTCCCTTGACCTCAACCCTATTGAGAACCACTGGAGCATCCTCAAGCAAAAGATCTATGAGGGTAGGAGGCAGTTCACATCAAAACAGCAGCTGTGGGAGGCTATTCTGACATCTTGCAAAGAAATTCAAGCAGAAACTCTCTAAAAACTCACAAGTTCAATGGATGCAAGAATTGTGAAGGCTATATCAAAGAAGTGTTAAATGTGAATGTTAACATGTAACTTGGCCTGTTAAGATGTTTTTGATTGAAATAGCTTTTGATTTCAGTAAATATGACTTCCTAATGCTGCAAATTCAACAAATGACCATTTTCAGTTCTTTACAACCAATAAAATGTTTTGAAACTCTGTTGTGCATAATAATTTGGAACAGTGTATTTTGAGTTTTTTTATTTTTGCAAAAAATTAGTTATCATTGGGAGGTTTGTTGAATAAAATTTGAATTATGCTCTAACTGTCAATGACTTGAAAATTATACTGACTGTCATTTGCATGGACTAGAAAAATCAGAGACAAATATCATTTGCATAATAATTTGGAATGCAGTATATATATATATATATATATATGTACATTCCAAAAAAATCTGAAGATATTTGGCAGAGTTAGTGAAGAAAAATAAAGTGGCAGAAAAAACAAAATAATACTTCAGTCTCAGCCATTGAAAATAGCACTCTGTACTGATTAAATTACGAAGTGCATGCAATTCACAAGGTTACACAATTCACAGTTGATGTCCATGAAGCATTTTTTTTAAACAACCGTTCACTTTCTATCAATTTACAAAGTTCCTCACAACAATTCAATTCCAAGCCAGCATGAAATGCTTGGGATGGAGTACTTTACTCAACAACTCAGTTGAACCAATGTAAATAGCACCGGGATGGGATATACTAGACGTCCGCGGGAGGTCAAGGTCGCCTCAGAAATTTTTCATAGGGGGGAGCCACATAAGGGCCACTGAAAATCTTGGGGTGGCACATCAAACTCAATTTAAAATGTAATCACGCTGCACGCCCGTTCGCATTTGGTCTGAACGCACCTTGACAGTGTGAGCTGTCCCACTTTGCTGTATTTTGTTAATATTTGTTAATAATATACAGCACACATCAATTATTCTTAAACATCTACTATATGTAAAGTATGACATAGAAAAAGGAGTTATAAAATAATGTTAGACTGTCCAGTGGCAGGGACAGGGGTGGTCACTGCCCCCCCGCGGGCGAGGTGTCGCAGATGGCAGGCAGATAGGAAATGTCCGCTGGCGGTGAAAAAAAAAGTCTGAGGAAAGTTCCTTTTGGTGCTGCAGTAGTCCGTGTCTCCCGTGCTCAGTGCTAAATGTGGTTAGACTCAGTTCACAGTCCAAGACGAAGTAGAAAACGGTCCAGATATTCTCATCCTCGCACTGGGGGTTGACGGGGAAAAAAACTAGGGGCAGAGAGGAGGAGGATCCAGGGAAGAAGAAAAAAATGTTCAGGCACCAATTTGACGGGTCGCGGGAGTGCATGTGGAAAAGAAGCAGTCCAGAAGCACTGGGAAATCACACTGTATGTTGTTAATAAAGAAAAAACTGTATACAGACTGGCTGTAGAGCCACTGACATGTCACACATGCACTCAGCCTTTCAGATACCTGGACTGCCGTCACAGACAAAATGAGGATTAATAAGAATCCTGCAGCTTAGACACATTTGTGTTGTTGGAACTCCTTTCTGCCGAAGAATCAGTGTCAAGGCGTACTCTCACAACGTCACAAGAAGGCGACGGTGTCAGATAACTGCCTTGGATGGCAGTTGTGTTTTCTTTAGTGGGACCCAAGAGCACAGGCAGTACTCGGTGCAATAATGATTTATTAACAAAATGAAAATGATCAAACAAAAAGCAGTTCAGGGGTTGTCAAACACAAATTACACAGAAAGCACTGAACACTTATAGACGATGAAGAGAGAGAACCAACAAATGACGCCACAACAACACAAACTCAGGCTGACATATATATAGGGAGCAGATAGTTAAACTAATATAAGACAGCTGGGAATAATTAGAAGATGACAGAGGAGCAGCTACAAACAGGATGGGCGGGGCTGTGCAGACAAAGGACACTGGAGCACACAGAGGGCAAAAAATGCAAACAACAATCATAAATAAACCAAAACGGAGAAAACAACTGAACTAAGAACTGAGGATAACCCAACAAACTAATGATAACAAAATTGTGCAAACATTTCAAAACGTACTGCATTGCTACATGGTACTCCAGCTGCAGTATGTCAGACAAAAAAGCCCTGCAGAGGATAGTCAAGGGGGCTGAGAGGGTAATTGGAGTCTCCCTCCCCTCTGTCCAAGAACTTTTTCAGAACCGTTGTAGGAGCAGGGCACTGAACATTGTCAAGGACCGTTCTCACCCTCTGCATAAACACTTTGAACTTCTTCCATCTGGTAAACTATTCCGGAGCATCAGAGGCAGAACCACCAGACTGATCAACAGCTTCCTTCCACAAGCTGTCAGGATGCTGAACAGTTGACCCAAAATCTCTCGTATACACTACTGCACCTACGGACATTTTATATATTATTTGTATATTATAGTTAGTTTTTTTCCCAAGTATGTCTCAGGGATGTGTGAATGGATGGGGGGGGGGTGAAGCTATGTGGGAGTGTGTCTTAATTAAATCATGCTGCTTCTATTTATATGGATGCCAAGAGAAACGCAATTTCATCTTGCCTGCACTACAGTTGTATGTACAGCAATATGACAATAAAGTTTGATTTGATTTGATTTGATTTGATTTGATTTGATTTGAAAAATAACAGGAAACATGGACCGAATGTCTGGATCATAACAGAAGTGTGATGATCGGGTGAGCACGCTCCTCCTCCCTTTCTGTGGGAGGTTCTCCATCTGGTTCCCGGCTCTGCAGGTTATCAGTGCACCTGTGTGACTGGACGCACTTGTTGCCTCTTCACTGCCAGCGCTTTAAAGGATCTGCTTGTGAACACTTCTGCGCTGGCTCGTTGGGTACTGCTGCCTTTGGTCTAAAGGAGTGAAATTATTTCCTGAAACCCAGTCTAACCTTCCTTCTCCTCTTCTTCCCCCAGGTTGCTGCCATCTCTGCGGTGCATCTCCGGGATTGCAGTGCTCTCACCTGCCTTCTTCGCCCTCATCCTCTTGGACAGCCTACTCCACCCGAAGAGACTCTCCTCAGCTCCTTCCACTCCTGTCTCTCCACCAGCCCTGCCCTGCTGGCTCCTTCAGTTCCCGCTGGGTTTCCTGCCAGGCTCTCTGTTCGTCTTCCGTAAGATTATCTTCTCATTGCCCATTTATCCCCGGTTGACTCCTCTCCTCTAATCAGTTCTCGTCTCCCTCTCTCGACAGACTGTGTGTTCCCTCAGCGTGCACCACTTTCCTTACTGTTGTGTGTGTTCAATAAAGTTGTGTTTAACATTTACTCTGCGTTTGAGTGTCTTCTCTGGTGTTAGCTGCCTTGCACGTGAGCTTCTCACTTTCAGTCATGACAGAACAAGCCAGCCATGACCGAAGCTCAACAGGTGCTGCATCAGCAGAGCACTCCGCTCTTTACCAGTTGGATGCCACAGAGCGGCAGGTGGCTGTGCTCACTGTGCAGCTGCAAACAATTACTCAACAGCTGGCCACAGTCACTGACCATCTTTACCAGATGTTTCGCTTGGGTCCTCCCTCTCCACCTGCCATCCTGGCAGCCGCTACCGTCTGGTGTACAACTTCCGTTCCTTCACCTGCCCCATACGTGGGGGAGGTGAGGGAATGCAAGGGATTTTTGCTCCGTGTACATCTTTACCTGCGACAGGTGGGCAGGGAGTACCCGGACGACACACCTAAGATCCATTTTATGACCCTCCTGCTTCAAGACCGGGTTCTTAATTGGGTTCAGTCTGTTCTCGATAGCATGGAGGGCCCCAACTATACCTTTGAACGGTTTGTTCAAGAATTTTCCCGGGCTTTTGACCATTCGGAGAGCGAGGGGAATATCATGAGCCACCTACTGTTACTCCGGCAGGGGAATTGGTCTGCGGCCAATTTCTTTGTGGAATTCCGGGTCGCCGCAGCAGACTCCGGGTGGAATGACGTTGCCTTACACATCACCTTCCTCCTGGGTCTGAATACCAACCTCCGTGACAACCTGGCGGTTCATGCGACCCCTTCCTCTCTGGATGAGCTCATCGATCAGGCCGTCAGTTTGGACAACCGGTACCGCGAGTACACGAAGGAGCAAAAGGCCTTCTCCAGTCCGCTCGTCTCGCGCACACCCCCTACGGCTACCAGCTCAGTCAAGCCCGACTCTTCCTCCGAAGCTATAGTGTTAGGCCGAGCCCATTTGACTCTGGATGACCACCAGCGACGATGCATGTGCATGTACTGAGGCTCATTGGAGCATAAACTGTTTACCTGCCCTTTGAAACCAAAAGACGTGGCCCATCACTAGCCGTGGGGTGTCTGGCGGGTGGTTATTCCACTAATCCCCCGTAACTTTTCGATCCTGGCACTTATCCAGTTACCAGGGGCCGAGAAGAAGGTTTCAGCGTTAATTGTTTCAGGGGCTGAGTAGAACTTTATTTCTTCGCAGCTCGTATGGGAGCTAGGCATACCCACTACCAAACTGCCAGCTTCACTAAACATAGCGGAACTATCTGGATGCAACCTAGCTTCCATTACCGGGGGCACTGAGCCGGTCTCCGTCCTTCTTACTGGGAACCACCAGGAGTCTCTCTCATTCTTTATTCTCCCTAGTTAGTCCTCCCTGGTGGTTCTGGGTTACTCTTGGCTCCAGAAGCACAGTTCTATTATAAATTTGGCCCAAAACTCAATTTCTTCTTGGAGACCCTTTTGTCTAGCCTCCTGCCTCAGTTCGGCCTCGTGTTCATCATCTCTTCCCATCTTCTCCCTCCCGACAGAGCCACCGGACCTCAGCCTCATACCCGAGGTCTACCATGACCTTGGGGAGGTCTTTAGCAAGTTAAGAGCTCTCTCTTTGCCACCACACCACTCTTATGGCTGCACTATTGACCTCCTCCAGGGTGTGCGGTTGCCGTCCAGCTGGCTCTACAGTCTTTCTGGGCCAGAAAGGGAGGTGATGGAAAGCTACATTCTTCGGCTCCTCTTGGGGCGGGGTTTTTCTTTGTCGGGAAGAAGGACGGATTCCTGCGTCCATGCATCGATAAACGAGCTCAATGCGATAACTGTCAAGGATAAATACCCTTTGCCCTTAATCAATTCCACGTTCAAGCTCCTTCAGCATGCGCGGGTGTTTTCCAAACTCGATTTGCACAACACATATCACTTGTCCGCATACGAGAAGGGGACGAATGGAAGACGGTCTTCAAAACACATCTGGGGCACTTTGAATACCTAGTGATGCTGTTTGAACTCACTAATACTCCAGCTGTCTTCCAGCGCATGATCAACGACGTCCTCGTGATGCAGTCAGTCAATTCATTTTTGTTTATCTCAATGACATTTTGATCTTTTCCCGCACACCGGAGGAACATGCAGTCCATGTCCGGGCCGTGTTACCACTGCTCTTGGAGAACCAGCTCTTTGTGAAGGCCGAGAAGTGCAAGTTCTCTACGCACTCCACTTCCTTCCTGGGCTTTATTGTAACCGAAGGAGAGTTGCGGGCCAACCCGGCCAAGGTGAGGGCTGTGCTCGAATGGCCTACCCCACACTCTTGCAAACAGCTCCAACACTTTTTTGGGCTTTGCTAATTTCTACCATAGATTCATCAGGAATTACAGCAGGGTTGCACAGCCTCTCACTCAGCTGACTTCGACCAAAGTGCCCTTTAAGTGGTCTGAGGCAGCAGAGCAGGCTTTCACTGAATTGAAAGCCCTATTTTCCAACACACCCATCTTGGCCCAGGTCGACCCCCAGCTCCAGTTCATAGTGGAGGTGGATGCTTCTGACTCAGGGGTGGGCACTGTCCTCTCAGCGTTCAGCCTCCAATCAGAAGCTCCACCCATGCACGTATTTCTCTTGGTGAGAGGAATTACGACGTAGGGGACCGAGAGCTGCTAGCCATTAAATTGGCTCTTGAGGAGTGGAGGCACTGGCTGGAAGAAGCCATTCACCCCATCATTGTGTGGACCAACCACACAAATTTAGAGTACCTTAGGTCGGCCCGCAGGTTGAACTCCAGGCAGGCCCGCTGGGCTCTGTTCTTTCCCAGGTTTAATCTCACTATCACTTATCAGCCCGGGTCTCATAATATCAAGCCTGACGCTCTCTCCCGCCAGTTCGCCTCCAACCTGTCATCCTCCTCTTCTCCTCAAGAGCCCATACTGCCCTCTTCCTGTATTCTTGGCATCCTCTCTTGGGACATTGAGCAGAGGGTCCGGCAGGCCCAATCCACTGAGCCCAAGCCCGAGGAGGGTCCGGCCAATCATCTGTTTGTCCTGTCCAGTCTACGCATTTACGTCATCCGGTGGGAGCATACCAGGCACTTTGCCTGTCACCCCAGGATCTCCCAAACTATCAATCTGGTGCAGCGAGTGTTCTGATAGCCTACGTTGCAGATGGACGTTTGGGACTATGTCAGGGCCTGGCAAGTGTGCGTCATGAACAAATCAGACACTTCATCTCCTGCTGGCCTCCTGCATGGCATTCCTTTGGACATTGTGTCTGACCGGGGTCTGCAATTCACCTCTCAAGTATGAAAGTCCTTCTGCCATTCCCTGGGCACTACAGTTAGTCTCACCTCTGGTTACCACCCTCAGAGCATTGGGCAGGCTGAGCATGCTAGCCAATCCCTGGAGGCCACCCTGAGATGTGTGGCTTCCTGTAATCCATCCTCCTGGAGCACCCATCTGTCCTCGGTAGAGTATGCCCACAACTTTGCCGTTTCCTCAGCCACCGGGTTAACACCTTTTGAGGCATCCATGGGTTACACTCCCCCCCACTGCCTATGGCGGAGAGGGAAGTGGCCGTACCATCCGTGGGGGCCCCCATTCGCCGCTGCTGCCGCCTTTGGAAATCTACCCAGGCTGCCCTTTTCCGTTTGGCCAAATGGAATTGCCAGTATGCGGACTGCAGGTGGGTTCTGGCGCCCAAATATGTGGTGGGTCAGCGTGTGTGGTTGTCAGCGGATCAGGTTCCTGTAAAGACGGAGTCTAAAAAGCTGTCACCTCGCTTCCTTAGTCCCTTTCCCATCTCCAGGATCATTAATGACATGACGGTCCACCTGAGACTCCCGCCGACACTCCAGATCCACCCCACGTTCCACGTTTCTAAAATCAAGCACCTCTCCGCCAGTCCTCTCTGTCCCCCGAAGCTGCCTCCTCCTCTTCGGATCCTCAATGGCCAGACCACCTATTCCATACAAAGGATTTCTCCACATTGAAAGGAGTCAGTTGAGGTGGTACGGGCATCTGATTAGGATGCCTCCTGGACACCTTCCACTTGAGGTGTTTCAGGCACGTCCCACTGGGAGGAGACCCCGGGGCAGACCCAGGACTCGGTGGAGAGACTATGTCTCCCAGCTGGTCTGGGAACGCCTTGGTATCCCCTCTGAAGAGCTGGAGCAGGTGGCCGGGGAGAGGGAAGTCTGGGCTTCTCTGCTTGAACTGCTGCCTCCGCGACCCGGACCTCCGGAAAAGCGGTAGAAGATGGATGGATGAATTGATGGATTCTGGACGTTCGCCGCCGGGGCCAGGGATTACAGTATCTAGTCCACTGGAAAGGTTACGGACTGGAGGAGAGATCATGGATCCCCTGTTCTTTTTCTCGACAAGGGGATGGTCCAAGCTTTTTACCAGGCTCACCCCAACAAGCCCAGTGGGCCGCCAGGAGGCACCCCTTGGGAGGGAAAAGGCACTGTGATAATCGGGTGAGCACGCTCCCCCTCCCTTTCTGTGAGAGGTTCTCCATCTGGTTCCGGGCTCCACAGGTCATCAGCGCACCTGCATCGGTGGACGCACCTGCTGCCTCTTCACTATCAGCACTTTAAAGGACCTGCTTGTGAACACTTCTGCGCTGGCTCGTTGGGTACTGCTGCCTTTGATCTAAAGGAGTGAAATTATTTCCTGAAACCCAGTCTAACCTTCCTTCTCCTCTTCTTCCCCCAGGTTGCTGCCATCTCTGCGGTGTGTCTCCGGGATTGCAATGCCCTCACCTGTCTTCCTTGCCCTCATCCTCCTTGACAGCCTACTCCACCAGGTCAGATTCTCCCCAGCTCCTTCCACTCCTCTCTCTCCACTAGCCCTGCCCTGCTGGCTCCTTCAGTTCCCGCTGGGTTTCCTGCCAGGCTCTCTGTTCATCTTCCGTAAGATTATTTGCTCATTTCCCATTTATCCTCGGTTGACTCCTCTCCTCTAATCAGCTCTCGTCTCCCTCTCTCTACAGGCTGTGTGTTCCCTCAGCGTGCACCACTTTCCTTACTGTTGTGTGTGTTCAGTAAAGTTGTGTTTAACATTTACTCCGCATTTGAGTGTCTTCTCTGGTGTTAGCTGCCTTGTACGTGAGCTTCTCACTTTCAGTCATGACAAGACGGAGACAGAATCCCTCTAAGTCACAGGCCGAATCTCATTCCCCTTCCTTGCAGACTTGTTGACCTTAGGCAAATTCATGTTAAGTGACTCAGGGTTTAGGGCTGTCCCAATCTGAAATCAGGAAGTGGCTGACTGGTCTCTCACTGAGTTTTTGAGACCTTAAACAACCCCTTTTCCTAAGTCAGCATGCTATGCTGACAGCATGCTATGCTGACTTAAGGTAAGGGAATTACCCACAGTTCAGAGGCCATATTGGGGTTTCTCAACGTAAAGCTCCTGATTGGTCACCTGTTCATCACTGACCACCCCTTCACCCCTGCTCCACCCCACAAAAAATAATACTACCTTGACATGAACCTTTGTTAAAATAAAAATACACAAAATAAAGACCGAATTTATGCTGAATTACACCCATTTTAGTAGTTTAAATAATTTATGGTGGTGTGTGTGTGTGTGTTGGGGGGGTGAAGTGTGTAGTTTAAAAAAAGATGATTTAATTAATTACAAGAGGCTGCAGGACATTTAATTCAGATCATTCCTGAAGAAAGTAATATCCATCCATCCATCCATCTTCTACCGCTTTTCCGGAGGTCCGGGTCGCGGAGGCAGCAGTTCAAGCAGAGAAGCCCAGACTTCCCTCTCCCCAGCCACCTGCTCCAGCTCTTCAGAGAGGATACCAAGGCGTTCC
Source organism: Pholidichthys leucotaenia (assembly GCA_020510985.1). Lineage (NCBI taxonomy): Eukaryota > Metazoa > Chordata > Actinopteri > Cichliformes > Pholidichthyidae > Pholidichthys > Pholidichthys leucotaenia. The sequence continues at coordinate 398,113,976 of CM035844.1, read as the reverse complement.
CAGACCAGCTGGGAGACATAGTCTCTCCACCGAGTCCTGGGTCTGCCCCGGGGTCTCCTCCCAGTGGGACGTGCCTGAAACACCTCAAGTGGGAGGCGTCCAGGAGGCATCCTAATCAGATGCCCATACCACCTCAACTGACTCCTTTCAATGTGGAGGAGCAGCGGCTCTACTCTGAGCCTCTCCCGGATGACTGAGCTCCTCACCCTATCTCTGAGGGTGAGTCCAGCAATCCTACGGAGAAAGCTCATTTCAGCCGCTTGTATCCGCGATCTCGTTCTTTCGGTCATTACCCAAAGCTCGTGACCATAGGTGAGAGTAGGAACGTAGATTGACTGATAAATCGACAGCTTTGCCTTAGAACTAAGCTCCCTCTTCACCACAACAGACCGGTACAACGTCCGCATCACTGCAGATGCTGCTCCAATCCGTCTGTCAATCTCTCGCTCCATTCTCCCCTCACTCGTGAACAAGACCCCAAGATACTTAAACTCCTCCACTTGGGGCAGGAGCCTGTCCCCAACCCGGAGAGGACAATCCACCTTTTTCCGGCTGAGGACCATGGACTCGGACTTGGAGGTGCTGATTCTCATCCCAGCCGCTTCACACTCAGCGGCAAACCGTCCCAGCAAGAGCTGTAGGTCATTGCTGGATGAAGCCAACAGGACAACATCATCTGCAAACAACAGAGATGAGATCCTGTGGTCACCAAGCATGACACCCTCCATTCCCTGGCTGCGCCTAGAAATCCTGTCCATAAAAATTATGAACAGGATCGGTGACAAAGGGCAGCCCTGGCGGAGTCCAACTCTCACTGGGAATGGCTCTGACCGAGTGTTGGCAATATGAACCAAACTCTCACAACGGTCGTACAGAGACCGAATAGCTCGTAACAACAAGCCCGATACCCCATACTCCCGAAGCACCACCCACAAAAATCCACGAGGGACGCGGTCAAATGCCTTCTCCAAGTCCACAAAACACATGTAAACTGGTTGGGCAAACTCCCACGAACCCTCGAGAATTCTCGAGAGGGTAAAGAGCTGGTCCGATGTGCCACGGCCAGGACGAAAACCACATTGCTCCTCCTGAATCCGAGGTTCGACCAACGGCCGGACTCTCCTCTCCAGTACCTTGGCATAGACCTTCCCAGGGAGGCTGAGGAGTGTGATCCCTCTAAAGTTGGAGCACACCCTCCGGTCCCCTTTTTTAAAGAGAGGAACCACCACCCCAGTTTGCCATGCCAAAGGCACTGCCCCCGACCTCCACGCAATGTTGCAGAGGCGTGTCAACCATGACAACCCAACAACATCCAGGGCCTTGAGGTACTCGGGGCGAATCTCGTCCACCCCTGGGGCCCGGCCACCAAGGAGATTTTTAACCACCTTGGCGACCTCAGCCCCTGTGATAGGCGAGTCATCCCCCTCGTCCCCAAACCCTGCTTCCTCTGTGAAAGGCGTATCAGTGGGATTGAGGAGATCCTCGAAGTATTCCTTCCACCGCCAGACGATGTCCCCAGTCGAAGTCAACAGTGTCCCATCCGCACCATACACAGTGTGGACTGGGAGCTGCTTTCCCCTCCTGAGCCGCCGGACAGTTTGCCAGAATCTCTTTGAGGCCGACCGAAAGTCTTGTTCCATGGCCTCACCGAACTCCTGCCATACCCGGGTTTTTGCTTCAGCAACCACCCGAGCTGCACTCCACTTGGCCTGCCGGTACACCTCAGCTGCTTCGGGAGTCCCACAAGCCAACCAAGCTTGATAGGACTCCTTCTTCAGCTTAATGGCCCCCCTCACCACTGGTGTCCACCACTTGGTTCGGGGGTTGCCACCACGAGATGCACCGACCACCTTGCGGCCGCAGCTCTGGGCCACCGCTTCAACAACAGAGGTGGAGAACATGGCCCATTCAGACTCCATGTCTCCAGACTCCCTCGGAATGTGGTTGAAGTTCTTCCGGAGGTGGGAGTTGAAGACTTCCCGGACAGGGGCCTCAGCCAGACGCTCCCAGCACACCCTCACTATATGTTTGGGTCTACCAGGTCTGAATGGCTTCCTTCCCTGCCATCGGATCCAACTCACCACCAGGTGTTGATCAGTTGACAGCTCTGCACCTCTCTTTACTCGGGTGTCCAAGACATACGGTCGCAGGTCTGATGACACGATAACAAAATCGATCATCGACCTGCGACCTAGGGTGTCCTGGTGCCAGGTGCACATATGGACACCCTTATGCTTGAACATGGTGTTCGTTATGGACAGGCTGTGGTTAGCACAGAAGTCCAATAACTGAACACCACTCGGGTTCAGATCGGGCAGGCCGTTCCTCCCAATCACCCCCCTCCAGGTTTCACTGTCGTTGCCCACGTGCGCATTGAAGTCCCCCAGTAGGACAATGGAGTCTCCAAGAGGAGCACCCTCCAGCACCCCAGTCACAGACTCCAAAAAGGGTGGGTACTCTGAAACATCATTTGGTGCATAGGCACAAATGATGGTCAGGACCCGTTTCCCAACCCGAAGGCGCAGGGAAGCAACCCTTTCGTCCACCGGGGAAAACTCCAATATAGAGGCAGCAAGGTGGGGCGATACAAGAATACCCACCCCTGCTCGTCGCCTCTCGCCCGGGGCAACTCCAGAAAAGGCCAAGCTCCAGCCCCTCTCCAGGAGACTGGTTCCGGAACCGGAGCTGTGTGTTGAGGTGAGGCCGACTATATCTAGCCGGTATCTCTCAACCTCGTACACCAGCTCAGGCTCCTTCCCCATCAGAGAGGTGACATTCCACGTACCAAAAGCCAGTTTAGAAAGCTTGGGATCAGTCCGCCAAGGTCTCCGCCTTTGACCGCCACCTGATCCACATAGCACCGGACCCCCATGATCCCTCCTGCAGGTGGTGAGCCCACTGGAGGGCGGACCCATGTAACTCCTTCGGGCTGAGCCCGGCCAGGTCCCATGGGTGGAAACCCGGCCACCAGACGCTAGCCTTCGAGCCCCTCCCCCAGGCCTGGCTCCAGGGTGGGGCCCCGGTAACCCCATACCGGGCGGGGTACACTGAATCCTTGATATACAATTCATGAGAGTCTGTTGGATCGTTCTTAGTCTGGCCCTTCACCCAGGACCAGTTTGTCTTGGGAGACCCTATCAGAGGCAAATTGCCCCGGACAACATAGCTCCTGGGATCACTGGGGCACGCAAACCCCCCCACCACGATAAGGTGATGATCCATGAGGGGGAAGAAAGTAATATGTTTAAAACAAAAAATCTGAGACCACAATAGCCGTTCACATGTTTTAATTTCAAAGTAATTAAAGATATGGTTAAAATACATGGGTTCCAAGGTTGTCATAGCCAGGAGTGGCACTGGGGTTAAGCTCCCAGTGCTCATAAAATGCTCCTTATGGCGTGCGTCTCGAAAAGCCTCTGACAACTAAGTCCGACTCCTAGCCTGCCCGTGTGGTTTAGTCTCTAAGCCCGGCGGAACTGCTTTTACTAATAGGAGAAGGGGCGAGGGCGGATCTCTGGCGCCTTAAAACCAGATGCTTCGGGTAGATGGTGGCTCATCAACCTGGGAAGGTAGCCGATCTAGGGGAAGGTAAACCCTGATTTCAAACCTCCGCTGCCTTGCGGCATACCCGGTCACGGAAAAGGCTTCGGGAGTCAACCCTGAGGAAAAATCCGGAGTCGGAGCCCCTAAGGCAGTTCTATGTTGTGCTCAACATCATTCTGGCAGCTCCTGCAACGGCGCTGGTGCAAAACTGTAGCAGCCCTGCTGTTCCTTTGGATTCATCAGTGACGTGGAGAGGGGGGACATGCTGCATGGGCAACATCTTGTCCGCCATATCTTCCCGCCCAGGCTTGAATCCTACCAACGCCCAACGCTGGAAGGTAGAACACCGGATCACTGGAGAGGACACTCCAGCTTCGCCTTTGGCGTAGACAAAACACGGGGAATGACAGTTACCGGTTATAAGCCACCGCTCAATTGGCGTAGAGTGCGGCGCCAGGGGTTGTTCCCGATGGTGGGAGGGATCATCGGATCTCACTGGACAGCTACCGCCTGCCTCAAGCTGGGCAGCCCCCAGCCAATAAGGTGTTGTCCCGCCACAGCTTGCTTTCCTCATTGGGTGCATGGGGATGAGGAGAAGTCCGAACAGCAGGCTGCGAACCTTCGCACCAGGCAAGACAATAAAACAAAAGAGACCAACGCTAAAACTGGGAACTTGGAACATCCGCACTATGATGACAGGACTCGCTGCTAACCTCAAGGACATCAACGACACCAGGAAGACTGCCATCATCAATAATGAGCTGAAGAGACTGGGAGTGGATATCGCCACTCTACCAGAAACACGGTCGGCTGACGCAGGCACACTGAGAGAGAAGGACTACACATTCTACTGGCAAGGAAAGGGCAGTGACGAACACAGGGAACACGGAGTGGGCTTCGCAGTGAAGAACACCTTGCTGAAGATGGTGGAACCGGGCAGCACTGGCTCTGCACGACTCCTCACCCTCTGCCTGAACACCACTCAAGGCCCAGTCACCCTCGTCAGTGTGTATGCCCCAACACAGACAGCCACACCAGAGGCAAAAGACGAGTTCTACAAGAATCTCGCAACAACTGTCAGGATCATCCCCAACTCTGAACAACTCATTCTCCTTGGAGACTTCAATGCCAGAGTGGGTGCTGACCACGACTCCTGGCCCTCCTGTCTTGGACCTTTTGGCGTGGGCAGAATGAACGACAACGGACAGCGGCTGCTCGAGTTCTGCACATATCACGATCTGTGCATCACAAACTCGTTCTTCAAGACCAAGCCCCAACACAAGGTTTCCTGGCAACATCTGCGCTCAAAGCACTGGCACCAGCTGGACTTGATCCTGACCAGGCGCACCTCACTGAAGAACGTGCTAATCACCCGTTCGTTCCAGAGTGCAGATTGCGACACAGACCATTCATTGGTGTGTTGCAAGGTCAAGCTGCAGCTGAAGAAATTCCATCGTGCTAGACAGCCTGGAAAGGCATGGATTGACACCAGCAAGATGGCTCAACCAGAACTTGTTGAGCAGTTTGCCTCCACCTTTGAGAAGGAACTTGGTGTACCACAAGAAGGAGAATCTGCAAAGCAGAAATGGGAAGAGCTGCGAAACACCATCCACTGCACAGCCTTGGCTACCTTTGGGAGGAAGACCTTGAAGTCACAGGACTGGTTTGATGCCAAGTTGACCGAGATGACCCCCGTCATTGAAGCCAAGCGCTCAGCACTTGCTGAGTACAAGAAGTACCCAAACAAGAAGAATCTCCAGATTCTCAGGGCTGCGAGAAGCAAAGATCAGCAGACTGCTGGGCGCTGTGCCAACGAGTACTGGACTCAGCTCAGCCAAGACATTCAAACCGCTGCCATAACAGGGAACATCCGTGGTATATACGATGGCATGAAGAAAGCACTTGGTCCGGCTCAGAGCAAGACGGCCCCCCTCAAATCCTCCACTGGGGAGATGATCACAGAAAAGAACAAGCAGATGGAAAGATGGGTGGAACACTACTCCGAACTCTACTCCAGACAGAACACCGTGACACCGTCAGCCCTTGATGCCATTGACTGCCTGCCATCCATGGACGAACTTGACGCCGAGCCAACCACCGACGAACTCAGCAAGGCCATTGATAACCTGGCCACTGGCAAGGCACCTGGCAATGACGGCATACCCCCTGACCTGATCAAGCACTGCAAGACCGCCCTACTGCTGCCATTGCATGACGTCCTCTGCCAGTGTTGGAAGGAAGGTGCCATACCACAGGACATGAGGGACGCCAAGATCATCACCCTCTACAAAAACAAAGGGGAGAGAAGCGACTGCAACAACTACAGGGGCATCTCCCTCCTCAGCGTTGTTGGCAAAGTCTACGCACGAGTTGTTCTCGTTCGTCTACAGAAGCTTGCCGAACGTGTCTACCCCGAGTCTCAGTGTGGCTTCCACGCTGAGCGATCGACGGTAGACATGATATTCTCCATCCGCCAACTCCAGGAGAAATGCAGAGAACAGAACATGCCCCTGTACGTCGCCTTCATCGACCTCACCAAAGCGTTCGATCTGGTCAGCAGAGAAGGCCTTTTCAAGATCCTGCCAAAGATAGGATGCCCACCAAAGTTGCAAAGCCTCATTGAATTGTTTCACACCAACATGCAGGGGATAGTGCAGCACGATGGCAACGTCTCAGAGCCATTCAACATACGCAGTGGAGTGAAACAGGGCTGTGTACTTGCGCCAACCCTCTTTGGGATTTTCTTTGCTATGCTCCTGAGGCATGCCTTCAGCACAGCAACAGAGGGAATCTACCTGCACACAAGATCTGACAGCAGGCTTTTCAACCTCGCCCGCCTGAAAGCCAGAACCAAAGTACGCGAGGCTCTAATCAGAGACATGCTGTTCGCAGACGACACTGCAGTCACAACCCACACACAGCAGGAGCTTCAGACCCTGATGGATCGCTTTTCCCAGGCATGCAAGGACTTCGGGCTTACCATCAGCCTGAAGAAGACTAACGTCTTGGCGCAAGGCACGGAAGCACCACCAATCATCACCATCGACGACTACGAGCTGGAGGTCATGAATCAGTTCACGTACCTGGGGTCCACGATCAGCAACAACCTCTCCCTTGATACAGAGAGCAACAAGAGGATTAGAAAATCAGCCTTCCCACTCGCTCGCCTCACCACACGAGTGTGGGAGAATCCCAAACTCTCTGTCAAGACGAAGATGGCAGTGTACAACGCCTGCGTCATCAGCACACTGCTCTATGGGAGTGAGACGTGGACAACATACGCCCGGCAGGAAAAGAGACTGAACTCCTTCCACTTGCGCTGCATTCGCCACATCCTGGACATATCCTGGCAGGACAAAGTGCCCAACACAGAAGTTCTGTCCCGCGCCGGCCTTCCCTCCATGTTCACTCTACTCAGGCAGCACAGGCTCCGCTGGCTAGGCCACGTTCACCGTATGGAGGATGGCAGAATCCCCAAAGACGTCCTCTACGGAGAGCTGGCAACTGGCAGGAGAGACGTTGGCCGCCCACAGCTGTGCTTTAGAGACGTCTGCAAGAGAGACATGAAGGCCCTGGAGATCAACACAGAGCGCTGGGAGGACCTTGCAACGGACCGCTCCAAATGGAGAGGCACCCTGACCAGACAGCTCAAGGCAGGTGAAGAGAGACTGACTGCTGCAGCAGATGAAAAAAGGACCCGCAGGAAGAACCGCCACAGACCCAGCAGCACGGAGACCACCCACAAGAGCGACCTATGTGACAGGGACTGCCATTCACGCATCGGCCTGTTCAGCCACAGGCGGTGCTGTTCCAGCAGAGTAGACGTTTAGGATTCTCTTCCATGGTCATCATAGACCGACGGAGGCCGACGACCATAAAATACATGGGTTGAAAATATATATCCATCCATCTTCTTCCACTTAATCCTTTTCGGGTCGTGGGGGGGCTGGAGCCTATCCCAGCATCTTTGGGCGAGAGGCAGGGTACAACCTGGACAGATCGCCAGTCCATTGCAGGACCAACACAGAGAGACAGACAACCATTCACTCTCACAGTCATACCTAAGGACAGTTTAGAATCCCCAGTTTGATGCCAGTTAACCTAACTTTCATGTTTTTGGCATGTGGGAAGAAACCGGAGAAGTCCCGGAGTAAACCCACGCAGACACGGGGAGAACATGCAAACTCCACACAGATCACTGTTGGTTGGGGCTGGGAGCAAACCCAGGATCCCCCGGCCAAGGGTGAGTTGCTGTGCTGCCACAATGCTAACCACTCCGCTGCCGTGCTGCCCTGAAAATATATATTTTTAATTAAAACTGTAACATTGAAAATAAATTTTAAAAAAACCCACTGTTGAACCGCTTTATTTCAACAAAAAATATTCCTAAATGTAGATGTAAAAAATGAACAAAAATGCAACCATTTAAAAGAAAACTGGAATTTTATTTTAAAAAGTTACACAGACTGAGAAACAAAACAATTATAGAGACATTGGACACACACCTGAACATTCAGGATAATTTTTTTTTATCCTTTGTTAATTCAACGCTGTTTGTTTCTGTTTTAGTTTTGTTTTTAATCTGTTTTTTATTCTGTCCTATTCTTTGTGATGATTTATATATACACTATTATATACACTATTTTTGTTTCCTAATTCGTTCAACAAAGTTAATTTAAAAAAAAAACTTCTAGTGTTGCCAAGGCAAAGTGGTGTGTCTCATTTCTGCCATGTTGAGCCACTTCATCTCCTTGCAGACTCATACACTCACACACTACTGATGGCGACTGCCTAAGTCTGTAAGGGCTCAGGGCTTGAGGATTTAGGGAAGAGATTGAGATTTGGCCACAGTAATGCAATCTCACTTGTTACAACAGGGCGGCCCATCAGGACATGGTATAACATCTAATAAATACAAGACAAACCATATCCTGTATTGATTCAGTACAGAATGCATTATTTTACTGTAAAACAACAGGACGCTACTGTATTTTACAGGACAGGTGGCAACCTCATGGTGAGACTGTGGGATCGTAATTTTATTGTGATTTTATTGTATGTGATGACGCCGCCTTCTGGGTGCGTCATCACTGTCCAATAAGTAGGGGCGTCCATCATTTACTAAATGATGGAGGATTAACTAATGGAGGCATGCGTAACAATACTGCGGCCTTTCCTGGAGCTTCCTGGGGAACCAACTGTCCCATGACCCCGCTGGTTTGAGGCTTTTAAAAATTACATCACTGCGTTGGACCTAGGGAAGCTGGATAAGGTGAGAGCGCGAGTGCTGCTTGTCCATAACCTCGGTATCGAATTTCAGAGGATTCTACGGATGCTCGGCACGACGGACTCATACGAGGACATCGTGGAGCTAATGGCTAACAACTTCACCACTCCGGACAGCGTAACGGTATGACGAATTCGATTTCACCAGGGACGCCAGGGAGTCGGTGAGCCTATTCAACAGTTTGTCGCTGACCTAAGACAGTTAGCCAGTGTGTGCCATTTTGGGCCATTAGAGGACGAGATGGTGCGGGACCAATTGGCTAAGCACACGAGTAGCGATACGGGCTAGGTTGCTAACGCCACCCTAGACTTAACGCTAGCTAGGGCAGTTGAGCTACCTCTTCAGCTACGGGCTGCAGGTAAGCTAGCCTCGGAGTTAAATTGGCGCCAGTCTCAGAAGACATCAGAAGGGATGACGTCGGCAAATGCAGTGGACTCATAGGACGAAGGAAGCATGGCGGATGACTACGAGGTGTATGCAGTGAGCCGTAGGTCTGCTCCAAAGGACCCCGTCTGCAGGGGTTGTGGGTCCCCGATGCATCAGAGTAATGCACGAGCATGCCCGGCAAGAGGGAAGCGGTGCTGTAAGTGTGGGCGCATGAATCATTTCGCCAGAATGTGTCTGTCTTCAGCATCGTGGAGCCCGCCAAGTAAGCCAGCCCGCCCGCCCATGACAATCATCCACTTGGTGTGTGCCAAAGCCAATGGGCTTTCCTACTGCATAGTAGAATTGGATAGTGCAGCTTTGCCATTAATACTCAACACGGCGGCGGTGCAATTGGTGCTAAATTGGGCCACGGTAAAAAAGTTTTTCCCACACCACAGGATCAGGAAGAAAACGGTGCTGCTGTATGGATATGGTGGTGGTAGACTGTGCAATCTCGGGACTGTGGAGTTGACTGCTCGCTATAACACCGAAGCGGTGCACAACTTCTCATTCAAGGTAACAATGCATGACGACAACATTATGAGGTGTGACCTGTTCTACGGACAGGGTTTCGTCATTAAGGACAGTGCTGGATTCAAGTGGTCCGGTTGTGGACAGTGGAGATCGCCGGACCCGGTGGATGATGTCATAGTGTGGGTTGAGGTACCCGCTGGCGGTGCCGGAACCGAAGCACACGTTTCTGACTCTCAGGAGGACAGCTGCTCAGTGGAGGAACAGGACGACTCCAGTGGCCGTGCTTGGCCAAGTATAATGGGAGCGACCAAGTGAGCGAGCAGAGGGTCCGTTCTGAGGGGTGTCACCAGGGAAGCATCGGACGTTTTCGGTGCCAAAGTCAAGCTTTGGATAACGATGGATGAGGAATCCGCTGCGGCAGCAGTGGCTGCTGTGCCGCCATGGTGTTACGATGGCGCGAAATGGGAGAAAGACACGGAGCTGCCAAAACTACAGCAGCACATCAGACCAAGCAAGGTGGCACTCCAGGTCATGGACTGGGTTTGGGTTCGTGCCAAGGAGAGACCGGGGCGACGACTGGCTGGATTGCAGCTGGTGGGACATCTGGCGCTGCTGAGGATTGTGACGAAGTTGGGAGTGGCGTGTTTCCAGTTGGCAGACAGCTCGATCTGACACGCAAACCAGCTGCGCCGTGTCCAGGTGGACATTCCAAGTGGCGGGACTACGCAGGAGTCGGCGAAGGTGGTGGGAGACCCGAACTCTTGTGTTCTGAAGATCAGCCCTTGTCCTGGGGGCCTGCCACCTCCAGGGGTGCATCCGCTGTGGGGCTGCCACAGGACTCCCCCCCTTCCCCCGGCAGACCCTCCCTTGCCATGGGAGACAGTGAAGAAGAAACAGAGGACTCTTTAGGTAGGAGCACAGCCGGTCTATCGGTAAAAGTGGCAGAATAAACCACTTGGCCATGCGGGCAGTCCACCAACCGGCCCTAGTTCTAGCGTTCATTGTTCACGTTATTGCTGTTGTTGTTTAATGTGTTTATTGGGGGTTTTATCTGCTAAATTTGGGTGGGTTTTGATTGGATGTGTTTTTCTGTCTTGTGAAGCGGGGGAGAATGTGGGATCATAATTTTATTGTGAAATGCGGTGTGATGACACCGCCTTCCAGGTGCGTCATCTCACCCTATAAGTAGGGGCATCCGCCATTTGGGGCTCCTCTTGCCCAAATGACCCCACACAGTGTAACACCTGCTGGATAGCAACCAGTTATATAATAAAGCAGTGTCTCCCAACCTGGGGTCCGCGCCCCCACTGGGGGGACGCCTGAGCCCACAAGGGGGACGCAGAGCTCCGTCTGTTTTGAGGTCATGAAATGCATGGGTAAAAAAAAATATGCATGAATGATATCAAATAAAGAAAGAGGATGGTGTGGCAGACACAATACACATGGCACTCCACCAAGTACAGGGGGTTGGTGGGGGAGAAGATAGTTAGAGATGCTAATGGAGAAAAGGTGAGAGGAGCCAAACAAACAAAGACGTGCCTTTCAGCCCGCAGCACCAGGTTCGCACCTGAGGACGCAGGGATGCAAATGTATTGTAGCAAGACCTGCTCTGTGACATGTGTGTCAATGTTATGTTAATATGTGTGCATGTCTTTCAGTCGTAATGTTAATGTGTTCCCCCCTTGTGCTGGAGGTGGTAATAAAAGTGTATAAAGAAGTTTGCTCAGGCACTCAGGGTTATTCTGTTCTATTCTGTGTTGGAGGAGAAATAAAGTTCTGTGTTGTGCAGCTCGCTGTCTCGTCTGATTCCATCCTCCACAATGGCTGAGAAACATAAATGTGCGGAGGACCCCGCAGAGTTAAGAAAAAAAGACAATATATTGACAGTTACTTGAACTATGGATTTATAGAAGCACAAGACTCTTTTCAGCCAGAATGTGTTTATGGTGAAAAGCTAGCTAATGACAGCATCAAGCCCAGCAAACCGAAACGGCATCAGGAGACTCGACACCGAGAGACCATTGGTGCAAGTTGGGATTTTTTTGAGAGGAAACGGCACCTGGCGCTTTCAAGGAGACACGAGGATATCAGAAAATCCTTTGAACGGGCAGGTAGGGATTTATTCAGAGCCACTGAAGCATCATTCTACTGTGCGCTGCTCATTGCGAAGGCAAAAAAGCCACACAATATTGGTGAGCAGCTGATCAAGCCTGCATGCCTATCACTCCAAACATCGCATCACTGGTCAGAGACATGCAAGCTCAAGGTACACATTAATATTCTTTTTTGAATCAACAGACTGGAGAGAGTAAAAAGCAAAGAATCACTGAATTATTTTTTGCAGTGTTAATTGCTGGGTAGTGTTATGAAAAAGAGCAGTCAAGGATATTTGTTTGTGTATGACGGGTGTTTTAAGGCCTACTGCCATTAGACCCATACTGACTGACTTTTAGGCCTTTACTGATTTATGCGGTCATGTGTGTGTATACCCACTATTTTAGTTGTTAGAAATTTTTGCTTTCACAAGGGACATGTTCTTGTTAATATTTTTGTTTCATACCTCTGGCAAAGATGAAAACTTTATGTTACTGACAATGAACAATGAAGACTCAGGACTGCCGTCTGGTCAGTCCATGTTTAAAAGTAATGCCGTGGCGGCACTGTGTGGGGGGTTTTCCACCCAGAGTCGGAAGCCGGGGAGGGGGGGGAGAGATGGAACAGAGGACTGAAGGAGGAAGTGGCACTGGGGGTCTCAGATGTAATAGAAAGGACTATCCGCCCCCTGGGGAGTTCAGGAGACATCGGAGTTCGCTAGAGGAAGAGAGGGTGTGAGAAGCAGGGCTGGTGTTGTGTGATGTCAATGTGCCAGGCATTCTTTGTGCACTGAGTGTATTGTCTTTGGCTCCCTGGGTCTCATGGGGCAGAAATGAAGGGCATAAAAAGGAGGTGCCCAGAGACCCCGAGAGAGTATTTTCTGTACTTGATGTTGGAAGATGAATAAAGTTTGCATGTCGTTCAGCTCGCTGCCTCGTCTGCTTTCATCTTCCACAATGCTGTCTTAAAACAAAAGGACAAATATTTTAATACCATTGCAGTCATTTGGCACAATTTTTTTTTTGTCTGTGTGATACACATGTTCATATAATTCAATTTAGTTTAAGCATAAGGGAAAACAAATCTACATTTCAAAACAAATGCAATAAGTTAAGCACAAAACTGATGTTATTTTTTTCCTAAATAAATGTTCTAAAATGAGTTAATTCCTCTGGCGTGATCATGTGGGCTAGGAGAGGCCCGGCACTTCTGTGACACAGGCGGGGGGGCGGGAGGGGGGGGGCTCCTGGGAAAAAAGGTTGGGAACTACTGTAATAAAGTACCATTTCAGTGCAACCTCTTGTCCGTCTCCTTTTGTGCTAGGTTTGTGGACATAACGGAGACCCAGGTGTGGAACATTATACTGTAAGTTTCCTTTTGCATACCACTCTGGTCTGCGTTTGTTACTTTTCCATACAGGGGTGTCAGACTGGGAGTAATGATGTAACAAAATACCTGGGCCCAGAATGAAAAGGGGGCCCACGGAAAACATAAACTGTTTAACTGTTTAAATTAAACTAGGTTCTTGTGTCAGGAGGAGTCTTAGGGCCCTAGGCATTCATCTTCTTCCGCTTAAGCATCTTTGGGCGAGAGGCAGGGCCCTAGGCAGTAGGCAAAAATTGACAGGGACCCCTCCAACCCCCGTCCATCAGCCTTATATTTTTTTCTCCTCTCGGCGCCACACCAGTCGGCTGCCTTTTGCAACAGCGGCTCGATTCCGAGTTTTTTTTTTCCCTTCCTCTCTCTTTTGATCACTTTTTTTTTTTTTTTTTTCACCCCACTTATATCACGGACACACAGATCGTCCCAAATGTCTCCTGAGCCGGTGGACGGAGCCACTGTTTATAGCAGGATACAATACAACAGGGAAGAGCTGCTAGCATTTAACCGCCACCCGGTCCCACTGGAAAAACTCGACATACCGAGAGAACTGAGGCGAAAACGCCGCGGCTGCCGGGCTGGAGTAAGGCGGAGGACAAAAAATATAAGGTACAGACCCTCCCTTCCATCTGTTGTCATGGGAAATGTACGGTCGATACTGGGAAAGTTAGATGAGCTAGCGGCTATCTCCCGTTATGATAGCACTTACCGGGAGTGCTCTCTCCTTTTGTTTACTGAGACGTGGCTAACTGAACTAGCAGCAGATGCTAACATTGAGCTGGAGGGTTTTCACACGATACGAGCTGACCGAACACCAGAGAGTGGCAAAACTAGGGGCGGTGGAGTGATAATGTATGTTAACAACAACTGGTGCAGACCGGGACATATCACTGTTAAACAACGACACTGCAGCAAAGACATTGAGTTGCTAGCTGTTAGCATGAGGCCTACATATCTCCCGAGAGAACACTCACACGTGATCTGCATTGTTGTTTATGCAAATCCGACGGCGAACGCTGGGACAGCGCGTGACGTCATCCATTCAGTAACCAGCAGGCTGCAGACAGAACACCCAGATGCTCTTCTCCTCATCTCAGGCGATTTCAACCACGTTTCACTGTCTCCCATTCTGCCCACTTTCACCCAGTATGTCACATGCCACACTAGAGACAATAAAACACTGGATTTGTTCTACGCAAACACTAAGGAGGCGTACACCTCATCACAACTCCCCCCACTTGGGAGATCGGATCACAACTTGGTTCATCTCCGACCGGTGTACAAACCCCTAGTGCACAGACAACCTCCGGCCATGCACACTGTGGAGTTATGGTCTGAGGAGACAATGGACACTCTAAAGGACTGTTTTGAAGCCACTGCCTGGAAGCAGCTCTGCGATCTACATGGTGAGGACATCGATGGCCTCATTCACACCTTCACGGGCTACCTCAGCTTCTGTGTGGACAAATCCGTTCCCACCAAGACCATACGGCGTCACTCAAACAACAAACCCTGGATCAACCCTGAGATAAAAACACTTCTGAGAGAGAAGAAGAGGATCTTCAGGTCGGGGAACAGGGAGATGCTGAAGTCCGTACAGAGGGAGCTGAGGAGAAAGATCAGAGAAGGCAAGGACAGCTTCAGGAAGAAGATGGAGGACAAGCTGCAACAGAGCGACATCAGCGGGGTCTGGAGAAACCTCAAAACCATCTCGGGGCTCCAGAATACCTCCCCCCAGGCCACGGGGGGCAGGGAGTGGGCGAACAACCTGAATCTGTTTTTCAATAGATTTGACCAACCGCCCTCCCCCCTGTCTGCACAACAACCACTGCTGCCTCTAAGAAATCAAGTCCTGCTACCCACTCCCCACTCCACCGACACCCCCCCCACTCCCAACACACAGCCCCCCATCCTGACCCTGACCAAGACCCAGGTGAGGACGGAGCTGAGGAAGATCAAGGCGAGGAAGGCGTCGGGACCGGACGGCATCAGCGCAAAGCTCCTCAAGTCCTGTGCAGACCAGCTGTGTGGGATTGTGACGTATATCTTCAACATGAGCCTGAAACTGGGGAGGGTACCACAGCTGTGGAAAACATCTTGTGTGGTACCTGTACCAAAAACTTCCCACCCCAAAGACCTGAACAGCTTCAGACCGGTGGCCTTGACGTCCCACTTGATGAAGACCCTGGAGAGACTGCTCCTTGCTCATCTCCGCCCCCTGGTGGAACCAGCGATGGATCCACTCCAGTTCGCCTACCAGCATGGCATTGGGGTGGAGGATGCGGTGATCTTCCTCCTTCACCGTTCTCTGTCCCACCTGGAGAAGCCCGGGAATATGGTGAGGATCATGTTCTTTGACTTCTCCAGTGCTTTCAACACCATCCAACCGATGATCCTGAAGGACAAGCTGCTGCGCGCAGGGGTGGACCAGCACCTGTCATCATGGATCCTGGACTACCTCACGAACCGGCCTCAGTTTGTGAGAACCCGGGACTGTGTTTCCGACACGATCATCAGTAGCACGGGGGCCCCCCAGGGAACGGTGCTGGCTCCCTTCCTGTTCACTCTTTATACTGCGGACTTCTCACACAACACAACACATTGCCATCTACAGAAGTTCTCTGATGACTCTGCGATCGTTGGTCTCATCTCCAGCGGAGATGAAGCTGAGTACAGAGGGCTTATCCAGGACTTTGTGGACTGGTGCCATCGGAACTGCCTCCAGATCAACGCGAGGAAAACTAAGGAGCTGGTGGTGGACTGCCGCAGGCATGGGCAGCCCCTCACAGCACCAGTAAATATACAGGGAACAGACATCGAGATGGTGACATCCTACAAGTACCTGGGTATTCATCTGAACAATAAACTAGACTGGTCACACAATACTGACGCACTCTACAAGAAGGGACAGCGCAGGCTGTTCCTGCTGAGGAGACTCAGGTCTTTTGGTGTACAAGGGGCACTGCTGAAGTCATTCTATGACACGGTGGTGGCATCAGCCATCACTTTTGGAGTGGTCTGCTGGGGCAGTGGCATTACTGCAGCCGATAGGAAGAGACTGAACAAACTGATTAAGAAAGCTAGCTCTGTCCTGGGGCAACGCCTTGATCCGATGGAGGAGATAGGAGAGAGAAGGACGGTGGCTAAACTGTCATCTCTGCTGGAGTCCGAGTTCCACCCTATGCAGGACATACTGGATGCACTGAGGAGCTCATTTAGCAGCAGACTACATCATCCCAGGTGCACAACCGAGAGGTTTCGTAGGTCCTTCCTACCAACGGCTGTCAGACTGTACAACCTAAGCAGGGCTGCTCGCAGAGATAGCAAAAAGACGTAACAAACTAATAGTTTTTTTTTTTTTTTTTTTTTTTTTTTTTTTTTTTGAATGCAAAAGATGCAATAGACTTACACAATGGTCCTCTCCGGCATACAACTAGGAACATACCGGTCGCTATGGAGGGTGAGAATATGTATGGGCACATAATCATACCATGTAGGATAACTAAATAGACGGTTATGCTGTTTCATCCCACCTAGCAACAATGCTCTGCACTGTGTGTGTTTATATATTTACATATTTATTCCATCTAGCTACAATGCTCTGCACTGGGTGTGTTTATATTTATATATCTATATATTTATTCCATCTAGCTACAATGCTCCGCACTGTGTTTTTATATATCTACATATTATTCCATCCAGCTACAATGCTCTGCACTGTGTGTCTGTGTGTGTGTGTGTGTATATATATATTTTATAGTAATATGTACATATGTATATTAGCTGCTCTTGCTTGCTTGTTTTTTTTTTTTGTTTTTTTTTTGTTTTTGTTTTTTTTTTCTTGCCTTCTGATTGTTGCTCTGAGTGTTGCTATCCCTGTGCTGTTGCAATCCTGGAATTTCCCCGTTGTGGGACTAATAAAGGCTTATCTTATCTTATCTTATCTTATCTTATATAATAAATAATCTGACACTAAAAAAAATCTTGCATATAAATTCTATAATTTATCATCCTTAGCTTGACAGTTAAGCTTGGCTGGACACCATTTTCAATTCAATAACTAAAGAAAAAATATTGTCCAAGTTAGCTGTTTTTATTTTCAACCTGCTAGCTCAGCAAATGATATGAGTACAGGTGTCCTTACCTTGACACCCAGGTACTCAACATGGACACATCAGGACCAGGAGTGACAGGACATACTATGCTGCTCTGTGCTAAAGTACTATTTAGACAACTTACCACTGTCTTGCTTCCTTTCTCCTATTCCTCTTTTTTAGGGTTTCAAGCAACTGTGCTGTGGGAAATTCTTCTTCTTCTTTTTCTTCTCTGCTCAAAGTGCATGGGGACCAAAAACTGTAATACATAGAAACTTGAAACTTTACACTCTGATCAGAAATTCTCTCCACCAGTAAAAGACCAAAATTCAAGGCACTGCATACATAGGGGGCGCTATAATAAACAGTTTTATGTTTTTGCAAATTTTTTTTTTTTTTTTTTGTTACTTATTTGTACCCGTAGGTAGACTTGGTTTGCAGTCTGGTGACAAGCCACTGGCTGCTGGTCGCTGCGTGCGCGAGCGCCCTAAACCTACATGTTTTTGGTATGCGGGAGGAAACCGGAGAAATCCCGGAGTAAACCCACGCAACACGGGGAGAACATGCAAACTCCACACAGCTCACTGTTGGTCGGGGGCTGGAATCGAACCCACGATCTCATGATCCCCGCGATCCCCCGGCCAAGGGTAAAACTGTGCTGCCACAGTGCTAAACCACTGCGCCACCGTGCATTTTGAGAACGGTTTTGCCTAGACTAAAATTTCTTTTGTCATTCTATTCTCTCAAATTTTCCGCAACTTTTCTTCTCAGGTCTTATGCTCATAAAATGAAGTTTTCGTCACCGTATTTTCAAAAATGTGCAAGTGAACTCAAAATGAACTCCTCCTAGGCCATTCATCTAAATTGCTTGAAATTAAGCAGAGATAAATTTTTGGCCCACCAGATTTGTCAGGCATCATCTCACCAGATTCCTAGTCTTCAAACTGAAACAGGCATCACTTCTGACCCTTTAGAAATTAATAAAGCATTTAAAGAATTTTATTCATCTCTTTACTCTTCAGGTAGGACCTCTGCTACTCATGATCTTGATGATTTTTTCAACGATCTAGACATACCAACCATTAACCTAGACCAGGCTAATGATTTAGAGAGACCCATCTCGCTTTCTGAACTTACTGCGGCTATGTCATCCGTGCAGAACAGTAAAAGTCCTGGACCAGATGGCTTTCCATCTGAATTTTACAAAAAAGTTTGGCATAAGCTTGGGCCTTTGCTACTAGACATGTTTAATAAATCTTTTCACCTTAGCCATCTTCCATAAACTCTTAATCTGGCTTCCATTTCAGTGCTTCTTAAAAAAAGGCAAGGACCCTCTACTTTGCTCGTCATATCGCTCCATTAGTCTGCTGAATGTGTTATGACTCGCCGCTCATCAGCGGCGCCAGCCGCACACACACCTGCTCCTCGTCAGCGGCGAGGTATTTAATCCACTCTGCCCTGGGCTTCGGCCTGAAGCCGTCTCTCTACTTCGGCCCCTTTGCTACTACGGATCTCAAACCTACTAGCGAAGATATCCTGGGTAAGCTCCCCTTACCTCTCTCCTCTAGCCTTCCCCTGTGCACAGGTGGACATCCCCAGCGGCGGACTTCATCACCTCGCCGTTGGCTCTACGCTGCTGCCACAGGTACCGCAGGTCGCTGTTGACATAACGCACGGCTCAGGAGACGCACACACACAGGCTCAGAGTAGCTCAAATAGCTTTATTGACAACAAGGGTGTATGAATGTGTGTCTGCGAGATGTGAATGTGTTGGTGGCGGCGTCTGCTTCGGGCACAGAGGCAGGAGACCGTACAGCCAGACAACCCTATGGGAAAAGCACAGGGAGAAGGGTGACGGGCACACACCAACACAGGAGATAAACAAGTTGGAGAGGAGCTTACTTGGAAAGGGCAGATGACTGGCACAGCAAGGAACGAGGTCCGGTAGACAGCCACCTGGAGAGCCCGGTGCAGCAGCGAGGAATAGGCGATGGAGAGGAATAGTCCGCCGCCGGGAAATCCACCTGTGCACAGGGGAGCAGACTAGGAAGAGAAAAAGGTAAGATTGTCTTACCGCTATGTTTGCTGAGGATGAGACGGAACTCAAAGCAATCTGTAATGAAGTCTGACGGCTTCAGGCTGAAGCCCAGGGCGAGGTGGCTTAAATCCCTCGCCGCTGATGATGTGCAGGTGTGCGTGCAGCTGGCGCCGCTGATGAGCGGCGCGGCGTGACAGTACTCCCCCCTCTAGCAGCGCCTCCTGGCGATGGTTTCTCTGGGTGCGCTCGGTGGAATTCAGCAATGAGCGATGGGTCTAACACAAACGATGAGGGTACCCACTGCCGATGTTCAGGCCCATAGCCCTCCCAGTCCACCAAGTACTGCAACCCACGACCCCGGCGCCGGGAGTCCAGGATGGAGGAGACAGGCCAGGCCGGATGGCCATCAATCATCCGGGGCGCGGGTTGCGCAGCAGGAGGAGGGCAAAGGGGGTCGGAGACTGCCAGCTTCACCTTGGACACGTGGAAGGTGGGGTGGATGCGGAGGGAGGGGGGAATAGCTACACGTACAGCCACCGGGTTGATGATCCTGGTGATGGGGTATGGGCCCATAAACCGCTGTGCCAGCTTCCTCCTCTCGCCTTTTAAAATCACGTCCTGGGTCGACACATAGACTTGCTGACCAACTCTGTACGCCGGGGCAGGTCTTCTGTGCCGGTCCGCCACGGCTCTGTTGCGCTCCGCCGTGCGTAAAAGCGCATTGCGCGCTGACGCCCAGATGGAGCGGAACTGCCTGAGATGCGCCCGTACTGAGGGGACAGTTACCTCACTCTCCTGCGCCGGGAGCAGCGGGGGATCGTAACCCAGGGATGCCTTAAAGGGGGACATCCCTGTAGCAGAAGAGCGAGCGGTGTTGTGGGCGTATTCAACCCAGGCGAGGTGGTTACTCCAGGACATTGGTTTGGACGCCGTGACGCAGCGGAGCGCAGCCTCCAGCTCCTGGTTGGTCCGCTCACACTGCCCGTTGGTTTGGGGGTGATGGCCGGAGGAGAGGCTCACCTTGGCTCCCAGGGCGTTGCAGAACGACCTCCAAACCTCTGAAGCAAATTGGGGCCCCCGGTCCGAGACCACGTCCACCGGAATCCCATGCAGCCTGACCACGTGCTGGATTAGGAGGTCCGCCGTCTCCAGGGCAGTTGGGAGACCTCGTAGGGGGACGAAGTGTGCCGCCTTGGAGAAGCGGTCCACGATGGTCAGGACGGTGTCGAAGGTGTTAGAGACAGGGAGTCCGGTGACGAAATCCAGGGCGATATGCGACCAGGGCCTGCCAGGGACGGGCAGAGGCTGGAGCAAACCCGCTGGAGGGGCATTACCCGATTTGTTGGTGGCACACACTGGACAGGCCCGGGCGTAGCGGGCAGCGTCCCTCCGCAGGCCCGGCCACCAGAAGGACCGCTGGAGGAGGTCAATCATCCGGGAGGAGCCAGGGTGGCAGGTGAGCTTGAATGTGTGCAACCAGTGGATGACCTCCCCCCGAACCGTGGATGGCACGAACAGCCTCCCCTCCGGTCCGCCGCCAGGGTCAGGTTCCACTTCCTGCACCTTCCGGATCTTGCTCTCAATGTCCCAGGTGACGGCTCCCACGACGCACGACCTGGGTAGGATGGTGTGGACCGTGTCCTCCGACTCCTCAGGGGCGAATTGCCTAGAGAGGGCGTCGGGCAGGCCGTTCTTGGAGCCAGGCCTGAAGGTGATGGTGAATTGGAACCTGGCAAAGAACAAGGACCAGCGCGTCTGGCGGGCGTTCATGCGCTTGGCAGATCTTAGGTACTCCAAGTTCTTGTGGTCCGTCAGGACCACGAACGGCAGGTTCGCCCAATCTAGCCAGTGACGCCACTCCTGTAGCGCGAGCTTGATGGCGAGGAGCTCTCTGTCCCCCACGTCGTAATTCCGTTCCGCCGGGGACAAGCGCCGGGAGAAGAAGGCGCAGGGCCGCTTGGTTCCGTCATCTGGCGACCGCTGGGATAGAACCGCCCCCTCTCCTGTGTCCGAAGCGTCCACTTCCACGATGCACTGCAGCGCAGGGTTGACTTGGCTAAGGACCCGGGAGGAGGAGAACTCCGCCTTCAGCGCCTGAAAGGCAGCCGCGGCCTCTTAGGTCCACCGGAACAGGACCTTAGGGGACGTGAGGTGGGTCAGCGGGCCGACGATGGTGCCAAAATTTGGGACGAAGTGGCGGTAGAAATTTGCAAACCCGACGAACTGCTGCACCTGTTTTCTTGATGCAGATGTGGGCCATTCCACCACCGCCTTCACCTTCTCTGGGTCCGGAAGCACCTGGTCGTGGGAGATGATGAACCCGAGAAAGGATGTTGTCTTCGCGTAGAATTCACATTTTTCGGCCTTCACATACAACCGGTTCTCCAGCAGTCTTTGGAGGACCCGCCTCACGTGGACCCGGTGCTCGTCCCTGGATTTGGAGAAGATGAGAATGTCATCCAGGTAGACGAACACAAAAAGGCCAATGAAATCCCGGAGGACATCATTAATAAGGCGCTGAAAGACGGCTGGAGCGTTGGTCAACCCGAACGGCATCACCAGGTACTCAAAGTGACCGTTCGGGGTACGGAAGGCTGTCTTCCACTCATCTCCCTCCCGGATCCGGACGAGGTGGTATGCGCTGCGTAGATCCAGCTTGGTGAACCAAGTCACCCCCTGGAGGGAGTGGAAGGCGGTGTCCATGAGGGGCAGGGTGTAGCGATCCTTCTCCGTGATGTCGTTTAGGGCACGATAGTCGATGCAAGGACGGAGAGACCCGTCCTTCTTACCCACGAAGAAGAATCCTGCCCCCACAGGTGATGACGATGGGCGGATTATCCCAGCACTCAGCGACTCCTTGAGGTAAGCGTTCATGGTCTCCTTCTCCGGCACTGACAGGCTGTAGAGTCGCCCAGAGGGTAAGGGTGCCCCCTGGCGGATGTTAATTGCGCAGTCATAGGGCCTATGAGAAGGAAGAGACATCGCCTTGGACTTGCTGAATACCATACCCAGGTCGTGAAATTCCAATGGCACCAGGGACAGGTCCGGGGGCGCAGCGTCCGTAGGGGTAGGAGGAGAGGACGGAGAGCAGGCAGCGGACTGTAGACAGGTGCTCATGCAGAATGTGCTCCATGCCGACACCCCGGCGGACTTCCAATCCAAAACGGGGTTGTGGAGGCGTAGCCAGGGATACCCCAGGATGACGGGCGACACAGAGTTGGGCAGGACGTAGAAGGTTATCTCCTCCCGGTGGTTTCCAGAGATGATAACCGGAACGGGGACGGTCTGGTGTGTTACTCTCCCCAGGGAGACACGGGAGAGGTTGACCAGGGAGATAGGGGTCTTTAACGCCTGGCAGTGGTTGCCCAATCGGGTTGCCAGGCTTCGTGAAATAAAGCTGCCCTCCGCGCCCGAATCCACCAGTACGTGAGTGAGATGCCCAGTGGAGTTGTGACAAAATCGGACTGGCAGCTTCAATTGGGTGAGGGAACTTAACCGATTGACGTCCGCGAGGCCCCCTACAGTGACTCGCGGACCCCGCCGTTTGGCTTGTGGACAAAGCTCTACCGTGTGTTGACTGTCCCCGCAATACATGCAGAGATTCAACTCACGGTGGCGTTGTCTCTCTGCCGGGGAGAGCTTTGTCCAGCCCGTCACCATCGGCTCTGACTCCTCGGGGCGCGATGGTGGCGGCGTCGCCAGGGGGCGAGCTTGGAACGGGCGCGACGAGGCTCCACGAGGGCGAGAAGAAGACAACTTCTGCCCCGAGGAGCACTCGCGCAGCCTGTTATCCAAACTGATGGCAAGGGACGTTAGCTCCGCTAGAGTCTCCGGGATATCCCGTCCAGCCAGTTCATCCCTCAGATCATCGTTGAGACTGCGGAGGAAAAGGCCACAGAGGGAGCATTCCTCCCAGCCCAATTCCTCCGCTGCTACCCGGAAGTCGACCGCATAGTCCGCTGCCAACCGGCTTCCCTGCTGGAGGCTGAGAAGCCGATCGACCTGGACTGTCTCGGTAAGAGAGTGGTCAAAGACCTCCAGGAAGCGTCTCACGAATTGGTCATACGTGAGGGTGGCATAACTGGGCCTCGCCATTACGACGTAAGTCCAAGTTAGTGCTCGCCCCTCTAGGAGATTCCCGATATAACCAATTCGGCTATGATCTGAAGGAAAGTCTCCGGGAACACGGTGGAACACGGACTCACACTGCATTATGAACCCTCGCGCTCCGCCGAGCTTACTGCTAAAGCGGGCGGGGGTTGGAATGGGTGTGAGCCGAGTCGGTGCTCCCGGGCCTGGTGGACGGCCGCTGGAGCAGCAGGAGCCGCGCCACCCTGACGAGCCGGGGGGAACGGCTGTTGGGGAACCAAGCGGTCCAATCGGTTAGTTATACTGATTAATTGATTGAGTGTCACCTGTTGCTGATAAGCTATTTGGTCCACTCGAACCTCGAGAGTGGTAAGCCGGTGTGCGAGCCGGCCGTCTGCCGAGCCGCTCTGCTGAAGCCGTACTGACATAACGCACGGCTCAGGAGACGCACACACACAGGCTCAGAGTAGCTCAAATAGCTTTATTGACAACAAGGGTGTATGAATGTGTGTCTGCGAGATGTGAATGTGTTGGTGGCAGCGTCTGCTTCGGGCACAGAGGCAGGAGACCGTACAGCCGGACAACCCTATGGGAAAAGCACAGGGAGAAGGGTGACGGGCACACACCAACACAGGAGATAAACAAGTTGGAGAGGAGCTTACTTGGAAAGGGCAGATGACTGGCACAGCAAGGAATGAGGTCCGGTAGACAGCCACCTGGAGAGCCCGGTGCAGCAGCGAGGAATAGGCGATGGAGAGGAATAGTCCGCCGCCGGGAAATCCACCTGTGCACAGGGGAGCAGACTTGGAAGAGAAAAAGGTAAGATTGTCTTACAGCTATGTTTGCTGAGGATGAGACCGAACTCACAGCAATCTGTAATGAAGTCTGACGGCTTCAGGCCGAAGCCCAGGGCGAGGCGGCTTAAATCCCTCCCCGCTGATGATGTGCAGGTGTGCGTGCAGCTGGCGCCGCTGATGAGCGGCGCGGCGTGACAGCTGTCTCCCGGGCTTCGCCCTTGTCGACGCCAGCCACCTGTCACAATCAAGTAAGCCAGCTATCATCATCATTTCCCTGTATTGGTGTGGTGCCCGTTACCCTTCTCCCTCTGCTCTCTCCCACAGGGTTGTCCGGCTGTACGGCCTCCAGCCTGACGCAGACGCCACCACCAATACATTCTTATTCCACAGACACGCAGCCATACACTTCCCTGTTGCTAATAAAGCTGTTAAATCTATCCTGAGCCTGCGTGTGTGTCTCCTGGGCCGTGCGTTATGTCAGTACGGCTTCAGCAGAGCGGCTCGGCAGACAGCGGGCTCGCACGCCGTCTTTCCACCCTCGAGGCTCGGGTGGATTCAATAGCCTATCAGCAACAGGTGATATTAAATCAATTAATTAACATCACTAACCGATTAGACCGCCTGGACCCCCAGCAGCCGTTCCCCTCGGCTCGTCCGGGTGGCGTGGCTCCTGCGGCTCCGGTGGCCGTCCAGCCTGCTCCGGGTGCGCCAACACGGCTCACACCAATCCCCACTCCAGCTCGCTTCAGCGGTAAGCTGGGTGGAGCTCGAGGTTTTATTATGCAGTGTGAGTCCGTGTTTCTTCGCGTTCCCGGAGATTTTCCCTCAGACCATAGCAGAATTGGCTATATAGGAAATCTCCTTGAGGGTCGTGCGCTTACCTGGGCTTACGCCATTATGGTGAAGCCCAGCTACGCTACCCTCACCTATGGCCAGTTCGTGCGACAATTTCTGGAAGTGTTCGATCATTCGCGTTTGGACGGTGTCCAGGTCGACCGTCTTCTCGGACTCCAACAGGGGAGCCGATCGGCGGCCGAATACGCAATCGACTTCTGGGTTACCACGGAGGAAGTTGGCTGGGAAGAGCGTGCGCTCTGCGGCATCTTCCTCCGCAGTCTAAACTCCGGTCTGAGGGATGAGCTGGCTGGACGGGATACCCCGGAGACACTGGCGGAGCTGATTTCTCTCACCATCAGCTTGGATAACAGGCTGCGCGAGTGCACCTCCGAGCGGAAGCAGTCTTCTCGCTTGCGGGGTGCCTCTGCACGTCTGCCCCAAGCTCGCCACCTGGCGTTACCGCCGCCGGAGGTCTCCGAGGAGTTGGAACCAATGGTGACGGGCCGGACAAAGCTCCCCCTGGCGGAGAAACAGCGCCGTTGTGACCTGGGCCTCTGCATGTATTGCGGAGGTAGCCAGCACACGGTGGAGAATTGTCCGGAAAAGCCAAACGAGGTGGTCCGCGAGTCACTGTAGGGGGCCTCGCGGACGCTAATCGGTTAAATCCCCTCACACATTTGACGCTGCCCATCCGCTTCTGTCACAACCTCACTGGGCATCTCACACATGCACTGGTGGATTCAGGCACGGAGGGTAGCTTTATTTCACAAGGCCTGGCAACCCGACTGGGCATCCACTGTCACCCCCTCGATACTCCTCTCGCCCTGGTTAATCTCTCCCGAGTTTCCCTGGGAAAGGTAACTCACCAAACATCCCCTGTCCCGGTGATCATCTCTGGAAACCATCGGGAGGATATCTCCTTTTACGTCCTGCCCACCTCAGTAACACCTGTCATCCTCGGTTATCCCTGGCTCCGCCTCCACAACCCCGCCTTGGACTGGAAGACTGGGAAGGTTTCAGCGTGGAGCACTTTCTGCATGGGTACCTGCCTCCAATCCGCGGCCTGCACCCCGTCCTCGCCTCCCACAGCTCAGGACACCGCGCCCCCGGATCTCACCCTAGTGCCCTCAGAGTTCCACGACCTGGGTGCCGTTTTCAGTAAATCCAAGGCGATGTCTCTACCTCCTCACCGGCCCTACGACTGCGCCATTAACATCCGCCAGGGGGCGCCCTTACCCTCAGGACGCCTCTACAGTCTGTCAGCGCCGGAGAAGGAGGCAATGAACAGCTACCTGAAGGAGTCGCTCAGTGCTGGGATCATCCGACCGTCCTCCTCTCCAGCAGGTGCAGGGTTCTTCTTCGTTGGAAAGAAGGACGGATCTCTTCGTCCTTGTATCGACTATCGGGCTCTCAACGATATCACGGAGAAGGACCGGTACACCCTGCCCCTTATGGACACTGCCTTCCACTCCCTCCAGGGGGCGACCTGGTTTACTAAGCTGGATCTCCGCAGCGCTTACCACCTCGTCCGGATCCGGGAGGGAGATGAGTGGAAAACCGCCTTCCGAACCCCAAATGGGCATTTTGAATATCTCGTGATGCCGTTTGGGTTGACCAACGCTCCAGCCGTCTTTCAGTGCCTCATCAATGACGTCCTCCGGGACTTCATCGGCCTGTTCGTATTCGTCTACCTGGACGACATTCTCATCTTCTCCAGGTCCAGGGATGAACACCGGGTCCACGTGAGGCGGGTCCTGCAGAGACTGCTGGAGAACAGTCTGTACGTCAAGGCGGAAAAATGTGAATTCTACACCAAAACAACTTCCTTCCTGGGGTCCGTCATCTCCCATGACCAGGTGCTTCCGGACCCAGCGAAGATCAAAGCAGTGGTGGATTGGCCCACACCAACCTCTCGAAAGCAGGTTCAGCAGTTCATCGGGTTCGCCAATTTCTACCGCCGCTTTGTCCCGAACTTTGGAGCCATCGTCGGACCCCTGACCCGCCTCACCTCTCCTAAGGCCCCGTTCCGGTGGACTGAAGAGGCCGCTTCGGCCTTCCAGGCGCTGAAGACGGAGTTCTCCTCCTCCCGGGTCCTCAGCCGGGTCGATCCCGCGCTGCAGTGCATTGTGGAGGTGGACGCTTCGGACACGGGGGTGGGGGCGGTGTTGTCCCAGTGATCCCCAGCCAATGGAGTCAAGCGACCCTGCGCCTTCTTCTCTCGGCGCCTGTCCCCGGCGGAACGAAATTACGACATGGGGGACAGAGAGCTTCTTGCCATCAAGCTTGCCCTTCAAGAATGGCGTCACTGGCTGGAGGGGGCAGCCTTGCCTTTTGTGGTCCTCACTGACCACAAGAACCTGCAGTACCTGAGATCTGCCAAGCGTCTGAACGCCCGCCAGGCGCGTTGGTCCCTGTTCTTTGCAAGGTTTAAGTTCAGCATCACATATAGGCCTGGCTCCAAGAACGGCCTACCCGACGCCCTCTCCAGGCAATTTGCCCCGGAGGCTGCAGATGACGTTGCTCATACCATCTTGCCCAGGTCGTGCGTCGTGGGGGCTGTTACATGGGACATAGAAGACAAGATCTGGAGGGCACAGGAATCGGAACCGGACCCTGGCGGCGGACCGGAGGGGAGGCTCTTCATGCCATCTGCTGTCCGGGGGGACGTTATACACTGGCTCCATACCTCCAAGCTCACCTGCCATCCTGGAGCTTCGCGGATGATCGACCTTCTCCAGCGATCCTTTTGGTGGCCAGGTCTGCGGAAGGATGCCGACCGTTACGCCCGGGCCTGCCCCGTCTGTGCTGCCAATAAGTCAGGTAACGCCCCCCCTGCGGGTCTGCTCCAGCCCCTGCCCGTCCCTGGTAGGCCCTGGTCGCACATCGCTCTGGACTTCGTCACCGGGCTCCCTGTCTCCAACAACTTTGACACAGTTCTGACCATCGTTGACCGTTTTTCCAAGGCCGCCCACTTCGTGCCCCTACGTGGACTTCCCTCAGCCTTGGAGACGGCGGACCTCCTCATCCAGCACGTGGTCAGACTGCATGGAATCCCGGTCGACGTGGTCTCCGACCGCGGCCCCCAGTTTTCTTCGGACGTCTGGAGGTCATTTTGCAACGCCCTGGGAGCCAAGGTAAGCCTCTCCTCCGGCCATCACCCCCAGTCTAACGGGCAGTGTGAGTGGACAAACCAGGAGCTGGAGGCTACGCTCCGCTGCGTAACTTCATCCAAACCCATGTCCTGGAGTTCTCACCTCGCCTGGGTGGAGTACGCCCACAACACCTCTCGCTCTACGGCCATCGGGATGTCGCCCTTTAAAGCATCCTTGGGCTATGATCCACCCCTGTTCCCCACGCAGGAGGGCGAGTTGGCTGTTCCCTCTGTCCAGGCACATCTGAGGCGGTGCCGTTCCCTTTGGTCCACAGCGCGTAATGCGCTTTTACGCACGGCGGAGCGCAATAAGTCTACGGCGGACCGACATAGGAGACCTGCACCTGCCTACCAGGTGGGACAGCAAGCTTGGGTATCCACACAGGACGTAAACCTAAAGGGTGAGAGGAGAAAGCTGGCTCAACGGTTCATCGGTCCTTATCCCATAACCAGGATCATCAACCCGGTGGCTGTGCGTGTGGCTATTCCCTCCTCCCTCCGCATCCATCCCACCTTCCACGTCTCCAAAATCAAACCGGTGGTCTCTGACCCCCTCTGCCCTCCACCTGCGGCGCACCCCGCTCCCCGGATGATTGGTGGCCATCCGGCCTGGACCGTCGCTGACACCTTGGACGCCCGACGCCGGGGTCGCGGATTGCAGTACCTGGTGGATTGGGAGGGCTATGGGCCCGAGTGGAGACAGTGGGTGCCTTCCTCGCTGGTGTTGGACCGGTCACTCATTTCTGAGTTTCATCGAGCGCACCCAGAAAAACCATCGCCAGGAGGCGCTGCTAGAGGGGGGAGTACTGTTATGACCTGCTGCTCATCAGCGGCGCCAGCCGCGCGCACACCTGCTCCTCGTCAGCGGTGAGGTATTTAATCCACTCTGCCCTGGGCTTCGGCCTGAAGCCGTCTCTCTACTTCGGCCCCTTTGCTACTACGGATCTCAAACCTACTAGCGAAGATATCCTGGGTAAGCTCCCCTTACCTCTCTCCTCTAGCCTTCCCCTGTGCACAGGTGGACATCCCCGGCGGCGGACTTCATCACCTCGCCGTTGGCTCTACGCTGCTGCCACAGGTACCGCAGGTCGCTGTCTCCCGGGCTTCGCCCTTGTCGACGCCAGCCACCTGTCACAATCAAGTAAGCCAGCTATCATCATCATTTCCCTGTATTGGTGTGGTGCCCGTTACCCTTCTCCCTCTGCTCTCTCCCACAGGGTTGTCCGGCTGTACGGCCTCCAGCCTGACGCAGACGCCACCACCAATACATTCTTATTCCACAGACACGCAGCCATACACTTCCCTGTTGCTAATAAAGCTGTTAAATCTATCCTGAGCCTGCGTGTGTGTCTCCTGGGCCGTGCGTTATGTCAGAATGTAGACTTTAAGATATTATCTAAGCTTCTTGCACTACGTCTAGAACCTGTTCTTCCATCTATTATATTACCAAACTGGATTTATTAAAAATATACACTCTTTCTTTAATCTCAAACGCTTGTTTTTTTTTTTTCCACAATATCTTTATTGAACCTTTTTTTTTTTAAACAAACATGACACAAACAATCAAACACTAACACTAAAGTACTACAAAAAAAAAAAAATGCACTAAAAACACCAACAACCACCAACAAAATCAAGTCTTCAACAATGCTCCTCTGTTTAGTCTAGACAATCCAATACATAAGTATACATATTATGTTCACCAGTTTGGAATTTACAAGGTCCACACACATCATTCACCTTCTTCTTCAAGAGTTATGTTTAAATTTTTTACATGATCAATAAAAGGTCTCCATATATTCTCAAACACAATTTCCTTTGATTTCAGTATATATGTTATTCTTTCTAATGGAAGGTTTGTTAACATCTGTCTTAACCACTGAGTCACATCTGGTCTATGAGTCTTTTTCCACAGTAGTGCAATACATTTTTTGGCATTAAGCAAACTGAGGTCTATGAATGTTCTTTCACTTTTATTAAAGTTATGCTTTTCTGGGTACAGACCCAACAAAAACAGTTTAGGATTCAATATGATTTGTTTTGAGATTATTTTTTCAGTTGTTACCCTCACCTCTTCCCAAAACATTCTTATTATTCTACATTCCCATACACAATGAAATAGGGTTCCTTTACTTTCCATGCATTTTGTGCATGTATCTGGTATATTTTTGTTATATTTATTTAACTCCTCCGGTGTAACATACATCCGCATTAACCATTTGAAATGTATCAATTTAAGACGTACATTTATTGATTTGGTTTGAGCTTCTGTACAAGCCAATTCCCATTGTTCCTCTGAAATTTCAATTTGCAGATCTTCTTTCCAGTAGTTTAATCTTTTCTGTGAATTTTCACTTGAGGATAGTGTCAATGAGTTATAAAACTCTGAAATAATACCCTTTCTTTTACTATCTTTCATCAACATTTTTTCCAAGGATGAGTAAATAGGTCGAGTGAGAGCTTTATTTTGATTTGATCGAATAAAGTTTCTAAGTTGAAGATATTTAAAAAAATGTGTTCTATTAAGATTAAATTTGACCCTCAGCTCTTCAAAAGACATTATGTTATCTGCACATGGCAAATATAAATCCTGAATCTTTTGAATCCCTTTTAAATTCCATACTTTAAATACAGCGTCCGCTCTTCCTGGTTTAAAATATTGATTACCCCATATTGGGCTAAATGGTGACAATAACTGTGGTTCTTTTAAATAATTTTTAGCTTCACACCATATTTTGATCATATGCTTTACAAATGGATTTTTAACTTGTTTTTGTAATTTTTTTGCCGAATCTGAGTATATGAATATGGGAAGAGGTAAAGATAAATTGTATGATTCCATTTCAGTCCAGTGAGGGAGATCATTTAATGAAAAATTATATGTCATAGACCTCAGTTGTGCCGACCAATAATACAACATAAAATTTGGACATTTCAGACCTCCACGATCAAATGGTAAATATAATAAAGACAGACGTAATCTAGCCCTCCTGTTGTTCCATATAAATTCCACTAACTTTTTTTTAATTCTTGAGAATAAATCTAAAGGTGGTGGTAAGGGAATGTATTGAAATAAATAAAGTATTTTAGGTAAAATATTACTTTTAAGTATATTGATTCTCCCGATCATCGACATTGGTAGTGACATCCATCTCTGAATTGACTCATTGATATCTGACATTAAGGCTTCATAGTTGACACTGGCGACTGATTCTAGCTTAGGCATAATTTGGATTCCTAAATATTTAAACTGATTTACAACGTTGAATTGATTTACCTCAGGGGCTGGGTAATTTCTCTGGGTCTCATTTAGCATTAATATTGAAGATTTAGTTTTATTTATTTTATATCCTGATATTTCCCCAAAATTCTTTATTAAATTCAACAAGGTCGGAATTGATTTTTTTAGATTCGACATAAACAAAATTATGTCATCGGCGTACAGGGAGATTTTATGTTCTGTTGGTCCAACTTTAATTCCATATATTTGTGAATGTAAACGTATCGCCATCGCTAAAGGTTCAATTGCCATAGTAAACAGTAAAGGTGAAAGTGGACAGCCTTGTTGACATCCTCTATTGATTTTTATTGATTTTGAAATATTGTTATTTGTTAGGATTTCTGCTGTAGCATTATTATATATTATCTGAACCCATTTTATGAAATTATTTCCAAGTCCAAACCTTTGTAAGACTTCAAAAAGAAAGGGCCATTCGACTCTATCAAAGGCCTTTTCGGCGTCCAGTGATAGGAGAGCTGTATCCGGTGCTTCTTTATTAGAATAAATAATATTAAATAGTCTTCTTACATTATGGAAGCCTTGTCTTCCCTTTATAAAGCCATTCTGATCTCGATTAATAATATTTGGTAAAATTTCTTGTATTCGTCTTGCTAAAATTTTACAGATTATCTTAAGGTCGGCATTTAATAGGCTTATTGGTCTCATATTTTCACATTTATCTCAAACGCTTGTTTAATATTATTTATAACACTCACACAACAGATACTTATGAAGCTTTAATTTCTTTAGATGCCGAGAAGGCATTTGATAGATTAAAGTGGAACTTCCTGTTTTACACTTTAGGTAAATTGGGCTTTAAGACTGATTTCATATCATGGATTAAATTATTGTGTTCCTCCCCGCAGGCCTCTGTTAGAAGCAATAATACTCATTCTGACTACTTTCACCTCTCTCGCTCAGTTCGGCAGGGCTGTCCTTTAATTCCCTTACTTTTTGCAGTTGCAATGGAGCCCCTAGCAATAACACTCCAAACTAATTCGCAGATCTCAGGCATTTCTCGGAACGGTGTTGAAATTAAGGTTTCCCTTTATGCAGATGATCTTCTTTTATACACTTCAAATTTACCATCCTCTGTTCCAGCTGCTCTTACTATTTTTCAGGCGTTTGTGTCATGATTAATAAAGCTTGACAGCACACGTGCGTGATGCCAACGCACAGGAGGAATCACACAGAGGGGTACGTTTGAAAGTTTTATTACATCTCAAAAACCAAAGCGGACAGCTGCAGAAACAGTAACTCGCCAGAGGAATGGCCCTGTGGAGAGAAGACACACGCTGTGAGCAGAGGAATGGAGTAAGGGGAAATGGGCGAGCCAAATTGCCACTTACTTGGGAAATCCAGGGATGACCGGCAGGACCCAGTGAGGAATAGACGAACCAGTAGGGTAAGGGGGGAAGATGAGCTGATGGTGCCTGACCGGGTGGAGCAGGAGCTGAGGACGATGAGATGTGGCAGGAGAGCGCACACAGTCCAAAAGATACACCTACATGGTGGCAGCAACCTGAGGAAAAGGAGAAATAAGGTGAGACAATGTTTTCACACTTATTATTTAGACTTGCTTGCCTATTGCAGGCAGTATACCCAGACGAGCCAGCGTTGACTGCACGGAGAGAGCCTCCTTAAGTACGCTGGCTGATGAACGGGTGCAGGTGTGTCTTCTGCCTCAGGTGTCGTGATGAGTTAGTGAATGTGAGGCAGGATGGGAGGGGCGCGCTCCCGCTGCCCATGACAGTTTTGGTCGAATATCTGGATGTAACCTAAATCTGAATAAGGCAGCTATTGAGTATTTGTTATCAGCCTTTCCTTTTAAAGTTGCCAACCACAGTTTTACTTACCTTGGTGTACAGGTCACTTTAAAATTTGACGATCTCTATAAAGCTAATTTTGCCCCCCTTCTATTACAAATCCAGGAGGACTGTGAGCGCTGGTCTCTGCTTAATTTATCCTTTGTGGCACGCATCAACTGTGTCAAAATGAACATTCTTCCCCGCTTTATATATTTATTTCAACGCATACCCCTGTTCCTTCCTGCATCCTTCTTCCGTAAAGTAGATAGTCTCATCTTAGGATTTATTTGGAATGGAAAAGTTCCCAGGCTACGTAAACAATACCTACAAAGGCCCAAGCATAGGGGGGGGGGGGGGGGGGTACTGCCTAATTTTAGATTTTACTTTTGGGCTGCTAATATTAGAACACTAAATTATTGGCTTCAACTTGATGACAACGACTCGCCACCCCCATGGATTGTGACTGAAGTAAATTCTGCCCATCCCGCATCCTTAAAGGCATTGTTACATGCTCCTTTCAATAGTAATTCCTCTCCCTACACTAAAAATGTGATTGTTAAATCATCCTTACGGATCAGGGCTCAGTTTAAACGCTCTTTTGGTTTGCGGTCTTTTTCTACCCTTGCTCCTTTAATTGCCAACCATGTTTTTTCTCCTTCCTTAATAGATGGGGCATTCACCTTGTGGTCAAACTATGGCATTAACACAATTAAAGACATATCTAAATAACATTTTTGCATCCTCCCAACAACTTTCTGAGAAATTCTCTCTGCCCAAGACTCACTTTTTTTTTTAGATATTTACAGGCCCAAAGTTTTATAAGTAATGTTTTTCCTACATTTCTCAATCTTCTTGAAACTACGGCCTTAGATTCTTTTTTTGAACCACTCTCCTCATTAAAAGGTGCAATCTCATTATTTTATAACCACATCAACCTGCTGTGCATGGAACCTTTACATCTTTTAAAAGCCCGCTGGGAGGAAGACTTGGGTATGTCAATATCTGCTTCAGTTTGGTCAGAGATCTTGATGCGTGTCCATAAATCATCCATTTGTGCCAGACACAGGCTCATACAGTTTAAGATAATGCATCGTGTCTACCTCACTAAAGTTTGCCTTTGCAAGATGTTTGAAAATGTTTCCCCTCTTTGTGATCGCTGTCACCAAGCCCCAGTTAGTTTAATACATATGCTCTGACTCTGCCCCTCCCTATATACTTATTGGACAGAAATTTTTGCCTCACTATCTAAGATCCTGAAGGTAGACATCCAACTGGATCCTCTTGGTGCCTTGTTTGGTGTTTTCCTTGCCTTGTCTTCTCTGTCAGATGCCAAATGGGGCGCTCCAGCCTTTATGACTCTCCTGGCTAGGAAGTTAATTGTAATTAAATGGAAATCTCCAATGCCTCATCACACACTCGTTGGATTAAAGATTCACTTTATTTTCTTATATTGGAGAAGATTAGATTCTCTCTTAGAAATTCTTCGGACAAGTTCTGGAATATATGGGGGCCTTTTTTGACCTGATGGAGAACACAGACTTCTTGTCCATCCCTGTAGACAGTTTGATCTGGTTTTCCTTCTCTTTTCCACTGCCTCTCTTGGATAAAGCACGGTTGAGGTGGCTACTCTTAGTTTCCTTTTTGCAACTCTGTTTGGTGTGCTGGCTGAATATAATATATAAAATTTTTGTACATTTTTTAAAATTTACTTGAAAAAAGTTTTTTGAGGGGTGTTTTTTTGCGTGGGGGGGTATGTTCAGAAAGTTTACTCTGTGGGTTTTGTTTCTTTCTTGGTTTAATGTTTTCTGCATACTTTTTTACATTGTAACATTGTCAAATGTCAAAATTTTACATTTTAGTATGTTGCATTACCTGTTATGACTTGGTTCAAATGTGGATTACATCGAAAAACTAACCAATAAACAAAGTTAAAAAAAAAGGAATTAAGCAGAGATCATCTACAGACATTGATAATAAAAAGTTGTTAAAGTTATCCAAAAATGTCAATCCATTTTGATTTTCTAGGCCAATCAAGTTGTACAGTTTCTCTTTGGCATGTATTTTTGGGTTTAACTCCAGATATAGTGATTCAAATTTGATTAAACTTCACACTCATAATCAAAAGAATATTCTTCAACAAAATACCAAATTTCATGCAATTCTGTTGATGTTCCAAAAATCATGTTTATGAAATGTCTAAATGCCATTTTGTCTTGTCAATGGAACATTTTGTTATTGTGTGAGGAAGTCAGTGTGTGACCCAAAGCAATTGTGTAGTGGCAGGGTTAAGACGCTTGTCTGCCATGCATGAGGCCTTGGTTCAAATCCTTCAGGTAATGTGTTGTTGCTTATTAGTGCAACATACCTCTTCTGTGCATGTGAAAACAATATGTAGTGCACATTAATCTTTAAATTCTGTATTGCTGCTATGAATCTTTTCAACTGAACATGTATGATTTGAGAAAGTTAGAGAGCAAGCTAAAGCAGTTGTGTGATGTTGTTGTTAAAGTGAGGGCATGGTGTGCAGGAGGTCCCAGGGTTGAATATGGCCAGGAAGCTCTTATTCTTCTGAACAATGCCTGAAGTACAGCATGGCTCTCCTGTGCATTTTAAAGCAACACTATGGAAGGTTTTCACCACAAAATAATGTTTGCAAAATCACTTTGATGGTAGACTGCATTTGACTGTATGAATGCCACTTCCTTCATAGGCCTAGTGAACCCACATTGCCTGGAACAGCTCTTTTTTGGTGGGATCACTAAGAGGACAGCAGCTGTGGTGGCTGTGACCTCGGTCCCAGCAGCAAATCACAGGGCACAACTTTAGCCACTAACAACAAAAAGCACATGTAGCTGGCTGTTTCGACTGGGATCATGGTTCCTGTGGTTGGGGCTTTTTCAGTGTTCCTAAAAGGAACAATAACGTTACATAGTGCTGCTTTAAAAACTAATGTGCAGCAGACTTTAGGTTTTAAATGCTGTTAGTAAACAAAGCAAGACCTTGAAGTCTGCATCTGCTTGAAACCCGATTGTAGGAGCCTAAATTTACTTTATTTGTTTGGGACAATAATTTAAGTTCATGTTTTGGATGGTAATTGATGGATGAAAATGTTTGGTACAAATATAAGAGTATGTTGGAGGTTCATGTTTAGTGCAGTGGAAAATGTGTGAGGATGATTTTAAGTAGTTTCATGTATTTTGCTTTGTGCAGTTAAGTAGTGCGTTGTGACCTGTGGTAGTTGTGCATGTTTAATTGCTCATTAATCTGGAGCTATGTGAGGGAGAGGGGAGGAGCCATGAACAAGGACAGTCGGACATGCATGGAGTGGAGCCATATAGTTTTTTGACCTCTCTCTCATTATTTTGTTATATCCTTTTTTTGTGGATTTCACTTGCCTGTTAGTACCACCGCTTATTTTTAAGCAAATAGTTAAATGGACTCTGTGTTACGTCTGAATAATGTTAGACTGGAGTCAATCTTGTGCCATGCAGTGAACTCACACTTTATTGAGGGAACCACAGAATATATACTGGTGCCACAGCCCACCTGACGTCACCACCAGGGTGGCTACGGCAAGCCCTAAGGGCCACGCACACCCCACACTCTCCGCACAACATCCCCCTCCCTTTACAAAAGTCCAAAACACACACATTTCAGAACTACCCCAATTTAGGACCCGAATTGTACACTAAGAAAATAATGAGGGAACAATGAACTGTAATGGTCTAACACATTCACCCAAAACAATTAAAATCTAGGCGGAACAGGAGGATTGTTGTTCCGCCCCACACGGCAAAGCGGATTATTCTGCCGCTTGTACTAAATAAAATAAAGTCCATTTCTAAATGAAAACAACTGCTGTGCTCATAAACTAAAATAAAACACATAAAATAATCCCCAAACAACACACATTCACATGCACATCACACCCACATCAAACACTTTTTTTAAAAAAAAACACATGCACATATGAACATTAGAACTATTATTATAACACCCTATAAACATATTTACAGTAGAGTTTTCAGGTTATACCACTGTTCACAGGCAGCAAAGAGTAAAACCGGCTCGGGGACCCAGGGCAGCCCCTCGGCATGCGCGCCCCTGGAAGCCGCCTGCCCCCGAGGTTGAAGCCGACCCCACAGGTGAGAACATCTCTTCTCCTCACCCTCGACTGCTTCTCTCATCTGGACCCGCCGTCCGACACCTCCTCATGGACCCAAACCTGGTCCATAACTCTCAGGAGGGTCCCGCTTGACCTGCAGCGCTGCTGCCCGGCACGCAGTCCCTCCGTGCCTGTCGGTCCACCCCCGACCATCTTCAAAATCGCTGCAGCTGCCGCCGTTGTAGCCCCCGCCACTCCCACCCCCTGTGGCCGAACTCCGGAGAAAACTGTAGCCCGCTCGTCGACTTGGGTGCCTCACCATTACGCTCAGCACCCTCGTCCAAGGCGCTCCACTGCGCTGTCGCCGTTGTAGTCCCAGACTCTCCAGCCCCTTGTGGCTGAGCTCCAGGGACAACTGTAGCTCACTGGTTGGCGTCACTCGTCGACTTGGGCGCCTCACCGTTACGCCCAGCACCCTCATCCAAGGTGCTCTGCTGCACTGCCTCTGCGCCCAACTGCTGCTGCCGTTTCCCGGGGCTCTCAGCATGCTTGGCCCCACCTCATGCTGCCCCGACTCCAGCTGCGGGGAAAAATCAGTTGAGTCCGGTTGTTGCTCTCCCTCCATATTGTCTTGGCTCACCACGCCGTCTTCACCACCAGCGCTACGGTCACGCACCGTGCTGAGCTCCTTGACTGGCTTGCTGTCTTCGGTGACTGGGGGCTCCCCCACTCGTGGCTCCGGTCCCCCCTCAATATCTAGCTGGTGGCTTGTAGCCTGGATTTGGCGTGCACCTAGCTTCATGGCTAACCTCACCATTGCCACAGACTGAGCCTTTAGCTTCTCTGAGCTAACTAGCGTAGCTCCTTTTGGTGCCAACAGCTTCACTACCCACAGCTTCTTGTACCGTGTATGTTTGACAAAATGTCCAGCCAGCTGCCCTACAGCATCCGCATAAGCCTCTGTCTCTCCCAACATGCAGAGAATTCTCTGACGATCCACACCGAGAAGGCGGACCAGGAGTGCTTGTCCTCGGTCTCCATCGAGTCTACCCAGGCCCAGCTCTGCAATATATCCCCCAAGCATGGCCACCCAGTTCGGTCACAGGATCGCTGGCTCTCTCGGATGCTCTAGGAACAGTGGTAGAGGTGGAGGTAACCCATACGCCTCCAGGGTTTATTCTCGTCGCCAAAATGTTATGTCTGAATAATGTGAGACTGGAGTTGGTCTTATGCCATGCAGTGAACTCACACTTTACTGAGGGAACCACAGAATATATATTGGTGCCACAGCCCA
Organism: Pholidichthys leucotaenia; assembly: GCA_020510985.1. Classification (NCBI taxonomy): domain Eukaryota; kingdom Metazoa; phylum Chordata; class Actinopteri; order Cichliformes; family Pholidichthyidae; genus Pholidichthys; species Pholidichthys leucotaenia. The sequence continues at coordinate 398,075,279 of CM035844.1, read as the reverse complement.
CCTGACATCACCACCAGGGCGGCTATGGCAAGACCTAATGGCCACGCACACACCACACTCTCCACACAACACTCTGGATCGTGTGGAGTTTTTTATTGAATTGGATGAGGTCAGCAACAGAGGAGAGCTAGAGGAGCATCAAACTGATGCTCTATCGATAGAAGGAAACTACACCGATGATCACTGCTTGTGGCTATATAGTTGATATAAAAAGTCTGCACACCCCTGTTCAAATGTCAGGTTTTTGTGTTGTAAAAAAATGAGACCAAGGTCAATCATTTCAAAACTTTTTTCCACAATTAATGTGACCAATACCTTGTACAACCCAACTGAAAAACAAACTGTCATAACTGCCCCTCCGGGGCAGAGAGGAGACCCACACGCTGAACTGTGAGTTTGTGATGATTTATTACAAACATAACGTACAAAGTGCACAAAATAACTAAAAAGCCACAAAGAGATTAACACGGTATTCAGAGAAGAAAATAGAGGACATCAAACTTACGTCTGGGATAGGCAGGAGGAATCAATAATTACAACTTGGGTCAGCTGGCAGCAATGAGAGGGGAGAGGATGGGGCTGACAGCTGACAGGGACACCGCCCACCACAGAGCAAAAACCCAGAAGTGCCACTGACCGCTGTCAACACAGAGGAAAAACACAACAGTAAGATAGAAAGAATTAAATGTCAACAAATATAGACTGAGAAATAAATACTGTCATCGCCGCCAATTAGGCACACCTGCACACACACCTGTCTGCTATCTGGCTCTGCCTATTTATTCTGTGAGACACAGAGATCAGCGTGGAGTCGTCTGCTTCCTTTCCAAGGGACCTGTACTCGCCAACTCTACGCTGAGGTTCCAGCCTCGTCTTCTCTCCAGTGCTACTGCTAGCCTTCGGACATCTCACCTCCCGGCAGCCAAGTAAGCCTGCAACTTTTCCTCTCACCCTTCTACTTCCCCCGTGCACAGGTGGTGTAACCTTGGCGGCGGAATCTCCTCCACCTGGCGGCTGACCTCCCCACTCTGTTCACCTGCCTACCTATGGGGTGACTGACAATGTCCTCCTGGCCTGGGCTGTTGACCCAACCTGAGTGCTCCTCCTACACTGCAAACAGTAAGGATTGTGTTTATGGGTGCTTCCTCTGCAGGACTGCCTCTAATTGTCCCTCTGCTCTGTCCTTAGGGTTGCCAGGTCGAACGGTGCTCTGCTCGCCCCAAGCTGACTTCTTCACACACTACACACACCACAGATACTCATACACGCATCCACACTCTCACACAATTGTAAATAAAAGGTTAATTGTGTTATTCCTGAGTCGTGTCTGCTTCTTGGGTCAAAACCATGTCAAATACAAACTAATACCACATACAAGAGTAACAAAATTATGACATAAATAAGAAAACAGTGCAAGATATACAGAAACCAAAAGGCACAAAATACAACAAATATACAAATATGGAGAAAAGCCATGCGACTGAGCATGGCGGTACCTCAGGTGCTCAGTTCATGACAGATCCCCCCCTCAAGGGGTGGAGACCAGACACCCAGGAGACATCAAAAAGGAAACTTACCCCCCTCCCCTCCAAAAACTAGTATAACAATAATCCAACCCGGGTGGGTGGGGGGGGGACAGGCTCGGAGGGAGCAAAACAAAACCCCGCTCAGGACCCAGACCAGGCAAAACTCCCAACCACCTAAGCCCCCTGGAACAAAGAGCTGGACAGTTCAGGCAGGCAGCAAAAGTCCCAGGCCCGACAGATGACATAATGGAAAGAGTCAGGTGGCCTACCAGAGAATGTGGGCCACCCAACCCCATGGCACAGTCTGTTGGGTGGTCTGCCAGAGTTCTTTAACCACCTGAACAAAAAGCGTGGTCCAGGAGGTGGCTGCCCAACGGGAAGAATCAGTGATGAGCAAGATGGAGGAGTCGGAGAACCCATGCTGATGTCAGGGTGAGGAGAGGGAACCACGAGGGCCTCGGGCAGAGGAGAGGGGGCCATGATGGCATCTGGCAGAGGAGAGGGAACCATGACGGCATCTGGCAGAAGAGAAGGAACCACAATGCTCTCGGACCGGCCTGCAGCACACACTACAACCCAACTGAAAAACAAACTGAATGTCATAAATGCCCCTCCGGGGCAGAGAGGAGACCCACGTGCTAAACTGTGAGTTTGTGATGATTTATTACAAACATAACGTACAAAGTGCACAAAATAACTAAAAATCCACAAAGAGATTAACACGGTATTCAGAGAAGAAAATAGAGGACGTCAAACTTACGTCTGGGAGAGGCAGGAGGAAACAATAATTACAACTCAGGTCAGCTGGCAGCAATTTATTTAGCGAATGCAAAGTCCTTAAGCCAAGCAGTTGCCTCCTGGTTTGCTGTATGGAGGGTGTGTAATCCTCCTTCCAGTCTTTGGAGCGGGCAAGCCTCTATGATGTGTTCCATTGTTTGCTCCTCTCCACATGCGCACAGTGGGCTAGGGCTACTGCCCCATCTGTAAAGGCTGGCCAAGCAGGGGCCATGTCCAGTCCTGAAGCGATTGAGTGTAGACCACTGTCTCCTTGGGAGGTTGGTGCCCGGGACCTGTTGGTTGGGGTTTATCACCAGCTGTTTGTTTGGGACCTCCTTGGTCTCCCATTCCTCTTGCCAAGCTGTCTGGATGGTAAAGTCAGCTGGGGGAGGGTTTTTCCAAATCGGCCGTCTGGATGAAAGTCGGGCAGTGGGTGGAGTGTAGATATCTGCATGGATTGGTAAGTGAGGAGAATCTTTAACTTTTTGGAGCATCCTTTGAGTTAATGCTGCTCGCCGGATGTGTGGAGGGGCTATGTTTGACAGTACAGAGAGCCAGGGGAGTGGTGTTGAGCGGATTGTTCCAGTTATAGTTCTCATGGTTGTGTTGAGCTGGGTGTCTACATGGTGTGTGTAAGATGACCTGGACCAGACAGGGGCACAATATTCTGCTACAGAGTATGAAAGGGCCAGTGCTGAGGTGCGCAGGGTGGAGACTGCCGCCCCCCATTTTGCACCAGCGAGCTTGCAGAGCAGGTTGTTTCGTACCTTCACCTTAGCAGCCGTCCCCTTTAGATGTTCCTTGAAGGATAAGGTCCTATCAAGGGTCACTCCAAGATAAGTTGGATTGTTCTCGTCGCGCCCTCCGCCAGTACCCGGGCTCGCCTGGGGAAGCTAATGATCCTACCAGCAGACTAAATTCGAAGAGACGACGCCTCTGTGCCAAGTCAAAGAAGAATCCTAGTCACAGTCCTAAAGCCGAAAGCTGGCAGCAATGAGAGGGGAGAGGATGGGGCTGACAGCTGACAGGGACACCGTCCACCACGGAGCAAAAACCCGGAAGTGCCACTGACAGCTGTCAACCCAGAGAAAGAACACAACAGTAAGATATAAAGAATTTAAATGTCAACAAATACAGACTGAGAAATAAATACAAACACCGTGGGCTGCACGGTGGCGCAGTGGTTAGCACCGCGGCAGCACAGTTTACCCTCGGCCGGGGGATCGCGGGGATCGTGGGTTCGATCCCTGCCCCCGGCCAACAGTGATCTGTGTGGAGTTTGCATGTTCTCCCCGTGTTTGCGTGGGTTTACTCCGGGATTTCTCCGGTTTCCTCCCACATGCCAAAAACATGCAGGTTAGGGAGTTAAGGGGCGCTTGTGCACGCAGCGACCGGCAGCTGGTGGCTTGTCACCGGACTGCACAACAAATCTACCTACGGGTACAAAATAAGTCCAAAAAAAAAAACAAACAAAAAAAAAACCTAATACCGCATACAAGAGTAACAAAATTATGACATAAATAAGAAAACAGTGCGAGATATACAGAAACCAAAAGGGACAAAATACAACAAATACACAAATATGGAGAAAAGCCATGAGACTGAGCATGGCAGTACCTCCAGTGCTCAGCTCATGACACTGAAATCTTTCAAGGGGAAAAATTCAATTCAATTCAATTCAACTTTATTTATATAGCGCCATTTCACAGCAACAGTCATCTCATAGCACTATCAACTGTAGGGGGAACCCCCACAGTTGCAGAAAGACCCCAGCAATCAGGCGATCCCCTGTGAGCAAGTACTTGGCGACGGTGGAGAGGAAAAACTCCCTTTTAACAGGAAGAAACCTCCAGCAGAACCAGGCTCAGGGAGGGGCAGTCATCTGCTGCGACTGGCTGGGGGGTGAGGGGATAGAGAAGAAGAAAAGAACAGACATGTAGAGAGCAAACAGCACGATGGGGACTCAATCTATGGGAGTGTGGTAGAATGCAAGTCTAAATGAAAACATTACTGGCACATGCCTCTAGGGGGAACTACCTGTATTGTTCAGCACTACTACTAAGGGGTCACATCAGAATAAGAGTGTGAAAACCCCGCGCAGAATCCATGTTCAGTCATTGTTGTGTGTGTTGCAGAATAAATGGCCAGAGTTAGCCAAAGAAATAACTCAAGTGTGATCATTGCTACACGGTAGGATATCACACAATTGGCGACGAGGATTAAAAAAAAAAAATTAGCGGCGAGAAACAGAGAACATTGCAAGTGTGGCGAACTCAAGTGACTCCAGTAGTTCGAGTGCAAGTTCAGAGGAGGAAAACGAGGTTTCCCCACCACGACGAGCAATGGCGGCTGTAATCGGAACGGTAACCCCTTTTGATAACTCGACTCAGTCATGGGAAGAATATAGTGAAATGTTGGACTTTTTCTTCGAAGCTAATGAGATTGAGGAGCCAGACAAAAGGAAGGCTGTACTGTTGAGTGGAGTTGGTGCAGCTACTTACAGCTTGTTGAGAAATTTAATAAGCCCTGCATTACCGAAAGATAAAACGTACGACCAGCTTACTGCTGAGCTTCAGAAGCACTTCAGCCCCAAACCGAGTGAAATTGTGCAACGATTCAAATTTAATTCACGCATAAGGAGGAACACTGAGTCCATAGCAGAGTATGTGGCAGAATTGAGGAAATTAGCACTGCACTGTGATTACAAAGACTCATTGGAAGAAATGTTAAGAGACAGACTTGTGTGTGGAGTGAATGATGACCGAATGCAACGGCGACTTTTATCTGAAACAAAACTCACTTTTGCGAAGGCTTTGGAATTATGCCAAGCGATGGAAACAGCATCTAAAGATGTGAGAGAAATGCAAGGGAAGCTAACAGAGGACACAGCAACGCATGTTCGTGTGCCTAAGACCCAAGTAGGTGTCCACAAAGTGTCGACTGACAAAACTCAGCGCAAATTCCCCAGTTGTTATCGCTGCAAAGGCCAGCACAATGCCGCCGAGTGCAAATTTGCCACTGAGCTGTGTCATAATTGTGGCAAGCGAGGGCACATTAAGAAAGCATGTGGAACAAAGGTGGGCAATGCACAGGTGCAGAAGGCAACAGTTAAAGGGCAAAAGAAGGAAAACAAGGGCCCAGGAAAGGAACAGCGAGAGAATCAACTTAGAGGGGAGGGAGAAAGTGATACAGAAGACATGGGTTTTCACACAATTTACAACACGTCAGAGGAGCTGACCAAGGTAGCGCCCATCACGCGTACCATGAATGTTAATGGAATGAAAGTAACATTTGAAGTTGATACAGGCTGTGGAGTAACCATATTAAGTAAACAGCAATATACACAACTGTGGAAGAAAACAGACACAGCAGAATTAAATCCCTGTTCATTAAAATTAAAAACATATACAGGAGAGAAGCTAGACGTGCTAGGCATGGCACAAGTGAAGGTGCAACACGAAAACAAAGAAAAGGACTTACCTGTAGTAGTAGTTGGGAGCGAAGGACCAAATCTACTAGGGCGAAGTTGGCTACAAGAACTGGCCATGATAGATCAGTTGGTGAATAAGGTGGAATCTCAGCCCAAATTGCAGCTGGAGGAGATCGTCGAAAGACACGCTGAGGTGTTCAAAGAAGGCTTAGGACAGCTAAAAGGTGTCACTGCAAAGATTAATGTGGACAAGGAGGCCCAACCACGATTCTGCAAACCCCGACCGGTACCCTATGCAGTCAAGCCACTGGTCGAAAGCGAGCTACAGAGGCTGCTGGATGACAAGATCATTGAGCCAGTGCAGGTTGCAGAATGGGCGGCGCCCATAGTCCCAGTGAGAAAGCCGGATGGCTCCATTAGAATATGTGGAGATTACAAACTCACTGTCAATCGAGCATCACGGGTGGATCAGTATCCAATTCCTAAAGTGGAGGACCTCTTCGCACAGCTGAATGGCGGCCGACACTTCACGAAATTAGACATGAGTCACGCTTACCAACAGGTAGTTCTGGAAGAAGAATCAAGAAAGTATGTAACCATCAATACACACAAAGGCTTATATACCTACACACGCTTACCATTTGGAGTAGCTTCCAGTCCTGCTATATTCCAGAGAACTATGGAGGGCATCCTAGGTGGAATTCCGAATGTTGCCATTTATTTGGATGACATCCTTTGTACAGGACCAAATGAACAAGAACATCTGAAAACGCTAGAGGAAGTGCTTCAACGGTTGGAGAAAAGCGGTCTGAGGTTGAAAAGAAGCAAGTGTGAGTTCATGGGAAAAGAGGTGGTGTTCCTAGGCCACAAGATCAACGCCAGTGGTCTACACCCTCTGACAGACAAAGTGGAAGCCATTGCGGAGGCGCCTGAGCCACAAAATGTTACTGAGTTAAAAGCCTACCTGGGCTTGTTGAACTATTACCATAGGTTCCTCCCAAAGCTCTCCACACTGCTGGCACCACTACATACCTTACTTAAGAAGGAAGAAAAATGGTCATGGGGGGTCAAGCAGCAGAAGGCGTTTGAAGAGTCCAAAGCGCTACTTCAGTCCTGTAGTGTGTTAGTGCACTATGATTCAAACAAACCACTCATCCTGGCGTGTGACGCATCACCCTACGGTGTGGGAGCTGTACTCTCTCATCGTATGGAGGATGGCTCAGAGAGACCCATAGGGTTCGTCTCAAGAACTCTTAGTGCAGCTGAGAAAAACTACTCCCAGCTAGACAAGGAGGGCCTTGCGGTAGTATTTGGTGTAAAAAAGTTCCACAAATACCTGTACGGGAGACAGTTCGCTATAGTGACTGACCACAAGCCACTAATTTCACTGTTCAGTGAAATGAGAGCCATACCCCAGATGACATCTCAGAGAATTCAGAGATGGGCCGTTACATTAGCAGCGTATGAGTACACCATCGTTTACAAAGCCGGACGGGACCATACGAATGCTGACGCGATGAGTAGGCTACCCTTGGATGGAGGAGGAGACAGCACGCCTGAGGAGGAGGAGAGAGTGCTATTGTTTGAAGATATCGGCGTGCCCCTGGTGAACGCATAACAAATAAAGAAGTGGACAGACAAAGACCCTGTTCTAGCAAGAGTGCGAGAATACATCTTGCGAGGATGGCCGAAGATGAACAGTCCTGAGTTCATTCCCTATGCCCGACGACAGGATGAGCTCAGCACCCAGGAAGGTTGTATCCTGTGGGGAGGACGCGTGGTTGTTCCACCACCTGGTCGGAATGCCTTACTGCAACAACTACACCAAGCACACCCTGGCATCACTCGCATGAAAGCGTTGGCGAGGAGTTACATGTGGTGGCCCAACATGGATGCAGAGGTGGAGGCGCTTGTGAAGTCATGTGCGGCATGCCAGGAGAACAGGAACAGTCCTCCAGCAGCCCCACTACATCCCTGGGAAGTTCCAGATAAACCATGGAGAAGAATTCACATTGACTACGCAGGTCCATGGATGGGAAGAATGTTCCTGATCATAGTTGACGCATACTCAAAGTGGATCGATGCATATTCTGTGAGTAGCTCTACTTCTACTGTTACCATTGAATGTCTTGGAAAGAGTTTCAGCCAACATGGCATACCTGAAATCATAGTATCAGATAACGGTACATGTTTTACGAGTGAACAGTTCCAAGAGTTTTCTGAAAAGAATGGCATACGTCACATCACGACTGCGCCATACCATCCTTCTTCTAATGGCTTAGCCGAGAGGGCCGTGCAGACGTTCAAGTCACTCGTGAAAAAGATGACAGGAGACTCTATTGAAACCCGAATGTCGCGAGCTTTGTTCAGCTATCGAATAACACCCCAATCTACAACTGGCAAGTCACCAGCTGAGCTGTTGTGTGGAAGGAAGTTGAGGTCAACATTTGACTTAATACATCCAGACTTCAGAAACAAAGTGCATGATAAACAAGAGAGACAAAAAGGTTATCATGACATGCATGCTAGAGAGAGAATACTGAGAGAAGGAGACGTGGTCTACACCCGCAACTTTGGCTCAGGACCAGCCTGGGTACCAGGAGAAATAACAGAAAAGACAGGCCCTGTGTCGTTCAAGGTGACATTAGGCCATGGACAAGTGGTGAGGCGACACATCGACCAAGTTCGTGGTAGGAGCTCCATTCCCCTGCAGATGGCACCAGAGGTGTTGTCTGACAACCATTCTGAGGAGAGCATCAACGAACCACCACTTCAGGTGATACCTGAGGTACCCGTCTCTGCAGATTCTACGGGCAGCACTGCAGCAGCCGAAACAGTGGAGCAGTCTGAGTCTTCACCTGCAGTTGGCTCACCCGCCGTGAGAAGATCTCAGCGAGCTAGGAAAGCTCCAGACTACTTGAAGGACTATACTTAGTCAGTAGTGAGTTCCCCAGCCACAGGACAAGAATGCGTCCTGGAACCTCACTGGGATGCGGTAGTCAAACCAATTCCCCAGTTAGACTGTTATGTGTGTTATACATGTGAAAAAAAAAGAGAAGAAATTATGTGTATGGCACATGTGTTTAAGAAGTTAAAAAGTAACTGTGATAGTTTAGGGTTAAATGGGAGTTCCAGGATGTCTAGTAATTGGCTAGTGTAATTAAGAGTAGTTTAATCTAGAGGGGAGGGATGTGGTAGACTGCAAGTCTAAATGAAAACATTACTGGCACATGCCTCTAGGGGGAACTACCTGTATTGTTCAGCACTACTACTAAGGGGTCACATCAGAATAAGAGTGTGAAAACCCCGCGCAGAATCCATGTTCAGTCATTGTTGTGTGTGTTGCAGAATAAATGGCCAGAGTTAGCCAAAGAAATAACTCAAGTGTGATCATTGCTACACGGTAGGATATCACAGGGAGAGAACAAACAAATGTTAATGACCAGCAAAAAAAAATATTTCATTGACAGTGAGAAAGGGAGTGAGGCCCAGTGCATTACTGGAGGTCCCCCGGCTGACTAAACCTATTAGTAGCATAACTAAGGGAGGGTTCAGAAACATATGATCCCTCCCTAATTGTAGGCTATATCAAAAAGGTAGGTTTTAGCCCTATTCTTAAAAACAGAGATCGAGTCTGACTCCCGAATCCAGATTGGCAGCTGATTCCACAGGAGAGGAACTTGATAACTGAAGGCTCTGCCTCCCATTGTACTTTTGGAGATTTTAGGTATTACAAGTAATCCTGCATTTTGGGAGCGTAGTGCTCTGTTAGGATAATACTGTAGTATCAGATCTTTTAAATAAAAAGGAGCCTGATTGTTTAGAGCTTTGTAAGTAAGAAGAAGGATTTTAAACTTAATTCTAAACTCTATGGGAAGCCAATGAAGGGAGGCCAGAACCGGAGAGATATGATCTCTCTTTCTAGTTCCTGTTAAAACTCTTGCTGCAGCATTTTGGATCAGCTGAAGACTTTTTAAAGATGTTTTAGGACAGCCTGATAATAAATAATTACAATAATCTAATCTCGAGCTAACAAAAGCGTGGATCAGTTTCTCAGCATCACTCTGAGAGTGATGTGGAAAGTGGAAAGTGGAAAAGCGCTATATAAGTGCAGGTTAGTTAGTTAGTTAGATATATGTTGCTCAGTATTACCTGCCATTGGTTCAGGTCTCGGGTCGTCAGTTGACACCTGTCATCAATTGGGTCAACCTTCCCGCTCTTATGGTCCACACCTGCCATCAGTTATGGCTCAGGAGGTAGAGCAGGTCGTCCAATAACCACATGGTTGGCGATTTGAATCCTGCTGTCCCCAGATATCCTGCCGCTGTGTCCCTGGGCAAGACACTTCACCCCCAATTGCTCCTGGTGATTTCTGGAAGTGCCATGTTAGGCAGCATGCCGCCATCAGTGTGTGAATGTGTGTGTGAATGGGCGGATAGCAGGATCTGCAAAGCGCTTTGGTCATCAAGAGATGAGAATAAAAGCACTATATAAGGGAATGCCATTTACCATTTACCAGCTTGCTGGGCCTCAGCCACCAAAGCGGGGTCGGCAGCCGGAGACCCTAGCCTAGGGGAGGAATGGGCGGCCCATTTCATCCAGGGTTTTGTTGCTGAAGCTCTTGCCTCCCGTAGTCCCAAGAAGATCTGGGAGAGCGTGGATGCTGCGGTTGGAATTGTGGAGGCGCATCCCGGGTTGAGCAAGCATCCCCAGTTTGCAGAACTGTTGTCAACTGTCTCCACTCTCCGATTGTCCTTTCCTGGGTTGATGATAGGCTTGTCTCCTGATGAATCCAAATCATCAAGGAAGCGTTCCCCACAGCAGGTGTCTTCCTCCTCCCTCTGTCCACCAGCTCAGGCTCCAGGTCCCGTGTCGCCAGCTACAGACTGCCGGAAGAACTCCTCCGCCTCCCGGTCAGCAGCTTCCTCCTCACCGTGTCAAAGAATTCCTGCAGCGGTTTCCTCCTCTTGTTGTCCTTTGCCAGCTGTTGCCGTCAGCCTTCTCCTCCTCGTCCATCGCTGCTTCTCCCCTCTCCTCCACAGCGTCTCCTCCCACTGCTGAAAATCTGGCCACTTCATCCCCAGCTCCGCCCGCCATTCAGTCTGAAGAGGTGGCTCCTCTATGCTCTTCAGAGGGGCCCATTACCGCCACAGCCTCTGAGGGGGAAGACGTTGAGCCTGCTGCAGCAGAAACCACCATATGACGGGAATGCAGGCAAGTATTTTTTCACTGCCAGTTACCTAAAAATGAATTATCTTGCCTGATTCCCATGGTGGGGCTCCATTTATGCAGTCCACTGAGCCCTCACCACTTTCTGCAGATATTAATTTTTCTCCTGCAACCTCTGTGTCTCCTCCTATTTCCCCTGAGTGTCTGCCGATCCCTGGAGTGCACCACTGGACGATGGAGGAGCCTGCGGCCCTGGAGGACCTGGTTCCAGCCCCACAGCCATGTTCTGGATGGGGGGAGTGCGCTGCCAGTGAGCTGAAGCCTGCGCTGCCTGTAGAGGGTCCCCGTGCTTCAGCAGTGCAGGATTCAGCGCCAGCAGGGAGTCAACCTCCTGTCCCCATGCTGGGCAAGCCACCTGCGTGGGTCACTTCACTGGGGGGCCCCGGGACTGCATCCACCACCATGTCTGCAGTAGGGGCTGCCACAGCAGAGTCGAAGATGGACCTTCAGAGAGCCAGGCCTGAGACGTCGACGCCTGGATCATTGGAGCCCTGGACGGCAGTGGAGCTTGAGCTCAGGCAAGTGCTCGCCTTCGTTTTCACTGTTTCTATTTTGGAGTGATCTTATCTTGCTCTTGGTGGGGGGAGCTGGGTGCAGCTGTCAGCTGCGCCTGAGCTCACCTCGCCGGACTCCATTGCTGCCAATGACCTTGACCCCCTTTCTCTGTCCCTCCTGTCGGAGTCTTTTCCCAGGGTCACCGAGGGGCATCCAACATTGCCGGAGGTCTCCATGGGTCCAGCCTCACCACCTGAGATCTCCGTGGGTCCAGCTCCTCCAGCTGAGGTCGTCACGGGCTGCGCCGTCCCAGCCCAGGACCTCCGTGGCTGCTCCTTCCCCATCAGCTGAGGTCATCACCAGTGCTCTGTCCCATCCCAGGACCTCCGTGGGTGCAGCTCCCCCTCAGTCCGGGTCTCCGTGGGTGTGTCCCAGGCGGGAGCTGTTATGGGTGCTGCATCCCAGTTTCAGAGCAACGTGGGTGCTGCGCTCTGGCTTTGGCCCACTGTGGGTGTCATGCTCCAGCCTGGGGGCCACTGTGGGTGCAGCTTTGGGCCAATCCGGGTCCACAGTAGGTGCAGATTTGGGCCAGTCCGGAGCCACCGCGGGTGCAGCCACGCTCCCGTCCGGAGCCACCACGGGTGCAACCACTCTCCTGTCCGGAGCTACGCGGGAGCAGCTGTGCACCAGCCCAGAGCCATCATGGGTGCTGCTTTGCTCCAGCCCGATTCTTTTGTCTTCTTCATATATGTCTGGGCTATGGGGCAAGGTGGCAAAATGGAAGCCTTATCTTTTGAAGAAAAACATCCACCTCTTCCTCCAGACACTCCCACCTTGTTATTATCTCATATGCATTGCTCAGTATTCAGAATCAGAATCAGAATCAGATTTATTGCCATTGTTCATGTAGTACACAAACTAGGAATTTGTCTCGGTGCAATGCTGCAACATTAAACATGATAAGATAAAAGAAATAAAAGACTATACACGCAATAAGTGTAGAATAAGAATGAGTAATACTAGTCAAAGCAGTTTTTAAATATATTAGCGAGCAGCAGGTATTGTGGAGTACCACATAGTGCAGTCGGTAATGCAACAGAAACAGTGATGATTAACATGAGTCTGGTTGAGCTGCTGTACATAGTGCACGAGAGTCAATAAGTCACTTAGTGTTCAGCAGTCTGATGGCAGAGGGGAAGAAGCTGTTCATATGCCGGGAGGTTTTAGTCTGAATGGACCGAAGTCTTCTACCTGAGGGGAGGGGGGCAAACAGTACGTGACCAGGGTGTGAAGGATCGGCTATGATCCGGCCTGCATGCCTCCGGGTCCTGGAGATGTACAGGTCCTGGAGAGATGGGAGCTTGCAGCCGATCACCTTCTCAGCAGTGCGCATGACGCGCTGCAGCCTTAGTCTGTCCCTGGCAGTGGCTCCTGCGTACCACACGGTTATGGAGGTGGTGAGGATGGACTCGATGATGGCTGTGTAGAACTGTACTAACATCTTGGTGGGTAGCTTGAGCTTCCTCAGCTGCCGCAGGAAGAACATCCTCTGCTGGGCCTTTTTGATGAGGGAGCTGATGGTCGGCTCCCATTTGAGGTCCCGGGTGATGGTGGTGCCCAAGAAGCGGAAGGAATCTGCAGTGGTGATGGGAGAGCCTGCGAGGGTGAGGGGGGGCAGAGGGGTTGTGACTTTCCTGAAGTCCACAATCATCTCCACTGTCTTCAGAGCGTTCAGCTGCAGGTTGTTGTGGCTGCACCACGACGCCAGCTGGGCCACCTCTCTCCTGTAGACGGACTCGTCGCCGTTGGAGATGAGCCCGATGAGGGTGGTGTTGTCCGCAAACTTGATCAGCTTAACAGACTGGTGGCTGGAGGTGCAGGAGTTGGTATAAAGGGAGAAGAGTAGGGGGGAAAGTACACAGCCCTGGGGTGATCCGGTGCTGATGCTGACAGAGTCTGAGACAGTCTTCCCCAGCCACACATGCTGCCTCCGGTCCATCAGGAAGTCGGTGATCCACCTGCAGAGGGAGTCAGGCACGCCGAGCAGGGACAGCTTGTCCTGGAGCAGAGCGGGGCGGATGGTGTTGAATGCAGAGCTGAAGTCCACAAACAGGATCCTGGCGTAGGTTCCCGGGGAGTCCAGGTGCTGCAAGATGGAGTGGAGGGCCAGGTTGACTGCATCGTCCACAGACCTGTTGGCTCGGTAGGCAAACTGCAGCGGGTCCAGAAGGGGAGTGGTGATGGACTTGAGGTGGGGCAGGACCAGGCGCTCAAAGGACTTCATGACTACAGAGGTGAGCGCTACAGGTCTGTAGTCGTTAAGTCCAGTGATCCGTGGCTTCTTGGGGACAGGGATGATGGTGGAGGATTTGAGGCAGGTCGGCACGTGGCATAGCTTAAGGGAGGTGTTAAAAATGTCTGTGAAGACAGGAGCCAGCTCTTTCGCACAGTGTCTCAGGGTGGAGAGAGACACACCATCCGGCCCGGGGGCCTTGCGCGGGTTCAGTCTGGAGAACTGTCTGTGCACATCCTGCTCACTGATGACAAGGGCAGGGGGGTAGGAGGGGGGGACCGCTTTTGATGAAGTAGGGACCGAGGAGGCAGTGGAGCTGGGGGGAGGGGGGAGTTGGACACAGCTGACGAGGTGTCAAAACGGGTGTAATGTTGGGACAGTCTTTGACAAAGGGCTTTGCCATCCTGACCTTTAGAAGCCTGAGGCCGATAGTTGGTGATCTGCCTCAGTCCTCTCCACACAGAAGCAGAGTCATTAGCAGTGAACTGCTGCTGGAGTCTCTCAGAATACACAGATTTAGCTCTCTTCAGCTCTCTGTTAAACCGATATTTAACCTCCCTGTAGCAGTCCCTGTCTCCACTTTTCAACGCTGCTTCCTTCTCCTTCCTGATCTGTCTGAGCTTAGCAGTGAACCAGGGCTTATCATTAGAGTACCTCACCCTGGTGCGCGATGGAAGAATGCTCTCCTCACAAAAGTGGATATATGAGTTCACAGTGTCCGTGTATTCATCTAGATCATGCGTGGCTCCTTTAAACATGCCCCAGTCAGTTATTTCCATGCACGTGTTCAGCTTCTCCCCAGCATCACTGGTCAATTTCTTCGTAGTGGTCACAACAGGTTTTAGTGAGCTTCAGTCTCTGTCTGTATGTGGGAATGAGGTGGACCATCACGTGATCAGATAGTCCGAGTGCAGCGCGGGGAACAGCGCGATACGCGTCCTTCACTGTGGTGTAACAGTGATCCAGTGTGTTCTCTCCTCTGGTTGGGCATTTAATAAACTGTTTGTATCGGGGGAGATCGTGGCTCAGATTGCTCTGGTTAAAGTCGCCAACCACAATAACCAGAGAGTCCGGGAAAGTCCGCTCCGTATGTTGAATGTGATCTGCGAGCGTGCGCTGAGCTTTGCGGGCGTCCGCGTCGGGCGGGACGTAGACGGCGGCCAGGATGAATGAGGCGAACTCCCACGGGGAATAAAAAGGCTTGCAGTTAATGAAAAGATATTCAAGGTCGGGAGAACAGTGTTGGGAAATCACCGTTACATCAGAGCACCAGCTGCTGTTAATGTAGAAGCAGACTCCTCCTCCCGAGGACTTACCGGAGAGCTGTGTGTCACCATCAGCACGAAACAGCTGAAATCCCTCTAGGTGAAGCGCGCTGTCCGGTATATTTCCCCTGAGCCAGGTCTCAGAGAAACAGAGAGCAGACGAGGAAGCGAGGTCCTTAAATCGCATCAGCAGTCTCAATTCATCTACCTTGTTAGAGAGAGAGTTGGCATTGGTGAGAAATATGCCAGGCAAAGGCATGCGCGTGCCTCTCCTGCGGAATTCCCTGCCAATGGTTCAGTTCTCGGGTCGTCAGCTGACACCTGTCATTAATTGGGTCAACCTTCCCACTCTTGTGGTCCACAGCTGCCATCAGTTATGTTCACTGATTATCTGCTCTATTTAAAGTCCATTGTTCCTGTCACTCCTTGTTGGAGTCTAATCTACCCATTTCCACCAGAACCCTTTCTCTCTTCTGGTGTGCTTATCTACCTACAACCTGTTCATCCCAATCGTAAGTTTACTTTTGTGCACTGTTTGGACTTTGTGTTTTTCCTCAATAAATATCACAACTAGCAGTTCAGCCCGTGGGTCTCCCTTCCTTCCCCATGGGGCCAATTCATGACAACTGATCTTTTTGGCCATAATTCCAAAAGGTATATTTGGCGCAAACACAGCACGGCTCATCACCAAAAGAACACCATATGTACAGTGAAGCATGATGGTGGTAGCATCATGCTTTGGGGCTGTTTTTCTTCAGCTGGAACTGGGGCCTTAGTCAAGGTGGAGGGAATTATGAACAGTTCCAAATAGAAGAAAAAAGAGGATGATGCCATCTTTATTGTCATTCAGTCTATACAGCCAATCATGTGCGGTAGAACAAAATCATGTTTCTCCTATCTACAATGTTAATCACATCTAGAATCAGAGGGGTTGCTGCCGTGCAAGGCTCCGCCACAAACAACTTCTCCTTCTTCCATTCTATTACGCTGAGCACCAAGCTAGAAGGCAGGAAGTACCATTTTTATATGGTTTTTGGTATGAGCTGGCTGGGACTTGAACCCCCAACCTCCCAGTTGTGGGGCGGATGCTCTATCATCTAGGCTACCACTCCGGTAATGCCAGTCAGTGTTGGCACCAAAACCTTCAGGCTTCTGCTAGAAAGCTGAAGATGAAGAGGAGCTTCATCTTTCAGCACAACAATGACCCACAGCACACATCCAAATCAACAAAAGAATGGCTTTACCTAAAGAAGATTAAGGTTTTGGAATGGCCCCGCCAGAGTCCAGACCTGAAACCGATCAAACATCTGTGGGGTGATCAGAAGAGGGTTGTGCACAGGAGATGCCCTCACAATCTGACAGATTTGGAGTATTTTTCCAGAGAACAGCAGGCAAATATTGCCAAATCAAGATGTGCCACACTGATAGACTCTTACCCAAAAAGACTGAGTGCTGTACTAAAAGCCAAAGATGCTGCAACAAAGTATTAGTTTAAGGGTGTGCATATTTATGCAACCAGGTTACTGTAAGTTTTTTTTATTTTTTATCTTTTCCCTTAAAAGATTTCAGTTTGTTTTTCAATTGGGTTGTACAGGTCATAGGTTGCATTAATGGTGGAAAAAGTTTTGAAATGATTTATCTTGGTCTCATTTTGTTACATCACAAAAACCTGGCATTTGAATAGGGGTCTGTAGACTTTTTTTTATATCCACTGTAGTCCTTCTTTCTTTTGTCACTGCCAGATGGATAACTTCACTTCATTTTGATACTGTTGCTCTCATTTGTTTGCTTACATAGGAGGCACACAGTACTTGCAAGAGTAAGAGGTTGGAGTTGGGCCCCTTTAGGGAGTTCTGCGCAGGAATACCATTGTCACTGTTGTAGTGATTACGATCAGCCCTCAGGGGCCCCCTTCTGGCCTGGGGCCCCAAGCATTTGCCTGTTTAGTCTGCCAGCACTCTGTTATGTCTGTAAATGAGTGACCACGGAAGCGGTGGCTGAACTGAATGATGGTTTTATTAACAGTAAGGTAGCACATGGCACATACAAAATATAGCTATATGCTAACTAAAAAGGGATACAGGTTGGTGCAGTGGCTAGAGGTGGAGCACCAAAGAGGATGACTCCCGCCAACAGTTCCCTTAAGTAAGCACAGCCTGATGACGTCACCCTGCCTGTGTCCTCACATCTGTGCTACCTATTGTTAATATTGGTAACTTGGAATATTGGGAATTCGGGAACGGGGAAACACCCCATTCCCAAAGTCACTGGGTGCGAATAAGACCTCCCTGTGTGCCACCACAATATATCAATATTTAACACACTCAGTGCCTCTGTATACAACACACACACACACACACACACACACACACACACACACACACACACACATATACAGTATATATATGTATATATACAGTGGGGCAAAAAAGTATTTAGTCAGCCACCAATTGTGCAAGTTCTCCCACTTAAAAGATGAGAGAGGTCTCCAATTTTCATCATAGGTATACCTCAACTATGAGAGACAAAATGAGAAAAAAAAAAATCCAGAAAATCACATTGAAGGATTTTTAATGAATTAATTGGTAAATTCCTCGGTAAAATAAGTATTTGGTCACCTACAAACAAGCAAGATTTCTGGCTCTCACAGACCTGTAACTTCTTCAAGAGGCTCCTCTGTCCTCCACTCGTTACCTGTATTAATGGCACCTGTTTGACCTCGTTATCAGTGTAAAAGACACCTGTCCACAACCTCAAACAGTCAGACTCCAAACTCCACTATGGCCAAGACCAAAGAGCTGTCAAAGGACACCAGAAACAAAATTGTAGACCTGCACCAGGCTGGAAAGACTGAATCTGCAATAGGTAAGCAGCTTGGTGTGAAGAAATCAACTGTGGGAGCATTTATTAGAAAATGGAAGACATACAAGACCACTGATAATCTCCCTTGATCTGGGGCTCCACGCAAGATCTCACCCTGTAGGGTCAAAATGATCACGAGAACGCTACGCAAAAATCCCAGAACCACACGGGGGGACCTAGTGAATGACCTGCAGAGAGCTGGGACCAAAGTAACAAAGGCTACCATCAGTAACACACTACGCCGCCAGGGACTCAAATCCTGCAGTGCCAGATGTGTCCCCCTGCTTAAGCCAGTACACGTCCAGGCCCGTCTGAAGTTTGCTAGAGAGCATTTGGATGATCCAGAAGAGGATTGGGAGAATGTCATATGGTCAGATGAAACCAAAATAGAACTTTTTGGTAAAAACTCAACTTGTCATGTTTGGAGGAGAAAGAACACCATACCTACTGTGAAGCATGGGGGTAGTAGTAGTAGATTAGTTTATTTGACAGGGACAGTGCAATAAACATAGACAATTAATCAAAGACAATCAATCTGATGTGTTGCACATAGAGTGTATAGCTATTAGCTAATTTGCAACTCTTGTCCCTGGATGGGCTTTAGAAAAAAGAATCAAGATAAAAATATACACAATAACCACATACATCAATGCAGAAAAATTATAAATACACAATTATAAATATTATAAATATTATAAATACACAAATATAACAGCCTGACTCACCTTTAACATAAATATTATAAATACACAAATATAACAGCCTGACTCACATTTAACACATATAACATAACTCACATTTGCCTATTTCAGGCCTTCCTCCCTCCGTCACTCACTATAAACAAACACATTTATTCCTTCCCTTCATTCACTCTCACTTTGCAGACAAATAATTCATACATGAGTACATTCTTGTTTATTTTTCAGCCAGTTTTTAACATTTTTAGTGAATGTTTTAAAGTCCGTTATTATTTTAATTTCATTTGGCATTGTGTTCCAGATGTGACTGCCCTTTATAGAGAAAGCTGTTTGTCCAAATGTGGTTCTGCGGTGGAATATTTTACAGTTATTGTTAACAGAACTCCTGGTGGCTCTGCTGCTGTCCTGTCTTTGGACGAAACCAGCAAGTGGCTCGGGTGCTGATTTATGGAAACATTTGAACGTTAATTTCAGAAGACAGAGGTCAATGAAGCTCTCAAAACTCAATAGGTTGTATTTTTTTATTTATTTATTTATTTATTTTTTTTTTTAAAAACATCATGCAAACATCATGCTTTGGGGCTGTTTTTCTGCAAAGGGACCAGGCCGACTGAGCCGTGTAAAGGAAAGAATGAATGGGGCCATGTATCGTGAGATTTTTTTTTTTTTTATTTAAGTTTTTGTAAAGGGTATACAGGTCGTTACAGCAATGCAGTGTTTACATTTTCATCACATGTTCCCTTATTTTCTGATATCTGACAACATTGGAAGATTAATTCTTACAACACCCCCTTTTTTTTTTTTTTAAAGTGAAAGAAAAAGTGAAATTAAAGAGAAAAAAAAAACAAAAAACAAATAAAAAAAAAACAAAAACCAGTAAAAAACAAACAAAAAGAAAAAGTAAGTAAATAAAGATAAAAGAGCATCTGAGTAGTGTTGGAACAAAGAGGGGAACCATTATTGAAATGGTATTTGTCAAAGATTAGATCTAATGGAAGACACATATGCGATCCAGGGTTGCCAAAAGTTCATGAACCCATCCATGTCCTGTCTCAGTGCGAATGTCAACTTTTCCATCGAGTAAATGTCTTGGATCACGTTAGTCCAATCTTCAGGTGTAGGACAGTCCTTCAACATCCATTTTTTAGTTAGAGCTTTTTTGCTTGCCAATATTAAAACAGTGAATAAGTATTTTTCTCCTCGTCTTTCCAGTGAGTCCGGTAGTAAACCCAAATACAAAGTTACAAAAGAAAAGGGAACTGTAATTTTGAATATTTTCCCGAATATTGTCTGTACATTGGTCCAATATTGGTGGATAACTGGGCATGACCAAAACACATGAAAATGATTTGCAGTCTTTTCACCACACAAGCGCCAACAGTTCAATCCCTTATGGGTAAATTTGTTTTGTGCAGGTGTTCTGAAAAATCTTGCCAAGTTTTTCCATCCAAATTCTCTCCACTGCAGGGATGAGGTACTTTTCCATTGCTGTTTATTTAGCTTTTCCCATATTTCCAGTTGTAAAGTGAAATTCCCCTCTTTTTCCCATCTCTCTTTTATATAAGATGTGTTGTCTCCTTTTAAGTCTTGAAGACCTTGGTATATTTTAGAAATGTATCTGATCCCTGGGATCCCTTTATATGCCATTAAGAAGACCTTCAGAACACCTGACTGGGCCCTTTCCAAAACCTCCTTTTTAAGTATATTGTTTATGTGGTGTCTAAGCTGGAAGAACCTGTAAAGGTCTTGATTTATTAGGCCTTGTTTTTTCAAATCTTCAAAACTTCTTAAGATTTGCCCTTTAAAAAAATCGTAATATTTTATCAGCCCTTTCTCCTTCCACTTTTTAAATCTGGTGTCTGTTTTATTAGGAGTAAAGTCTTGATCATAGGCGATCCATTGCAGAAGTCGATAGGGCTCTTTAGTTTGATTCTCTCTGACTATCTTAAACCAAATTTTTAGCGGGGTCTCTATCCACGGGTTAGTGTTATTCAAAAGCTTAGGTAAGACATTGTTCCCTATTATCGCCTGTAGGGGGATGTCACTTGTTATTTGGCATTCGATCTCCTTCCATTGTGCAGTGTAGACTGGGTTACATATCTCTACTAAAGTTTTAATTTGTGCGGCTTTAAAGTAGTCCCTGATATTTGGCAGCGCGAGCCCACCTTTGTCTTTGTTTAGCTGTAGGGTTCTATATCTGATTCTAGGTCTCTTGCCCTGCCATATGAATCTTGAGATCCTTCTGTCCAGCTCCTGCCATGTTTTTTTGGGAGGTTCTACCGGTATTGTTTGGAAAAGGTATAGAAGACGTGGAAGTATATTCATTTTGACTGCTTCAATTCTTTGTGCAGTACCCAAGAATGGTATCATATTCCATCTTGCTAGGTCAGATTTTATTTTTGTCACCAGTGGATCATAGTTTAGTGATATAATTTTGTTGAGTTGTTTCGGGATATTGACCCCCAGATATTTCATAGATTCCGACTCCCAGTTAGTTTTGAGTTTGCTTAGTGAATAATGATTTGGGTCATAGTTGAATGTTAAAACTTGGGTTTTATGCATATTTAATTTGTACCCCGATAAATCTCCATACTCTGAAAAAACTGAGGTTAGTTCTGGTAAAGAAGTGTCCGGCTGCCCTAGGTATATTAAAATGTCATCAGCAAAGAGTGCTATTTTATGTTCCTTCTGACCAAGTGTAATACCTTGAATTTTTTGGTTTTGTCTTATCCATTGGCTCAGAGGTTCTATGAAGATTGCAAAGAGCAGTGGAGACAGGGGGCAGCCCTGACGACATCCTCTTTCCAGTTCAAAAGATGATGATAAATTACCGTTAATCCTTATTTTAGCTGTTGGTTTTTTATATAATGCCTGTATAGTTCTAATGAAGTTGTTATGAAAATTGAAACTGGATAAGATTCTATATAGAAAAGACCAGTCAACCGAATCGAATGCTTTTTCAGCATCTAATCCCAATATGACTGCATTTAAGTTATATTTTTTTATATGATGAATTATGTGTAAAGTGCGTCGAATGTTGTCTTGTGTCTGTCTTTGTCTTATAAAACCTGTTTGGTCTAAGTGAATTAGGTCTGTCAGTATATTTTCTAACCTTTTGGCAAGGATAATGGTAAAAAGCTTATAGTCCTGATTTAGTACACTGATTGGTCTGTAGTTGGAGCACTCTAGTTTATCCTTTTCAGGTTTAGGTATAACTGCAATGACCCCTTCTCTCCAGGAGGGGGGGATTTCCCCTGTGTGGAGGACATAATTAAATGTTTTCAGGAGGAGAGGAGATAGTTGCTGTTTAAAGGTTTTGTACCACTCTGCTGTATAGCCATCAGCTCCTGGGGATTTGTTAGCTTTAAGTTTCATAATTGCTTTTTCCAATTCTTTAGGATGTATTTCTGACAGTAGTGTTTTATTTTGTGACTCCGTAAGTTGGGGAAGGTTTAATGTGTTTAGGAATGCCTCGGATGCGTTTTTATGTTTTTTGTGGGAGTATAAGTTCTTATAGTAATTCTCGAAGTTTTTAAGAATATCCTGAATTCTGAATTTTATTTCCTTTGATACTGGGTCTCTGATTTTGTAGATTGCTCTTTCTGTTTGATGTTTCCTCAATTTATAGGCTAGCAATTTTGCCGATTTACTGCCTGCTTCATAGTATTTTTGTTTCAGAAATGTAAGTTTCTTCTGGATTTCTATTGTGTAGATCTCATTTATTTGGTTTTTAATTTCCTTAATCTTGAGCGAGTCAGTAGAATGAGTGTTGCCTTTGTGTTCTTTTTCTAGGTTCCTAAGTTCTGACTCTAATGTGGATAGTTTTTCTTGTCTTAGTTTCTTTTGGGTTGCCAGTTTTGCAATAATCTTTCCTCTTATTACAGCTTTACATGCATCCCACAGTATTAAAGGGGATACTTCTCCATTATCGTTATCTTCCAAATATCTGAGAATATCTGATTCCAATTCATCTTTCAATGGTCCTTTCAGGACATTTGAATTTAACCTCCAAGAAAATGTATTATTTGTGTATTTTTGGATATTTAAGTCCATGTAGATCGGACTGTGGTCGGAGAGATCCATCAGTCCTATTTTACATGTTTTTACTCTTCCAATGTCTCTATTAAACATAAAAAAATAGTCAATCCTTGAGTAAGATGAATGTGGAGTTGAGTAAAATGTATAGTCTTTTACACTGGGGTTGAGTTCCCTCCACACGTCACAGATTCCCAATTCTTTTAGTAGCATCCGAGTCTTCCTGCTTTGGGTGTTATTTTGATGTGGGGAATTACCAGAAGCATCCCAGTATGGATTCAGTCTAAGATTGAAGTCCCCACCACATATCACTAAACCTTGAGCTTTAGTTATCATTAGGTCGAATACATTTTTATAAAATTTCCAGTTAGCCCCTGGGGGAGCATACACATTCAGCAGGGTGATATCTTCTCCCTCTAGCCGCCCAGTTACCAAACTGTATCTCCCTTCTTTATCTTTGTGTTCTGATTTTTTTTCAAATGTAATTTTGGTTGATATCAATGTCGCTACTCCCCTCCTCCTTCCTGATTTATATGAAGATGAAGAGATCATTTTAAACCCTTGTCTACTGAGTTTATTGTGTTCCACGTCTGTTAGGTGGGTTTCTTGTAAAAGTATTATTCCTGCTTTGTCTTTTTTCATTTTGCCTAGAATCTTGGATCTTTTAACTGGATTCAGGATTCCTTTTACATTATATGAAATTATTTTGGTTACACCCTGTTTCTCCATTGTGTTGTTTTGTTTAGTATAACTGTGTGGTGGCCCTCTTTTGTGCTACTCAGAAACTGAAAGAACATTAAAAACAAGAAAAACATTAAGAACATAGTGTAAAAAACTTTAAAACAAAAAGCTGTCATAAGAACTTCCTGAGCTGAGGTCTTTTTAAAGACCCTGTAAGAGCCTTGATGGAGAGAAGGCTCTGAGGGAAGTTCCTCAAACTCTGTTACGTGTTGAGGGCCCTCTCTTGCCACTGAAAGTAGTCCCATGCTTTTAACGTGAGTTTCAGAACCCAATCCAAACTTGTAATGATTTTTTTTTTTTTTTCCTTTTATGCCTAAACCCTGTGAAATTGTGTGCACCCTCCCACCCCCATCACATCAAACATTCACACAAAAACAGTATTTGTTAGTATGAGGAGAACATGTGGATTATTGTCACATTTCTATTTTAACAAGTTTTTTTTTTTTTTTTTTTTATTACAAAGACTTATTTGTTTCAAATAATATGATTGTTCCATGAAATGTTTTACCACATGCTGAATATGCATCTCCTTTAATGTTTGTTACCTTGTATGAGGGGGGTTGGATGTGCGGATTGATTCAAGAGAAAAGAAAAAAAAAAAAAAAAAAAAAAAAAAGGTCGCTATTCCAACCTGAAAACGGATAGTTTATCCGCGACGCTCTGGTGCTGGGTTTCCCGCTGCTGGTCCGTGGATTTTGAAGGTCTTTGTGTTGTCCATGTTTGCGCTTTGATCTTCTCACTCGGGTCTGCTGCGGGTTTAAATACCGTTACCGGGAGGCCTCTTTTCGCCATGTCAGCTGTTGCTTCTTCCGCCGAATTATAGAGACACGTTTCATCGCCGTAGAAGACCCTTAACTTCGCAGGAAATGGTGTCTGAAAGCGCAATTTCTTCTCTCTTAACACCTTTTTCGCGTCATTGTATTCCCTGCGCTTTTTAAGGACCTCCGGGGCGTAATCGTGTTCCACGTAGACTTTTCTCTCCTGGTGCATAAATCCTTTTTTCTGCCAGGCCAGTCTTACAACCTCTTGTTTTATTTTGAAATTGGAAAATCTTACCAACACCGAACGTGGGGGCGCTTCCGCCGCCGGCCTAGCGGCTAATGAACGATGTGCCTTTTCTATCTTCAAGTCGGTGGTTTGTGGAATATCCAATTTCTCTCTTAGTAAGGATTCCACGCATTCTGCCATTGAGTTAAAACCATTTTCGGTTCCTTCTATCAGACCATGAATTCTTATGTTGTCTCTTCTTTGTTTTCCTTCTTGGTCGGTTAGCTTAGCCTCTATAGCTGCTTGTCTTTTGCGTAGGTCTAGCACAGAATCTTCGAGCACTTTTATTCGATCCTCTGTTTCCAAGATTCGGTTCTCGGCCTGGTCCACTCTGCTGTTTGTCCTTTTCAATTCTTCTCTGAATTCCCGAAATTCGGCCGTAACATCTCGGCGAAATTGTCGTAGCTCCTCAAATAGTGATTTCAGGCTAACCCTTTTGTTAGCTATCACCAGTTCCTCGTCTTCTGAACGGAGATCTTCCAGTTCGGATTCTCCGGCCGATACGTGTCCTGGCCTGGAGAATTTCAGTTTCTTCTGTTTTCCTTTAGACATGATGATTTTGTCTTTTGATTTTCACTCCTCCAAAAATCTGTTAAGTTTGATTTTCAAGGTGTTATCCTGGATTGGGTCTGAGAACTTCAGTGTTAAGCTGCAGTCGCCATGGCGTCCAGACCGGAAGGTATCGTGAGATTTTGAGTGAAAACCTCCTTCCATCAGCAAGGGCATTGAAGATGAAATGTGGCTGGGTCTTTCAGCATGACAGTGATCCCAAACACACCACCCGGCCAACGAAGGAGTGGCTTCGTAAGAAGCATTTCAAGGTCCTGGAGTGGCCTAGCCAGTCTCCAGATCTCAACCCCATAGAAAATCTTTGGAGGGAGTTGAAAGTCCATGTTGCCCAGCGACAGCCCCAAAACATCACTGCTCTAGAGGAGATCTGTATGGAGGAATGGGCCAAAATACCAGCAACAGTGTGAGAAAACCTTGTGAAGACTTACAGAAAACGTTTGACCTCTGTCATTGCCAACAAAGGGTATATAACAAAGTATTGAGATGAACTTTTGTTATTGACCAAATACTTATTTTACCGAGGAATTTACCAATTAATTCATTAAAAATCCTTCAGTGTGATTTTCTGGATTTTTTTTTCTCATTTTGTCTCTCATAGTTGAGGTATACCTATGATGAAAATTGGAGACCTCTCTCATCTTTTAAGTGGGAGAACTTGCACAATTGGTG
The DNA here is from genome assembly GCA_020510985.1 of Pholidichthys leucotaenia. Taxonomy (NCBI): domain Eukaryota; kingdom Metazoa; phylum Chordata; class Actinopteri; order Cichliformes; family Pholidichthyidae; genus Pholidichthys; species Pholidichthys leucotaenia. Next base: position 398,049,642 of record CM035844.1, on the reverse strand, counting down.
GCTGACTAAATACTTATTTACCCCACTGTATATATATATATATATATAAATACTAATTTAATATTCTAAATACTTATTTAATATATAATTCTAAATACTTATTTACCCCACTGTATATATACAGTATATATATATATATATAAATACTTATTTAATATTCTAAATACTTATTTAATATATAATTCTAAATACTTATTTACCCCACTGTATATATATATATATATAAATACTTATTTAATATTCTAAATATTTACCCCACTGTATATATACTGTATATATACTGTATATATATATGTGTATATATATATATATTATTTATTTATTTTCCCCACGTCCCAAAAGCCAGTTTAGGAAGCTTGGGATCAGACCACCAAGGTCTCCACCTTTGACCGCCACCTGATCCACATAGCGCCAGACCCCCATGATCCCTCCTGCAGGTGGTGAGCCCACTGGAGGACAGACCCATGTAACTCCCTCGGGCTGAGCCCGGCCGGGTCCCACGGGCGGAAACCCGGCCACCAGGAACTAGCCATTGAGCCCCTCCCCCAGGCCTGGCTCCAGGGTGGGGCCCCGGTAACCCCATACTGGGCGGGGTACACTGAATCCTTGTTCTAGTATTTATCATGAGAGCCTGTTGGATTGTGCTGGCCCTTCACCCAGGACCAGTTTGTCTTGGGTGACCGTACCAGAGGCAAATTGCCCCGGACAACATAGCTCCTGGGACCACTAGGGCACACAACCCCCCCACCACGATAAGGTGAGGCCTGAAAAAGGTGGATTGTCCTCTCCAGGGTGGAGACAGGCTCCTGCCCCAAGTGGAGGAGTTTAAGTATCTTGGGCTTTTATTCACAAGTGAGGGGAGAATGGAGCAACAGATTGACAGACGGTTCGGAGCAGCATCTGCAGTGATGCGGACGTTGTACCAGTCTGTTGTGGTGAAGAGGGAGCTGAGCTCTAAGGCAAAGCTATCGATTTACTGGTCAATCTACGTTCCTACCCTCACCTATGGTCACGAGCTTTGGGTAATGACCGAAAGAACGAGATCACGGATACAAGCGGCTGAAATGAGCTTTCTTCATAGGATCGCTGGACTCACTCTCAGAGATAGGATGAGGAGCTCAGTAATCCAGGAGAGGCTCAGAGTAGAACCGCTGCTCCTCCACATTGAAAGGAGCCAATTGAGGTGGTTTGAGCATCTGATCAGGATGCCTCCTGGATGCTTCCCACTTGAGGTGTTTCGGGCATGTCTCTCTGGGAGAAGACCCCGGGGCAGACCCAGGACTCAGTGGAGAGACTATGTCTCCCAGCTGGTCTGGGAACGCCTTGTATCCTCTCTGAAGAGTTAGAGCAGGTGGCTGGGGAGAGGGAAATCTGGGCTTCTCTGCTTGAACTGCTGCCTCCACGACCTGGACCTCCAGAAAAGCGGTACAAAATGTGTATACATATATATATATATATATATATATAGACACACACACAACAGCTTTCAGTAGTGGCCAACAGCATGATGCAATGTCCAGGCAAAATAACTGCTTTGTAACTGCCACCTTTCTGTAGACAGTGATACTGTGGTGGCATGGTGTGGGACTTCTCCACCAAGAGTACAAGGCAACTGGGGAAGGGGGGAACAATGGACCAAAAGAGGAGGTGTCACCGGGTGGTATCAGATGGGACAGTAAGGACTATGCATCCCACGGGGAGAGGAGTAAATGGCGGAGCCACTGGAAGAAGAAGGGTGTGAGAGTGGCACTGGCGTTATGTCATGTTAATGTGCCACCCAGCCTTTGTTGTAAACACAATGTATGATGGTCGGAAGTTCCGGGTCTCAATGTATGGTATTAAAGAGATAAAAGAGGAATGTACAGAGACCCGGGAGCTCTTTTACTGAACTGTATGTTGGAGATGGAATAAAGTTTCTGTGTTGTCCAGCTCATTGCCTCGCCCACTTCCTTCTCCACATTGGTGACCCTAAGACGTGCCATGGAAAGTAAGCCAAGCACCGCCCTGGAGACTGCCTGGAGGGAGAGCACCAATGCCACGTGCGTGGTCTCAGTTGAGTTCCCAGACTTCTAGCCTCACAACCCGACCGCGTGGTTCTTGCACATAGAAGCCCAGTTCGCACTCCACAGGATAACAACGGACGATACCAAGTATTGCTACGTGGTTGCTACGCTAGATGCACGCGCCACGCAACAAGTGATGAGCCTGCTCCAGGAGCTGCCAGCCCAAGGAAAATATGAAGCGCTCAAGAGGATGCTTCTCCAGCGCTATACCCTTTCTGACAGTGAGACAACAGAGAGACTCCTAACACGTTCAGAGTTAAAGGACAGATCAGCAGTGGAGCTCATGGAGAGCATGTTGGTGCTGAGGGGGAAGGACGACAAATCTTTTCTATTCACCCACTTGTTCCTCAGGAACCTACCAGCTACAGCAAGGGCGATCCTGGCCAACTTGCTGTGGCTGATTGCTAAGGACTACTGCGCCCTGGTGCAGGAAGCGGACCGCACCATTTTGGCAACCAGAACTCTCAGCGTGCAGACAGTGGCACCAGCATCCATGAGGGACTCCAGTGAGGTCGAGGAGCCGTTTGTGGTAGCTGGGACGGCCACCAGGAGATGAAGGAACGGGGTGATCTGTTTTTATCATCGCCGTTTCGGCTCAATTGCCCAACACTGCCTGTCGCCATGCCAATTCAAGAAGCCGGGAAGATGGCATGTTCAGAATTCAGTGACAGCTGCAACCGATGGCGACAGGAACCGACTGCTTTATGTCACGGACACACGTTCGGGGAGACGGTTTTTCGTGGACTCCGGCTCCCAGAAGAGCCTCATCCTGCCGGTCAATGCAAACAGGGTGGCAGGACAAAGCAGTCCCAAGCTCACGGCCACCAATAGATCTACCATCAGGACATTTGGCGAGCGGACACTGACAATATGCTTGCATGGATGCAACTTTCAGTGGGACTTTGTGATAGCTGCATGTTCCAGCCCCATTTTAGGTGCAGATTTTTTATGTGCTTATGGGTTGTTAGTCGATGTTGCTAATAGGAGATTAGTGGACACTGTCTCTTTTACCTCACTGCCCTGTACAGCTCGGGGAACTGGGTCGACAACACTGGCTAACGTTATAGCTCCAGGGAGTAAGTACCAACATTTGCTCGCACAGTTCCCAGCACTCACAGGCCCAACTTTTTTTGGCTATGGTAACAAAACATGGGGTCGAACACTTTATAACGACAAAAGGCCCGCCAGCGTTCGCGTGACCTCAGCGTTTGGACGCAGCTAAACTGGCCAGTGCGCGAGATGAATTTGCCAACTTAGACCAGTTGAGCATCGTCAGGCGCTCCAACAGCCAGTGGGCATCCCCGCTACACATGGTGCCTAAAGCCGACGGGTTGTGGCGATGGTGTGGCGATTTCCGGCACTTGAATAACGCCACGGAACATGGTCATTATCCCATTCCGCACATCCAGGATTTTTCCGTACACCTGGCCGGGGTGCCTGTTTTTTCGAAAGTGGATCCGGTCCGCGGATACCATCAGGTCCCGGTGCGTGCGGAAGACTTCCAAAAACAGTGGTGATAAGTCCTTTCGTCCTTTTTGAGTTTTTACACATGCTGTTCGGATAAAAAGGCTTGGTGCAGACTTTCCAGAGGATGATGGACGCAGTGCTTCACGACTTGTCCTTCATTTTTGTTTACTTAGACGACATTCTGGTAGCTAGTGCGTCCAAGGAGGAGCACATCACCCATCTCTAGACAGTTTTCCAGAGGTTGGAGGCGCATGGGCTGATAGTTAACCCGGCAAAGTGTCAGTTCGGTGTGCCAGAGACTGATTTTTTTGGGCTTGATGCAGCCGTTGTATGCCGCGCTTAAAAAAAAGAAGCCCGCAGAAGCCATTGACTACCAACACCAAAACAGTGCTTGCGGATGCCGCGTTGTTAGCCCACCCGGATCCATCTGCACGGATAGTGCTCACTACAGACGCATCTGATGTTGCCATAGGGGCAGTGGTGAAGCAGTACATCTCAGGTTCGTGGCAGCCGCTCGCATTTTTTAGCCAAACTTTGCACAACGAACGCAAATACAGCACGTTCAATAGAGAATTGCTGGCTCTCCACCTGGCAATGCACCATTTCCAGTTTTGGTTAGAGGGGCACGAGTTCACCGTGTTCGTGGACCATAAGAGGCTGACGTATGTGATAGCCAAAGTCTCAGAACCGTGGTCGGCCCGGCAGCAACGCCATTTGGCCGCAATTTCGGAATTTTCTACTGACATTCAACATGTCGCCGTTAAGCTCAATGTTGTGGTCGACTGTCTGTCATGCGTGTTAGTCTCCCCGGTCTACATGGGAATAGATTTCCCTGTGATGGCCGCGGAGCAGACCAGGTATGTGGACATTTGCGCGCTCCAGTCTGTGCCTACTGGGTTAAGGCTGGGGAGTAGGGTGGTGCAAGAAGGGTGCCCTCCCTTGATCTGTGACGTCTCCACTGGCTGCCCGCACCCGATGGTTCCGAGCTCTTGGTGCTGTCGCATTTTTGAGTTGGTCCACTCCCTTTCATATCCGGGAGTGCATGTTTCGGTGAAGCTAGTGGGGGCGAAATTCATCTGGCTGCGCTTGCGCAAGGACGTGAAAAAGTGGGCTGCAGCTTGCGTCGCATGCCAGCGGGCCAAAGTGCACAAGCATACCAGAGCCCCCCTCGAGCCTAAATCCCGGCCAGGAGGTTCGACCACATCCACGTGGATTTGGTGGGACCCCTCCCACTATTGCAAGGTTTTATGCACCTTTTAACAATCATGGACTGCACCACGCGCTGGCCTGAAGTGGTCCTGCTGGCTTCTATCATGTCCGCAGAAATGGCTCATGCTTTTTTGTCGCCTTGGGTGGCACGGTTCGGATCCCCCATCGGACATCACTTCTGACAGGGGTCCACAATTCGTTTCGGAACTCTGGTTCACGATGGCCCAGAGCCTGGGGGTCAAAATTCACCACACTACCCCGTACAACCCCCAGGCTAACGGGTTATGCAAGCATTTTCATAGGTCGCTTAAAGCAGCGCTCAGAGCTTAGCTCACGGATGCAAATTGGGTTGACCACCTGCCCTGGGTTCTTTTAGGGTTGTGCTCCACACCAAAGGAGGATTTAGCAGCCTCCCCGGCAGAACTCGTTTTTTCTCAGCCACTATGGATCCCCAGAAAGTTTTTACCGGAAAACCCCACACCCGAGGCTGATCCGCCCGTGCAATTTTTGCACAGTACCGAGGCTTTTAGCGTACTGGGCCCGGCCCACCATTGTTTTCCCCACACCTTCATCCCAAAAAGCTTGCAGAAGGCCAGTTTTTGTTTTGTTTTTTTTTGTCAGGCACAATGTGCACAGGACCCCACTGTGCCCACCCTACGACGGGCTGTTCAGGGTGTTGGAACCTGGGGCGAAGCATTTTGTGTTAGACTTGGGGGGACATAGGGAAACCGTCTGCATCGACAGGCTGAAGCCTGCTTTTATGTTGGCAGACGAGCAGGTGGTGTTGGCCCAAGCTCCCTGGCATCGATGCCTACTGTTGGTGGCTCTGCGAGATGGCAATCCCTCGGCAGGGACCTGCGCTCACGAAGCTGATATGTTTTCTCCCCCTCCCGTTTTCCCTCCACAGACTGACGTGCCCTCCTGTACACCCCGCCAGCAGGGCGGTTCGACTGGATCGGTGACCCCCTGCTACAGCCGCTATGGGTGCCTGCTCAAGCACGGTGGCGCAGTGGTTAGCACTGCGGCAGCACAGTTTACCCTTGGCCGGAGGATTGTGGGGATCGTGGGATCGTGGGTTCGATCCCAGCCCCCGACCAACAGTGATCTGTGTGGAGTTTGCATGTTCTCCCCGTGTTGCGTGGGTTTACTCCGGGATTTCTCCGGTTTCCTCCCACATGCCAAAAACATGCATGTTAGGTTAATTGGCTGTTCTAAATTGTCCCTAGATATCTGTTTCCTATAGGCCCTTAGAATAGAGGGTTAGTGTTAATGAAAGCGCTTTGAGTGGTCTTTGTGACTAGAAAAGCGCTATATAAGTGCAGGTTAGTTAGTTAGTTAGTTAGTCAAGCCCAAATGACAGGGGGGTTAGTGCCCTTTCTGGGTGTTTGGGCGGGGGGCTGTGTGGGGGCATGGTGTGGGACTTCTCCACCCAGAGAAGAAGGCAACTGGGAAAGGGGGGAATAATGGACCAAAAGAGGAGGTGTCACCGGGGGGTATCAGATGGGACAGTAAGGACTATGCGCCCCCCGGGGAGAAGAGTAAATGCCGGAACTGCTGGAAGAAGAAGGGTGTGAGAGTGGCGCCGGCGTCATGTTATGTTAATGTGCCACACAGGCTTTGTTGTAAACAAATGTATGATGGTCGGAAGTTCTGGTTCTCAATGCACGGTATTAAAGAGATAAAAGAGGAATGCACAGAGACCCGGGAGCTCTTTTTACTGTATTGTATGTTGGAGATGGAATAAAATTTCTGTGCCGTCCAGCTCATTGCCTCGCCCACTTCCTTCTCCACAATACAGTAAAACACACTTTACTACTTGTGTCCTCCTCAGTCTGGGGGCCCAAAATGCGGTGCTATACCCCTGCTTCCATACTCTTGCATTCAAGCATCAACCCCTCCACTCATCTGCAGTGTATTCACAGCAGGAGCCCATTTATCCCAGGACAAGGAGGCAACGCTTGAATTGGTTGTAGTCAGGTTACTTGTGAAATTATTTAACAAAACGTTTATTTTGTAAAACTTCCTTAAATCTTATTAGGCTTCCATTAATGTGTAAATAAAATCTACTGTAATGTAAAAAAAAAAAGTCACTATGCATACTTTTTTGTGTTTTTTTGTGTTTTTAGTAGAGCCGAGCTACTTCCTCTGCTCTTTAAATATTTCTCCTTCCTCGGTTGCTTTTTCAACCCACTTCACCTTTTTTGCGTGATTATTGTTATAAACAGGTCAATCCGTCGTTACGTGCGCATGCTGGATCCGTGCAGGTTCTGACGTCCGCTCCTCGTGCCGCCTACGTCATCACGCTACCAGCTGATCGGAGTGGGAAGCCGGGTGTGTGCGTGAGAGGGGGAGAGAGAGAGAGAGAGAGAGAGAGAGAGAGAGAGAGAGAGAGAGAGTTGTGTAAATAGGGCTGAAGTCCTGCTCTACCTTCTTCTCCTCTGCAGCTGCGCTTAAAAAACGCTTCTTACTCAAATGCTGTCAAACCTCCCGACACCGAGGACGCGAGACAGATCCACGGGCAGAGGGAGCGGACACACCCAGCCCGACTCCCTCCGCCACCGAGCACCGGGGCGAGGCAGCCTGAGCGGAGCGGAGCGGAGCAGCGACCCGGCCCGGAGGTGCCGAAGGTGGGGCGCGTCAGTTACTGTCTGTCTGTGATTCTCTTCTGTTCGGTTTTTTTTTTTTTTTTTTTTTTTTTGGGCTCTTCCTGCCAGCTTGATGTGGCCTGTGGCAGCTTTATGACCCAGTTTGCTGTCGAAACGGCAACTGGGAGGGAAAGATAAGTCCCGATAGATCAGGACTTTATTTAAATAAAAGTCAACGCTGCACGTCTCCAGACGCAGCTTTGGCACATTTCTGGCGTGGTCAGGCTGCCGACGACATAGATATGGTGTTATGGGAGCTGTGGCTTGAGGCCTTGACTGAGTGTCCAGGCCCGCTGGCACAGGGGAGCTCAAAGGATTTATGGGTGCCCTAGAAATTTGACATTTGGCCACCCTAGCACGTTAAATGGACATTTGAGTGTTGGGTGGGTGGGTGGGGGGGAAGGGGGGGGCTATAGGCACAGGGTTTGCTAATGCTGCATTATCTATAACTCAGTTAATACAGACAGGAAGAGAAAAGCATCCTGATCAGGTTTAGACTTGTTTTAATGTGGTTAAGTTAACTTCAGTCGTAGTGTTGAATGCTGGATTTATAGCTGAAAGTTGGTGTAGGCATTTATGTAATCCAAACTTGTCACAAAAAAAAAAAAAAAAAAAGTCAGCACTGGAAAAAGCCTCATAAAATATGCTGAGTTCATAACAGGCCAAGGAGAGAGCCTGTGCTGAAGTAGGGGATAGTTGAAAATCAGGATGATAACCCAGGCTGAGTCATTCCTCAAAAATGCAGTGACACCCGCAGTCATCTGGCAGAAATTAAAAGATTTTCCAAATGAAAGATAGGTTTATGTGCACAAGTATGTTCGGATGACTGCTAGGAGCGTAAAACATTCCCATATTACTACCAGTGTGTGGGCCTCCCCTCATATATTTACAGTTCTTTACAGCCTGTCACACTTGCATAAACCATCATAAGTGCATCGATGTATAAGTAGTGTTTCTGTGGGATTAATGGTTGAAGGGGAACGCTTTACTGTAGTGTCTGTTACATCGATGGTGCATGTCTTACATAATTGTGCAGCCAGAGTTCAGTGTGCCGGTAGGAATGCGCAATAGACTGTGTCACGAGCTGCATTTGTGCCACTGCAACCCAGAGTGTGACATAAGCCACCCTGTCAATGAGGATCACATGGCACAGGCAGGATATCAGTTAAAAAGCAACTTGTGTGTGTGATTTTTTTTTTTTTTTTCCCTTCTTCTTCTTTGCACCCAGGAGGAGAAACTAAAGCAGCCTCCCCCCGGTGCTGCTGCATTTGCAGAAGTGAAGCCATCTTGCTCAACATGGGCTACACCCTTCATTCCTCTTGCGTGCCTTGTCAGAGGAGGATGGGGGAAGAAGAAATGTTACGTAGGTTCATTAGCTTTGAAAAAATCCAGTTCTTTCAAACAAAATGGCAAACACTGCCCGAGGACAGGCTCACAGGCCTCATGCTGCATAAAACCCTTTCCTGGCAGTGTCATGAATTCACAGTGGCATTCAGCTACTTCTCTCAGCACAAAAATAAAACACAACCTGCACCCCGATTCACTGTGATCTTGGGGGTTAAGGCCGAGCAGCCTTTAAAGTCCGGCACACTGAGAGCAGCAGAGTGCAAGAAGAGTCTCTTTGCAGCATGAAAAGTGTGGCCAAAGCCACCGCCCTTTCTATGCCTTTGTCCCCATTCCCAGTCTGAAATGATCGGTCTGTATTACAGACTGCAATCTGGGACGATAAACACTGTCCAGCTGGACCACACCCACAGCGAAAGGAATGCACCTGAATTGATAAGTAACAGATGCAATTTAATTATACTCTGCTTCCATCACCGAGGAGTTAGCAGTAATATGCACATCTGTACCTCGCTCTGTAGCAGACCCAGAGTCACATAATAATTGAGCTGTCCTAAAGGACAAAGATAAACCTCCTTCAGTCTGTCCTAACAAGTCCTCCAACTTGTGTTCCCAACCTCCTAATACAACTATGACATTTCAAATGTGGTTTGAAAGCCGTTTTGAGACAGGAAACTCATAATTTGGATGCTGAGGTGGGTGGGAGATGGTGGATGGCACTAAAAATCACAGTTCAATGCTGAAGATCCGTCCTTACGTACAATATTACCGTATTTCCCGAGTCGCTCATGGTTTCGTCGTTTGCTTCCTTTACGTGTTAAAGACAAATTTTTAAGTGGTTAAGGTTAGGGTAATGGTTAGTTTTAGGCAAACATCTGCTTAAAAATGGTACCATGTCACTGCATGTCATTATTTATCTGAACACTAGAGGTCGCTTAATGACCATATTGGGGCGTTTTCTGTTGGAAGAAAGGTTCATTTGTCCACATCTCATTTGGCTTTTTTAACCCTTAAAAAAACAATTTCATTTACAAACTCTTGTGCCTCTGGCTGAGGCTTGAAAAAAGAAAATCTGCAAAATTTAGCTCTTTGTGTTTGATTCATTTAAGCCAATGCTCAGTAGCCTCTCGGAAGAGTTATTTTCAGAAAGTTTTGGCCCAGGGGAAAATATCTACAAAAGTAGACTTTACTTTTTTTAATAAATATGCAAGATTTTTCTTTGAAATATTTAGCTTTTCTCTCATAAATATGCTACTTTTCTTTTTTGCAAGCTTGTACGTTTCTATTTCATGACAGTTTTATCATAAATTTGCAACGTTAGCAAAAAAATTTAATAAACGTGCAACTTTTTTCATTCTAAAGTTTTACATTTTTGTCTGTAACTGTGCAGATTTTATCATAAATTTGTTATTTTTCCTCTTAGATTCATCAGCTCTTGTCTTGTAAATGTGTTTGGTTTTTTTTCATAAATGTACAACTTTTTTCATCTGTCCATATCCCATTTGCATTTTCCTTTCTTCGCTCAAAAATACAATTTCAGTGTCCCATTTTCACAAATAAAGTGTGCCATTTCAGTCTGTCCACATCCCATTTGCCTTATCCACTCTCTGTAGTTTTGATCCTAAAACACAATTTCAATTTCAAACCCTGCTCATGCACCTGTGGCTGAGGCCTGATAAGAAAATCTCCTTGAAAAAAAGAAATCAGTCTTCCCTCTTGGTTTGTTTATGAGTCATTTAAAGCCTCCTGTTTGAGAACCATCGTCTCCTATTTGTGCCATGCAGTGCACATCCTGCTCGTCCATCTTCCTACATCCCAAAGAATGCACGTCTACAGCCGTCGATAAGCTCGGTCTTTGGTGTATTAGATGCCGTGTTATCTCTTATTAGGCTGTTGCCCCGCGTATAAAAGACCATCTCAAGGCCTTCCACATGGCATTATCTAACATGCAGCAGATGGGAAGAAAAGAAAGACGACAGGCGAGGGTCGACCTGACAGTGACTCCGAGCTAGCTACATTTACTCAAGAACATTTTTTTAAACAAAACATTTTATTCTCACCTGAATACATTTATGAAGACAAAACTGCTTTTTCTCAAGTACAGTTGGTTGTAATCTTTGAGTTACTGTCCGTTTTATCTAAAGTTTTTCTCATAAAATTTAGAATCATTGCTCAAGAAACATTTGTTTTGTCGCTGTTTCTTTATATGAATTGGATTATATTAGAAAGCACATACACATAAATAGTTTTATTTTCCTCAAACACACATAAGGGAAAAAAAAAAACACAAACTGGTGAAAATAAATTTACAAGAAGAAAGCTGAAAATTTACAAATAAAAGTTGCAAATTTACAAGGAAAAAAATAGCAAATTTATCCTAAACATTTATAGGCAAAATAGCAATTTATTAGAGAACATAAATATATGGGAAAAAAGTGGCAAATTGGTTCAAAAACCAAAACCATCACAGATGGACTAGAAAACTGCAAACTTATGAGAACAAATGTCCCAAAGTTATGAGAAGTAGCTGTTGTACAAGAAAAAAGTAACAAAATCATTTAAAAAAAAAAAGAACAATTGTGAGAATAAAAGTCTACCCTAGCTACTTAAGTAACATTATGCTTTTTAACCCTTAGTCAGTTTCCTGAGTGACGTCCCTTACCTGCACAGTGGCATACAAAAATGTTCCCACCCCTTGACAAACAGCATATTTTTAAATTGATGTGTTTAATTATTAATTAAGTGTGTAGGGTGCCCAGACTTTTGCACATATTTTTTCTTTTCAGTTTATGAAAGAAAAAGTAACTATGTTGATAATAATGTAACTTTTCCTCCTATCCTACACAGACTGTTTACGTCTTTTCAACTGAAAAATATGCAATTTACCAAGGGGTGGCCAAGTTTTTGTGCACCACTGTATACGAGTAATTAATATCATCGGGTAACGCTCTACTGTTTTTTGAGTTCGTCATGGCTACCCTGCCCACCTCTGGTCCAGGGCAGACCAGATGTGGATGGGAGTGGAGTGGAGCGACTGAAGAGAAGGAGGAGACAGCGAGGCCGCAGCAGCCGGATGGAATTTCTAACATACACGGCTGGAATGTGAGGAATGCAGGACAGTCTGATCTGACCAAGAGCGAGAGGAGAAGGGTGGAGAGGGCAGACGAGTCAGGAAAGACTAAAGAAGAAGAAGAAGAGGAGACATCCATGTCCCTTTCAACACTGACCGTCTTTGTCAGCATATATATACAGAGTGGCTGTTTGTGGAGGGAACAAATATCTAATTCAGTTTGAGATGGTGGAGCCATAGGCAAGCCCGGGGACTAGTACTGGATGTGGCCCATAATATACCCGCTTCATTCAGACACTCTTTATGGCTTGTTTCAATGGCACAGGCCAGCGACCTCTGCTGTGGAAAGACCTGCTTTGAGCAATTTTTGACCCCAAAACAATCAACCTGGAGCCAATAAGTAAATTTCAGCCATAAAATGAAGTCAAAGCAGTAATAAGATAAAATTTAGTCAGCATTAGTATAGATAAGTTTTTTCCCCTCCTAAATATGCAACTGTTTTAAAAAAAAAAATTGTAAAATTTCTGTAAATGTCCTACTTTTTCCTCACAAATTTGTCAGTTTTTTCTGTTGAACTTCGAGCTACTTTTCTTACTAATTTGTACATTTTTCCAATGAATTTGCTTAAGTTTTATCATGATTTTGTAACTTTTTCCTGATAAATTTGCAGTTCTCTTGTAAAGTTGCAGCCTTTTCTCATAGATTTTCATTTTTAAATCACCTGCTTTTTATGTGATTTTTTTTTTTTTTTGCAATATAGATTTTTTTTTTTTAAGTTTTCGGGTTTTTTTGTTATTTTTTTGTCAAAGCCATGCGAGTAACTGATTATTGGCAAAAGAGCCACAAGTTGCAAACCTCTGTTGTATCAGAATGTCAGTCTGTTGAGCCTTTATTTCTGTGCAACAGTATTATCACAGCTGCTGAATTTATTACCATGAAACTTGATGCATTTCAGATGAATTCTTAGTGTATGCTGATATACGTATATACAGTTAAGACAGTAAATATGCTGTGTCACTGTGACTGGTTGTGAAACGTTTATGAGGCATTAAGCTAATTTTGTACAGCTGATTTAATACACGTTAGGACTGCAAGAATCTTTTGAGCATCTAGAATTATTATTGTTAATTCCTCTTTTGTTTCTATACTTATACTGAGAATTCTAAATTAACCTTTTTGGCTCCTGCTCCATAGTAGGTAATTTCCACAAAAACAGGAACCTTTGCATCAGGGGTGGTTTTCAGATCATCAAATAAATTTAATATTAGACAAAGATAACCCGAGTAAATACAAAATGCAGTTTTTAAATTAGGATTTCATTTATTAAATCGACACTCTGGCAAAAATCAAGTTTTTTTTTTCTGTTAACATGTCTGTAACATGTTTCTTATGATTTGGAACACATATCAGGAGCAAAATCATTCCAAAATCCCAAGTATGTGTTTTTTCTGCTGTGAATGTCTGCTTAAGCTGCACCCCACCCCACCCCCAAAAAAGGCAAATCTGGACAGAGCATTTTTAGCTACATAACTATTCCTGTTTAGCCTGGCTGGTTATAACATTAACCAATCAGATGGATACTCTTGGCTACCACTGGCGAAGAGGGAGAAGACGAGGAGCAGCAGGACTGAGGCAGAGCAGGTTGGGGTAGCAGTAGAGAGAGAAAGCAGAGAGGCAGGGGGCGATTTAAATGTGCACAGCCACATTCAAATTGAGCTGCTCTTGGCTCACTTCGCTAGCGGATGGGGTGCCGCACTGTGAGCTGAGAGCAGCCACATTCATACCCCCACCCCACCCACCTGCTCAGTTGCCAGCGGATGGGGGACTGGTTGTTAGTAAAAAGTAACCACATATTTGGCAACTACACATATATCTCTTGCCTTGACCATTTTCAGAAAAATGTTTTTGCTTTTTACTTTTGAAGATATAGGCAAAACTTTAACATCCGGAAGTGTCTTGAACAGACTAGCAGCCACCCACCATGAGCCGTGGCGATCAATCACGTGCAAGCCCTGCAAATTGGGAGTGCGGCGACCAATTACGTGCAAGCCCTGCAGGCTGCTAATTAGAATATTCACAGATCTGCACATAGTTAAGTTGGTGCAAGATTTAAAATCTCTTTCCAAGCAATTCTAAGGCAATGAAAGGTTTTGTTTTTTTGTGGGGAAAAAAAGCCATAATATACTATTTTGAGCAATATGTATTTGTTTTTGAGGTGGTTTTAGAGCTGCCAGAGTGTACCTTGAAGGAAAAAAGCTACCCAAACCTACCTGGCCTTATTTGAAAAAGTAGTTGCCCCACCTTGTTACATCATGAATTAACTGTGATTAACCACATTTTTTGGAAAACTGAGTTCAATTTCACTAGCCATACCCAAGCCTGATTACTGTCAGACCTGTTGAATCAAGAAATCATTTAAGTAGAACCTTTCTGACAAAGTGAAGTAGGCTAAAAGATCTCAAAAAGCAACACATTATGCTGCAATCTAAAGAAATTCAAGAACAGATGAGAAGCAAAAACCCAGAACAGCATCTAAAGAACTGCAGGCTTCACTTGCCTCAGTTTGGACACTGGTGCATAATTGAACAATAAGAAAGAGACTGGGCAAAAATAGCATCCATGGGAGAGTTCTAAGGCAAAAACCACTGTTGACCAAAAACACAAAGGTTCATCTCACATTTGCCAAAAAACATCTTGATGATCCCCAAGACTTTTGGGAAAATATTCGATGGACTGAGGAGACAAAAGTCGATCTTTTTGCGTCCCGTTACATCTGGTGTAAAACTAGCACAGCATTACATACAAAGAACATCATACCAGCAGTCAAACATGTTGGGGTAGTGTGATGGTAACTGGTTCCAGTATACTCACAAATGGACCATGTACAATAATAAACATAAATGCTAACATTTGATACATTGTATCAGAGTTAGTTTTAAGCTAATTTACATCTGCCACCCTTGGCAGATGGAATATGGGCAAATTGGTTGTGCCACCCTTGGCGGCAACAACTGCAATCAAGTGTTTGGGCTGCTTTGCTGCTTCAGGACCTGGACGACTTGCTGTAATTGTTGGAACCATGAATTCTGCTCTCTACCAGAAAATCCTGAAGGAGAATGTTTGGCTATCAGTTCATGACCTCAAGCTCAAGCCCTCCAATGTGGCTGAATTAAAACAATTCTACAAAGAAGAGTGGGCCAAAATTCCTCAACAGTGATATAAAACACCAATTATACAAGTTGGTTCCGACCGAGCAATTTGATTGGACAATAGGGATTCCAGGAGTTACTATATTCCACGATAACTGCGCTCCAACTTCACTGGATATGTATCACTGCTTCAAAGTTGTTCATGTAACGTTAATTACTAAGTAATTTACTATCAACTCTCTGAGAATTTCAGTACTGTTTTGGATACCTTAATTTCCACAGTGAGGCGCCGTTTGACAAGAAATTATACATCTGTGACCCAGAAGTCCCACCCCTTTGAAAAAACCTGTTTCCTTCTGCCCGTCATTAAACCATTTCACGTCTGTTTAAAAAAGTAGGCAGTGCTATAGTTTGATTTATTGTCTTGATTAACAAACCACAATACCTTTGTGGTGATGGACTCTTTGTTTCATCTGAAAATGCAAAGAAAAATGAGCAAAGTGTGCTAAATTGCTAACATGCTAACTACTAGCTACCAGCTAGCTACGGTGTTCTGGATACGTTTTTATCTGGGGTCTTCTGCAGTACTGACTCAACAGGTATATGTTTTGTAAACACATTACTTTTGCACTTGACAACATTTAATTTGTTTACATGTGTGTGAAATGACAGTAGATGTCTTCATGCTGATTGAGATGTTTAGCAGCAGTTACTGGCTACATTTAGAAGGGACTATTTTTTTCTCAGCTGCGCCAAATAACTGGTTGCTATGGACACCATACAGTGTCACAATGACTCCACTAAAGGGCCATGAAGGCATAAGAAGACATAAGAGGAAAAAGTAATAAATTGAGACACCTCCCTCAAAAGGAAAAAAGTTACAAATTTGTGAGAGAAAAGTCACATTAAATGGAAGAGGAAAAAATTGCATCCATATATTGCAAATGTAGAAAAACAGTTCATAGTTACAGGGGTTTTACCTTCATTTTTAAAGTAGAACTGAACCCACCTTTTGGCGCAAAAAGTAGAATAGCAGATTAATTCCTTATTACCTATTGTATTTTTCAACACATAAAAGAAATTTTTAGGCCGTGCGATGACCAAGCTATAAGCCGATAAACTTTTGCCTCTGGCTGGCAGTGCCAAACAAACCGGAAGTAGTGCAGACGACGCTGCGTGACGTCACGAGTGTGATCCCTAAACAAAACAACAATGGCAGATGATAGCAGTTCCAGCAGTCAAGAAAACCAGAGTTTTCAGAGTGAAGAGGCATTCAGGATCGGTGACGAGACAGAGGAGGATGCAGGAGTGTGGCAGGTGGCAGGCGTGCACAAGGGCGAGCCCGTGAGACAGTGACCTGATGCACCTGTGACAGCAGCTGGCAGACGGCGATGCAGAGGCGAGGTCCGCCGCCGGGGAATACAGTGATCCCTTACTTATCGCGTTTAATGGGGACCAGAACCGACCGCGAAAAGTGAAAAACTGCGAAGTAGCGTCACCCCCCCCCCCCAAGGGCGTCACAAGCACTATTTTGCACAAAAAGGCACAAGAGAACAGCAAAAAGTGCCACTAAGCAACACGAGCGATAAAGAACAATGAATGCGGTCTTCCTTCGCTGGATATGGGCGCTCTGCAGGGAGAGAAGCTGGGTAAAACGTCTCGGCCAATCAGCTTGCGAGGTAAAATGTCTCGGCCAATCAGCTTGCGAGATTCCCGAGCGGTGAAGAGGTGGGCGGAGAGGAGTGGAGCGGTGGTCAGAGAGGTGGATTTTGAGTTGTGCGGGCTCTCCGTGTTGATATCAGCACGGAGAGCCCGCACAACTCAAAATCCACCTCTCTGACCACCGCTCCACTCCTCTCCGCCCACCTCTTCACCGCTCGGGAATCTCGCAAGCTGATTGGCCGAGATGTTTTACCTCGCAAGCTGATTGGCTGAGACGTTTTACCCAGCTTCTCTCCCTGCTCGTGTTGCTTAGTGGCACTTTTCGCTTTTCTCTTGTGCCTTTTTGTGCAAAATAGTGCTTGTGACGCCCTTGGGGGGGGGGGGGGGGGTGACGCTACTTCGCGGTTTTTCACTTTTCGCGGTCGGTTCTGGTCCCCATTAAACGCGATAAGTGAGGGATCACTGTAATATCTATATCTAGAAAAACAGCGCTTCCCGGTCGCTTTTCCTCCCCCTTTCTTTTCTTTCGTCGCCATGACAGCTTTCCTTGGCCACTGAACAGATCTTCCCAGGTGTTGGAAGTGCTTTGTAGTCGACTATCACGACAAAATGCACCAAAAACAACCAGTGTCGACGTGCTCGCAATGGTAAACATGGAGGACTGTGTCACACTCGTGACGTCACGCGGAACTCCGGCTGCACTTCCGGTTAATCGGCGGATTTGTCTGATTTTTCAGGGCGGGAAATTCAAAATCGCGATTTTCTCCAAGATTCCGGGATTTGTGGAGGGGGTGCCAATGATAAATTATCTTTATAATTGTATGTACTATCACCCAGTGCCGTTCAATGCCGTTCAGTTCAGTTCTACTTTAAGGGGCTTGAGAATTTACAAAAGATGTCAACCCCTGGTATAGCCTCTAAGAAAGTGCTAGCATGTAGAGACTGGCTCTAGGTTTTAGTACCATATTTAGAACAAAACTCCAAATACTGGGTGCAAGTGAAGAGAAGATGGAGAACAGCATTGTGTTAAATCATATACGTAGTGTTTCAAATTCAGCCAGTGAGCTTGACAATCGAGGACTTACGAAATTTTGATTTGATGTAAAACAAGTGTAACTGTGACACACCAATGACACCCTTCTTTAAGTATGTTTTTAAAGACATAAGAGCAGATTTGTTTATGGATTCTTTCATTGGTGTACTCCAGCCACAAATCAGAAAAGCCACTCTGCCTCTGCTGACTCACACTCTTCAGGAAAAAAAAAATCGTCTGACGTTAGTCATGCTGATAAATTTGTCAGGAGGTGGTTTTCTGTGAGAACTCTGAGTATTTCCTCTCAGCTCTACGTGTGAATAGAACGACTTTGGGGATAAAAGAGTGCATCAACCATGGAATAAAAACCAAACTTAGTGTCAGACAAAAGGATTTCAGCCTACGGCGGAGGCTGTACATTTTCATAAGTCTAGTTGATTATGACCCGCCCCCTGACGTGCATAGTGTACAGACAAAAAAAAAGCTCTGAAATACCAAAGATTATCCTTGGTCTCTGTACTGCAGGCTCAGCATGTGTTACTCATTGTCAACTGTGTCCTCAATATCTGTAGATCAACAGAAGATTACATTTTTGGAGGCAAGAAGGGTACAGATGTGCTTTGACTTAACTTGGTCATTTTTCATTGAGTACATTTGAACTTTATTTCACAACACTAGCACTCTATATTCTAAACTCAAATTCCTCCTGCTGAGGCACTTCTAGTTTTTGGACTTCTGTGACATCAGGGAGAGAAAGGGATGTCCCTAATATGGCTGACTTATAGCACTGCCTGTGAGAACCGTAGCCTCGCCCACCTGCTGTTCACACCTTCTGATGATGATAATCAGCCAGTCAGAATAAAGTTGCTTAACATGAGGGGAGCCTGAAATGGAGAGGAGTCAAAAATCTTGTTTTATAGTAAGACAGTGCACCATGATCTATCTTCCCTTGGCAAGTGCATTTGAACTGATATAAGCACAGGCATTTGTTTTCTTTGTTGCCTAGCAACGATGTGAAGCATGTACGTGACACATACCTCGAACATTCAGATATAGCCATAAAAATGTTTTGTCTTCTATGATTGACAGAACAGTTTCTGCTTCCTCAATTTTAACACACCAATGGTCCTACCCAACTCACAAGAGATGTCCTTTACCAGTTTTGTCTTTGTAAAATTCTGACGTACTACTTAAACTGTTCTTCTAAAAAAAAAAAATCTGATTATATCACAAGATATCTTGTTGAATGGGGCTACACTGGGAGAAGACTAAGAAGTGAAAGCAAAGTTTATACCTATCAGATCTGAATTCAGATTGTGTCATTATGCACTTGTGAAATAGGTTTGAAATATATTAGAGGCTTCAGTATGAACCGATAAATGTATGACAGTGCTTTGAGGGCCTTTTAACTTAATACAGGACCGTGAGTTATACAAAGGTACACTATATTGCCAATTGCCCCTCCAAATGAATAGGCACCAATGCACAAACCAAGGTCGATGAAGACATAGATGAGTGACTTTGGCGTGGAGGAACTTGACTGGCCTGCACAGAGCTCTGACCTCAACCTGACAGAACACCTTTGGGATGAATTAGAGAGGAGACTGTAAGCCAGGCCTTCACGTCCAACATCAGTCCCTGACCTCGAATGGTCAAAAATTCCCATTAACACACTTCTAAACATTGTGCAAAGCTTTCCCTGAAGAGATGAAGCTGTTATAGCTGCAAAGGGTGGCTTCCCACAAGGTTTCTGAGTGTTTTTATGTTAATTTTTTTTAACCATTTTTCCAGAAGTGCATTTGTGAGGTCAGACACTGATGTTGAATGAGAAGGCCTGGCTTGCAGACTCTGCACTGTTCATCCCATAGGTGTTCTATTGGTTGAGGTCAAATTCCTCCACACCAAACTTACTCATCCATGTATTTATGGACCTTGCTTTGTGCATTGGAATCCAGTCATTTTGAAGGGTGTCCCAATACTTTTGGCAATAAGCTGTATCTTTGTACATGCCCAACAGAAAATGCTCTGGATGATCACTTGGACAACCCGGAATTATGACCTAAATGTACTTTTTGCTAATTAGCAATTTCTATTGATCAAGGAAAGTAAGACACAAAAAACCACGGTGAAGGGTTACAGTTGCAATGTGTGTAAATAAGATCCTCACATTATCCTAACACTAATCATTTCACTAACCTTAACCAATTAAGTACCTAACTCTAACAATTTCTCTAACCTTGCCTGTCTATAAATGTATAATTAATGCTTAATGGAAGGTAATTATGAAACTGGAAGTGAGACACAAACGAGGAAGTAAAAGATGGTATTGACAAAAAGTCATAACTTGGATGCAAACTCAGGACTCTAGGGTTGAGGAACTATTTTTAATTCCATTAATCATCCCCAAAAATGACCATCTACTGTCTTCAAGTCAGTACATGTAAACGGATTTAGAGGCTTGGAATTTAGAATCTATTTTTATGTACTAATTGGAAGAATTATTGAAAATGTGGCTGTGGATGAGCAGAACAAATATTTAAAAGAATGAAGTAATTTAAAGAAAATCTAGACGGGGAAAACACTTTGAGTAAATCTATTAGTTTTCCTGACTTTGGCGCCGATAATTCATTTACATATCTAAACACATAGTTGTACGAATTTTTGTACATGTTATGGTCTGCTCTTGTGCTCATCTCCACCAGCTGCGCACACACCTGCTCCTCATTAGGGCCTGGGCTATATCTACCGGGCTGCCCTGGCTTCAGTGCGCAGTCATCTTTCTACAGTCCAGACAAGCTTCTCCTGCCTTCGTTTATGTCCCTTCTTGCTCCAAGCCTTCTGCAACTGGTGTCTGAAGGACTTCACCTCCAGCTCACGTAAGCCCAGCTCATTCCTTTCATCCTCTCTCTCAGTCCCCAGTGCACAGACGGAGTTCCGTGGCGGCGGATTCTCTCCCTCTCTGTGGCGGCGGACTCCCTACCTTCCTCCCTGGCGGCGGACAACGCCACACCATCACCTTTACACCTATCCACCTCCAACAGCCGTAATGAAATCAGCGAACACTGTCCTTCTGGCTGTAGCCGCCGAGCTATATTGCCAATTACCCCTCCAAATGAATAGGCACCAATGCACAAACCAAGGTCCATAAAGACATAGATGAGTGACTTTGGCGTGGAGGAACTTGACTGGCCTGCACAGAGCTCTGACCTCAACCTGACAGGATTTCCATCGAACGCACCCAGGTAGGTTGGATCAACGGCCGAGAGGTGTCCCGTAGGGGGGCAGTACTGTTATGGTCTGCTCTTGTGCTCATCTCCACCAGCTGTGCACACACCTGCTCCTCATTAGGGCCTGGGCTATATCTACCGGGCTGCCCTGGCTTCAGTGCGGAGTTGTCTTTCTACACTCCAGACGAGCTTCTCCTGCCTTCGTTTATGTTCCTAAGTTCCTGCCAAAGCCTGATCCTGTTCTTGCTCCAAGCCTTCTGCCACCGGTGTCTGAAGGATTTTACCTCCAGCTCACGTAAGCCCAGCTCATTCCTTTCATCCTCTCTCTCAGTCCCCTGTGCACAGGTGGAGTTCCGTGGCGGCGGATTCTCTCCCCCTCTGTGGCGACGGACTCCCTACCTTCCTCCCTGGCGGCGGACAACGCCACACCATCACCTTTACACCTATCCACCTCCAGCAGCCGTAACGAGATCAGCGAACACTGTCCTTCTGGCTGTAGCCGCCGAGCTGTACCTGAGCCGCTCTCCATATCTGCACACAGGTTGCCAGACCGTACGGTGTTCTGCTCTCCCCCTGCGGTTCCTGATTACATTTGCACACACGCACTACACTTGGCTAATAAACAATTGAATCTATTCTTGAATCTGTGTCTGGTCACTGGGTCCCTTAACCATGTCAGTACGACTCCGCCAGAATGACCCAGATGACAGCGCTTTGGTGCGCCGAGTTAACAACATGGAGACTCGAATAGATCAATTAGCTTATCAGCAGCAAATAATCCTCATCCAATTAGCCCGTGTTATGGACCGGTTGGACCGCCTGGTAGGTCCGCAGGCTTTCCCTCCGGCTACCCCAGCCCCGAGTAGCTCCTCAGCTCCCACTAGCTCCCCGGCCCACCAGGCCGGGCAGGGGCCTCCTGCCCGGCTAACCCCCGTCCCCACTCCCGCCCACTTTAGTGGTAAGCTAGGAGAGGCGGGGGGATTTGTCATGCAGTGTGAGGTAGTTTTTCAGCGGGTGCCCAAGGACTTCACCACAGACCATAGTAAGATTGGCTACATAATTAATTTATTGGAAGGGCGAGCGCTAGCTTGGGCTTATGCCGTCATGGCTAGGGTGAATTATTCCAGTCTGTCCTACAGCCAGTTCGTCTTTGAATTAAGGAAGTGTTTGACCATTTTGACCGTGATAGTGCGCTTACCTCCCGGCTGTTGAATCTTAGACAAGGGACCAAGGCTGTGGCTGACTACGCCATTGATTTCAGGGTGGTGGCCACCGAGGTGGGGTGGGAGGACGCTTCCCTGTGCAGCATTTTTATCAAGAGTCTCAGCCCTAGCCTGCGGGACGAGCTAGCCCCCTTAGAAAAACCTACGAGGCTATCCGAGTTGATTTCCCTGGCCATTAGTTTAGATAATAGACTAAGGGAACGGGCAGCGGAACGTAGAACTTCCGGTCGCTCAGGTGCTCAGTATCGCCACACCCCTTAGCCTTCTGTATTGGCTCTACCTACCTCAGATTCCTCCAAGGCCCCGGAACCTATGGTGGTGGGACAGTCCAGGTTGTCTCCGGCGGAGAAACAGCACCGCCACGAATTGGGGCTGTGCCTCTACTGCGGGAGCGAGGAGCACGAAGTAGCGTCATGCCCTCTATGGCCAAAAGGGGGAGTCCATGAGTCACAGTAGGGGGACTCACGGACTCGCCTCAGTTAAATCCCCTCTCCAGGTTCCTCCTTCCCATATGTTTCATTCATAACCATAGAGAAATTGTCACACAAGCTTTAATTGATTTGGGGGCAGAGCAGAATTTTATTTTGGGGAATCTGGCAACCCGGTTGGGCCTCCCCTGTCAGCCGCTCAAAATCCCACTGAGACTCATCGCCCTGTCCAAAGCCCCTCTCGCCATAGTGTCTCAGCAGAGCACACCTGTATCTGTCATTATTTCTGGTAACCATCAGGAGGAGTTGAGATTCTTTGTGTTACCGGTCTCCTCGTCCCTGGTGATTCTCAGTTACCCCTGGTTACGCCTCCATAACCCTTCCATTGACTGGCGCTCTGGGAACGTGATGTCTTGGAGCTCGTTCTGTCTCGGCACCTGTCTTCAATCGGCCGCTTGCTCGCCATCCATGCCCCTGGGGGTTCCCATCACCCCTTCCCCCGATCTGTCTAAAGTTACCCTGGAGTACCATGACCTCGGAGCCGCCTTCAGTAAAACCCTGGCTCTTTCCCTTCCCCCTCACCGCTCGTATGATTGTGCCATCAACCTCTGTCCCGGAGCCCCGCTACCGTCGACCCTCCCGTACAGCCTGTCACCTCCGGAGCGGGAAGCCATGGAGGCTTATATTAAAGAATCCCTGAACTCCGGCATAATTTGGCCATCTTCCTCGGTGGTGGGAGCGGGATTTTTTTTTGTTGGCAAGAAGGACGGTTCACTGAGGCCATGTATTGATTTTAAAGAATTGAATAACATCATTGTCAAGGACAAAAATACCCTCCCTCTCCTCAACACTGCCTTCGATTCCCTCCAGGGGGCCTCCTGGTTCACCAAGCTGGATCTCCGCAATGCATACCATCTGGTGCAGATCCGGGAGGGCGACGAGTGGAAGACGGGGTTTCGGACCCCCAGCGGACACTTTGAATACCCTGTGATGCCATTCGGTCTGACCAATGCCCCCGCTGTTTTTCAATGCCTTATTAACGACGTGTTGAGGGATTTTCTGGGTGTGTTTGTTTACCTTGACAATATTCTGATTTTCTCGCAGTCTTTGGATGAACATCGGGTGTATTTGAGGTGGGTTTTGCAGCGGCTACTGGAAAATAAACTATTCGTCAAGGCCGAGAAGCGCGAGTTTCATGCCTCCAAGATACCCTTCCTGGGTTTTATTATCTCCCACAACGAGATCCTCCCAGACCCTAGTAAAATTAAGGCGGCGGTTGAATAGCCCACTCCCTCCTCCAGGAACCAGCTACGGCAGTTTTTGGGGTTCGCCGATTTTTATCACCGCTTTTTACAAGATTACAGCATTATGGCCCTTCCCTTGACGCGTCTCACTTCGCCCAAGGTTCCCTTTCAGTGGACAGAGGAGGCGGCTACGGCCTTTTTGACCCTCAAGAGGAGGTTCTCTGACTCCCCCATCTTGGCTCAGGTGGACCCTGTTCTTCAGTGCCTGGTGGAGGTGGACACCTCAGATTCGGGGGTGGGAGCCGTCCTTTCCCAGCGCTCCCCGGCGGATGGCAAGAGCCGACCATGTGCTTTCTTCTCTCGGCTTTCCCCAGCGGAGTGAAACTACAACATCAGAGACGGAGAACTCTTGGCAGTCAAGCTCGTGCTGGAGGAGTGGCGCCATTGGCTGGAAGGGGCCTCTCAGCCGTTCATGGTCTGGTCGGACCACAAGAACCTGGAATACCTCCGGACAGCCAAGCGTCTGAATGCTCGCCAGGCCCGCTGGTCCCTGTTTTTTGGACGCTTCGATTTTACCATCACGTACTGCCCTGGGTCCAAGAACACCAAGCCAGACACCCTCTCCAGGCAGTTTGCCTCTGACACTATGGAACCTGAATATCACCCCATTCTTCCTCCTTCTTGTGTTGTGGGCGCCCTCTCGAGGGGCATCAAAGAGAAGGTCATGAGGGCGCAGGATACTAAGGCGGACCCGGGTGGGGGGCCAGCGGGTAAGCTGTTTGTTCCATCGGCCGTTCGGGGCGAGGTCATCCATTGGGCCCATGCTTCCAGGTTCTCATGTCACCCGGGGAGGGTGCGCACAGTTGAGCTCCTTCAGAGAACGTTTTGGTGGCCCTCACTCCGGAAGGACATCGGGGAGTATATTTGTGCCTGTCCCCAGTGTGCAACCAGCAAGACGTCATCATCCTCCCCAGCCGGGCTGCTCCATCCTCTCCCTACCCCCGGCAGGCCCTGGTCCCATGTGGCGTTGGATTTCATCACCGGCCTCCCACCTTCTAATAACTACACTGTGGTCCTCACCATTGTCGACAAGTTCTCTAAGGCTGCTCATTTCATTCCCCTACAGGGGCTGCCCACGGCAAGGGAGATAGCGGACCTGCTCGTCCAGCATGTGGTAAGGCTGCACGGGATTCCCCTGGACATCGTCTCCGACTGGGGTCCCCAGTTCATCTCCCAGGTTTGGAGATCTTTTTGCAATGCCCTTGGGGCTACGGTGAGCCTGTCATCCGGTTACCACCCCCAGTCCAATGGCCAGTGTGAGCGGGCTAACCAGGAGCTGGAGGCTGCACTGCAGTGTGTGGCCACCGCCAACCCAGCATCATGGAGCTCGCATCTACCATGGATCAAATATGCCCACAACACGACGGTCTCCTCGGCCATTGGCATGTCCCCGTTTGAGGCTTTGCTCGGTTACAACCCTCCGTTGTTTCCTGAGGAGGAGGGAGACGTCGCCGTCCCGTCCGGCCGGCCACACCATCACCTTCACACCTATCCACCTCCAGCAGCCGCAATGAGATCAGCGAACACTGTCCTCCTGGCCGTAGCCGCCGAGCTGTACCTGAGTCGCTCTCCATCTCTGCACACAGGTTGCCAGGTCGTACAGTGTTCTGCTCTCCCCTTGCGGTTCCTGATTACATCTGCACACACGCACTCACGCACTACACTTGGCTAATAAACTTAATTGAATCTATTCTTGAGTCTGTGTCTGGTCACTGGGTCCCTTAACCATGTCAGTACAATTCAGATGAACATTATACGTGTTTGGTTTCTCCTGAATCACCTGCATCTCTTTGCTTCATTTTGACATAACAAAATTTGTACTGCAGTGAGATGATTCTGATTGGGGCATTAGTACTCCTGTAAAAAAGTCGAACAGATTTTGTGGAAAAAGACCCAGACTTTAGCAATCTGGCCATATCATTCTTTCATTTAGACATTTAGACACAGATGCTGTCTTTTTTTATCTATAGGATTGTGTCAAGTTTAGTTGGCATAAACATTCTAACACATTTACTCTTCATACAGTACAACATCAAAATGCTGCTAATTTAAACAAGTTATCTTCCACTGCCGACCTGTGTTACTAGTAAACCTGCAGCTTAATTATAAATCAGGTGCATGTCCGTGGTTTTTTTCTCCAAAACACTCAAAGTTTCTCTAGATTTGACAAACAGTTCTTTGGTCTTCTGAGGGAATCTCTTCTTTCATGTACAGGCTGTCTGCTCCCCTTCATTGCCTCATGCTCATCCTTTGTAACCACGGTAACTGACAAAAAAATATAGATTTTTTTTTTTTTTTTTGAAGAGGCCGTTCTTTGAGTGTCTACAGCTAGGAGAGTATCTAAGAATTTCTGGCTGGCACTGTGCATTGTGCAGAGGCAGCAGAGCGGCTGATGCATGTGTCCCCGCCGGTCATCTGACGCATGATCCTGTGTACATCTCCCCAGGCGTTTTAACATATCAGCTCACTTCACCCACTTACTCACAGCTGATCGCACACGCTGTGGCTACGCTGCGCCCACTTACTGTATGCGTGTGATTGGCTGCAGGCCGCCTCATGCCCACGCTGCTGGAGCAGGGAGTTTGGTTGGGAAGTTAAACAATCTCTTCTTCTTCATTTTTTTTTTTTTTTTGCAGGAACATGTGCACCTAAACCAGAAGACCAGAAGAGCTGGTGTCAACATTCCTGTCTTAAATGGAGCTGCGTGCCACTCCAGGCTGTCTGATTTGAGCTCTCACGCATCCCCTCACCCATAGCCCCATATTGGCTGACGCACAGCAGTTCTTCACTGGCAAGCTTTATGTTCCTGTACACATGCTAAAGCTGCCAGCTGAAGAACTGCTCTGGCCAGCCCTGCTCCGGACAGGCTTAAGGAAAAGAAGCGGATGGAGGTGTTGGATGGGAGTCAGACTGAGGAATGTGGTGTTTTAAGTCTCAGAAGTCATGGTTTTTCTCATCTGCTGGAATTAACATACAATTGTTTGTTTTGTGCTTTAGGGGGAAAAACAGTTTTTCAGCCTCCACCAAGGAAGTTATGCAGTTTGTTCAGTCTGTCCGCCTGTCTGTCTGATAGCAGAACTACACAAAAGATAATGGACAAATTTGCAGAAAATTTTTACCAGAGGTGCAGCTTGCTCCACCTTGGATGAACTTTATGCAGAGCAACCTTTTTTTTTAATTATTTCAAAAGCCTTGTTACCTGCAGTCTAGTCAAATGTAGTCACTGAACCTGTTTACATGGACACAATAATCTGATAACTGGAAATAATCAGATAATGGTAATAATAATAATAACAATCAGTCTTTAAGTATTTACATGCATTGAATAAATGGATTATTGGGCATTAAAGTGCTTGTGTTTATATGATTCCTCATAACCCAGTAATGACCTTTATCTAATTATTTTGTTTACATGACTACTTGAATTATCAGATAACTCCAGAAATCCAATTATTCAGTTTATTACTGTGCATGTACGTATATATACAGTATATATACAGTATACTGTATATAATTGATTGCTATGGTCCCCAATTCAGTCCAATATCAGTTAGCCAAGGTCGTCTACTTCGTGAAGCACCTTAATTCCACCTTGGAGGCGAGTAACAGCAACAGTCCTTCACAATGTGTTGCATTGTTTGGAGGTCACCACAGTCACACAGAGAAGATACAGCATAACCCCATTTGTGGAGGCTTGATTTGCAAGGTCCAGCATCGGAACGAAACTGATTGAGCAGTCTCCATTGTCCTTGGGGAAGTTCGATTCCTGGGAGCTCAATGGTAGGGTCATCACAGTGCTCTGCACTGTGTGTTCATATATTCATATATTTATTCCATCCAGCTACAATGCTCTGCACTGTGTGTCTGTGTGTGTGTGTGTGTGTGTGTGTGTATATATATTTTATAGTAATATGTACATATGTATATTAGCTGCTCTTGCTTGTTTGTTGTTTTTTTTTTGTTTTTTTTTTTCTTGCCTTCTGATTGTTGCTCTGAGTGTTGCTATCCCTGTGCTGTTGCAATCCTGGAATTTCCCCGTTGTGGGACTAATAAAGGCTTATCTTATCTTAGCTTATCTTATCAACCAAGAATTTGTTGGGGATATCTCCATGTTCATGCCATCTCTTGCGCCACAGATCAGTTGATGTTGTTGTGGTCTCTGGAGCGTTGGACCAGATCGGGTGTAGAGATTTAAGTCTTGGTCTTGGAGGGTAAACAATGTCCTCGAGACCTGGCAGTGCTGGATTGTCCTTCTGAAGTAGTTTAGATGTAGCAACCTCTCTGCGGATGTCTGGGGGAGCAATGTTGCTCAGCACTGGAAGCCAGTGTGTCTTGGCACAGCGGACTGCACCACTGAAGGTCCTCATTGTGTTGTTTATGTGTGCATGTAAACATAGCCAATGTCAATGCACTCTAATAAACCAATTATAATTGGATTTCTGGAGTTATCTGATTATTCAAGTAGTCATGTAAACAAGTTTACTGAATGACGGCCATTATCGGATTATGAGAAATCACATTAACACACTTAGTTTATTGTCCAATAATCTATTTATTCAGTGTATGTAAACACATCAGATCCAATTATTACGATTATCTGTTTATTCCCAGTTATCAGATTATTGTAGACATGTAACTGGGCTTAGCAAGCCAAGGTTACATGGCTACAGTAAAGCCACAAACACATGGAGAATAGCACAAATAAGCGTGTCACACCAAATCTCTTTTAAGTAACTGCTGATACCATTTAAAAAGAAAAAAAAGATCATAGAAGACTCTATGTATTACGCCATCAAAGTGAACTTTGTCTCTGATATGCAGTTACTTCAGTCTTTCCCCCACATTAGACGTTAGACTGCCGTTACACATAAACCAGAGAGGGGGAGGGAAAAAAAGTTATCTAACGTCTCGTCTTTGGAGCCTGAAGGCAACACCAGCTGCTTCAAGAAATTCCTTCACAGCATGTTCGCTTGTGAAGTCACGAGATCATCAAAACTGCATAGTCACTGAGATGATTTACTGAAGTGAAACATGGGGAAACGTTTTTAATTTAATCCTAAATGTTTAATAAAATACACATTAAGATGTAATCTAATGAGATGTAACTTTCCTTCATAAATATTGCGAGGTTTTTGTGTTGCTAAAAATGTTTTTCCTCGCTGACTAATGAAGAACGCTGTAAGACCTGCAAATTTAGGGTGCAGTTTCAGCAAACTGTCGCTTGATGGCACCATAGTCATTTAGTTGTCACGTACTGAAGTAATTTTACAGGAACTGTGTTTGACTGAGCAGTTTCATTGCAGGGTGCTCTTTAGTCTTACTTGAGCACATTTATTAACAATAATGTACTTTTACTACAGTATTCTAACTTTTGATTTGAAAACTAGTTAGAAACATGTTTTAAACAAGTATATGTTTGTTTAAAAATGTATTTTTTTTTTCATTTTATTTATGTGTCTTTTTCTGATAAACTTTTTCAAGTGCAACTTCTATACATAAATGTCCAATAGTTTTCTCATAGTTTTGCAACTTTTGATTTATACACTTACAGCTTACAATCCCAAATTTTGAAGAATTATCTATTATATGTATTAGCATGATAAACACATACCCTTTAATATAGTCTGAATCATACAAAGAAAGAGTGGACAATGACAGTAATAAATTTAATATTTCCTGAGCCAGAATATAAGAGAACTTGTGATTTCAATGAAATAAAATTGTAAATTCACTAAAATGAATAAAGATAGTCATTTCTGGTAAAAACAAATTATTACTAGTACATTTACAGTATTCAAATCTGTGAAAGCAAAAGCAACTAGAAAAGTGCAGCCAAATGTATCTGAATGAAAGTATTTGTTTCTTAAATGTACTCAAGGAAGAGTAAAAAGTATCCTTCAATAAAACTACTCACAAAAGTAAATTCTTGTGGGAAAGTTACTTGAGTAGATATAACTATACCCACCTCTGCTGATATTTTAATATAATTTAACAAACTTTTTGTTTTTTAAATGCTCTCACATAAAACATTACACCAGGTACAAGCAGAGACAGGTGTGAATGGAGCCCTAAAGACGGCCCCTTTGCCCCCTGAGTGCCCTTTTGGAGAGCTAGTGTTAAGCATTAAAAAGGGAATAGATTTTAATTCCCCCCCGCAGAGACAGTTGCTGATCAAATGTGTTTCAATGTGCAATAAATATTTTTGAATTACAATTAATTGTGTGTGACGGCACCTGAGCCCCGCCTTCTCCTCCCTCCCCTTCTGTCCCCTGCGCGCGCACACAGCTGCGCTCCGAACTGAGCAGGGAAGAAATGAACAGCCAGACATCACTTCACCGGAAGTTGACCGGAAGATTACCCATAAGCCATTGCGCCTCAAATACAAGCAAAATAAATCATTGTTGCTAACGTTATTAACAAGCTAAACTGATGTTGGTTATTGTTTATATCAACTGATAGTAATAAAAATATGTTGATACCCACCTTATTCCTGAGGGTTCTGCTGTAGAAACGATTATGGGTGCAACTTCCGGTTTCGACTGAAGTAGTGTTAAATGTGTCAGCAAGGGTGGAGTAGTGGGTCATTTAAAGGTCTGATGACACGTTTTTGACTTCATCTAATTTTTCAGCACATAATACAATATGACGAAATAGTAGTAGTAGTAGATTAGTTTATTTGACAGGGACAGTGCAATAAACATAGACAATTAATCAAAGACAATCAATCTGATGTGTTGCACATAGAGTGTATAGCTATTAGCTAATTTGCAACTCTTGTCCCTGGATGGGCTTTAGAAAAAAGAATCAAGATAAAAAATAAACACAATAACCACATACATCAATGCAGAAAAATTATAAATACACAATTATAAATATTATAAATATTATAAATACACAAATATAACAGCCTGACTCACATTTAACATAAATATTATAAATATTATAAATACACAAATATAACAGCCTGACTCACATTTAACACATATAACATAACTCACATTTGCCTATTTCAGGCCTCCCTCCCTCCGTCACTCACTATAAACAAACACATTTATTCCTTCCCTTCATTCACTCTCACTTTGCAGACAATTAATTCATACATGAGTACATTCTTGTTTATTTTTCAGCCAGTTTTTAACATTTTTAGTGAATGTTTTAAAGTCCGTTATTATTTTAATTTCATTTGGCATTGTGTTCCAGATGTGACTGCCCTTTATAGAGAAAGCTGTTTGTCCAAATGTGGTTCTGCGGTGGAATATTTTACAGTTATTGTTAACAGAACTCCTGGTGGCTCTGCTGCTGTCCTGTCTTTGGACGAAACCAGCAAGTGGCTCGGGTGCTGATTTATGGAAACATTTGAACGTTAATTTCAGAAGACAGAGGTCAATGAAGCTCTCAAAACTCAATAGGTTGTATTTTTTTAAAACATTACAGTGATGCCACCTAATGGGCTTTTTGTCCAAGATTTTTAGGGTTTGATTATATAATGAACCTATATGTCTTATTGTGGAAGGGGCTGCTTGAGCCCAGACTGTCAAACAGTATGATATATGAGAAAAAACCATAGAATGCATATACAGTGCAGCTGCTTCGTAAGGTATGTAATATCTAATTAATTTAAAGCAGTTCAGATTTTTTTTTACTGTTTTTGAAATTTTCTTTATATGAAGATTAAATTTGAGTTGAGGATCTAGTACAATGCCAAGGTATTTGAATTCTGTAGCTAAACTGATGTCATGATCATGTATATTAACTTTAAAATGTTGCAGGTTACATTTTTTGATTGAAAAGCACATTGAGACTGTTTTCTGAAGGTTCAGCAATAGATGGTTCTTGAGGAGCCACTCTTGGACATCAACCATACTTGTAGACAGTACATCTGCAGCCTGTGCTGGAGTCTTGGCAGCTGTGTAAATAACTGCATCATCTGCATAAAGTTGGCATGTTGCAGCTGAGCAGTGTAACGGCAAGTCATTAATAAAAATGCTGAAAAGTAAAGGACCAAGAATGGACCCTTGTGGGATACCCATGCGGTTGTTTAAAAATGAGGATTTATCCTGGTGAACTTTTACACACTGTTCTCTATTCTGGAGATAAGATGCAAACCATTCTAATGTATTTGGGGAGAAGTTAAAAGATACCATTTTGGATAAAAGCAAACTGTGGTTTACAGTATCGAAAGCCTTTTTGAGATCTAGAAAAACAGCTCCTACCACATTACCCCTGTCCAAGGACTGTTTGACGTTTTCAATAAGGCAACAATTTGCTGTTTCTGTTGAGTATCCTGGTCTAAAACCAAATTGATGTGGATGAAGAAGTTGACTGTCTTGTAAGTAGTCTATCAGCTGTGTAGCTACAACTTTTTCAAGAACCTTAGATAGGACTGGTAAAATAGAGATTGGGCGGTAATTGCATATATCGTCTTTACTGCCTGATTTATGAACTGGTATGACGACAGCTTTTTTCCAGCCAGATGGAAATGTACTAGACCTAATGGAGAGATTAATGAGATGAGTCAGTGGTTTGATTAATATTTTGCTGTGCATTTTGAGAAAGGAGGTGCTCATATTGTAGATATCATTAGTTTTTGAGTTTGACAGTGTTTTAACAATACCAGCAATTAACTTCTCATTTACCTCATCGATGTGAAAAGTATCTGTTGGAAGTATGGAATTTGTGTTGTTGAGCACATTTGGCAGCACAAAAATTTTTGTTAAGTCTTCCACAGAGCCCACAAAGTGTGAATTAAATTCATTTGCCAAAGTAGCCTTGTCACTGACGGTCTTGCCATTGATTCTAAGTTCCTTTACCCCCTTCTGATCGTTTTTTTTATTAGTTAAGTTATTTAAATGCCTCCATAGGGAACTGTTGTTACCCTTTGCATGATCTATCAGTTTATTGTAATAAGATATTTTTGATTTTCGCAGCTCATGTACCACTTTATTTCTTAAACTTTTGTACACAAGGTGATCATTTTGTAGTTTGGAGGTTAGTGATGTTTTCAGTGCATAGTCTCGCCTCTTCATAAGTTTTCTTATTTCATTATTTAACCATGGTAGGCTAATCTTCTGTTGTCTACTTTTAATTTGCTTTGAAAATTTTTCTATAGACTTTGTGATTGTTGCAGTTATAAAATTACAACAATCATCTACTTCACATGTTGACATGAGCTGCTCCCAATTTTGATTCTCTAAGTAATGTTCAAACTCCTCATTTTTTGATTTGGGGATAATAAAATTTGATTTGTCAATATCGACTCCCCCAAAATACTGTAGTCGCTTTTTAGTAAGTTTCCTGACAGCAAGAACCATGTTATGATCTGAGAGACCAGTTACAAGATTATAGGTTCTGGTTATTCGTTCTGGTTTATTAGTAAATACCATGTCAATAAGTGTTCTGGATTGTTTGGTTATCCTGGTGGGTCCTTTGATGATTTGCTGGTAATTAAATTTAGTCATGAGGCTTTTCAGTTTTTGTTTGTCTTTTTTATCAGACCAGTTGATATTAAAGTCACCATGAATTATCGTTTCTCTGTTCTTCTCAAGTTGTTTAACCAGATCACTTAATTCATTATAAAAGGAAGAGTTGTGTGACGGTGGGTTGTACACTACTGCAATGTTGAAATTCATTACCGGAGAGAGACATACATTAACAGCTAAACATTCAAGTGAAGTATTCAAATCAACCAGTTGACATTTATATTTCTCTTTGATGTAAATTAAAACACCTCCTCCCCTCCCTACCTGCCTGTCTTTTCTAAAACACTGGTAGCCCACAATATCGATCATATTAGTGTCTATGTTCCTGTGTAGCCAGCTTTCTGAGAGACAAAGGTAGTCCAGATTTGAGTCCAACAGCAACACCGAAATCTCATCTCTTTTGGGGATTATGCTCCGTATGTTTAAATGACCGCCGAGGATCCCCTTTGGTTTAGCCTTGGTGTCCCAAAGAACTCGTGCATGATTAACAGTTTGGAAAAATAAAAAATAGGTTGGTAACCAAAATAGGTTGGTCTGTGCAGTTCTATGTCAAACAGGTTTTTTTTTTTCACGCAAATATCCAACGTTTTCATGAGCGCCACATCACTAATTGCGTCAGTGGCTGGAAACCCCCCCCCGGCCATGTTGTAACATCATCGACAGAACACAGCGCTTGGCTGCCCATTGTACACACAGGATGGAAGTGGTAGAAAACATCGACGGTGGTTCCAGCACATGCAGTCTGGAATTGGTTTGTGTTGTCCAATCTTCAGACGATTATAGTTTAGAAGAATGTGGTGATAATGAAGAATCTGGGGGCATCAGACTATAGGTTTGAGCCGGGCCAAGCAGGCATTGTGCCTAGCGAGTCACACTCAAAGAGTGACGGTGGAGAGGCACACATGGCTGCCGCAGCAGCAGTGACAAACACACGGCAGGGGAACACCGAGTGTTATGCTTTTGTTACAGATATTGCAACAAATTATTTGTTCATAAATATAATTTATTTAAACCCGATTTTTCAATAAAATCATAGCAGTGTATTCTCTGTGGCTCAGGCATCAGGTTTATTATGTATTATCTTTATGTATTTATGTATTATCTAGTGAATCCTGCACGTAAATCCATTCATCATGACCCTCCGTGCGCTCTTACGCAGGGCACGGAGAAGGAGGATGATATAACGAGGATATACGTGCAGGGTTCACCACAGCACATTTAATATAGAAAGACAGACAATTCCCCAAAAGGTGAAGACGTACAAAAAACACAAACACACTTACTGATGGTGTTCGGGGGCTGGCATCGCCCAGAGAACGAATGAGAGGAGACGTGTTAGCCACAGGTGCGCCCCAGAGCCAACATCGCTTCAAGGACGCACAAGAACCACGGCGAATATGGAGTGACTAAAATGTTGTGAGAGTGCTGAAAATACTGGCAGACTAACAGCACAGATGACAATACTATGGACCAGCAGTGTGTGACTGGCAAACGGCCGGTAAGTACACGCACTGTTGGTGATGGTGTAATGAGAAGCATCTGGGCGAGGACCGGGAAAGATGATCAGCGGGAGGGGAATCAGCTGGTGATAATGAGAGAGGGGACGTGGCCCGACCGGTGAGAGTCAGCATGCGACCACAGAAAGTAGGTCAAAGCTGCATGTAAATCCATTAATTCTTCCCCTCCTCGTGCGCTCCTCCTGCGTAAATGCACACAAGGAGGTTTATGACAGTTGGAGCTGAATCATGTGATGTGATCTTTCACGGCCTGCTGTTTATCTAACCCTGCAACACAACACAAAGGCATAGCCATAAAATTAAAATAAGAAACCAGAGAAACTGTGAGCTACAAAGCTGCTGTCATTCCAGTCAACAACACCGGAGTCCGTTCTGTCGCTTACGTCATGGTGGTGCCACCCTTCATTCGGTGGGCGGTACCACAGTCAAGTCAGCGGCTGCTGTTTTTTGATAACTAGTTTATACAGGCGCGGTTGTAAATATTACATTGATCATAGACAATGATCAATGTAGTATTTCCAAGGTTCCAAGGTTGTCATAGCCAGAAGCGGCACTGGGGTTAAGCTCCCAGTGCTCATAAAATGCTCCTTATGGCGTGCGCCTCGAAAAGCCTCTGACAACTAAGTCCAACTCCTAGCCTGCCCGTGTGGTTTAGTCTCTAAGCCCGGCAGAACTGCTTTTACTAATAGGAGAAGGGGCGAGGGCGGATCTCTGACGCCTTAAAACCAGATGCTTCAGGTAGATGGTGGCTCATCAACCTGGGAAGGTAGCCCATCTAGGGGAAGGTAAACCCTGATTTCAAACCTCCGCTGCCTTGCGGCACACCCGGTCACGGGAAAGGCTTCGGGAATCAACCCTGAGGAAAAGTCCGGAGTCGGAGTCCCTAAGGCAGTTCTCTGTTGTGCTCAACATCGTTCTGGCAGCTCCTGCGACGGCGCTGGTGCCAAACTGTAGCAGCCCTGCTGTTCCTTTGGATTCATCAGTGACGTGGAGAGGGGGGACATGCTGCATGGGCAACATCTTGTCCTCCATATCTTCCTGCCCAGGCTTGAATCCTACCGACGCCCAACGCTGGAAGGTAGAACACCAGATCACTAGAGAGGACACTCCAGCTTCGCCTTTGGCGTAGACAAAACACGGGGAATGACAGTTACCGGTTATAAGCCACTGCTCAATTGGCGTAGAGCGCGGCACCAGGGGTTGTTCCTGACGGTGGGAGAGATCATCGGATCTCACTGGACAGCTACCGCCCGCCTCAAGCTGGGCAGCCCCCAGCCAATAAGGTGTTGTCCCGCTACAGCTTGCTTTCCTCATTGGGTGCATGGGGATGAGGAGAAGTCCGAACGGCAGGCTGAGAACCTTCGCACCAGGCAAGACAAAAAAACAAAAGAGACCAACTCTAAAACTGGGAACTTGGAACGTCCACACTATGATGACAGGACTCGCTGCTAACCTCAAGGACATCAACGACACCAGGAAGACTGCCATCATCAATAATGAGCTGAAGAGACTGGAAGTGGATATCGCCGCTCTCCAGGAAACACGGTTGGCTGACGCAGGCACACTGAGAGAGAAGGACTACACGTTCTACTGGCAGGGAAAGGGCAGTGACGAACACAGGGAACACGGAGTGGGCTTCGCAGTGAAGAACACCTTGCTGAAGATGGTGGAACCGGGCAGCAATGGCTCTGCACGACTCCTCACCCTCCGCCTGAACACCACTCAAGGCCCAGTCACCCTCATCAGTGTGTATGCCCCAACACTGACAGCCACACCAGAGGCAAAAGACGAGTTCTACGAGAATCTCGCAATAACTGTCAGGATCATCCCCAACTCTGAACAACTCATTCTCCTTTGAGACTTCCAATGCCAGAGTGGGTGCTGACCATGACTCCTGGCCCTCCTGTCTTGGACCATTTGGCATGGGCAGAATGAACGACAACGGACAGCGGCTGCTCGAGTTCTGCACATATCACGATCTGAGCATCACAAACTCGTTCTTCAAGACCAAGCCCCAACACAAGGTTTCCTGGTGACATCCACGCTCAAAGCACTGGCACCAGCTGGACTTGATCCTGACCAGGCGCACCTCACTGAAGAACGTGCTAATCACTCGTTCGTTCCAGAGTGCAGATTGCGACACAGACATTCATTGGTGTGTTGCAAGGTCAAGCTGCAGCTGAAGAAATTCCATCATGCTAGACAGCCTGGAAAGGCACAGATTGACACCAGCAAGATGCCCCAACCAGAACTTGTTGAGCAGTTTGCCTCCACCTTTGAGAAGGAACTTGGTCTACCACAAGAAGGAGAATCTGCAAAGTAGAAGTGGGAAGAGCTGCGAAACACCATCCACCACACAGCCTTGGCTACCTTTGGGAGGAAGACCTCGAAGTCACAGGACTGGTTTGATGCCAAGTTAACTGAGATGACCTCCGTCATTGAAGCCAAGCGCTCAGCACTTGCTGAGTACAAGAAGTACCCAAACGAGAAGAATCTCCAGATTCTCAGGGCTGCGAGAAGCAAAGTTCAGCAGACTGCTCAGCGCTGTGCCAACGAGTACTGGACTCAGCTCAGCCAAGACATTCAAACCGCTGCCATAACAGGGAACATCCGTGGTATGTACGATGGCATCAAGAAAGCACTTGGTCCGGCTCAGAGCAAGACAGCCCCCCTCAAATCCTCCACTGGGGAGATGATCACAGAAAAGAACAAGCAGATGGAGAGATGGGTGGAACACTACTCCAACCTCTACTCCAGATAGAACACCGTGACACCATCAGCCCTTGATGCCATCGACTGCCTGCCATCCATGGATGAACTTGACGCCGAGCCAACCATCGATGAACTCAGCAAGGCCATTGATAGCTTGGCCGCTGGCAAGGCACCCGGCAACGACGGCATACCCCCTGACCTGATCAAGCACTGCAAGACCGCCCTACTGCTGCCATTGCATGACGTCCTCTGCCAGTGCTGGAAGGAAGGTGCCGTACCACAGGACATGAGGGACGCCAAGATCATCACCCTCTACAAAAACAAAGGGGAGAGAAGCGACTGCAACAACTACAGGGGCATCTCCCTCCTCAGCGTTGTTGGCAAAGTCTACGCACGAGTTGTTCTCGTTCATCTACAGAAGCTTGCCGAACGTGTCTACCCCGAGTCTCAGTGTGGCTTCCGCGCTGAGCGATCGACGGTAGACATGATATTCTCCATCCGCCAACTCCAGGAGAAATGCAGAGAACAGAACATGCCCCTGTACGTCGCCTTCATCAACCTCACCAAAGCATTCGATCTGGTCAGCAGAGAAGGCCTTTTCAAGATCCTGCCAAAGATAAGATGCCCGCCAAAGTTGCAAAGCCTCATCGAATCGTTTCACACCAACATGCAGGGGATAGTGCAGCATGACGGCAACGTCTCAGAGCCATTCAACATACGCAGCAGAGTGAAACAGGGCTGTGTACTTGCGCCAACCCTCTTTGGGATTTTCTTTGCTATGCTCCTGAGGCATGCCTTCAGCACAGCAACAGAGGGAATCTACCTGCACACAAGATCTGACGGCAGGCTTTTCAACCTCGCCCGCCTGAAAGCCAGAACCAAAGCGAGGCTCTAATCAGAGACATGCTGTTCGCAGACAACACTGCAGTCGCAACCCACACACAGCAGGAGCTTCAGACCCTGATGGACCGCTTCTCCCAGGCATGCAAGGACTTCGGGCTTACCATCAGCCTGAAGAAGACTAACTAACTAACTAACTAACTAACCTGCACTTATATAGCGCTTTTCTAGTCACAAAGACCACTCAAAGCGCTTTCACTAATACTAACCCTCTATTCTAAGGGCCTATAGGAAACAGATATCTAGGGACAATTTAGAACAACCAATTAACCTAATATGCATGTCTTTGGATTGTGGGAGGAAACCGGAGCCCCCGGAGTAAACCCATGCAGCACAGGGAGAACATGCAAACTCCACACAGAAAAGTTCCAACCCCTGCCAGCCTGGGGATTTGAACCAGGAACCTTCTAGCTGTAAGGCAACAGTGCTAAACACTGCACCACCGTGCTGCCCTAACGTCTTGGCGCAAGGCACGGAAGCACCACCAACCATCACCATCAATGACTACGAGCTGGAGGTCGTGAATCAGTTCACGTACCTGGGGTCCACGATCAGCAACAACCTCTTCCTTGATACAGAGATCGACAAGAGGATTGGAAAATCAGTCTTCACACTTGCTCGCCTCACCACATGAGTGTGGGAGAATCCCAAACTCTCTGTCAAGACGAAGATAGCAGTGTACAACGCCTGCGTCATCAGCACACTGCTCTATGGGAGTGAGACGTGGACAACATACGCCCGGCAGGAAAAGAGACTGAACTCCTTCCACTTGCGCTGCATTCGCCACATCCTGGACATATCCTGGCAGGACAAAGTGCCCAACACAGAAGTTCTGTCCCGCGCCGGCCTTCCCTCCATGTTCACTCTACTCAGGCAGCGCAGGCTCCGCTGGCTAGGCCACGTTCACCATATGGAGGATGGCAGAATCCCCAAAGACGTCCTCTACGGAGAACTGGCGACTGGCAGGAGAGATGTTGGCCGCCCACAGCTGTGCTTTAGAGACGTCTGCAAGAGAGACATGAAGGCCCTGGAGATCAACACAGAGCGTTGGGAGGACCTTGCAACGGACCGCTCCAAATGGAGAGGCACCCTGACCAGACAGCTCAAGGCGAGTGAAGAGAGACTGACTGCTGCAGCAGATGAAAAAAGGACCTGCAGGAAGAACCGCCACAGACCCAGCAGCACGGAGACCACCCACAAGTGCAACCTGTGTGACAGGGACTGCCATTCACGCATCGGCCTGTTCAGCCACAGGCGGTGCTGTTCCAGCAGAGTAGACGTTTAGGATTCTCTTCCATGGTCCTCATAGACCAACGGAGGCCGACGACGATCATAGACAATGACTTTTAGGTTTACACAACATGCTAAAAAATGTCAAAATCGTGTCATCAGACCTTAAAAATGGCATTTTTAAAAGTATTTGAAATTTGTTTTAATGTATAGTCCACGTACCTGTTTTGCAGTCAAGTGGCAGCTCATTTCAGCACTTGTAGTTTTTGTATTTTTGAATGTTTTTGCGTAGTGCTGGTACTTGCTGCTGTTCGTGGTGTGAGGCTCCTAAACCTCAGCTAAATCTGCGGCTTCAACGGCAATGCATAGATCATGCACTGAAAACTAAAAAGGACTGTCGGTGTGATCGGTGGTACAGACACAGGACAGACACAAGAACACCACATATGTTTTCACTTGTATGAATGTCACAGATCTGACATTTATACGGTCATGTGAAAAAATTAGGACATCCTGTATAAGCCTGTGTTTTTTAAACATTTGGACATATGGATATTTAATATCAATGTTAAAAATACTGGGAGATTCAAGTAATACTACAATTACAAATGAACTAAACACTTGTTCAAATTTTCTGTAAAATGTAATTCTAAACAAACAATGAGGAATAAATTAGGACCCCCCCCCCCCCCCATCTTTTGTTAGGACACCCCCCATTCATTCCCATTTACAATGGCTAAAATAAATGTTTTAAAAAATGCAAATAAAAACAACAGCAAGGTTAATGAACATTTCTTAATAAAGAACTGAATGGGGTGTCCAAATTTTTTCACATGACTGTATAGGTCACCAGATGCAAGGCTGCATAAAGTAAAATAATAAATAAAAAATTTGTAACAGTTTGCTTCCTATGGCTTAATGATTTAAGAAAGGTATCACATAGGTGTTTTTTTTTTTTTTGCATTCGTTGCACTGCATTGGAACGATATGGACTTGATTTTAGCAGCTTCAGCATGCATTAACTTTTAAATTATCACAAAATATAGATCAAAAAAATTTTGAACAATTATCAGAAAAGGTCTGTACGTGTTAAATTAAATAACAAGCATTCACAGCATGACAGCAGCATGAGCATGTTAATTTGGGGGTAAAACAAACAGCTGCAGCTGTCTGTATTTACCCCGACATTAAAACACCCAAACACAGTGTTGTGGTTCTTTGTGGCTCTGATTAGATTCTCTGTCTGCTCCGAGGTAAATTTGATTATGTCCAACATATTTTAACAAAATGCAACCGACTTTATTGTGGTGGAGACATTGATATATCTTAAGAGCTTTTATTTGTTTACAGTGTTAGCATCTTAGCAGCGGAACTAACTAACTGAGCTACTGTCTGCCAGGCCACTTTTTAAGGTCATCTTCTCATCCCTCCATAGTCGTGGGAAGTGGTATGATTATATTACTGTTTTTGAGGTACAAAAGGCTGTGTTCCCGCATTTTTGATGCCAAAGTCATTGTTTTTAACAAGGAAAAGTGTCCCATTTCTGTGACAGCCCCACTTTCTAAACTAGTACCGGAAGTTGTGCCCATAATTCATGCACGGTATCATGGGGGCTAGGAATAAGGTGGATTAATATTTTATTTAAGAAATATAAACTATCCACCATAGTATCAGTATGTGTCCATGGTTGCCATGGTATCGCACGGAGGAGGGAGCCAACGGTTACAGGGTGTTTCAAATGGAGAAATTTTGTGAAGGGCAGTTAAATGAACTGATATTCTCTGAGAACAGAGCAGGGAGTAGGGAATACAGTTGACGTACACAGGGGATCGGAATGGAGGCTGAGTCGCAATCTCCTCCCTAAACCCTCAAGCCCTGAGCCCTTGTAGACTGCCGTCATCAGTAGTGCTTGAGAGTGCGAGTCTGCAAGGGGATGAAGTGGCTCAAAATGTTTTTTTTTTTTGTTTTTTTTATGAACTTTGTTGAAAGAATTAGGAAAGAAAAACAGTGTAAATATAAATATATCATCACAAAAATAGGACAAAATAAAAACTGATTAAAGACAAAGCTAAAACAGAAAGAAACAGAGCTGTATTAACAAAGGATAAAAGAAAAAAATCCTGAAAGTTCAGGTGTGTCCAGTGTCTCTAGAACTTTTTTTTTTCAGTCTGCGTAACTGTTTAAAATAAAATCCCAATTCTGTTTTAAATTGCTGCATTCTTGTTCATTTTTCCCCATCTACATTTATATTTTCCTGCTGAAATAAAGAGGTTCAAGCCTGTTTTTTTTTATTTTCAGTGTTACAGTTTTAATAAAAATATATCCATCCATTCATCTTCTACCGCTTAATCCTTTTCGGGTCGTGGGGGGGGGGGGGGGGTGCTGGAGCCTATCCCAGCATCTTTGGGCGAGAGGCAGGGTCCACCCTGGACAGATCACCAGTCCATCGCAGGGCCAACACAGAGAGACAGACAACCATTCACTCTCCCATCCATACCTAAGGACAATTTAGAATCCCCAGTTGATGACAATTAACCTCACCTGCATGTCTTTGGCATGTGGGAGGAAACTGGAGTATCCAGAGTAAACCCACACAGACACGGGGAGAACATGCAAACTCCACACAGAAGGGTCACTGACGGTCTGGGGGTGGGATTGAACCCATGATGGTCAAGGGTGGAATTGATCCCATGACCTTCTTGCTGAGCTGCCACTGTGCTAACCACTACGCCACCGTGCTGCAAAAATATCTATCTATCAATCAATCATTTCAACTCATTTACTA
The DNA here is from genome assembly GCA_020510985.1 of Pholidichthys leucotaenia. NCBI lineage: Eukaryota > Metazoa > Chordata > Actinopteri > Cichliformes > Pholidichthyidae > Pholidichthys > Pholidichthys leucotaenia. The sequence continues at coordinate 398,007,195 of CM035844.1, read as the reverse complement.
CCTTCGCCAAGGAGGTAATGTTTTTACCAGGGTTTGTCTGTCTGTTACCAACATAACTCAAAAAGTTATGAACGGATTTTGACGAAATTTTCAGGAAAGGTGTGTAATGGCATGGGGAACAGATGCTTAGATTTTGGTGATGATCTGAGAGTGCATACCTCCACCAAGGGCTTTCTTTGTATTTGTGCAGCAGGATTACACAAAAACCACTGGTGTGGCACATATGTTTGGTTCATATTTCCCACAAGTGTGTAGCACATATGTTGGTTCATATCTCCCACAAGTGTATGGCTTATGTGGATTAGGGCTTCACGTCTTGAGGGACAAAGAGTCTGGGCTGGCAGAGGTCGACAGGAGATGACGAGGAGGTGTGAGTTTTGACCTTTGTCTCAGAGAAGAGGCCCCGGAGGGATTCCCGGAACATCGGAGAATGAGAGACAATGGTGAATCTTCAAAGACGTTGCATTGTGACTGTGTGTTTGCAGAAGCACCATGTGACTTGAGTTCTTAATCCCCGAGATGTATAAGAATGTGATGTGACATGATTCTGCCTCTTTTGGCTGCTTGAGAATGATGGAGATTGTGTTCTGCAATAAAGCTGAAACCTGAGAAATAAACTCAGCCTCATCATTGGACACAACTTCCACACTGGTGACCCACGACAAAGAATGAGCGGAGAGAATTCTCCCGAGCGGAGCTCATCAGAGGCCAGCCTGATGGCTGCCACCACGCTCCAGCTGCCCAATTTCTGGCAGCAAAGCCCGCGCTCCTGGTTTAGCGCAGTCGAGGCGCAGTTCAACCTCCGAAGAATCTCGAAGGATGACACAAGATTCTACCATGTGGTAGCGAAGCTAGACAGCCACACGGTCCAGAGGGTGGAAGATCTGGTTAATCACCCACTGGACACCGACAAGTACAGCGCATTGAAGGAGGCGCTGATCAGCCATTTCACCCCCTCGGTGCAACAGCGAACAGAGGGGCTCCTAGCGTTGACAGAGTCGGAGAACGACAGACCTGTGGACCTGATGGTGAAGATGCTGAGGCTGAAAGACTCCGAGGATGGCGAATTTATTTTCGTCCACCTTTTTCTCCGGACCCTGCCGCCAGCAGTGAGAGTGACCCTGGCAGACTCACCCCGATTGGCCAAGCGAGACTACCATGGGCTGAGCAAGGAGGCGCAGAGACTCGTCGACGCCCACAAGCGGAGTGCGGTTTCGGCCGCGGCAGCTGAGCCAGGAACAGCGCCCGGAAGCGGTTTGGAGCCAGTGGTGGCGGCGACAGACGCACCGACGACGGCGGCGACAGGCACCAGGCGACGCAGAGCCGAAGACGGCCTGTGCTTCTACCACCACCGTTTTGCCGAGAGGGCGCACAGATGTCTCCCACCGTGCCACTTCAAGCGTCAGGGAAACGCCAAGACCGGGGGCCAGTAGCAGCTGCGACCCTCGGAGAAGAAAACAAGCTGCTTTACCTGACGGATGCACACTCGGGGAAACAATTCCTCGTGGACACGGGCTCCCAGCTGAGTTTCGTCACGCCTACCTACGCGGAACTGCTGATGCCGTCTAAAGCTCCCTGGGTGTCAGTGTCAGCAGCGAATGGCTCAGCGATTAAGACCTTCGGTGAGAGGACCATGCTTCTGTCTTTACAGGGCCGTTCATTTGAGTGGACCTTTATTGTAGCGGCAGTCAGTTTCAACATGTTAGGGGCTGATTTTTTGTGCTCACATGGTTTATTGGTTGATCTTGCTAATAGACGTCTTTCCATTCTATTCCCTGCACAGCTCGGGTGGCCCCGCCGACTGCATATGCCAATGTCACAGCTGCGGGTGGTAAGTTTCATGCTCTGCTCACTCAGTTCCCAGCACTCACAGTCCCAAAGTTTTCGGCGACAGTGGCCAAACATGGGGTGGAGCATTTTATCACCACCACTGGGCCGCCTGTTTTTGCAAAAGCTCGGCGCTTGGACTCAGCTAAGCTGACAATAGCGCGCGAGGAATTCGCCAACCTGGAAAAACTGGGCATAATTAGACGCTCGAACAGCCCCTGGGCTTCACCGTTACACATGGTCCCAAAGGCTGATGGCTCGTGGCGGCCTTGCGGCGATTTCCGCAGGTTGAACAACGTTTCGGCACACGACCGCTACCCGATTCCACACATCCAGGACTTTTCAGTTCATTTGGTGGGGGCGCGCATTTTTTCTAAAATAGATTTGGTACGCGGCTACCATCAAGTCCCGGTGCGCGCGCAGGATATACCCAAAACAGCGGTAATAACTCCTTTCGGACTTTTTGAGTTTTTGCGCATGCCGTTTGGTTTAAAGGGTGCCACGCAAACTTTCCAACGCATGATGGATGCAGTTTTACGCGACCTTCCTTTCGTGTTCGTCTATTTGGACGACATTTTGGTAGCCAGCACGTCCGAAGACGAACACGAAATCCACCTCACAGTGGTTTTTCGGAGACTGGCAGAGCACGGGTTAATAATTAACCCAGCGAAGTGCCAGTTTGGGATGGCACAAATTGATTTTTTGGGGCATCGCGTTTCGCCAGAAGGAGCGGTTCCCCTGCCTGATAAGGTTCGCGCGATAACAAATTTTCCCCGACCTCAAACGGTCAAAGCGCTGCAGGAGTTTCTAGGAATGGTTAATTTTTACAACCGGTTTCTTCCGAGCGCAGCGCGGCTCATGCAGCCACTGTACACGGCACTAAAGAAACAAAAGCCCACAAATAAGGTCGAATGGTCTCCGGAGCGGGAGCGCGCTTTCTCCCAGGTCAAATCAGCCCTTGCAAGTGCGGTTTTGTTAGCGCACCCAGTTCCAACAGCCCGTTTGGCGCTCACCACCGACGCTTCTGAATTAGCGGTGGGGGCGGTCATTGAACAGTTTGTGGCAGGGACCTGGCAGCCACTCGCGTTTTTTAGCAAATCCTTGCGCGATAACGAGCGTAAATACAGCGCATTCGACAGGGAGCTTTTGGCCCTACACTTGGCCACCCGTCATTTCCAGTTCTGGCTGGAAGGGCGCCGTTTCACCGCGTTCGTGGACCACAAACCGTTAACGTTTGTGATGGCCAAGATCTCAGAACCTTGGTCAGCCCGACAGCAAAGGCAGCTAGCCGCGATATCGGAGTTCACCACCGATATCCAGCATGTCGCAGGTAAACACAATGTAGTGGCAGACTGTCTCTCGCGTGCTGTGGCAACGCCAGGCCCCGTGGGGGCAGACTCTGTAGCCGTGGCCGCGGGCCAGGGAAGTGACACGGAAGCGCGCGCAGCCCCTGTCCACGTAGGTTTAGATTATGCAGCCATGGCCGCGGAGCAGGTTGGTGACGCGGATGTGCGCGCGCTCCAGTCTGGACCAACAGGGTTAAGGCTGGAGCACAGGGTGCAGCAAATAGGTATGCCCCCCCTAATATGCGATGTCTCCACGGGACGGCCTCGCCCCGTGGTTCCAGCTGCATGGCGCCGCCGCGTTTTTGACTCGGTCCATTCTCTGGCGCACCCGGGGGTGCGCGCATCGATCAAGATGGTGGGGGAGAAATTTGTTTGGCCCGGGTTGCGCAAACAGGTCAAGGAATGGGCAGCAGCCTGCGTAGCGTGCCAGAGGGCTAAAATACACAAGCACACGAGAGCTCCTTTGGAGCCTTTTCATATTCCGGAAAGCGCTTTGATCATGTGCATGTTGACTTGGTGGGTCCTCTTCCCTCGTCTCAAGGGCACACGCACCTTTTGACGATGGTGGACCGCACCACGCGTTGGCCAGAAGCGGTTCCTCTGGTGTCAACAACAGCGGAAGAAGTTGCGCGTGCGTTTTTAACAGCTTGGGTTGTGCGTTTTGGAGTTCCGTCGGACATAACGTCCGATAGAGGTCCTCAATTTGTTTCCGAGCTGTGGTCGTCTATGGCCCGCAGCTTAGGGGTGAAGATACACCGCTCTACCGCGTATAACCCCCAGGCCAACGGTTTATGTGAACGCTTTCATAGGTCATTGAAAGCAGCCCTCAGAGCATCACTCACGGTCACGGATACAAATTGGGTGGACAAACTGCCATGGGTTTTATTGGGGTTGCGTTCTACACCTAAGGAGGACTTGCAGGCCTCCCCAGCTGAGTTAGTTTTTGCACAACCTCTCTGTTTGCCGGGGGAATTTCTTCCCGAAAATCCTGCACCAAATTGCCCCCCCACTCAGCTGTTGCAGAGCGGCACAGGATCAAACACGCTGCCTGGCCCAATTCATCACAGTTTCCCACGCGTTTTTGTGCCAAAGGCTTTAAAAAACGCGGAGTTTGTTTTTGTTAGACATGATGCCCAACGCCCAGGTTTGCGCCCGCCTTACAATGGACCGTACAGAGTGCTGGAAAAGAATGAGAAGCATTTCTTGCTAGATTTAGGAGACAGAAAGGAGTTAATTTGCATAAACAGACTCAAGCCCGCTTTTGTTCTGGCTGATGAACAAGTGCAGTTGGCGAGAGCTCCCCGCTGCGGCAGGCCACCGAGAAGGCATTCTCCAGAGCTCCCACAGAGATGTGCTAACAAATCTAATCCACAGGTGCGAGGAGACGCGGCAGAGGCAGCAAAGCTGGCTTACAGCAGATTTGGCAGGAGGTTAAGACCTAAGAGATTGGGGGATTGATTTTTGTTATGTGGTAATGTTTTTATGTTATGCAGTTCTGATTACGTTTGTCCCATGCAGACGTTTGGGGGGGGGGTCATGTGGCACATATGTTGGTTCATATCTCCCACAAGTGTATGGCTTATGTGGATTAGGGCTTCACGTCTTGAGGGACAAAGAGTCTGGGTTGGCAGAGGTCGACAGGAGATGACGAGGAGGTGTGAGTTTTGACCACTGTCTCAGAGAAGAGGCCCCGGAGGGATTCCCGGAACATCGGAGAATGAGAGACAATGGTGAATCTTCAAAGTCGTTGCATTGTGACTGTGTGTTTGCAGAAGCACCATGTGACTTGAGTTCTTAATCCCCGAGATGTATAAGAATGTGATGTGACATGATTCTGCCTCTTTTGGCTACTTGAGAATGATGGAGATTGCGTTCTGCAATAAAGCTGAAACCTGAGAAATAAACTCAGCCTCATCATTGGACACAACTTCCACGCTGGATGGATTTGGATGAAATTTTCACCAGAGGTGGTTCTTGGGCTAGAGAGGAACCCATTATATTTTGCTGATGATCTGAGAATGCATACCTCAGCCAAGGCTCTTATCTTCTCACAGTGTGTTAGCAACAGTACTCCAAAACTGATGGACAGACTTTGATGCAATTTTCACCACAAGTGGCTATGGGCCTACACACAAACCCATTACATTTTGGAGGTGATCCACGAGAAACGGCAGGAGCTTGGCGGAGGTATGCGCTCTATGAGTGCTTTTCTAGTTTTAACCATACTTTAAATCTCTTGCACACTCACGACTGATGGCATCAGTCTACAAGGGCTCGCGGCATGAAGGTTAAAACATTTTTCCACGCAAACTTTTTTCTAATGAATTCACAACTTTTTCTGTAATAATATTGCAATATTTGCAACTATACTCACCAATGTGTGGCATTTCCCTCTTAAAACATGTCTGAACACCTTGGAGATGTGCAATAGAAAAGCTGGTGGAGCATAAAAGTCCCCCCCCCCCCCCCCATTTCTATCCGACAACTATTTGTTTTAGTTAAATCGATATTTTGGATGTTGGATAATACATGAACCTGGTATGTAACGGGCAAATGTGAGTGAAATTATTTAAGGTATTCATTCTATCCACTAAGATTTACAGTTTGAATTATTTTGCAACACAAAGGTTGGTAATAATTATTTTGCCTTTAATATGAAGAGCATCGTCGGATGCGGTTATTAGTTATAGTGGGGAACTTAAACTTCTCTTGTACAATGCGATTCTTTGATTCAGCTATAATGTATGATTTATGTAATCAATTAAGAGTGAGTCATTTTGATTATAACCGTGGGGGCACCTTAAGCGGTCTTAAAAGCGCTGATATAGATCAGAAATATAGAAACAATTAAGATTATCTGAATCAGCAGATCCCGCCTGCACTCAGATGCTTGTGGCTCCGTGTCTCTCCTCCACGTCCTCCCTTTGTGTCCTATAGGCTATGCTGATCCAACAGCAGCTCCCGCGCGTAAATGGAAAGCTTTTACGCACCGCGTGCATTCACTTTAAAGCAGATTTAATTGTTGTTTTTGCCTCGTCACACGCCTTGACTGGTGCATAAGCAGGCCTCAGTCACTGGGGATGTGCTGTGGAGACGTAAGGGATGCGGTAATGCCTCACTACATAACACACGGGGGTGGGGGGTAAGAGGCGAGCCGTGCATCCGGACGCCCAACGCCAACTAAACGCGAGAGGCTTGGACATCAATAAGACCTCGCTCATCAATAAGAAATTTTGATGGAGTTAAGACTGCCTAATTAAGTAGGTTGCCCCCACGCACTTTGAATTTGCACCATTTAATCTGATGACACCCCAATGGAGAAGATCTGAAGGAAGACTCCACAGCATCTCCACACAGGAAAGCGGCTTGGCGAGACAAAACTGTGACCTGGAGGTAATTCCTACATTTCAGTAATGGCCATCAACACTGATGCTGCCTATGGGAAAAGCGCCCTTGGCGAGAGGGACGTTTCCAACCCGATCGGCTTTCAGGACACAGAAAAGCTGCTGAGAACCACAACCGCTGAGCCCAGCGGCCAGAGCAACATCAAACCCTCCGACTCGTTCTCCCTCAACATCAGAGGGAGCGTCCGCTCTCTGGATGCGGACCAGAACGGACACAGATCTCCATTAAAGTCGGGCTCAGTTGGGCAGCTGGGAACCCCACCCAAATCCTCGTCCCGGCTTAGTCTGGGCCCGCTGCCCTCGCCGGTACCACAGGGGTCCGCACCCCCGAGTTACCTCTGGTTCGCAGTGCTGTCCTGCTTTTGCCCCGCCTGGCCAGTCAACATGTGCGCGCTGTGGTACGCACACGTGGTAAGACGATTATTTACACTTTTGAAAAATGTAGTTTTAGCCCATTCTTCTTTATATTCTAGAAACAAGAACGAATAGGTTATGCACCACAAGTGTGTCGTGTTTCAGAGCTACATTTAAATAATTAATGGCTGATCCTTTTCTCCATTTCCCGTCAGTCGAGGAGTGTTCTCCACACTGGGGATGTTGCAGGAGCACGAAAGTATGGGCGTCTGTCATTCATGTTGAGCGCTGTGGCGATGCTGCTGGGTGTGGCTGTGCTACTCCTCATAGGGTTTACAATAGGTATGGAGTAAATGCTTTAAATTAAGAAAACGCGTCTTGGTCAAACAGTGTATCACGTGTTCTTCTTTTTTTGTCTTTTAGAAAACAAGAGCTGAAGAGAGAGGGACTGAAACATCATCTGATCTCAAATTTGCACAGAGTGAAGTGAAGGAGGCTTTAGAGGCTGGAAAAGCACAACAATCCGAAAAACTGAGGAGACTAATGTACAACTTTTACTTTCTGCTAAGGACTTTAAATGAGAAAACTGGAAAGAAGGTGCAGGATGTTTCTCTTTTACTGGCGACACCCCCCGCCCCCAATAACCCCAGAATCTCAGGAACAGGAAGGCTGCACAGTTTTATTGTGTTCGATGATCAGTCAACATGTCCTGTCAATGAGGAAAACAACAGTCCCAACCATACTGGTGCACTGAAGTGCTCCACGAGAAAGACAACTGCAGGGCACTATTACCTGCTCATTTAAAAACACCATTAGAGGAGAGGATGTGTGAAAGTATAGAGAAAAAAAGGAAAATACCTCACTTATCACAAGATTTCTATGTATTGTATGATGCTCCAGTAAACAAGAGGAATCAGTGCACTCCCAAAGTCAATAATGTTACCCCCTTCTGCTCGACTTTTCTTCCAGCTCGACCTTGGATGAGATGTAAAAGCTGGTTTCAGACACCGTTTATATGTATGTGTATCACGACAATGCTGTTCTGCAGTCGTAGTGTGATATCTTGCTTTGCGCACTAACCCGATAGACTGAACCGATTCCTGTTTGGACTCCACTGTACCTCAACGCGTTTACAATATACTGCAAGACATGAACGGTTCTGCCCCTTGTTTCCCTCCCCCTTTATTGTATGCACCGATGTTGGCACTCTGATGTTCATGTTTATACATTTATACTGTACGACTGGTTTATGTGCCATAGTTCTGCATGTCTGAAATAAAACTGAATGAGCATGACCAGCCTGAAGAGGAATTAATCACTTTTATTTAACAAAGTAGACCATCAACAGTACACAACCCTGTGGAATATCACTTTGTGCATTTATAAACAAGAGTTATAATTACAACAGGGAGCAAGCAGCAAGGTACAAATCCATACATGGAAATGTTTTTATTAATTAGAAAATAAATAAACTCTCCAATATAAGAACTGAAAGACTTCCCTCCTCATTGTTATATTTAAACTATTTTACTATTGTATTTTACAGAAAGAGTCAGTTACAGATTATAACTGTAGAAGGAACAAAGCCATAATAACATCTTGACAAGGACTGGTCAGAGTGATCATGAGCATTTTTCATCGGTGGAACAGTGAATCAGTGAAAGGTGTAGAGCAGGAGGAGTATGGTGCAGATGCCGATCACCCCACCTAGAACGAAAGAGTCACGCCTTTTGCGCAGATTGATTTTCTGGATGAGACTGTTAATGGTGGGGAAGTGATCTGAGGGGCGGGGCAGCGGGGTAAAGGAAAATAATTAAGATCTGAGCTGGGCTTCCCTTCATCGCATTAAGTCTGAGACAGAAAGCAGTAGGGAAAATACATCAGCAGGGCTCCTACACAACAGCTGGGGGGAAATAAATGGAGGATAATTATGTTGCCCACATACCTGTCAGACAGACCCAAGAACTGCTCCATCAAAACCACCGCTCACACTCTGCTGTCTATATTTGAACTGATCTGAAATTGCTTTCAGCTCATCACTGTCGTTAATCAACTCTTTCAGCCTGTTATCAAAACAAACGGCTTTCACTGTTCATTCACTACTTTCAGTTACTATTCCACATAACATTTATCCATTACTTTTTAGAGAACAGTTTACCAATATATCCAAACTTTTCACAAAAATGAATTCTATTTAATACATAAACTGTTTACACAAAATAAATAGCCAACAGTTTCACTTAGTCAACCTTGCTTTTCCTCTTTTCAGCTGCTAAATGTTTAAAGCACTTTTAGGAGACAATGTAGAAACTATTAAAATTACAGCTAGCTATTAAAGACATTTCAGCAATTTTAACAGATTTTGCACATAGCATTAACATTCTTTTTTTCTTTTAAACATAACTTACCTATGTTAATTATTTATTGTACACATTTTTTTGGAATGTCCCTTACTGCTGTGTATCCAATACATTAAACAAGCCATAGGCAACTTATTGTGGGCAACAATGGAAAAAAATTGCAGCATGTTGCATTATGTTAGTATCATTTCAGTGTAGTTTCTAAAACGTAACCTTCTGACCTTCTGCCCATGACCCAGACTATCATCAAGCCTCTTCACACTAGATGAAAGCCAGTTTCAAAGGAGGAAATTCCATCAGGAAAAGGCCTCATCAGAGAAAGTTCGTCACAACAGTACGCAACTGATGAAAGCATGTGTTTTTTTTCCTAGCTTAACAAAACACAAATTATCAAGTAATCAAGTTTATCCACATATAGTTGCAATCAAAATCATTCAACCCTCACTGCAAATTCGGATTATTGGCAAAACGTACAAACTAGCAGCTGTTTGCAATCCACAAATCAAACAAGAACAATTTAAATAGTTCAACACAACTAAGATTACAAGTGGTTTATCCAAATTCAACACAAAATTCCACTTTTAATGACTACTGCACTTTCAAAATTAGTCAACCCCTTAATGACAAGCATCTTTAGAACTTAGCAGAGCACCCTTTTGCTTTTATGACCTGCTGCAAATGTAAAGCATAGCCAGACACTAGCTTCTGGCAGTGTTCCTGAGGAATCTTGGTAAATGGCGTTCACTTATATAACGCTTTTTCTCATCTCTAGATGATCAAAGCGCTTTACAGATCCTGCTATCCACCCATTCACACACACACTCACACAATGATGGCGGCAAAGCAGCCATACACACTGGCCTGACCCACCGGGGCAACTGGCAGTTCAATGTCTTGCTCAAGGACACTTCGACATGCAGACTGCAGACAGAGCGGGAATCGAACCCCTGACCCTCCGATCAGTAGCTGGCCACACTACACCTGCACCACAGCTGCCATCTTAGCCCATTCTTCATGGGCAAAGACCTCCAGTTCACTAATATTCTTGGGCTGGTATGCTACAACCACCTTTTTCAAATCCCACCACAGATTTGAAATGGGGTTCAAGTCAAGTGACTGATGGCCACTCTAGTATCTTCCAGGACTTCTTCTGAAACCAAACCTTGGTGGACTTTGAGGTATGCTTGAGATCACTGTCCTGTGTGAAGGTCTAATGATGCCCAAGCTTCAGCTTCCTCACAGATGGCATGACAATTTCTCCAAGGATTTCCTAGGAGAAATTTCTTGATTGAATCCATCTTGCCCACAACACGCTGCAGGTTTCCAGTGCCAGAGGAAGTAAAGCAGCTCCAGAGCATCACTAAGCCACCACCATTCTTGACTTTAGGCAGGGTGTTCTTTTCAGCGTATGCGTCATTCTTTCTCTTCCAGACATACTGCTGATCCATAGGCCTGAAAAGTTCCAGTTTTGTTTCGTCACTCCACAGAACAGAATCCTAAAACCTCTTTGGCTTATTTATATAGTTTTTGAGCAAATTTGAGCCGACTTTTCATACCTATGGATCAGCAGTATGTTTGGAGGCTGAAGAATGAAGCGTACGCTGAAAAGAATACCCTGCCTAAAGTGAAGCATGGTGATGGCTCAGTGATGATCTGCTGCTGTGTGGTGGGTGCCATGCCGTCTGTGAGGAAGCTGAAGCTTGGGCATCATTGGACCTTCCAACAGGACAATGATCCCAAGCATACACTACCTTAAAGTCCACCAAGGTTTGGTTTCAGAATCAGAATCAGAATCAGAATCAGGTTTATTGCCATTGTTCATGTAGTACACAAACTAGGAATTTGTCTCGGTACAATGCTGCAACATTAAACATGATAAGATAAGAGAAATAAACTATACATGTAATAAAGTGTAGGATAAGATTAAGTGATACTGGTCAACAGTTAAAATATATATTAGCCAGCAGCAGATACTGTGGAGAACTATATAGTGCAGTCGGTAATGCAGGAAGAAAACAGTGATGATTGACATGAGTCTGGTTGAGCTGCTGTACATGGTGCACGAGAGTCACTTAGTGTTCAGCAGTCTAATGGCAGAGGGGAAGAAGCTGTTCATGTGACGGGAGGTTTTAGTCTGGATGGACCGAAGTCTTCTACCAGAGGGGAGGGGGGCAAACAGTACGTGACCAGGGTGTGAGGGATCGGCTATGATCCGGCCAGCACGCCTCCGGGTCCTGGAGATGTACAGATCCTGGAGAGATGGGAGCTTGCAGCCGATCACCTTCTCAGCAGTGCGCACGACGCGCTGCAGCCTTAGTCTGTCCCTGGCAGTGGCTCCTGCGTACCACACGGTTATGGAGGTGGTGAGGATGGACTCGATGATGGCTGTGTAGAACTGCACTAACATCTTGGTGGGTAGCTTGAGCTTCCTCAGCTGCCGCAGGAAGAACATCCTCTGCTGGGCTTTTTTGATGAGTGAGCTGATGGTCAGCTCCCATTTGAGGTCCCTGGTGATGGTAGTGCCTAGGAAGCGGAAGGAATCAGCAGTGGTGATGGGAGAGCCTGAGAGGGTGAGGGGGGGCAGAGGAGTAGTGACTTTCCTGAAGTCTACAATCATCTCCACTGTCTTCAGAGCGTTCAGCTGCAGGTTGTTATTGCTGCACCAGGACGCCAGCTGGGCCACCTCTCTCCTGTAGGCGGACTCGTCGCCGTTGGAGATGAGCCCGATGAGGGTGGTGTCGTCCGCAAACTTGATCAACTTGACAGACTGGTGGCTGGAGGTGCAGGAGTTGGTGTAAAGGGAGAAGAGTAGGGGGGAAAGTACACAGCCCTGGGGTGATCCGGTGCTGATGCTAGTATAGTCTGAGACAGTCTTTCCCAGCCGCACATGCTGCCTCCGGTCCGTCAGGAAGTCGATGATCCACCTGCAGAGGGAGTCAGGCACGTTGAGCAGGGACAGCTTGTCCCGGAGCAGAGCGGGGCGGATGGTGTTGAATGCGGAGCTGAAGTCCACAAACAGGATCCTGGCGTAGGTTCCCGGGGAGTCCAGGTGCTGCAGGATGGAGTGGAGGGCCAGGTTGACTGCATCGTCTACAGACCTGTTGGCTCGGTAGGCAAACTGCAGCGGGTCCAGGAGAGGGGTGGTGATGGACTTGAGGTGGGACAGGACCAGGCGCTCAAAGGACTTCATGACTACAGAGGTGAGCGCTACAGGTCTGTAGTCATTAAGTCCAGTGATCCGTGGCTTCTTGGGGACAGGGATGATGGTGGAGGATTTGAGGCAGGACGGCACGTGGCATAACTTAAGGAGACTTCAGAAGAAGTCTCGGAAGATACTAGAATGGCCATCAGAGTTGTCTGACTTGAACCTCATTGAAAATCTCTTTTGGGATTTAAAAAAGGCAGTTGCAGCATGCAAACCCAAGAAAAATAGTGAACTGGACATCTTTTTCCATGAGGAATGGGCTAAGATTCTTAAGAAACATTGCCAGAAGCTGGTGTCTGGCTATGCATCACGTTTGCAGCAGGTCATAACAACAAAGGGGTGCTCTACTAAGCGCCAAAGATGCTTGTCATGAAGGGGTTGAATAATTTTGAAACTGCAGTAGTCATTAAAAGTGGCATTTTGTGTTGAATTTTGGAGAAACCACTTGTCATATTAGTTGTGTTGAGCTATTTAAATTGTTCTTGTTTGATTCATTTATTGCAAACAGCTGCTATAGTATGTTGCTATAATATGCTTATTTTGTCAATAAACCTAATTTGGAGTGGGGGTTGAATGATTTTGATTGCAATTGTAGGTAGAAGTATTTCAGTTTACCACAGATAATACTTGGTGGTCTAATAACAAGCAACAGCAGTATAATTTGTTGCTTGTTTTTGCTTTTTTATGTGTCTATGTTGAATCAATTCTTCATTTGGCAAGCCGCTCACTCTTAATTTGCAAACTGATGAATGAGACTGGATATTCTGAAAGTTCAATCATGAAGCCAGAGTGTTTTACACACGTGCACAGGTCAGACTGCAAGGTAAATAGGCTGTAGTATTGGGTAATGTTTACCTTCAACTGGCTCCCCCATTTCATGTAATTACAAGACGGCCCTGCTTTGATGCTGTCGGTCGGGCCGTTTCTCTCTGCTCCAGGCATTCAAAAAGTCATGGCTGGAACAGGAGTAAGAGGTTCTCCGAAAGCAGCCGTTCGGGGTGTTGGAGTAGTGGACACATTGTACTGTCCAACTACTGCCTTGCAAGTCAATGTCATAAAGCATTTATATCAAATACTTGAAAGCATGAATGTGTGAAAGGAATTTATCAAAGAAGTCTGCTTTCCTTGGCTTCAGTTTAAAAACACGCACGCATCCTGGAGATTGTTTTCTGGTTGGGTGGGGAGAGTGAGCAGCACCAGCAGTGCTGTGTGAATGACAGGGAAGAAGTGGAATTCTGAGCTGAATTACATGCTGTCTGCTTACATTAACATGACAAATTATATTCGATAGGCACGATATATGCATTTTATGTATTTCACATGGAAAAATGTATCGACACATCAAATACATGTGATACTATATCACCTACCCCTATTATATAGCTATTTATTTTCAATTTTACTTGGGATTTTTCTATTTCAATAGCTCAATGGTACATATTTATTGTGCATCTATTACTACTTTAATGCTTATCCACTAGATTTAGTTAAATCCTCTCTTTATAACCTGGGAAACCCTTTTATTTTAGGAGATTTAATTTCCTTGGATACCATTCTCTCCAATAATTTGTGGGAAGGACTGCAGGTCAGAGACTGTGAGGGTCACTTATTGCCCAAAAGTGTCATTGCATTCACTTTGTTCCAAAGTTGTAATTTCTTGTAGAAGTTGTTTTCCACCTAAACACAAGCTAATGCAAAAGTTCCAGTTGATGTACCAATCATTCTGAATGGAAAATAAAACCAGTTGTGTTGTCTGTTCTTTTAAAATGCAACTGGAATTTTTACTCTAAAGAAGAATAAAAACTGGAAAGAAAAAGAAGAAAAGAATAGCAGTAATGTCAATGATGAAAGGATACTGGCCAAAGTTGTGACCCTGGTTTGAATGGACTTCAACATCCCACGCTGAAATGTAATGTTCTCTTTGGTAGCCATGGCGATACTGGAGGGAGACAAACCATTATGAATTAGTGGCTGCATGGAAAGAGGAATAGACAATAGCTTTCTTTAGCACATCACATTAAAGTTGATTCAGCTGATGAGCTAAAACATGGAGAGGAAATAAGATCTGTTTTAATAGTCCTGTACATGATGTGTTTGTGAGTTGTGTGTCTGTCAGTGAGTGTGGATGGAGTTATAATGCTTACCTTATTGCATTGTCAATAAGGCTGTCTGAGCTGTGCATATAAAACAAAAGAACAGAAAAGGACAGAATTCAGCCACATTGCATCAGTAATGTCTCATTTACACATCCTAAAAAATCCTTTTGCAATCACTTCAAATATTCTGGGCAAACCTATGCATAACTATGAAAGATTACAACAGGAAATGGTGCAAGTGTGTGCCATGAAACCGCACAGCCCACTGGGTCAATTATCATAAGAGAATCACTTCCTCTAAATTCTGCAAGAGAACACAAAGTGCTGGTTAATGGAGGATTTTTGGGAACGTCGATTAATGCACATGTAATACATCTACTCTGAACATATGGATATATAAATCTTTAGAGGTGACTCAGTAACTGTTGTGCTTTAGGGTCATGTAAACCTAGAAAAATGGCTGGTCAAAATAGAGCCTAGAGGCACACGGGTGCTGTCATCTGCTGAAATAAACGACAGACAGAAATCGCATTCTGTCCAGGCTGAGCAGAAAATATAAGGGGACCTCTGTACATCCTGTTAGACTCCAGTGGAGACCAAAAATCAATACTGCGCTTTATACTTCTTCCATCTATCCTTCCACCTCTCCAACTATCTACTGCCATCCTGTGCTTTTTTTGTCCACCCATCATTAACAGGCACGCAGACCTCTTATGTTTTTCATGTCTTTTCTCTATATCTCATTGTATGTTAATGCAAATATGTAAATGTTAATGGTGATCAAATTAATATTTAAACAAAATATTCTCAGAGTGGACACACTGTGCAACATGCATTTTTAAACTCAAGGCCAAGCACACCACAGCTACTACAAATCCCAGAATGCACTGCAACACCCAACATCAGTCAAAGCCAGCAAGAGCTAGTTTACCCTTCGCTCTAGTGATGGGCCCACATTTAATTAAAACGTACTGATTCAGTCCCATTCATACGCTAAAAAGAATCCGTTCAAAATAATCGTTTATCAAATCACTCAGTGCTGTACTGGAGCGGGTGGGCTTGCTCAGTGTTCACTGAACTGAGAGTTGGCTGAACAGAGGGGGTGAAGTTCATTCGTAGTGGACTAGTCTGTTCACTGAACTGAAAGGCAGCTGAACAGAGCAGGCCACTATGGTCATTCAGTACAGTTACAGTAAGTGATTCAGTGTATAATACATTCACCCATAAGAACTAGAACATTCAAACGAATCATTCGCGAATGTTACATCACTACTTCACTCTAAAACAGAGGCTTAAAATACCACATTATTAAAAATCCACCTCTTCAGTGCTTTTGAACTTGAAATTGGCTATGTAAAGTGGCTACCAAAAATTCTGACAAAACCCAACCAGTTACTCTGGATTCATGCAGGGCCTCCGCTGTCTGCATCCGCTTGACCGCAAGGCTTGTGTGACAGAAATTACGTCATCGTCTCCAGTATGCTAGGCTCTGCAGACCCCTTCCGCAGACGTCTGTGTGCAGCCCAAATTTTATGACTGCGTTGTCTGGGCATGTTGATCGTGCATGCACAAGATTGAACCTCCCATTCACGAGGTGGCGCAACCAACACAGTATACAAAGTCAAAGTAAACAAAGAAGAGGAAGAGAAAGAGGGAGACGAGAATAAACATACAGTGTGGGGAGCAAGGTGTTAGGCTTCTACACCCAGAGAGCTATGGACCATGAGAAGAGAGGTCGCCGGGGGGTCCAGACAGAACAGCATGGTTGGGCACCCCCCGGGGAGAAGAGGAGATGCTGGGCCGCCGGGAGAGGAGTGAAGTGCGGCACCAGCGTAATGTTATGTTAATGCACCGCACAGGCTTTGTTATGTAATAGTTATGATGTCAGAGCCCCGGGCTACTATGCAAATGATTAAATTAATTAAATCAAATTAATTATATATAAGTAATATATAATATAAGTGAGATGCACTGTGGCCTGGGAGCTCTTATGTGTTCCTGACTTGTTAGAGAGAAAATAAAGTCTGTGTTGATCCAGTTGATTGCCTCGCCTTGATCATTATCTCTGCACTGGTGACCCTGACGTGCAATGGAAGGCGAAACGAGCAACCCGGAGACATCCTGGAGAGGAAACACCAGCGCTGAGTGTGCTGTTTCAGTCAAGCTCTCGGATTTTTGGCTGCACGACCCAACAGCGTGGTTTTTACACACCGAAGCCCAGTTCGCTCTCTGCGAGGTGACCGCAGACGAGACAAAGTACTACTATGTGGTCGCTGCGCTGGACGCGCGCACCACACAACAAGTGCCAAGCCTGCTCAAAGAGCCGCCAGCCCAAGGAAAATACGAGGCGCTCAAAAACATGCTTATCCAGTTCTATACACTTTCGGACTGTGAAAGAGTGGAAAGGGTCCTCACACGTTCTGAGTTAGGGGACAGATCAGCCGTGGAACTGATGGAGAGCATGTTAGCGTTGATGGGCAGAGATGGCGAACCGTTCCTGTTCGCCCACCTGTTTCTCAGGAACCTCCCGGCTGCAGCAAGGGCAATCCTGGAAAACTCGCCACTGCTGGCGGTGAGGAACCACCGCGCACTAACGCAGGAAGCGGATCACATCATCCTAGCGACCAGAACCTTCGCCGTGAACGCAGCAGCACCGGAGCCCAGAGGGACTGCCAGCGAGATCGAGGAGCCGCTGGTGGTGGCTGGAGCAGACACCAGGAGACGCAGGAAGGAGACGATCTGCCACTATCATCACCGTTTCGGATTGAACACACGGCGATGCTTGCCACCATGCCAATTCAAGTGGTCGGGAAACGCCAAGGCCATTGCTACACATCACAGACACATGTTCGGGGAGACGGTTTCTGGTGGACTCCAGCTCCCAGAAGAGCCTCATCCTGCCGTTCAACACAGACTGGGTGGCAAGAAGTAGCGGCCCCGAGCTGGTGGCCACCAATGGATCAGACATAAAGACATTTGGCAAACGGACACTGACTATATGTTTGCATGGGTGCAACTTCCAGTGGACTTTCAATATAGCTGCATGTGCCTCACCCATTTTGGGTGCAGATTTTCTATGTGCTCATGGTTTATTAGCTGATGTTGCTAATAGACGACTGGTGGATGCGGTCTCTTTTGATTCTCTGCCCTGTACAGCTCAAGGAGCTGGGTCAGCAATACTAGCCAGCGTTACAGCTCCAGGGGTAAGTTCCAACAGTTACTCGTCCAGTTCCCAGCACTCACGGTTCCGATGTTTTCAGCGGCTAGAACCAAACACGGGGTTGAGCATTTTATCACTACCAAGGGACCGCCCATATTCGCACAACCTCGGCGCATGGATGCAGCTAAACTGGCCAGCACGGGCGAGGAGTTCGCCAACTTGGAGAGTTTGGGCATCATCAAGTGCTCAAACAGCCCATGGGTATCCCCGCTTCACATGGTGCATAAAGCCAACGGGTCGTGGCAACCATGCGGCAATTTCCGGTGACTGAAAACACTACTGCACATGATCGCTACCCTATCCCCCATATCCAGGATTTTTCCGTGCACCTGGCCGGGGCATGCATTTTTTACAAAGTGGATTTGGTCCACGGTTACCACCACTCCCAGTGCGTACAGAAGATGTCCCAAAGATGGCGGTAATAACCCCGTTCGGCATTTTCAAATTTTTGTGCATGCCTTTCGGATTAAAGGGTGCGGCGCAGACCTTCCAAAGGATGATGGACGCAGTGCTACATGATTTGCCCTTTGTTTTTGTCTACCTGGATGACATTCTGGTAGCCAGTGCATCCGAGGATGAGCACATTGCCCATCTCAAGACGGTTTTCCAAAGATTGGAAGCGCACGGTTTGATAATCAACCCGGCGAAGTGCCAGTTCGGTGTGGCATCGATCGATTTTTTGGTCCACCGCATTTCGCCGGAGGGCACGACCCTGTTACCAGACAAGGTGCGCGCGGTGGCAGACTTTTCGCGTCCGCAGACGGTGAGAGCACTTCAGGAGTTTTTGGGAATGGTTAATTTTTACAACCGTTTCCTCCCCCGCGCAGCCCAGCTGATGCAGCCGTTGTACAATGCACTTAAAAAAAAAAAACAAACCTGGGGACAGCATCGACTGGACTCCCGAGTGGGGTCAGGCTTTTTCGAACACCAAAACAGCACTCGCAAAGGTCGCGTTACTAGCGCACCCGGATCCGTCTGCACGGATAGTGCTCACTACGGATGCGTCTGACGTGGCCATGGGGCAGTGGTGGAGCAGTGCGTCACAGGTTCGTGGCAGCCGCTCGCATTTTTCAGCAAAACTCTGCACGACAACGAGCGCAAATACAGCACATTCGACAGAGAGTTGCTGGCTCTCCACCTAGCGATACGCCATTTCCAGTTCTGGCTGGATGGGTGCAACTTCACCGCATTTGTAGACCACAAGCTGCTAACGTACGCCATGGCCAAGGTCTCGAAACCGTGGTCGGCCCGGCAGCAATGGCAGCTGGCCGCAATCTCAGAGTTTATGACCGACATTCGGCACGCTGCCGGTAAACTCAACATGGTGGCAGACTGCCTTTCACGCGCATTGGTCACCCCGGTCTACATGGGAATAGATTCCTCCGCCATGGCCGCAGAATAAGCCGGGGATGCGGACGTTTGCGAGCTCCAGTCTGAACCAACAGGGTTAAGGCTGGAGAGCAGGGTACTGCAAGAAGGGTGCCCCCCCTACTCTGTGACGTCTCCACAGGCCGCCCGCGTCCGGCAGTCCCACGCTCTTGGTGCCATCATGTTTTTGAGTCGGTCCACTCCCTTGCACACCCGGGAGTGTGTGCTTCAGTGAAACTAGTGGGGGCGAAATTCGTTTGGCCGCCTTTGCGTAAAGAGGTGAAAGAGTGGGGGGCAGCTTGCATTGCGTGCCAACGAGCCACGGTGCACAGGTACACCAGGGCTCCCCTCGAGCCATTCCAAAATCCGGTTAAGAGGTTCGACCACGTCCATGTGGACCTGGTGGGGCCCCTTCCGCCATTGCAGAGGTTTACACACCTTTTGACAATCGTGGACCACACCATGTGCTGGCCTGAAGCAGTACCACTAGCTTCTACCACGTCCGCGGAAGTAGCATGCGGCTTTTTGTCAGCTTGGGTGGCACGTTTCGGATCTCCGTCCGACATCACGTCCGACAGAGGCCCACAGTTCCTTTCGGAACTCTGGTCCACGATGGCCCGGAGCCTGGGGATCAACATTCACCACACTATTGCGTACAACGCCCAGGCCAATGAGTTATGCGAGCGTTTCCACAGGTCACTTAAAGCAGCGCTCAGAGCTTCGCTCATTGATGCAAATTGGATAGACCGCCTGCCTTGGGTTCTTTTAGGGTTGCGTTCTGCACCGAAGGAGGATTTGGCAGCTTCCCTGGCAGAACTCGTTTTTTACCCCAACCGCTGTGGATCCCCGTGGAGTTTTTATCGGACAACCCCACACCCGAGGCCGAGCCGCCCACGCATTCTCTACGTAACACAGAGGTAGGGAGTGTACCGGGCCCAACCCACCACTGTTTTTCCCATACATTCATCCCAAAAAGTTTGCAGAATGCCTCTTTTGTTTTTGTCAGACACGATGCACACCGGACCCCGCTGCGCCCACCATACGACAGGCCATTCAGAGTGTTGGAACCTGGGGTGAAACATTTTGTGTTAGACTTGGGGGAGGGGGGGCGTAGAGAGACCATCTGCATTGACAGGCTTAAGCCCGCTTTTATGTTGGCAGACGAGCAGGTGGTGTTGGCCCAGGCTCCCCGGTGCGGACGTCCCCCATTGGGGGCTCCGCAGGTTGGTGATTCCTCAGTAGGGACCGGCATACATGAAGAGGACGTGTTTTCTCCCCCTCCCCTTTTCCCCCCACAGACTGACGTGTCCCCCCCCCCCCCCCCGGGGCACCCCACCAGCAGGGCAGTGCAACAGAACCAGCGACTCCCCCGTTTCAGCTGTTATGGATGCTGGCTTAAGCCCAAAGGACAGGGGGGTTAAGGCCCATTCTGGGTGTTTGGGGTGGGTGGGGTGGATAAGGTGTTAAGCTTCTCCACCCAGAGAGCTATGGACCATGAGAAGAGAGGTCACCGGGGGGTCCAGACAGAGCAGCATGGTTGGGCACCCCCCGGGGAGAAGAGGAGACGATGGGCCGCTGGGAGAGGAGTGAAGTGCGGCACTAGCGTAATGTTATGTTAATGCCCGCACAGGGTTTGTTATGTAATAGTTATGATGTCGGAGTCCCGGGCTACTATGCAAATGATTAAAGGTATGTAAGTGAGATGCACTGTGGCCTGGGAGCTGTTATGTGTTCCTGACTTGTTAGAGAGAAAATAAAGTCTGTGTTGATCCAGCTCGTTGCCTCTCCTTGATCATTCTCTCTACAACATGAATCGTTTTGCAGCAGTAGCAGCTTGAGTGGAGTAGAGCATTGAAAAACGGTAATTCCTTTTTTTCCTCAAAACAATGCCCTTGTTGTTGCTACAAAAAAATGTAAGTCAGTCTTGCGTTTCTTCACTTTTATATAGCCAGTGAACAAACTGCCATGTTAGCGCATTTGCACTGCCCATAGGACTAGGGTGAAACTACACATGACAGTTGTGCACATGCGTCATCGGCTTGGCCTGGTAGATGACAAAAATAAAGTATATACACAACCGCATGTGCGCCAGCCTCGTTCACAGCAGACACGCATCTCAACAGACCAGAGCGGAAATGTAGCATGAATCCAGCTTCAGCATCCACTTTTGTCTCAACAGATCTAATTCAGTGAGTCATTCAGCCATTTTAAGATAAGATAAGATAAGATAAGATAAGCCTTTATTAGTCCCACAACGGGGAAATTCCAGGATTGCAACAGCACAGGGATAGCAACACTCAGAGCAACAATCAGAAGGCAAGAAAAAACAAGCAAGCAAGAGCAGCTAATATACATATGTACATATTACTATAAAATATATATATACACACACACACACACAGACACACAGTGCAGAGCATTGTAGCTGGATGGAATAAATATATGAATATATGAACACACAGTGCAGAGCATTGTAGCTAGATGGAATAAATATGTAAATATATAAACACCCACAGTATGGAGCATTGCAGCTAGGTGGAATAAATATGCAAGTATATAAACACACACAGTGCGGAGCAATGTAGCTAGATGGAATAATATGTAGATATATAAAAACACAGTGCGGAGCATTGTAGCTAGATGGAATAAATATATAGATATATAAATATAAACACACCCAGTGCAGAGCATTGTAGCTAGATGGAATAAATATGTAAATATATAAACACACACAGTGCAGAGCATTGTTGCTAGGTGGGATGAAACAGCATAACCGTCTATTTAGTTATCCTACATGGTATGATTATGTGCCCATACATATTCTCACCCTCCATAGCGACCGGTATGTTCCTAGTTGTATGCCGGAGAGGACCATTGTGTAAGTCTATTGCATCTTTTGCATTCAAAAAAAAAAAACAAAACAAAAACTATTAGTTTGTTACGTCTTTTTGCTATCTCTGCGAGCAGCCCTGCTTAGGTTGTACAGTCTGACAGCCGTTGGTAGGAAGGACCTGCGAAACCTCTCGGTTGTGCACCTGGGATGATGTAGTCTGCTGCTAAATGAGCTCCTCAGTGCATCCAGTATGTCCTGCATAGGGTGGAACTCGGACTCCAGCAGAGATGACAGTTTAGCCACCGTCCTTCTCTCTCCTATCTCCTCCATCGGATCAAGGCGTTGCCCCAGGACAGAGCTAGCTTTCTTAATCAGTTTGTTCAGTCTCTTCCTATCGGCTGCAGTAATGCCACTGCCCCAGCAGACCACTCCAAAAGTGATGGCTGATGCCACCACCGTGTCATAGAATGACTTCAGCAGCGCCCCTTGTACACCAAAAGACCTGAGTCTCCTCAGCAGGAACAGCCTGCGCTGTCCCTTCTTGTAGAGTGCGTCAGTATTGTGTGACCAGTCTAGTTTATTGTTCAGATGAATACCCAGGTACTTGTAGGATGTCACCATCTCGATGTCTGTTCCCTGTATATTTACTGGTGCTGTGAGGGGCTGCCCATGCCTGCGGCAGTCCACCACCAGCTCCTTAGTTTTCCTCGCGTTGATCTGGAGGCAGTTCCGATGGCACCAGTCCACAAAGTCCTGGATAAGCCCTCTGTACTCAGCTTCATCTCCGTTGGAGATGAGACCAACGATCGCAGAGTCATCAGAGAACTTCTGTAGATGGCAATGTGTTGTGTTGTGTGAGAAGTCCGCAGTATAAAGAGTGAACAAGAAGGGAGCCAGCACCGTTCCCTGGGGGGCCCCCGTGCTACTGATGATCGTGTCGGAAACACAGTCCCGGGTTCTCACAAACTGAGGCCGGTTCGTGAGGTAGTCCAGGATCCATGATGACAGGTGCTGGTCCACCCCTGCGCGCAGCAGCTTGTCCTTCAGGATCATCGGTTGGATGGTGTTGAAAGCACTGGAGAAGTCAAAGAACATGATCCTCACCATATTCCCGGGCTTCTCCAGGTGGGACAGAGAACGGTGAAGGAGGAAGATCACCGCATCCTCCACCCCAATGCCATGCTGGTAGGCGAACTGGAGTGGATCCATCGCTGGTTCCACCAGGGGGCGGAGATGAGCAAGGAGCAGTCTCTCCAGGGTCTTCATCAAGTGGGACGTCAAGGCCACCGGTCTGAAGCTGTTCAGGTCTTTGGGGTGGGAAGTTTTTGGTACAGGTACCACACAAGATGTTTTCCACAGCTGTGGTACCCTCCCCAGTTTCAGGCTCATGTTGAAGATATACGTCACAATCCCACACAGCTGGTCTGCACAGGACTTGAGGAGCTTTGCGCTGATGCCGTCCGGTCCCGACGCCTTCCTCGCCTTGATCTTCCTCAGCTCCGTCCTCACCTGGGTCTTGGTCAGGGTCAGGATGGGGGGCTGTGTGTTGGGAGTGGGGGGGGGGTGTCGGTGGAGTGGGGAGTGGGTAGCAGGACTTGATTTCTTAGAGGCAGCAGTGGTTGTTGTGCAGACAGGGGGGAGGGCGGTTGGTCAAATCTATTGAAAAACAGATTCAGGTTGTTCGCCCACTCCCTGCCCCCCGTGGCCTGGGGGGAGGTATTCTGGAGCCCCGAGATGGTTTTGAGGTTTCTCCAGACCCCGCTGATGTCGCTCTGTTGCAGCTTGTCCTCCATCTTCTTCCTGAAGCTGTCCTTGCCTTCTCTGATCTTTCTCCTCAGCTCCCTCTGTACGGACTTCAGCATCTCCCTGTTCCCCGACCTGAAGATCCTCTTCTTCTCTCTCAGAAGTGTTTTTATCTCAGGGTTGATCCAGGGTTTGTTGTTTAAGTGACGCCGTATGGTCTTGGTGGGAACGGATTTGTCCACACAGAAGCTGAGGTAGCCCGTGAAGGTGTGAATGAGGCCATCGATGTCCTCACCATGTGGATCGCAGAGCTGCTTCCAGGCAGTGGCTTCAAAACAGTCCTTTAGAGTGTCCATTGTCTCCTCAGACCATAACTCCACAGTGTGCATGGCCGGAGGTTGTCTGTGCACTAGGGGTTTGTACACCGGTCGGAGATGAACCAAGTTGTGATCCGATCTCCCAAGTGGGGGGAGTTGTGATGAGGTGTACGCCTCCTTAGTGTTTGCGTAGAACAAATCCAGTGTTTTATTGTCTCTAGTGTGGCATGTGACATACTGGGTGAAAGTGGGCAGAATGGGAGACAGTGAAACGTGGTTGAAATCGCCTGAGATGAGGAGAAGAGCATCTGGGTGTTCTGTCTGCAGCCTGCTGGTTACTGAATGGATGACGTCACGCGCTGTCCCAGCGTTCGCCGTCGGATTTGCATAAACAACAATGCAGATCACGTGTGAGTGTTCTCTCGGGAGATATGTAGGCCTCATGCTAACAGCTAGCAACTCAATGTCTTTGCTGCAGTGTCGTTGTTTAACAGTGATATGTCCCGGTCTGCACCAGTTGTTGTTAACATACATGATCACTCCACCGCCCCTAGTTTTGCCACTCTCTGGTGTTCGGTCAGCTCGTATCGTGTGAAAACCCTCCAGCTCAATGTTAGCATCTGCTGCTAGTTCAGTTAGCCACGTCTCAGTAAACAAAAGGAGAGAGCACTCCCGGTAAGTGCTATCATAACGGGAGATAGCCGCTAGCTCATCTAACTTTCCCAGTATCGACCGTACATTTCCCATGACAACAGATGGAAGGGAGGGTCTGTACCTTATATTTTTTGTCCTCCGCCTTACTCCAGCCCGGCAGCCGCGGCGTTTTCGCCTCAGTTCTCTCGGTATGTCGAGTTTTTCCAGTGGGACCGGGTGGCGGTTAAATGCTAGCAGCTCTTCCCTGTTATATCGTATCCTGCTATAAACAGTGGCTCCGTCCACCGGCTCAGGAGACATTTGGGATGATCTGTGTGTCCGTGATATAAGTGGGGTGAAAAAAAAAAAAGTGATCAAAAGAGAGAGGAAGGGAAAAAAAAACTCGGAATCGAGCCGCTGTTGCAAAAGGCAGCCGACTGGTGTGGCGCCGAGAGGAGAATGATAATCTGAGTAAACATGTCCCTGTAAGATTCTATAACCACACACTGGCAGCACTACTAGCCTAGTTAGCTTAGCTTAGCAAAGTGAACACAATATTTATTGCTCTTCATTGTATATTCTAGTCATTCTACTTGCTATCTGTGCTGCTTCATTATTCTACAATCAAACATTCCACTTCCAGTGTAATTCTTCCTAATTTAGGAAGAATGCCCCATCATGAGGCTGGCAGCGCTGCTAGCAAAGTTAGCTTAGTTTAGCACCACGTTTTTAGCTACTCTCTCCATAACTCACCCTCCCCATCCAAAATATGTTATCCCAGCTGGATCATCTGCCAGCATAAGACCAAATATCTCATTTCTAGACATTAGGTGATGATGATGATGATGATGATATTTTACTATAGTTTATTACACTATTAAGCTAGGACTCATTACATTAAAGAAACATGCACTGAAAGTGTCGCTGTCAAGGTGTCTAATCTAGGAGAAAATAGTACTGTAGTTTTTAATCCCTGTAAAACATTGACAAAAATATGTTGTGGAGATTTCATTAAGACATCTGGGAACAGTACCAACATGTGAAAAATATATAATCTGTAACTCTAATGACAAGTGGAAGGTAAAATATTTGTTTATTTTTATATTAAAAAATTAAATTTGAAGAGTTTTCTTTATATACTTCTGCCTGTAAACACATGGTAAGCCATTTCCAGCTTTGCGTTTGCATAATTATGTTCACCATATTAATAATACTGCTGGCAACGTTAATGAAAAACAGATTTTTCATATGTTCCTTGAGGGCAAAAAAGTTTTATAGTTCCTAATATAGAGGGAAACATTAAAAAATGATGCTGAATGCCGGGGACTGGTGCGTGTTCAGGCTCGCTGCATCTGCTTTGCAGCCACCTTATGAAACAAGGGTGAATGAGGGGTGAGTTCGAATGGGTACAGGAATGACAGAGAATGGGTTGGTCTGGGTGAGTGAGAGGGAGTTACTGCATATGGGTGCGCATGGAAGCATGTGGGTGTGAAAGTGTGGGGAGGGGTGTGTCTGCGAGTTGGCAACGTGGGCTCCCTTGGGTGGGGGGACTTCTTTGGGCATGGGGGTCCCCAGGGTGTGCGACAGAGGCACTGGGGCGGGCCCGCTATGGGGGTGCCTGGGGGGGGCTCATGCCGTGGGGTGGGGTTGCTGGCCTCCTGGTGCCTGGGGCCCGGGGGCGGGCGTTGGCCCCACTGGGGTGGGTGGGGGTTGGGCGGGTCCGGGAGTGTGGGCTCACAGCGCTGGCCACTGAGCAGCCTGGCCTCCCTTGATCATCCCTCTGGGGGCGGATGCCTGGCTTTCCTGGGGCTTGCTGACCTCGGATGTTTGTGCCCTGTGGGGTTGGTGGCGCTGCCTTGCCTGCTCGGGGTTCCCGGGGGGAGAGCTGCTGCGACCGGCCCGCCGCTTCGTATGTTTCCTGACAAACCACTCACATGCACACACTTATTTTGCGCACGTTCTCATATACAGTACATGCACACAGACATACACGCACAAGTGTCTCTCCTTTAACAGGTGCGGAAACCAGACTCGTGTTGAGACATCTTCGGTGGAAGAAGAAGTTTGTGTTTTGTTTGTTTTAGTTGTTGGTTTGTTTTTTGTCTGTTCCCCTCCCTTTTCCTTCCCCCCTCCACACACTTCCTTTCCCTCTTCCCCATCCTGTTGGGTCTTCCATGGGTAAAATAATTAAAATAAAGTATTAAAAGTTATTACAGGAGGAGTTTACAACAATATACAAGACACAGTTAGGTACTGTATAAGCTCCTCTTGGCAAAGTAAATCTGTTTTGGCACAATAAGGGTGACAGAGCCTTGTTCTGTTTGCCTAGCTGCCTGACAGGACAAGGGGAAAGAAATAAATAATGCTGACGTGCCTATTTTTGTAACCGTTCTTCAGCACAAATTGGAGAGTTTTATGATAATGTCCTTCCTGGTCTTAGCTACACCACAAGGGATGAAGAAAATGATACTTTGTGTAACAGCAGCATTGACATACAGTGGGAGAAATAATTATTTGATCCCCTGCTGAATTTGTAAGTTTACACCTTACAAAGAAATGAACAGTCCATAATTTTTATGGTAGATTTATTTTAAGAGAGACAGACACAATATCAACAAAAAATCCAGAAAAAAACTCAAATAAGGGTTATAAAGTAATTTGCATTTGATCGAGGGAAATAAGTATTTGATCCCCAAGCAAAATGTGACTTAGTACTTGGTGGAGAAACCCTTGTTGGCAAGCACAGAGGTCAGATGTTTTTTGTAATTGGTCACCAGGTTGTGACATTTCAGGAGGGATTTTGGTCCACTCCTCTTTACAGATACTCTCCAAATGCTGAAGGTTTCGAGGCTGTCACTTGGGAACTTGAAGTTTCAACTCCCTCCACAGATTTTCTATGGGATTAAGGTCTGGAGACTGGCTAGGCCACTCCAGGACCTTAATGTGCTTTTTCTTGAGCCACTCCTTTATTGCCTTCACCGTATGTTTTGGGTCATCGTCATACTGGAAGACCCATTCACGACCCATCATCGGTGTTCTGGCTGAGGCCAGGAGGTTCTCATCTAAGATTCTACGGTACACGGCCCCATTCATTGGCCCCTCAATGTGGTGAAGTCTTCCTGTACCCTTAGCAGAGAAAAAGCCCCAAAGCAGAAGGTTTCCACCTCCATGTTTGACAGTGGGGATGGTGTTCTTGGGGTCATATTCAGCTTTTCTCTGCCTCCAAACACGGTGAGTTGAATTGATGCCAAAGAGCTCAATTTTGGTTTCATCTGACCACACCACATTCTCCCAAGCCTCCTCTGAATCATTCAGGTGTTCACTGGCAAACTTCAGATGTGCCTTCTTGAGCAGGGGGACTTTGTGTACGCTGCAGGATCTCAGTCCATTATGACAAAGTGTGTTATCAATGGTTTTCTTGGTGAGTGTGGTCCCAACTCCCTTGAGATAATTAACAAGCTACTCCCGTGTAATTCTGAGCTGATCCCTCATGTTTCTTCAAATCATCCTTACCCCATGAGGTGAAATCTTGCATGGAACTGCAGAGCAAGGGCGACTGACTGTTGTCTTGTATTTCTTCCATTTCCGAATTGCCGATGGTCTTGTAGCCCATTCCAGCCTTGTGCTGGTCTACAATCTTGTCTCTGATGTCCTTTGACAGCTCTTTGGTTTTGCCCATGGTGGTGAAGAAGTTTGAATTGAAGAGATTGTTTCTGTGACAGGCGTCCTTTATACACGTAACGAATTGAGATTAGGAGTACTTTTCTAAAGGGACAGGACTAATTTATGCGCCTCATGGATACAAAACTGGTCTGTGTGGGTCAGAATTCTTGCTGGTTGGTAGGAGATCAAATACATATTTCCCTTGATCAAATGCAAATTAATTTATAACCCTTATATGATGTTTTTTTCTGAATTTTTTTGTTGATCTTCTGTCTCTCTCTGTTAAAAAAAAGCTACCATAAAAATTATGGACTGCTCATTTCTTTGTAAGGGGGTGAACTTACAAATTCAGCAGAGGATCAAGTAATTATTTCCCCCACTGTACGTGAATTCTGAAAAAAACAAAAAACAAAAAACAAACTGAAGGTGCAAGACTATTGCAGTTATGCTATGGCAGGAGACATTTCTTACTCATATGGCTGGTAATGCAGTAAGAGTGGGCGGTCTGTCTCTGATTCATGTTAGGTGATCATTGCAGCACATATCTAAACATTAAACATTAAGAACTGATTTCTGTTTCTCATATCCTTGGCATTTTAAAGGACGACTCACAGTCATGTCCAATTTTAGCAAGGTCAGAAGCAAATCAGACTATCTGTCTTAGGAAACTGCATCAGCATCAGCTAAGATATCCATAATACACAATACAGTTCTGAAAAGGACAGCTGTGTGTTAATATTTACCCAAAATGCATAAATACATCATAGGTTTTTGATATCTTTGCTGCTCCTCATTTTCATCTCTTATTAATTAATCACAAATCACAAATATATGTTAAAAAGCTCAACAATCCTGGACAAAATCCTCCACCTTACACTCTGTGGGAAAATACATTTTCTTTTTCTTCTTTTGACCCGATGAAATTCCTGCTGACTAAAAGGAATCTACCATCTCAAATGGAGGACATTTGCAGCACTTTCTCTCATCATATCGCCTCATAAGAGAAACTACACTTCTGAAAGTAGGGGTGGGATAATCACTGCTTTGACATGTAGGGCCCGAGTCCATTCCAGATTCTTTGGGCAGTTTTGCCTTTATTTAATATACAGTTCAGAGAGAGAGGAATCAGGGTGAAGACACATGCATGAAAGACCACCCTGACGGGGTATCAAACTTGTGATCACTGCAGTTGAGCAAGATGTTTTTTGGTACAAGTCATAACCACTAGGGAGTTTTCTGTTCAGTATTAAATGCAGTGTTTCTGAAGTTAAAGTTATTAACACATTTGTCTTATAGCTCCGTCTGATTTTTCTTTTCAACTGAAAAAAACCTACAGGAATCATGTCAAAGATGGCAACACCAAATACACTGTGACTGAGGCCAACACAGGGAAGATGATGCTGATACTGTCGCAGTAGTAATAGTGACAATTAGTGGTGGATTCAAACACTCCATGTTTGGTGTTTGATGATACTGACAACACAGGGTTACAAAAATAATGTTTTTTCAACTGATTTAAGACAATTTTGCACCGCTGAATACAAAAATGACATCCGTTTCTCTCGATCAGGTGCTAAGTAAAAACCTGCACTTACTTAGTACTGTGCATGTACTTACCTTTATATAAAGGTAAGTACATGTAAATTGAATGTTACGTCATCATTGTTCAAAATTCAGAGAATTTCAAGACATAAAAAAGAATTTTGCATCATATAAAGCGAAAATACCCATACATCCATACATGTAAACAAAAACATATAAAACAACATGTGGCCATAGTTCAAAAAGTTGTTCTGATTGAGCAAAATCAATGTGATTTTTGGATTCAGCACATCCAAATTGTCCTAAATCAGCTAAAACAACCGATACAATAAATTTGGTGTTGACCAGTGTAATAGAAATGGTGAGCCATTAGTGTGCAGTTTGCCAAATATCTGGGAAGGCAGAATAATGATGTGTAGTTATTTCCTAACCAACACCAACATCTGAAGATCTATTTACAAAAACAACTGTGGCGGGTCCATCAATCTGTCTTTGTTATTGTTCTTCTCGACTTATCATATTTACAAGGTTTTTTTGAAAAAACATTGAAATTTGCACTTAACTGAGATTTTTAGCAGATACATAAACATACATAAACGCCTACAGTGTTGTGAAAAAGTATACAGAGCCTAAGTCATGCCCCTCTACCTCCACATATGGGACCTTAAATCAGAAAGAAATCTCCAGTGAAGTGAATGGCAAGAGCGAAATTATCTTTTGATCCCAGTTGAATTTTGCCACGAGCTACACACATGATGTTTGTCAATTTAAAAGATAATTTTCCACATAAATAACAGTGTAGGTTGTTGTCTAACTGTTAAGGTATAAGGTTGTGAAAATATGTAAATTGAAAGACTGCAAACACAGACTCACTTAACTTACGTCATTGTTTTCAAAGAGCGCCCAAGGGAAAGTAACTAACAGTCCTTTAGATCAGCTGCAGCTCTCAAAATATAATACATTTGTGTTGATTTTCTTCTCTTTGGATGCTTCTTTCATTGGTCAGGAAACAGGAAATGAGCTCTGAGAGGGGAACTGCCATGATCGTGTTTGGTTACGGACTATACACTTTGACTCTATATACTTTGACCTTTTGACCCCAAATCTTTTGACCCCAAACCTAGTCAGAGGTTATAGTCTCAGAGTGAACCTGTGTACCAGGTTTGGTGACCCTAGCTTTCTTTGCTGTTGAGATACAGTTTATAAGCCATTTTGATGTTGATTTTGACCTTGCGATCTCAAAACCATAATCACACTTCAGGGTCACGGGGTGAACTTTTGTACCAAGTTTAGCAACTGTAGCTTTACTTGTTGTACAGTAATAAGGCATACGGAATGTTAACGTTGACCTTTAACCTTCTGACCCCAAACCCATAGTCAGAAGTCAGGATCACAAGGAAAACCTGCATACCAGGTTTGATGGCCCTAGCTTTACTTGTTTTATAGTAATAGTAAATGTAGCATTTACCATAGTGCAACTGCAATGTTAACTTTGAACTCTGACCTTTGACCCCTTGACTCCAAACCCATTAATTAGGTTAGGGTATAAATCATCCAAGATGTGTATTTTTTTTTTTTTTTTTTTTTTTTTTTTTTTTTTTTTGTTACTTATTTGTACCCGTAGGTAGACTTGGTTTGCAGTCTGGTGACAAGCCACCGGCTGCTGGTTGCTGCGTGCGCGAGCGCCCTAAACCTACATGTTTTTGGTAAGCGGGAGGAAACCGGAGAAATCCCGGAGTAAACCCGCGCAACACGGGGAGAACATGCAAACTCCACACAGCTCACTGTTGGTCGGGGGCTGGGATCGAACCCACGATCTCATGATCCCCGCGATCCCCCGGCCGAGGGTAAAACTGTGCTGCCACAGTGCTAAACCACTGCGCCACCGTGCAGCCCATATTACACATAACTACTGTATTGATTTGAAAAGCCTACCTCTTTTCTTTCAGTAATTATTGCGTTTAGAAGATTTAGGTAAAATCTGACCTCTGACCTTTGACCTCAAGGTCATCCAATGAGAGTGGAATTGTAACCGCATCAGAGTATATCAAACCATGGTACCAAGTTCCAAAACAATTGTAACAAAACTGTAGGAGGAGTTGATTTCACAAGACAGTTACTGTCTGTGAAGTGAGGTGAAACAGGAGGTCATAGGTCAGGGGCTACGACTCCTGCAAAAATAATCCGATCAGAACCAAATTTCAATATGCACATCATCAGTGTATAACAAACCATAGAACCAAGTTTCAAAACAATCAGAGCAAAACTGTCGGAGGGGTTGATTTCACAAAACTGGAACAGACGGACGGACAGATTGACTGACCCATAACATAATCCCCCTTTGGGTGAAGGCTGAAGGGGGGATAAAAATCGTTACTCTTCCTAGGAAATTGCCTCAATGATTGCAAAACTCACTCACTATTTTAGAAAAAGCACTACTCCTCCTAGGTAATTACCTTGATTCTCACGAAACTCACAATGACCCTAAGGTACAATGGTGTGAAAAAGTGTTTGCCCCCTTCCTGATTTCTCATTTTTTTGTATGTTTGTCACACTTAAATGTTTCAGATCATCAAATTAAAATATTAGACAAAGATAACACAAGTAAACACAAAATGCAGTTTTTAAATGAAGGTGTTTATTATTAAGGGTAAAAAAAATCCAAACATTCATGGCTCTGTGTGAAAAAGTGATTGACCCCCTGGTAAAACATAAATTAACTGTGGGTTATCACATCTTTGGAAAGCGAAGTTCAATTTCTCTAGACAAACCCAGGCCTGATTACTGCCACACCTGTTTTCAATCAAGAAATCACTTAAATAGGACCTGCCTGACAAAGTGAAGTAGACCAAAAGATCCTCAAAAGCTAGACATCATGCTGCGATCCAAAGAAATTCAGGAACAAATGAGAAACACAGTAACTGAGAGCTATCAGTCTAAAAAAGGTAGCCATTTCTAAAGCTTTGGGACTCCAGCAAACCACAGTGAGAGCCATTATCCACAAATGGCGAAAACATGGAACAGTGGTGAACCTTCCCAGGAGTGGCCAGCTGACCAAAATTACCCCAAGAGCGCAGTGATGACTCATCCAAGAGATCACAAAAGACCACACAGTAACACCCAAAGGGCTGCAGGCCTCACTTGCCTCAGTTAAGGTCAGTGTTCATGACTCCATCATAAGAAAGAGACTGGGCAAAAACAGTCTGCATGGCAGAGTTCCAAGATGAAAACAGCTGCTGAGCAAAAAGAACACAAGAGGCTCGTCTCAGTTTTGCCAGAAAACATCTTGATGATCCCCAAGACTTTTGGGAAAATACTCTGTGGACTGACGAGACAAAAGTTGAACTTTTTGGAAGGTGTATGTCCCGTCACATCCAGCGTAAAAATAACACAGCATTTCAGAAAAGGACCATCATACCAACAGTAAAATATGGTGGTGGTAGTGTGATGGTCTGGGACTGTTTTGATGCTTCAGGACCTGGAAGACTTGCTGTAGTAAATGGAACCATGAATTCTGCTGTCAACCAAAAAATCCTGAAGAAGAATGTCTGGCCATCTGTTCGTGACCTCAAGCTGAAGCGCACTTGGGTTCTGCAGCAGGACAATGACCCAAAACACACCAGCAAATCCCCCTCTGAATGGCTTAAGAAAAACAAAATGAAGACTTTGGAGTGGCCTAGTCAAAGTCCTGACCTGAATCCGATTGAGATGCTGTGGCATGACCTTAAAAAGGCAGTTCATGCTCAAAACCCCTCCAATGTGGCTGAATTACAACAATTCTGCAAAGACGAGTGGGCCAAAATTCCTCCACAGCGCTGTAAGATTCATTGCCAGTTTTGACAAATGCTTGATTGCAGTTGTTGCTGCTGAAGGTGGCCCAACCAGTTATTAGGTTTAGGGGGCAATCACTTTCACACAAGGCCATGTAAGTTTAGATCTTTTTCCCCCTTTATAATAAACACATTCATTTAAAAACTGCATTTTGTGTTTTACTTGTGTTATCTTTGTCTAATATTTAAATTTCTTTGATGATCTGAAACATTTAAATGTGACAAAAAAAAAGAGAAATCAGGAAGGGGGCAAACACTTTTTCACACCGCTGTAGTTCTGCATCCAGGTAGAGGTCAAGGTCGAGGTCACTGTCAAAGCTCAGAAGATCTGGGCATTTATGATTTCACGAAAAACATTCCTCCTCCTCGGCCCTAACCTTGACTTTAAGCACATCCTAGATGGGTCTGTATCTAGGCAGTGCTTAAGGTCAAGGTCAATGATCAGGAGATCTGAGCACTACATCTGTGATTTTGTCAGGATCGAATGAGCTACTCCATCATTGACAGTCTGGTTAAATGATGATTTCATTTATTAAGGAAAAAGAAGCTATCCAAACCTACCTGGACCTATGTGAAAAAGTAATTACCCCTAAAACTAATAACTGGTTGGTGAAAAACACTGGAATCAAGCATCTGCGATAACTGGCAATGAGTCTTTCATATCGCTGTTGAGAAATTTTGGCCCACTCTTTTATTGCAGAACTGTTAAAATTCAGCTATATTGGAAAGCTTGAGGTCACAAATTCAATTCAATTCAATTCAACTTTATTTATATAGCGCCATTTCACAACAACAGTCATCTCATAGCACTATCAACTGTAGGGGGGACCCCCACAGTTGCAGAAAGACCCCAGCAATCAGGCGATCCCCTGTGAGCAAGCACTTGGCGACGGTGGAGAGGAAAAACTCCCTTTTAACAGGAAGAAATCTCCAGCAGAACCAGGCTCAGGGAGGGGCAGTCATCTGCTGCGACTGGCTGGGGGGTGAGGGGATAGAGAAGAAGAAAAGAACAGACATGTAGAGAGCAAACAGCACGATGGGGACTCAATCTATGGGAGAGAACAAACAGATGTTAATGACCAGCAAAAAAAATATTTCATAGAGAGTGAGGAAAGGAGTGAGGCCCAGTGCATTACTGGAGGTCCCCCGGCTGACTAAACCTATTAGCAGCATAACTAAGGGAGGGTTCAGAAACACATGATCCCTCCCTAATTGTAGGCTATATCAAAAAGGTAGGTTTTAGCCCTATTCTTAAAAACAGAGATCGAGTCTGACTCCCGAATCCAGATTGGCAGCTGATTCCACAGGAGAGAAGCTTGATAACTGAAGGAAAGATATTCTCCTTCAGGATCTTCTGATATAGAGCAGAATTCATGGTTCCATCGTCCAAGTTGTCCAGGTCCTGAAGCAGCCCCAAACCATCCCACAACCACCACCATGTTTAACTGTTAGTATGATGTTCTTGAGTCATGGACCAGTGTCCAAATTGAGTCAAGTGAGGCCTGCAGTTCTTTAGATGTTGTTCTGGGTTTTCATTTTGAAGCCAACTTTATTGTCATTCAATACATACAACCATACTGGAGTGGTGGCCTAGTTGGTTGAGCATCCGCCCCACAACCGGGAGGCTGGGGTTCAAATCCCAGCTGGGTCATACCAAAGACCAAGTAAAAATGGTACCTTGTGCCCTCTAGCTTGGTGCTCAGCATAATAGAATGGGGAAAGGCGGGCAGTGAGGAGTGGCGACCCCTGTCCTGTACAGACGTGGCCAAAATTGTTGGTACCCCTCTGTTAATGAAAGAAAAACCCACAATAGTCACAGAAATAACTTGAATCTGACAAAAGTGGTAATAAATAAAAATTCTATGAAAATTAACCAATGAAAATCAGACAATGCTTTTGAATTGTGGTTCAACAGAATTATTTTAAAAAACAAACTCATGAAACAGACCTGGACAAAAACGATGGTACCCCTAGAAAAGATTGAAAATAATGTGACCATAGGGACATGTTCAACCAAGACGTGTCCCTCTAATTAACATCACAGGTGTCTACAAACTTGTAATCAGTCAGTTGGCCTATTTAAAGGGTGACAAGTAGTCACTGTGCTGTTTGTTGACATGGTGTGTACCACACTAAACATGGACCAGAGGAAGGAAAGGAGAAAGTTGTCTCAGGAGATTAGAAAGAAAATTATAGACAAGCATGTTAAAGGTAAAGGCTATAAGACCATCTCCAAGCAGCTTGATGTTCCTGTGACTACAGTTGTACATATTATTCAGAAATTTAAGATCCACGGGACCGTAGCCAAACTCCCTGGACGTGGCTGCAGGAGGAGACGGATAATACGAATGGTAACAAAAGAGCCCAGAACAACCTCTAAACACATTCATGGTAAACTCCAGGGTCAAGGTACATCAGTGTCAGATCGCACCATCCATCGTTGTTTGAGCCAAAGTGGACTTCATGGGAGACGACCAAGGAGGACACCACTGTTGAAAACAAATCATAAAAAAGCCAGACTGGAATTTGCCAAACTGCATGTTGACAAGCCACAAAGCTTCTGGGAGAATGTCCTATGGACAGACGAGACAAAACTGGAACTTTTTGGCAAGGCACATCAGCTCTATGTTCACAGACGCAAAAATGAAGCATACCAAGAAAAGAACACTGTCCCTACTGTCAAACATGGAGGAGGTTCTGTTATGTTCTGGGGCTGCTTTGCTGCATCTGGCACAGGGTATCTGGAATCTGTGCAGGGTACAATGAAATCTCAAGACTATCAAGGTATTCTAGAGAGAAATGTGCTGCCCAGTGTCAGACAGCTTGGTCTCAGTCGCAGGTCATGGGTCTTGCAACAGGATAATGACCCAAAACACACAGCTAAAAACACCCAAGAATGGCTAAGAGTGAAACACTGGACTATTCTAAAGTGGCCTTCTATGAGCCCTGATCTAAATCCTATTGAACATCTGCGGAAGGAGCTGAAGCATGCCGTCTGGAGAAGGCACCCTTCAAAGCTGAGACAACTGGAGCAG
This sequence comes from Pholidichthys leucotaenia, assembly GCA_020510985.1. Lineage (NCBI taxonomy): Eukaryota > Metazoa > Chordata > Actinopteri > Cichliformes > Pholidichthyidae > Pholidichthys > Pholidichthys leucotaenia. The sequence goes on along the minus strand of CM035844.1, from coordinate 397,970,419 downwards.
TTTGCTCATGAGGAGTGGGCCAAAATACCTGCTGAGAGGTGCAGAAGTCTCATTGACAGTTACAGAAATCGTTTGATTGCAGTGATTGCCTCAAAAGGTTGTCCAACAAAATATTAAGGGTACCATCATTTTTGTCCAGGCCTGTTTCATGAGTTGGTTTTTTAAAATAATTCTGTTGAACCACAATTCAAAAGCATTGTCTGATTTTCATTGGTTAATTTTCATGTATTACCACTTTTGTCAGATTCAAGTTATTTCTGTGACCATTGTGGGTTTATCTTTCATTAACAGAGGGGTACCAACAATTTTGTCCACGTCTGTATTAGCTTTGTAAAGCGACCGGGATGTGGTCGCTTGCCTCATAGGAGACCTAATAATAACACATACAGACAATGATGTACAGTAGAACGAAATTATGTTTCTCTTATTGACAATGTTACTCACATCTAGAATCAGAGGGGTCGCTGCCATGCAAGGCGCTGCCACAAACAACTTTCGCATCTGTTCTTGAATTTCGTTAGATCGCAGCATGATGTGTTGCTTTTTGAGCTCTTTTAGGCTACATCACTTTGTCAGACAGGTTCTATATAAGTGACCCCCCCCCAATAAAAATGTGGTTAATCACAGGTAATTCATGATATAACGGGGGGGTGTTACTTTTTCCACATAGGGCCAAGTAGGTTTAGAGCACTTTCCCCCCCCTAATAAATGAAGTCATCATTTAAAACCTACATTTTGTATTTATTCAGGTTTTTCACAGTACTGTATGTGAATTACTTGACCAGTTATTGAGTTCACATGGTAGGTGGTACAGACATCCATTAGTGTGAGAGAAAAACTAAAGGATAAATAAGGTCAAGGTCACCAATTTTTGAACTAAGCCAAGGTCTTGACTCGATACATCTTTGCTCCAAGTTTGGTGAGGCTTGGTGTCTCCAGTCAAACAACTGTTTAACAAGCCAAATGCCGACACCACCAATGTGCTCACAATACACCTTCAGCCCGCTGCATTTATAGACTGAAAGGTAACAACAAATACAGTATATGCATTATAATGTAACTTTATTCTTTCTATTATTAAAGCAGGAATCCAATCCCAGTCCAGTACTGGAAACTTGAGCAACAAGGTCATAAAAGCAACTCTGGATCCACTGTTTCAAGCAACGCTGGCAAAAGAAATGGCATGCTCTGTCTCATGGGGATAGCAATTTAGTTCAATAATAGTGACAAAGTAACATTTCAATGCTGCAGATTAATTTTGTTTAGATTTCAAAGTAAATAAATTATCATCCTGCAGCAGTTTATTACCCAAGTGGTCTGACAGAACAACACCACAGCATCATCTCTGGACTTTGTTCAGCCAGCAGAAAGTTTTACACCTATGATGACTTCTTGCCCCAACCACAGGTCTCGTCAGTCAGAGGTTTGCTATTGGTTGCGCTACAAAAGCTGGTGTGCTTTGTCCCACTTCTTAACTTGTTAAAAGCAAAACTGACTAGATAATTAATAGTTTGCTCAGCTCAGTCTGGACTTTGATGAAATCCTACACCATTATTCAAACACCTAGTAGCTGTTTGTATGAACTTATAATGAGTTAATTTCTGAATTCTCTGCTGTGCACTGAACTAAAAAATAGAAGGAGACTCTTCTGGATCTACCGCCTAAGGGAACACCAGAGAAGGGAACGGTCAGTTCAGACTTTGATTTTGCTGAGATGATACTAAAGGTGGGCCGTTTCGTGATTTCTGAAATCTGAGTCATTCTCTTTATTTTAAACAGAGCAAAGGAAGCCCAGTCAAATACAAGCAACTCATGTGGGGGTGGAAACAACTCAGGATCCACTGCTGCAGGGAACACTCGTGGTGCAAGAGGTCAGTGTCTCACTTTTGTTGGAGAGGAGTTTATATGTCTGTAAATGGTGAAAAAGTGGGGCTTTCACAGCTAACTATACTGGAAGCATTTATATGCGATTTGACATATTTTTTCAAGAAGGTGTTGTAGTGGCTATTAGCAACCAAAGTAACATGAAAGACAATAAAGATCAAAATGGGGCAAAAACTGCTGCCATGTGAGGGCTGAATAACAGAAACAAAGACACTTGAACCAGAACAGATAAATATACTGTATTAGGATTTTTTTTGTGTGTTTCTTATTATTCAATGGACTTTTACAGGAGAAAAAGGAGTCAAATGATATTGGAAACGCAACTGATATGAGTGTTGCAGCTGATATAGGAGACACTGCAGCAAGAAACAACTGCAGGGTACATATTATGGCTTATGCATCAAACTGACAACACTGTGACAATTAGTTTGTACCTAAACATAGAAACAAAAAAAAACAACAGTACCCTTCCTTCTGCCATTAAATTGTGAGTGCAAAGTAGCCCTTTTGCACAAACCACATGGTGATTGTATATTTACTGCCAATGAAAACAACACTCTAGAAAAGTTTGATATTTTAACTAATTTTTATAGAAATGGTGAATTAAAACATGCGAATTAGACATCTTTAAAACAATATCAGAGATCGACAAGTGAAAATCTGTGTGTCAGCAATTTTTAAAATTGAACAAAACGGAAGTACCCTTACCTTCCGAAATCACAATAAAACGTCTGCCTTAAAAACAAAGTTCAATATGGAATATGGCCTCCGTTTGCATTAATGCAGGCAGTAATACACTGCATGGACCTCACAAGCCATCTGTTCTGTTGCTGCAGATACTTGCTGGTGACTTGGGTGACATGTGGACAAGCATTGTCCCCCTAGAACACAGCCACATCATGGCATTGTAGAGATTTCACAACACAGTGCTATGAATTTCTGTTCATCTTTATATAGGGAAGATGACCTGTCCTTAAAATCACCCATTTTTGACTTTTGCTTACCCAAAACAAACAACAAGCTCAAAAAGATCACAGAGCCAGAGCTCAAAGGCAGTGAGTCGTGACAGTGGGTACAACCACTGAAAATGAGCTCTAGATGTATTTTGAGTCATACAAACACTATTACTCAAGCTCAGATAGGATGGATCCAAAAATACTTATACAAAAATTGTGTTGCATTTTCACAGGCAGCGAATATATTTTGATTTCTGTACATTAGCTGAATGTAACCATTTATGTGTAATACTGTACCTCCACTGTTTTGAGTCCTTTGCCCCATCTATATTTGTATTTATTTTATTTATGTTTGTATTTTTTACACAATTATTAAACCTTTGTTGTGTTTTTAACTCTTTGGGTGCTTTTAGCTTCATATTTCTTGTTTAACTTCTGTATTTCTCCCAATATTTACTTATTTTTGCACTGTTTTTGCACATTGCTTCCCAATTTCTTCTCTCAGATAGGCCCTGAACACGACACCTACTAACTGTGCTGTGTGAATGAGTATCTGTAGACTGTAGAAACTGAATTGTCATAGGGGAATTAATGAAGTTTTCTGTATCTGTATCAAAATGGATGAGACATATCAGTTACACCAAACAGCAATAAAAGAACAGACTATGGCTGTGTAGTTGTGCATATACAGTGGGGTAAAAAAGTATTTAGTCAGTCACCAATTGTGCAAGTTCTCCCACTTAAAAGATGAGAGAGGTCTCCAATTTTCATCATAGGTATACCTCAACTATGAGAGACAAAATAAGAAAAAAAAAATCCAGAAAATCACATTGAAGGATTTTTAATGAATTAATTGGTAAATTCCTCGGTAAAATAAGTATTTGGTCAATAACAAAAGTTCATCTCAGTACTTTGTTTTATACCCTTTGTTGGCAATGACAGAGGTCAAACGTTTTCTGTAAGTTTTCACAAGGTTTTCACACACTGTTGCTGGTATTTTGGCCCATTCCTCCATGCAGATCTCCTCTAGAGCAGTGACGTTTTGGGGCTGTCGCTGGGCAACACGGACTTTAAACTCCCTCCAAAGATTTTCTATGGGGTTGAGATCTGGAGACTGGCTAGGCCACTCCAGGACCTTGAAATGCTTCTTACGAAGCCACTCCTTCATTGCCCGGGCGGTGTGTTTGGGATCATTGTCATGCTGAAAGACCCAGCCACGTTTCATCTTCAACTTCCCCAAAGTATGATGTTTCCACTCCCATGCTTCACAGTAGGTATGGTGTTCTTTCTCCTCCAAACACGACAAGTTGAGTTTTTACCAAAAAGTTCTATTTTGGTTTCATCTGACCATATGACATTCTCCCAATCCTCTTCTGGATCATCCAAATGCTCTCTAGCAAACTTCAGACGGGCCTGGACATGTACTGGCTTAAGCAGGGGGACACGTCTGGCACTGCAGGATTTGAGTCCCTGGCGGCGTAGTGTGTTTCTGATGTGGCCTTTGTTACTTTGGTCCCAGCTCTCTGCAGGTCATTCACTAGGTCCCCCCATGTGGTTCTGGGATTTTTGCTCACCATTCTCATGATAATTTTGACCCCACGGGGTGAGATCTTGCGTGGAGCCCCAGATGGAGGGAGATTATCAGTGGTCTTGTATGTCTTCCATTTTCTAATAATTGCTCCCACAGTTGATTTCTTCACACCAAGCTGCTTACCTATTGCAGATTCAGTCTTCCCAGCCTGGTGCAGGTCTACAATTTTGTTTCTGGTGTCCTTTGACAGCTCTTTGGTCTTGGCCATAGTAGAGTTTGGAGTCTGACTGTTTGAGGTTGTGGACAGGTGTCTTTTATACTGATAACGAGTTCAAGCAGGTGCCATTAATACAGGTAACGAGTGGAGGACAGAGGAGCCTCTTAAAGAAGAAGTTACAGGTCTGTGAGAGCCAGAAATCTTGCTTGTTTGTAGGTGACCAAATACTTATTTTACTGAGGAATTTACCAATTAATTCAAGTGATTTTCTGGATTTTTTTTTCTCATTTTGTCTCTCATAGTTGAGGTATACCTATGATGAAAATTGGAGACCTCTCTCATCTTTTAAGTGGTAGAACTTGCACAATTGGTGGCTGACTAAATACTTTTTTACCCCACTGTACATGTTGGACATATGAGAGATATGCTGACAGCACATATGTGATTTAACCTCACGATGAAGGAGACGCAGAGTCTAGGACACGAGACGCAGTCTAGGACACCTGCGGAGGACAGCGAGACAAGACAATGGGTGTGGACAGAAGACTCCCTGACCTCGGAGGCTCGAGAGGAGAGAGGGGGAGTAATGTAAATAAAGGTATTATGAATGTGAATAAAGGGATTATGATGGAGATGTGTGACCTCCCCTGCGAGGGAGATTTCTTTATGTGAGAATGTTTAAAGGTGAGAACTTTGGTGAGTTTCCTCCTCTTTGTTCGCTGCTCAAGAATGAGAGCAGACTGTGGGAATGGTTGCTTGAAATAAACTTGAATTAAATGCAATTCAGTTTCGTTATTCAAGGCTCCCCACAATTGGTGACCGACGACGTTGAGAATGACCGGAGAAGGTCTCAGGGTCCCGGACTCACAGAGTTCAGTTCTGGCGAGCGCAGCGGCCGTCAAGCTGCCTGATTTTTGGCAGGATAACCCACGGTCGTGGTTCCTGCAAGCGGAGTCGCAGTTCGCGCTCGCAGGAGTAACGGTGGATGACACTAAGTTCCACCATGTCATCGCTAAACTGGATAACAGCACAGCTCGGTGTGTGCAGAGCTTGGTGGAGCAGCCACCCGCTACCAGCAGGTATGACAAGCTGAAATCCACCCTCGTTAAGTTTTTCACCCCCTCGGCCGAAGTGAGGGCGAGGAGGATCCTGTCTTTGCTAGACCAAGGAGGACACAGGCCGAGCGCCCTGATGGAGGAGATGATACAGCTGAGAGGGTTGGACAACGATGATTTCCTCTTCCAGTTCATCTTCCTCTCCAACCTCCCGATGCATGCGAGGAGCACGCTGGCCGGCAAGAAGTGTCACACCCCGGAAGAGTTCCGGGAGCTGGCCCAGGAAGCAGACGGGATTCTGGACGCCTGCGGCGGGCAGGCAACCACAGCGGCGACCCAAGACAGCGGGGAGACAGAGGCGGCAGACCCAGGCTGGCCGACGACGGCGGCAGCACGGCCGCGACGAGGTGGAGTCAATGTTCCGGTGGCAGAGGCGCGGCCCCGACACAGCAGAGGAGAGGATCTCTGCTTTTACCATCGGAGGTTCGCTGATAGGGCACGCAGGTGCGTGCCGCCCTGCAACTTCAAGAGTTCGGGAAACAGCAAGACCGGGGGTCGCTAGCAGCTTCGACTCTCGGAGAAGGCAACAAGCTGCTCTACATCACGGATACGAGCTCCGGACGAGAGTTCCTCATAGACACCGGAGCCCAAGTGAGCTTCATCACCCCAACATATGCGGACTGGGTGGCTGGACCCCGCGGTAGCGGAGCTACGGTGGCAAATGGCTCGAGCATCAACACCTACGGGAAAAGGACCTTGCCTTTATGCTTACATGGCCGCACATATGAATGGACTTTTGTAATAGCGGCGGTGAGTTTCAACATGTTGGGCGCGGATTTTTTGTGCTCACACAATCTGTTAGTTGATCTTGCTAATAGACGGCTGGTAAATGCACTCTCTTTTTACTCTCTCCCCTGTTCAGCTCGAGTGTCCCCGCCACCAGTACAGACCCATGTCGCTACAGCAGGTGGTAAGTTTCACACACTCCTCACCCAATTTCCAGCGCTCACTGTGCCCACTTTTTCAGCGACGGTCGCGAAACACGGGGTGGAGCATTTTATCCCTACATCTGGTCCTCCCGTGTTTGCAAAGGCTCGGCGCTTGGATGCAGTTAAGCTCGCTATAGCGTGCGAGGAGTTCGCCAGCCTAGAGAGGCTGGGCATCGTTCGCAGGTCAAAAAGCCCGTGGGCTTCGCCGCTGCACATGGTACCGAAAGCCGATGGCTCCTGGAGACCGTGTGACGATTACCGCAGACTAAACAATGCTACGGCGCACGATCGTTATCCCATCCCGCACATTCAGGACTTTTCGGTGCACCTGGCGGGGGCGCGCATTTTTTCAAAGATTGATCTGGTTCGCGGCTATCACCAAGTCCCAGTCCAACCGGGGGACATTCCTAAAACAGCGGTAATAACCCCGTTCGGACTTTTCGAATTTTTACGCATGCTGTTTGGTCTCAAAGGGGCGGCGCAAACGTTTCAGCGGATGATGGATGCCGTGTTACGCGATCTCCCTTTCGTATTTGTGTACCTCGACGACATTTTGGTCGCGAGTACTTCAGAGGACGAACACGAAAAGCACCTCACAGCAGTTTTTAGGTGGCTGGGAGAGCACGGCTTAATAATTAACCCAACCAAGTGCCAGTTCGGCGTCGAGCAGATCGATTTTTTGGGTCACCGCATCTCCCCAGAGGGAGCGGTTCCGTTACCAGATAAAGTACGCGCGGTAGCGGATTTTCCCCAGCCACAAATGGTCAAATCACTGCAAGAATTCTTGGGGATGGTGAATTTTTATAACCGATTCCTGCCCCACGCAGCTCAAATCATGCAACCGTTATATGCCACGCTCAAAAAGCAAAAACCAACCCAGGCGGTCGAATGGTCCCCGGAGCGGAAGCGCGCGTTCACAGAGGTAAAAAAAGCCTTGGCTGACGCTGCGCTCCTGGCCCACCCAGACCCGGCAGCACGTATCGCGCTGACGACAGACGCTTCAGATTTAGCCATAGGGGCCGTTATTGAGCAACAGGTCGCCGGAGTTTGGCAGCCGTTGGCTTTCTTTAGCAAATCCTTAAGCGCGGCTGAGCGAAAATACAGCACGTTCGACAGAGAACTGTTGGCGCTACATTTGGCTATTCGTCATTTCCAGTTCTGGCTGGAAGGACGGTGCTTCACCGCTTATGTGGACCACAAGCCGCTCACATACGCCATGGCCAAAATTTCAGACCCGTGGTCAGGCAGGCAGCAGAGACAGCTGGCCGCGATCTCGGAATTTACCACTGATATTAGGCACATTGCGGGCAAATTCAATGTAGTAGCAGATTGTCTCTCACGTGCGGTCATGACTCCACCGCGCGCAGAGGCAGAATGGGCCACCGTGACCACGCCGCAGGAGAGCGGCGCGGTAGCGTGCGCAGCCCCGGTGCACGTGGGTATAGATTATGCAGCCATGGCAGCAGACCAGGGGGCGGACGCAGACGTGCGCGCGCTCCAGTCTGGACCAACAGGGTTAAGGCTGGAGAGCAAGTGTTTACAAACCGGTATGCCCCCCCTGATCTGCGATGTGTCGACGGGGCGCCCGCGTCCGGTGGTTCCGGCCGCGTGGCGCCGCCGTGTTTTTGACTCGGTCCACTCACTGGCGCACCCGGGGGTGCGCGCGTCAGTGAAAATGGTAGCGGAAAAGTTTGTTTGGCTGTGCCTGCGCAAGCACGTGAAGGAATGGGCAAAAACCTGCATGTCCTGTCAACGGGCCAAAATTCACAAGCACACAAGAGCCCCGTTAGAACCGTTTCGCATTCCAGCCAGAAGGTTCGACCACGTGCACGTCGACCTCGTGGGCCCCCTACCGGCATCACAGGGGTTCACGCATCTTTTGACAATGGTGGACCGAACCACACGTTGGCCGGAAGTGGTCCCGCTGGCGACGACCACGGCCGCAGAGGTGGCTCGCGTTTTTCTAACGGCTTGGGTGGCGCGCTTCGGGGTTCCGTCGGACATTACGTCCGATAGAGGGCCTCAATTCGTCTCTGAGCTGTGGTCAGCGATGGCCAACGGCTTGGGAGCCAAAATTCACCGCACTACGGCTTACCACCCTCAGGCTAATGGTTTATGCGAGCGTTTTCATAGGTCTTTGAAGGCAGCACTCAGAGCGTCGCTCACGGATGCAGATTGGGTAAATAAACTACCATGGGTTTTATTAGGGTTGCGTTCTGCGCCCAAAGAGGACTTAGACGCCTCCCCAGCGGAGCTGGTGTTCGCACAACCTCTTAGGCTGCCAGGCGAGTTTTTACCAGAGCACCCGGAGCCCCCACCTCTCCTGACTCTGGGACCGTTAGTTGGCACGGGAGCAGACACGCTTCCGGGTCCGGTTCATCACGCTTTTCCACGAGTTTTCGTCCCCAAAGCTTTGAAAAATGCTGAGTTCGTTTTTGTCAGGCGCGAAGCCCTAAAAGCAACACTCAAACCACATTACGAAGGGCCATTTCGAGTGCTGGAGGCAGGTGATAAGCAATTTGTGCTAGATTTTGGAGACAGAAAAGAGACAGTCAGTATTGACAGACTAAAACCTGCTTTTGTCATGAAGGACGGGTCTGTACCGGTCACAAGGGCGCCTCGACGAGGCAGGCCCCCGCAGGGGGCAAATAATCACTCTCTCCCTCAGTCAACAGAGCCGGAGCAGAAAGGCGCCTCAGGCAAGGCGGGGCCAACTCACAGCAGATTCGGCAGACGGTTGAAGCCCAGGCGGCGCACAGACTGAATGTTGATGTTGATTATACAGTAGTCAGTAGCATGTTATTGAATTTTAGGGAATAGTCCGTTCTTCATCGTTTGGGGGGGGTTATATGGCTGTGTAGTTGTGCATATACATGTTGGACATATGAGAGATATGCTGACAGCACATATGTGATTTAACCTCACGATGAAGGAGACGCAGAGTCTAGGACACGAGACGCAGTCTAGGACACCTGCGGAGGACAGCGAGACAAGACAATGGGTGTGGACAGAAGACTCCCTGACCTCGGAGGCTCGAGAGGAGAGAGGGGGGAGTAATGTAAATAAAGGGATTATGAATGTGAATAAAGGGATTATGATGGAGATGTGTGACCTCCCCTGCGAGGGAGATTTCTTTATGTGAGAATGTTTAAAGGTGAGGACTTTGGTGTGTTTCCTCCTCTTTGTTCGCTGCTCAAGAATGAGAGCAGACTGTGGGAATGGTTGCTTGAAATAAACTTGAATTAAATGCAATTCAGTTTCGTTATTCAAGGCTCCCCACACAGACAACACAACAGAGAGCAATTGTTTCTGGTATAGAGAGTTCTGAGCTTTGAACTAAGAAAGTTTAAGTATTTTTAGTGCTGCCTGTAGAATAAGGCATACTGTAGATATGCTATAGAATAAAAAGATTAACAACTCAACCACTGCAAATAGCTATTTTACATGGTTTCTTGACCTTGGAGGATGCTGAACAGAAAAGCAAGCTGATGAACCAGGTGTTCATTAGTGAGGTTTGGAAATACTTTGGGTTTTGGTCAGAATGAGGCAAAATTGAAGAAACATGAAATAAATTGGTGTGTACAGTATGACCTGATATCTGGAACGTCACCTAAACAGCTCCACTACTGACCACCACATATTCAATAGCAATAACATGGAAAGACGTTTATGTTTGAGGCCCGGGCACCAATTTAAGATGTAATTTTCATGTCAAAAATAAAATTGTTGCTTCTCATCATTACTCTTCTAAGTAGCCAAACTAGTCCTATATTATTTTGTAATGTATATGCTGTAAATCTGTTAAAAAAAGACAAAATCATGTGGAAATAAGCTACATATCCACATCTGCCACTGTACTGGTTTACCCTCCTGTGGGCACAACAAGCACCAGCTGAATGAATCAAGTAGCCCCGTTTCCACTCCGGAATCAGGAACCAATTTAACAGAAGTTTTCCAGTGGTGTGTCTCCACTACAGGAACAGGGCAAGTTTTCGGGAACTTGTAGGGGCTAAAATAAGGCACTGATGAGGGGTAGGTACTTCAGAGCACCCTGAAAACTGCTGGAAGGGGTTTAGGATTGACTCAGTAGTGACTGGATAAAACTTAGCATCATTAAGTAAAAACAGAAGGAAACGAGAAGCCCCAAAACCAGAAAAAGACTGCCATGAAGATCAAATGATTAAAAAATAAAAATATAATGCCGCTGGGAATGTGGAGGGTGTGAATCATGAATATGTGCGTCTTTTAGATTCTAGTTTGGAGTATGGCAACATCCATTTAGTTTTAATTTTAACAGACCGGTATGTTTCCAAAAGCAACTGAAAGCAAAATAAAGCTGAATAGAACTAAATACTAAAAATACACTGAAATCTAACTGTGCCTAAACTGATGGTATCATTTATTTGCTGAGGGTACATCATAGAACAAAAATATTATCACTGAAGTTAAATATTTATACTAATTTACCACAAACTACAAGGAGTTTTGGACATACTACAGCCTTCATTTTTCTTAAATACAAAGATATTTGTTGCCTGCAGTTTTTGTTTCAGTGTTTCTAAGGTATAACAAGTTTTAGGAAGTCTCTTACTTTCTTAGATGCTCATGCTCCTTTAGGAAGAGCTCTGTTCTTCTGTTATTCACCCCTGGGCTGCTCTTGTACGACCTGCATTGGAAAACAAGAGGACAAAGATAAATGAAGTAACTGATAGAGGAAATTAGCACCAAGAAGACAAAAGAAACAAATCAAAATATATCATCATTTTGGAAGCTTTCTGTTAAAAGGGCCCCAGACAGAAACTTTGGTGTATAACACATGAATAGCTGCCTTCACACCAAACTAAAGCAGTGTACCAGAGGGCTTTTAAACACCTAAATAAAAACAATTAAATGCCAAAATAGTTCTCCACTGACTCCTTCCCACTTCTGAGTAGACTCAGGTCAGATCCCTGGCAGTCAAGCTTGTGTCAGTCCAGGACGCCAGCAGGACAATGATCACCAGCATTGCTCATGTCTACTTTTGTCCCTCTGTCAGACAATACAAATTGAGTACAGAATCATGTTTGCTCCTTGAATAATGTTTATTCATCAGTCCCAGCGTGACTGTTCTGATCATCAGTCACTGGCACAGTGTTGTTGTTTAAAGTTGTACAATCACCGGATATTACCTTCACATCACTGCCAATCAGTGGCGAAGCCAATAAAAACCCCGTCCACTGCAGAGTTGTTTGAATAGAGGGTAAATGTCTTCTTACATTGTTAAACACAGCATATGTAGCAAATCTGAGGTAACAATTTGCCCTCAGTTTGTCTGGGCAGATTTATTACATCATCATCATAGCAGTCTGTCATGGGCGACAATGACTGTTTCATTTAGGTCTGATCAGATTCCTCCACGCAGCTCTGTCCTTAGCCTTCCGCTGCCAGGAACTCCTGTCTATGTCCAACTTCTTCAAGTTTCTTTTTACAGTGTCTCTAAATCTGAGCCTTGGTCTACCCTGATTGCATTTGCCCTCACATAACTGTGAGTAGAGTAACTGCCGAGGGAGACGCTGGTGGTCCATCCTCTCAACATGTCCGAGTCATCTCAGGTTCATCTGTATTAGCATGTCTTCCATTGATGGTAGACTAGCTTGTTTCAACACTTCTATGTTGGTTATCTTGTTTTTCCAAGAGATGTTCATGATGGCTCGAAGGTGTCTCATCATGTACGTGTGGAATTTCTTCACCTGCACTCTGTAGACAGTCCAAGTTTCAGCACCGTATAATAGAGTAGCCAGTACTGTCGCTCTGTACACTTTGCATTTCACACGGATAGACACATGTCGATTGTTCCACAGTCTCTTCCTCAAGTTTCCAAACACAGCGCTCGCTCTTCCCATTCTGAGAGATAGTTCATCCTCCAGCCTAGCATTCTCTGAAACAGTACTCCCTAGGTACTTGAAAGCCTTGCACTTGACTAGTGGCTCTGTACCAATGCTGATCTCTTCTGGTAGTGATGTTGATAATTGGAATTTTGGTGGTTGATAAAGGCACTCTGTCTTCTTGATGTTGATTTGGAGGCTGAATTGGCTAGCTGCTCTTGCAAATTTCTCCACTAAAGATTGCATATCTTCCACGCTGTGTGCACCTAGAGCACTGTCGTTGACAAAGAGCATTTCTCTTACTACCTTTATCGATGTCTTACTCTTGGCTTTAAACTGTACCACACTGAACAAGTCTGCTTCTTTCCTTGTTTGAATGTATACTCCTTCTGAAGTGTCTTTGAAGGCCACCTCAAGCATGGCTGCCAGATATAGCGAGAAGAATGTAGGTGGCAGCACACACCCTTGTTTCACCCCGTTGTTTACTGAAAAGTCTTTAGATACTGAACCACTAATTGCCACGTTTGCTTGCATACCTGTATGGAGTGCCTCGATCAGGCTGACAAACTTCTCTGTACAGCCATATTTCTTGAGTACCTGCCAAAGTCCTTGTCATGAAACAGTATAAAAGGCTTTACTGAAGTCTATGAAGACTACATAAAGCGACATGTTCTGTTCGATACACTTTTCTTTAACCTGTTTCAAGCAGAAAATCATGGCCATTGTGCTTCTTCCACTTCTAAAGCAGCACTGGGTTTCCGGTAGTACATTCTGCGAGATGTGTTCATTGAGTCTGTTAAGTAGTACACGTGAGAGAATCTTACCAACAGTGGCTAGCAGCAATATACCTCGGTAATTTCCACAATCTTTCCTGTCACTTTTCTTGAACAAAGGCACAATACTTGCATCCTTCCAGTCTTGAGGTACTTTCTGGGCATCCCATATCTCTTGGATGAGCTTGTGCAGGCAGTTGGTCAGCTGAACATCACCAAATTTCCACACTTCTGCTGGAATTCCATCCCTTCCTGGAGCTTTACCATCTTGTGTTGTCCTGATAGCTGCCATTAGTTCATCAAAATTTGGTGGTTCATCCAGACTTGATACAGCTGGCTGCTGCATTAGAGCTTCTTTAGCCTCTTCAGTGAGATCTCCAGGGCTGTTTAGTAGTTGGTCAAAGTGGTCTGCAAATCTGTCCAGGATCTTGTCTTTCTCCTGCAAAACCGTTTCACCATCCATAGCCTTTAGTTGGATCAATCCTCTTGGTTTAGGGCCATAGATTTCTCTCAAACCTGTGAAGAATGTTTTCATGTCCTTCCTGTCTGCTGCAGTTTGAAGTTTCTCCACTTTTTCATCCCACCAGTTGGACTTCATCTCTCTGGTGTACTTCTGTAGCTCACTCTGATCCTTTGAGTATTTCTTCTTCTTCGACCTTGTGTTACACTGTAGGTTTTCCTGCCTAGCTGTATTCCTCACTTCTAGTAGTTTCTTCACGTGTTCATCATGCTCATCAAACCAATCTTGATTTTTCCTCTCAGGATACCCTAATACATCACTCGCAGTCTGATACACCGTATCCTTCAGTGTTGCCCATTTCTCTTCTATGTCATTCTCTGAGTCGTTGCTGTCCCAGTCTTTCAAGTTTTCATCCATTTCCTGTGTAAGTTCTTCCTGCTTCTTTTGGCCTTTCAGTGCACTAGTGTTTAGCTTCCGTGGTGGCTTTGCACCCGTCCTGCAGTGCTGTTTTCGTCTGCAAATCCTTAATCTAGATCTCAGCATAACATGATCAGTACCACAGTCCGCGCCTCTCATTGCTCTGGTGTCCAATACATCCCTTATGTCTCTCTGCCTGACTATGATGTAGTCTAATAAGTGCCAGTGCTTGGATCTTGGGTGCATCCATGTCTTCTTGTGTGTGTCCTTGTGCTTAAATAGAGTGTTGGTTATCACAAGGTTGTACTCTGAACATAGTGCAAGTAGAAATTCTCCATTAGCATTGCATATGCCTACTCCATAACTGCCTAGCACTCCTTTCCATTTCTCAGTGTCCGAACCAACTCTGGCATTAAAATCTCCAACGATTATCAGCCTGTCATCAGTCGGTACATGCCTGATAGTCTCATGTAAATCACTGTAGAACTCTTCCTTCACCTCCTCTGTGCTGGTCATTGTGGGGGCATATACACTGATGAGTGTGGCATACATCTTCCGCTGTAGTGGGAGTCTCATAGTCATTATCCTGTCGTTGATTGGCACCGGTTCCTCATCAAGCATTGCTGCTATCTCCTTTCTAACTGCAAAGCCCACTCCTGCTTCTCTCCTTTCTTAAGTTGATCTCCCACTCCAAAAAGAAGATGCACCCATGGTCTTCCAAGCTGTCATGCCCAGGCAATCTTGTTTCACTAAGTGCAGCTATGTCTACACTGTACCTGTTCATTTCCAGGGCCACAAGCATGGTCTGTCTTTCTGGGCGCTGTGATGTTGTTCTGTCCAACAGAGTGCATACATTCCATTCTGCTACACACAAGGCTGCTGTTTTCCTCTTCTTTTGTCTTCCTGCTCCTAGCTTACTTTTCACTGCCTGTCAGAGTGTGAACAGATCAGCGCGGACCTTGTAAGCCTGGGCGATGTCCGAGCCAGTATGAGTTGCTTTCTGACTGACCATTACATGAAACTGCTTGCAAAGTATTTGAGTACTGCTAGCTTTTGCTGGGCTAGCAGCACTTTCTTGGCAGATAAAGGTATTATCAGTGGCGAGGACAAGCCAAGACAAACTGACTCCAGTATCTGTTGCAGTGACTGACCAGATGATAGGTTTGTTTATCTCTGCTCTTTGTGTAGTGCATGTCACAATGCACCGACTGGCACAGTCCACCACAGACCTTTCGACAGATGAGTTTATCTGCCAGGATGTCCAGTCTCACCCTGTGTAACTGGGAGTGGTCCACCACAGACCTGTGGCAGATATTGTTTTTAGTTTTGCCAGGATGTCCTGTTTCACCCTCCACGCCCTCGGAAGGGCGGGGATGCCAGTTGAGTCGCCGACGGCCCGACCCATGAGACAGGTAGTACCGGTTTTCATGGTTATCCGGTAGCAAGCAAGCCAATGCCTGACCTGACAGAAAAAAAAGGATGTAAGTCTCACTTAAAAGCTGCCAATTGTTGACCAAAAAAAGTGGAATTTTATGGGTAAGAAGCTGCAACTTTAGCAAAAAGACAAAAAGAAGGTGTAAATTTCCAATTGTTTACAACCTAAAACGCTGCAGATATAAGATTTATTACATAAAGTATTTTGTAAATTACATGAAAACTTGTGAAACACTACCAACAAAGTGGGTGAAGTCCAGTTAAAAAAAAAAAAAAGTGCCCAGATCTCCTGACCTTTGACCTTGACACTGACCTTGAGCACAACCTGGATGCAGACCCTCCTGAGAATCCTTGTGAGTCAGTTTGGGGACCAGTGGAGCAATTTCTTAGGAGGAATAGTGATTCCCATGAAATGTGGACTGACAGACGGCGGGGCGGATGGACGACATGTTATCGCATTAGCTCCTTTCAGCTTTGCCAAAATGAACTAACAATAGTGATATTGAGTTTTATATGGGTTTTTTTTTGGCCAGTGTGGAAGGGACTATTAACACATAGACAATAAAAAGATTAGTTTACAACACTTGCTAATTAGCACTGAGCATGAGGTACAACCGACACTGATATTTTTTTACTTGTGCAGACACAGCGACCTACTGTATAGCCTGAAGCATGAGCTGATGATATCTGGACAACATGATCAGTGATTTTAATGGAAATGGAAACATGAATGTCTTCGAATTGCTGTACAAATGTCATGTCAACTGTTGGGTTGTTGATTAGATCCAGATAAATACTGCCCGGTAAATGGCAGAAAACGCCACCATCAAAAACAAGCTTTGTCACAAGAACTGGCTACATGCTAAAAGTTTTTTTTTTCACTTCTTCCTATAAACTGATGTACAGTGCAGCCGGAAAGTGTTCACAACACTTCACTTTTCCTACATTTTGTTATGTTTAAAAAACTCTCTCAACTGCCTCAGTTGAGAGGATCGTCACTTCCTTGTGGTAACGTATTGTCACTTCCTGTTTTGCTGTCTGCCTGTGTGGTTTGCTCTCCAGCCACTAGCTATGGCTACTAGCTCTCCTTCCTCTCCTCCTCTGGTGTGCTCTCTCTGTCAGATGTTTAGCTACACCTCTGCCTCTTTTAGTGATAACGGTAAATGTAATAAATGTTGTCTTTTTGAGGCGCTCGAGGCGAGGTTGTCTGATTTGGAATCTCGGCTCCGCTGCACTGAAACACCGTCTGCGCCAGTTAATCTCGACGGACGCCCATTAGCTGCAGCGGAGCTAGCTAGCTTAGGCCCCCCTGTCAGCGGTCCCCCGGCTCTCCTCAGCAGCGAGGAGACTGGGTGGGTGACGGTGAGAAGGAAGCCTAGTCGCAAAGCCCCGGTTCACCACCAACCTGTTCACGTTTCTAATCGTTTTTCCCCGCTCAGCGACACACCCGCTGAGGAAAAAACTCTGATCATTGGCGACTCTGTAGTCAGAAACGTGAACCTAGAGACTCCAGCGGCCATAGTCCAATGCATTCCTGGGGCCAGAGCAGGCGACATCGAGTCAAATCTGAAAATGCTGGCTAAAAGTAACTGTAAATATTCCACAATTGTTATTCACGCCGGCATTAATGACATCCGTCTCCGGCAGTCGGAAGTCACGAAACTTAATGTAGAATCGGTGTGTGACTTTGCAAAAACGATGTCTGCCACTGTAGTATTCTCTGGGCCCCTCCCCAATCTGACCAGTGATGACATGTTCAGCCGCTCATCATCCTTGAACCGCTGGCTGTCTGTGTGGTGTCCTGCAAATGACGTGGGCTACATTGACAATTGGAGCTCTTTTTGGGGAAAACCTGGTCTTATGAGACGAGACAGCATTCATCCCACTTTGGATGGTGCTTCTCATTTATCTAACAATCTGGCATCTTTTTTATCCAAATTTCCAAAACCCTGACTACTCAGAGTTGGGACCAGGAAGCAGAGTCGCAGTCTTACACGCCTCTCTGCAGCTCCTCTACATCCGCCACCCCTCAGCTTAGCCCCTGTCTTCCCCATCAGAGAATCGTTGTCTGCTCCCTCCAAAGTAAATAAAAATATAATGTATAAGCATCCCAAAGTGATAAAGCAAAATATTGGTAAAACTCAAATTAAACATAAAGCCTCTAAATTGAATGATTTGGCCTCTGTTCCTCCTCATAATTTAAAAATTAAATGTGGTTTATTAAATATTAGGTCTCTAACTCCCAAGTCTCTGTTAGTCCATGATCTGTTAATTGATCATCAGATTGATTTAATTTCCCTTACAGAGACTTGGTTAGGACAAGAGGATTATGTTGGTTTAAATGAATCAACTCCCTCTGGTTATTTAAACTGTCAAATTCCCAGAAGTTCTGGTCGTGGAGGAGGAGTGGCAACAATTTACCATTCCAAATTACTAGTTAATGTAAAGCAAAAAACATGTTATAATTCCTTTGAGGGCCTGGTCCTCAGTATTGGGCACTTTAGCAATTTTAGGTTAAACCCAATTTTATTTGCCATAGTTTATCGTCCCCCATCAACCTATTCAGAATTTTTATCCGAATTTGCTGATTTCTTAGCTGATTTAGTGCTGAAATCTGATAGAATAATTATAGTAGGGGACTTTAATATACATGTGGATGTAGATAGTGACTGCCTTAATGTGGCTTTTAATTCAATATTAGACTCGATTGGGTTTTCTCAGAAAGTAGGAAATTCTACTCATTACCTCCACCATACATTGGACCTTGTTCTGACATATGGCACAGAAATAGAAAATCTTGTAGTGTCTCCTCATAACCCTGTACTGTCAGACCATTGTCTGTTAACCTTTGATTTTACTATTTCTGACTATTTGGCTCCTAAAGAAAAATATCATCACAGTAGATGCCTCTCAGATGATGCTGTTTCCAAATTTATGCAGATTGTTTCCTCTATGCCATGTGTCAACACAACGGAAATAAGCTATAGACAGCTTGCTCCTTCTGTAATTGATAACATGGTGGATAGTGTTTCAGCTTCTCTGCATCAGGCTCTAGACTTGGTGGCCCCCTTAAAAAAGAAAAAGTCTAATCAGAGATTTCTAACTCCTTGGTTCAACACAGAAACTCGTAGCTTAAAACAGAAGACTCGTCAATTAGAAAGAAAATGGCGCTCTACTAATTTAGATGAAATCTATTTAGCTTGGAGAAATCATCTTTTAATTTATAAAAAATCTCTTAGAAAAGCTAGAACGAGTTATTACTCTGCATTAATAGAAGAGAACAAGAATAATCCCAGGTTTCTTTTCAGTACTGTAGCCAGGTTGACAAAGAGTCAGGACTAGGGATGGGCATTCGGTGAAATTTTCTTCACCGATCGTCGGGAGAATTAATGATTAATAATCGGTTAATCATTAACATTTTTAGGTAGGTAGACTACATTAGAACATCAGGTATCAGCACGGAGAGCACGGAGAGCCGCACAACTCAAATCTACCTCTCTCTCTCAAATCTCTCTCTCTCTGTTCGCTGTTCTCGTGTTTGCTCGGCTCGGGAATCTCGCAAGCTGATTGGCCGAGACGTTTCACCCCGCAAGCTGATTGGCCGAGACGTTTTACCCAGCTCTCTCTCCCTGCCGAGCGGCCACCCAACAAACGAAGACCGCATTCATTGCTCTATCGCTCGTATTGCTTAGTCTAGCCGCGTGGAACTAAAGCTCTCATTAACCTGTGCAGTAAATCATTTTCATCTTGAGTTACGTATCTTGTTATAAGAATAAATTCAAATTCAAACGTTTATTTCAAACTCAGGGTTCATATTAAGAGCAAAACTAAAACGAGTAGAAAATAGATAAATAAATAAAAGTATATACAGATCAGATCTATCAATAAAATAGTTCTAAAAACATATTTATGTACACTTTATTTACATCTACGTATGTATGTACACTTACACACACACGTATCATATGAGAGAGAGAGTGAGAGAATGAACGTACGTATTATTTATGGGTGACGTGATAAGTGAGGGATCACTGTACTCTTATGTATTGAGAATAATAATAATAAAAAAAAATACAGAGTGTTTTTCTTCGAGGATGAATTTATTAAGACAAGTTTGCAGTAAAATGTGAACACATGCGCATTGCGCAAATGAGGGAGGCTTCAAGTTGCGAGCAATAACAATAACGGGAGACACATAACGGAACATATATTTCTTTTACTTTTTTCTTTTCCTTTATTAAACCAAGGATATCAAAATAAGAAAGCTAGCTAGGCCTGCTTTTTGTTTAAAAAAAAAAGTGCTTGTTCAGTGTTTGGCAGTAAAACGTGAACTCATGTCAGTGACACTGACAGTGACAACATAATGGAACAGCCGTTTTTTTTACCCTAAAAAAAAAAAATAACAACAATCTTGAAAAGTCTGTAACAAGGCAACAAGGCATTTGTATATTCCAATCAGGATAGCATCACGACGCCAGTATTATTACAGAGACGGCTACCCATTTTTGTTTAAAAAGATGAGCATATTCACATGCTCTGGCGTCAGACGTGACCGAATTCTGGTCACCGTCAGTCCTGCCGCTGAAAAAACCCGTTCGGATGGGACAGACGTGGCCGGGATGCACAAGTACCTATTAGCTAATTTCGCCAACCTTGGGAACCGAACTCCGTTATCTCTCCACCAGTCGGTTGGGGTACAACCCAGTGGTGGTGGAGTCTCTCGCAAAAAGTTCTGAAATTCAGCATCGATGTCAGTCTCGTGATGAGTGGCATAGTCATCTCCAAGGAGTGCCATAGCTGAGACGTGGTGATTTGAGTCCGCAGCAGCAGTGTTTGCGCGGTTAGACGTAACCTCGTCCCCATCCAGTGGAACAGCCTCTTCTTCACTGGTCCCCACTGCTGTGGCCAGGTGAACCAGTTTCGCATTGGCAACCACTCTCTGTGCTGGTGAAAGAAAGCCGAGATGCTTGTGGCGTGGGTCCAACATCGTAGCTATCATGCTGACGGATGACACAAACTCATCACACTGGACCTGTATGGTGGAAAATGAAGTAAGAGTTAGGATACATATTGTTCTATACACAACAGAACAGTTAAGCAATTATGGTAACTAATAGAAATTATATAGCCATTTAATTTGAAATCATATAGAATAAAATAAGGCTTCCAAAATAGTTAAACTTACATTCATTCGCTTGATGAGGGAGGACCGCACTTTTTCCTTGAATTCGACAAGTCTGGCCCCGTCTTCTTCACGGCGAATGAGGTGGATATTGATGAGCCCAAAGGTGACAGGATATATGTTTGAAATGGACACGTCATCTTCGGCAGAGATAACTGTGGTGGCACATTTAAGTGCTGACAGCACAGGCTGCGTGTCTTCCATCAACTGCCAATATTCATCCTTCAGTTCCAGCATCCTGGCATCTTGGAGTTTGGTTACGTTTCGATCCGATAGCACAGCAACAACAGCCCAACGCTGCTCCACAAGCCGATCGAACATCTCGCACACGGAGTTCCACCGTGTTTTGCATGACTGGATAAGCCGGTGAGTTGCGAGCCCCATCTGTTCTTGCTTCTTTAGCAGTGCTGTGGTTGCTGATGTGCTGTGATTAAAGTGGCTCACAAGCTTGCTGGCCGCTGATATTACCCGATGCAGGTACAGAGCAAACCCGTCATTGATTGCCAACTGTAAAGTGTGAGCAAAGCAAGGGCATGAAATCCAGCTTACTCTGGTGGCGTTGTTGGCAGCAACAATATTCGCTGCATTGTCATGGACACATGCAAGAACTTTGCCTTCAAGACCCCACTGCCCTACAGCTTCGTTTAGCTTTTCAGCGAGCTGATCAGCTGTATGTCGTCCTGGCAGGCTTTCAGTCAGCAGTACAGCTGAATGGACTTTCCACTCATCGCTGATATAGTGGCAGGTGATCGTGATATAACTCTCCGAGGTTAACGCAGACCAGCAGTCAGTGGTTATAGCCACTTTCTCCGCCATGGACAACTCTTTAACCAGCTCCTGTGCCCTCTGTTCGTAGTGTCTTTCTATCCGTCTCATCACGGTGCGTCTTGACGCCATGGTGTATTCCGGTTCCAAAAATTTGATTAATTCCTGAAAACCTTTGCCCTCCACGACACTGACAGGGAGCATGTCTATTTCGACCATCTTCACTATCAGTTCGGTGACCTTCTCTGCTCGTTGAGCACTGCAGCTCCTTCGTGCTAGCATCGAGTCCAGGCTAGCCTGGGTTAGAGATGAACCGCCGCCACCGTCTTTTATCAGGCTTGGATGAGTGGTGTTCAAATGATACATCATTTGTGTTGTCGATGAGGTATATTTATATGCTGCATTGCAGTGATTGCAGTACACCTGGTCATTTTTTAAATTAAAGTGGTCCCACGCAACACTTCGCCGTAACCGCTTCATGATTTGGCGAATGCCCTACGGAAGCTCGCATGAGCAACTGAGGCACGCCAGGGTATGGCAATGGTGTAATGTTGCCCCCTGGTGCCCAAATTTTGCCAGTGGCACAGTTCAATGCATTGCATTGTTTGAGGACGGCCGTGCAGTAGGCCTAATAACCTCGGATTGTTTTAAAAAAAAAAAAAACGGTTTGTCGACGAAAATGAACTTCCTCTGTGAAATTCTTAATGATCAATTATCGGTTAATCGGTAAATTATGCCCATCCCTAGTCAGGACTCTGTCAATCCTAGCATTCCCTTAGAGCTTACTAGTCAGGACTTTATGAACTTTTTCAATAATAAAATTTCATCCATCAGAGATAAAATCAATCAGATTCTTCCCACGGTTAACTTAAATACTGTAACTACTACAACTCCTTCTATTGATGTCTGTCTTGATGAGTTTACTCCAATTGACCTTTGTGAGTTAGACAAAATAGTTTCCTCATCCAAACCTTCAACTTGTCTTTTAGACCCTATTCCTACCAGGTTATTTAAAGAAGTCTTCCCACTTATTGGTAGCTTTATTCTTCATATAATCAATTATTCATTAACTTTAGGCCATGTACCGCAGGCTTTTAAAACGGCTGTAATTAAACCTTTACTCAAAAAGCCAACGCTAGATCCAGGAGCTTTAGCTAACTATAGACCAATCTCTAATCTCCCTTTCATTTTAAAAATCTTAGAAAGAGTTGTTGCTACGCAATTATTTGACCACCTGCAGGGAAATGGTTTACTTGAAGAGTTTCAATCTGGGTTTAGAATCCATCATAGTACCGAAACAGCCTTAGCGAAGGTCACTAACGACCTCCTCATTGCATCTGATAATGGACTAGTTTCTGTACTTGTCCTTTTAGACCTTAGTGCAGCTTTTGATACTATTGATCATAATATTCTACTTGATAGATTAGAACACTATGTTGGACTTAATGGAACTTCTTTGCAGTGGTTTAGATCTTATTTATCTGATAGGTTCCAGTTTGTTCATGTAAATAATGAGTTTTCTTTCAGCTCAAAGCTTAGTCATGGAGTTCCACAGGGATCTGTGCTAGGCCCTACTCTTTTTAGTTTATATATGCTTCCGTTAGGCAACATTATTAGAAAGCACTGTATACATTTTCATTGTTATGCAGATGACACACAATTATACCTGTCAATGAAGCCAGATGATAGTAATCAATTAGCCAAGTTAGAAGCCTGTCTTAAGGAAATCAAAGCTTGGATGACTTGTAATTTCCTGCTATTAAATTCAGATAAGACTGAAGTCATTCTTGTTGGTCCAAAAAACCTTAGAAATTCCTTTCCAAATCAAACTTTCAGTTTGGATGCAGTTACTCTTTCTCTTAATAGCTCTGTGAGGAGCCTTGAAGTTATTTTTGATCAGGATTTGTCCTTCAATTCACATATTAAATTTGTTTCTAAGACTGCCTTCTATCATTTGCTTAATATTGCCAAGATTAGGAGCATCTTGTCTCAGAGTGATGCTGAGAAGCTGATCCACGCTTTTGTTAGCTCGAGATTAGATTATTGTAATTCTTTATTATCAGGCTGTCCTAAAACATCTTTAAAAAGTCTTCAGCTGATCCAAAATGCTGCAGCAAGAGTTTTAACAGGTACTAGAAAGAGAGATCATATCTCTCCGGTTCTGGCCTCCCTTCATTGGCTTCCCATAGAGTTTAGAATTAAGTTTAAAATCCTTCTTCTTACTTACAAAGCTCTAAACAATCAGGCTCCTTTTTATTTAAAAGATCTGATACTACCGTATTATCCTAACAGAGCACTATGCTCCCAAAATGCAGGATTACTTGTAATACCTAGAATCTCCAAAAGTACAATGGGAGGCAGAGCCCTCAGTTATCAAGCTCCTCTCCTGTGGAATCAGCTGCCAATCTGGATTCGGGAGTCAGACTCGATCTCTGTTTTTAAGAATAGGGCTAAAACCTACCTTTTTGATATAGCCTACAATTAGGGAGGGATCATGTGTTTCTGAACCCTCCCTTAGTTATGCTGCTAATAGGTTTAGTCAGCCGGGGGACCTCCAGTAATGCACTGGGCCTCACTCCTTTCCTCACTCTCTATGAAATATTTTTTTTTGCTGGTCATTAACATTTGTTTGTTCTCTCCCATAGATTGAGTCCCCATCGTGCTGTTTGCTCTCTACATGTCTGTTCTTTTCTTCTTCTCTATCCCCTCACCCCCCAGCCAGTCGCAGCAGATGACTGCCCCTCCCTGAGCCTGGTTCTGCTGGAGGTTTCTTCCTGTTAAAAGGGAGTTTTTCCCTCTCCACCGTCGCCAAGTGCTTGCTCACAGGGGATCGCCTGATTGCTGGGGTCTTTCTGCAACTGTGGGGGTCCCCCCTACAGTTGATAGTGCTATGAGATGACTGTTGTTGTGAAATGGCGCTATATAAATAAAGTTGAATTGAATTGAATGTTACAGCCTTACTCCCAACATGGAATAAAATCCTTTTTTCCCTCAAAATTCTCCACTCAACACCCTATAATGACAATGTGACAAAGGTTTTTTTTTGAGATTTTTGAAAATTTATTAAAAATAAAATCTAAGAAATCACATGTACATAAGTATTCACAGCCTTTGTGCAATACTTTGTTGATGCACCTTTGGCAACAATTACAGCCTCAAGTCTCTTTGAATATGACGCCATAAGCTTAGCACACCTGTCTTTGGGCAGTTTCACACATTCCTCTTTGCAACACCTCTCAAGCTCCATCAGGTTGGATGGGAAGTGTTGGTGCACAGCCATTTTCAGATCTCTCCAGAGATGTTCAATTGGATTCAAGTCTGGGCCACTCAAGGGCATTCACAGAGTTGTCCTGAAGCCACTCCTTTTGATATCTTGGCTGTGTGCTTAGGGTCGCTGTCGTGCTGAAAGATGAACTGTCATCCCAGTCTGAGGTCAAGGGCGCTCTGGAGCAGGTTTTCATCCAGGATGTCTCTGTACATTGCTGCATTCATACCTTCCCTCTATCCTGACTAGTCCCCCAGTTCCTGCCGTTGAAAAACATCCTCACAACATGATGCTGCCACCACCATGCTTCACTGTAGGGATGGGATTGGACTGGTGATGAGCGGTGCCTGGTTTCCTCCAAGCATGACGCCTGGCATTCACGCCACAGAGTTCAATCTTTGTCTCATCACACCAGAGAATTTTGTTTCTCATGGTCTCAGAGTCCTTCAGGTGCCTTCTGGCAAACTCCAGGCGGGCTGCCATGTGCCTTTTACTAAGGAGTGGCTTCTGTCTGGCCACTCTACCATACAGGCCTGATTAGTGAATTGGTGCAGAGAAGGCTGTCCTTCTGAAAGGTTCTCCTCTCCCCACATAGGAATGCTGGAGCTCTGACAGAGTTACCATCGGGTTCTTGGTCACCTCCCTGACTCAGGCCCTTCTCCCCCGATCGTTCAGTTTAGATGGCCGGCCAGCTCTAGGAAGAGTTTTGGTGGTTCCAAACTTCTTCCCTTTATGGATGATGGAGGCCATTGTGCTCACTGGAGCCTTCAAAGCAGCAGAAATTTTTCTGTACCGTTCCCCAGATTTGTGCCTTGAGACAATCCTGTCTCAGAGGTCTACAGACAATTCCTTTGACTTCATGCTTGGTTTGTGCTCTGACATGCACTGTCAACTGTGGGACCTTATATAGACAGGTGTGTGCCTTTCCAAATCATGTCCAATCAACTGAATTTACCACAGGTGGACTTCAATTAAACTGTAGAAACATCTCAAGGATGATCAGTGGAAACAGGATGCACCTGAGCTCAATTTTGAGCTTCATGGCAAAGGTTGTGAATACTTATGTAAATGTGATTTCTTAGTTTTTTGTTTTTAATAAACTCGTGCCTACCTGTGCATGCCTGTAGAAAGCAGGTGTAAGCAAGCACGTCAGTACTCATTCGGTGATGCCTGCATTTGATTTTTGATGGTGTCATAGCGAGTCCTATGAACTTTGATGATGTCATAGCGAGTCCTATGATCGTGAGTGATGCCTCCCTTTGATCTTTGATGTCCTATAATCTTGAGTGAGCGTGAGTGATGCCTGTCTTTGATCTTGGAGGATGTCATAGCGAGCCTTATGATGATGAGTGACGCCGTCCAAGGATGGATAATTTTTTCACACATAAGGAGTTGTTATAGTACATAGGGACATCATAGGACATCATGAAGACATCATAGGCGGTCCTATGATCTTTGGCCGACACACACACACACACACACACACACACACACACACACACACACACACACACACACACTGAGACAGACACACAGAGATTTCTTGAATTTATAGAGTGATTTGCAAAAATCTAAAAAAACCAAACTTTTTTCACATTGTCATTATGGGGTATTGTGTGTAGAATTTTGACAAAAAAAAATGAATTTAATCCATTTTGGAATAAGGCTGTAAAATAACAAAATGTGGAAAAAGTCAAGCGCTGTGAATACTTTCCGGATGCACTGTAGGGATACTGATGTACTTCCTGACTAAAGCTTTTTAACTTACTAGTGCCTACCTGTGCATAAGCAAGCACGTCAGCACTCATTCAGTGATTCCTGCCTTTGATCTTTGATGGTGTCATAGTGAGTCCTATGAACTTTGAGATGTCATAGAGAGTCCTATGATCGTGAGTGACGCCTGCCTTTGATCTTTGATGATGTCACAGCGAGTCCTATGATCATGAGTGACGTAGTCCAAGGATGGATAATTTTTTCACACATAAGGAGTCGTTTATACATAGGAACATCATAGGACATCATGAAGACATCATAGGCGGTCCTGTGATCTTTGCCCCCCCCCCCCCCACACACACACACACTGACAGACAAGACACACAGAGATTTCTTGAATTTATAGTGATTTGCAAAAATCTAAAAAAAAAACAAAACTTTTTTCACATTGTCATTATGGGGTATTGTGTGTAGAATTTTGAGGAAAAAAAATGAATTTAATCCATGTTGGAATAAGGCTGTGACATAACAAAATGTGGAAAAAGTGAAGCACTGTGAATACTTTCCGGATGCACTGTAGGGATACTGATGTACTTCCTGACTTAAAGCTTTTTAACTTACTAGTGTCTACCTGTGCATGCCCGTAGAAAGCAGGTGTAAGCAAGGGTGTAAGCAAGCACGTCAGCACTCATTCAGTGATGCCTGCCTTTGATCTTTGATGGTGTCAAAGTGAGTCCTATGAACTTTGAGATGTCATAGAGAGTCCTATGATCGTGAGTGATGCCTGCCTTTGATCTATGATGATGTCATAGACTCTATGACATCATCATAGGACATCATCATAGGACTCTCTATGACATAGAGAGTCCTATGATCATGAGTGATGCCTGCCTTTGATCTTTGATGATGTCATAGAGAGTCCTATGATCATGAGTGATGCAGTCCAAGGATGGATAATTTTTTCACACATAAGGAGTCGTTATACATAGGAACATCATAGGACATCATGAAGACATCATAGGAACATCATAGGCGGTCCTATGATCTTTGGCCGTGACACACACTGACAGACACACAGAGACTTCCTGAGTTTATAGAGTGATTAGCTTACATCTCTTATTTACATGACACCATTGCTACTTTGAATTTTATCAGTTCAATTAATCATCTGTTTCCTCCAGCAATATTTTTTACTGCTGCCTTCACTGTTACCTCACCCTTCTGATTTCTAATAATTAAAAGTTCACTCTCATCATTTTTATAATCAGTCAGTGTCAGATCAGGTCAATTTCTCTTTCCCTCAGTCTGTATCTTGCTCTCCCTCTCCTGCCCAGATAAAGCATTTCGCTGTATTAGGCAGCCCAGATGTAACCACACTCCCTCAGCTGTGCCTGAATGAAAGCCCTGTGGTTTGATTTACTGTAGAAGGCACTTAGGAGAGAGATCCCCAGAGGAAGGGAGAGATGCAGGCAGATTCTGAGACAATGAGGGAGACTGGCTAATAAGAGAGGATGAAACATGATAAGAGGGAATGCAGAGTGTTAAGGGGTGGAGGAATTTAGGAATGAAGTGGACATCTCTGCCTCCTGCTGGTATGATGATACAAAGCCAAAAGAAAAGTCTGCAGTGGAATAAGAGGAGCAGGGAAGAGGATTAGGACCAAAATTCTGAGATTAAAGTCAGAATTTTACATTTTTCCTGAGAAGTAAACTTTTTCCCTGGGTCAAATAATTACTGTAAAAATATTAATATTTTATATTTATACACTCCATCAGATGCCAGTATAGCTCTTCCAGGTTATATTTCCCTGTGTCACTAAAATATTTCCATCTGAAAATGAAACCTCAAACTCTGGGAGACAATCTGCAGAATTACTTCCAAATATATCACTAATAGCCAAGTACTGTCATGTGCATCTCAAGAAAAATACCTTTTCACCACTGTCATGCTGTATTTGGTAATAATATTCTATATAAAAGTAAAGGAAACTCTGAGGGTACTCACTCAATGTCTCTATGAACAGACCCCAGCAGATCTTCTCGCTCACGTAGGCTGAAGAAGTTGCTTTTGGTTTTGTGGAACTCATGAGTGTAGTCCTGCAGGTAAATTAAAAATTATGTACTAAAGTCAGAAAATAAATTCACAAAGGAAATTATGGAATCACCACTCTTCAAGGATGTTCACATGTTATTATACCTATGCTCATTTAAACTGATTTAAAAAATCATAGCTATGACACAAAATGATATTTATATAACTGCTGAACATTCTGGCTTCATAAAAATATACCTTTACAAAACTAAATGACACTGCTGAAATTAATGGCATTTTTTCAGCTCAAGCAGAGGAAAAACATGGAATCACTCAATAATCAAGAAAAAATTACACATTCATCCCATAAAAGCAAAAAATGAAATTGCAGATTGCTAAATACACATGTTCATACATTCTCTTTGGGATGGCCAAACAACTGTTTTTAACATGATCCAACACGTACCTGTAAAATGTCTCTGTGTCTCTGTAGCGTGTGCATCAATGCCGTGTTATGTGACGGTCCCGGGGTATTTGTAAACTCTGCCATTTTGTCATTGACGATTGTAAGCTGCCAACAAAAAAAAAGATACAGCAAAATAAAAGATATAGCAATATGAAGTAGCAATTAACGCAATGCTTTTATTTAGTTTTTCATTGGACTTAAACAGTTTTTCATAGAATTTGCGTTACATGGAAATATGATCAAATAGCATTCAAAACCAGTAACTTTAAAATGGCATGTTATTATGTAAAAAAGTCATCAAAATAAATCATTTTAGAACTTTTTTCAACTTTAATGTGACCTACAAGATGAATGTAGCTATAAAGTTAAAAAAAAAATGTAAAAAAAAAGCAAACGGTATTTAAATGGAAAATTTGATATGGAAGACTTTAACTCACATTAGCCAGGAGCTGCTCCAGTTCAGTCGTCATGGCAACGAGCATGTTATCATGAGGTGAACTGAGAGAATCACACCTGATTTCAAACATAGGGAAAGAATACTCAAGTTTTTTTTCAATGTTTGCTAAATATGTTAGCACCATTGATAAAACTACAAAGGCAATTAGGCAACTTTTGTGCAAGGCTAACACAGTAATTCAATGCAAACGCTCAGACGTCACAGTTGCCTTAAACAAAATACGGTAACCAATACTAAAAGTAATATGGCCTGAAAACACTGTCCAGCATAATAACAGTAATGGCGTTTAAGTTAGAGTTAGGGCTGAGCGATATATCAAGTATTTATGATATACAGTATGAACCCACTCTTAATTTGCAACATAAGATAACATAGACAATATCCGTATAAATATAGTCTGTGTCATAGAACCAAGAGATTCACCAGTTTCTTCTCTCCACATGGTTCACTCAAGGTTATCCTACTTCTCCCCTTCCTCACTGGCTCTGTGGTTTCTCCGTTTCTCATTTATTGAGGACATTTTTGCAATGAATTCTGCGAGCAGCACCATGAAGTGTCAAACTCGTGCCAAATGCATAAACCCGCGATTGTCAATGTCAGAAACAGATTCCATGACAAAATAAGTTATTTCTCATCTCAAATGTTTTCAGAAACACGTGTTACTGGTTTGTTTTCAGTATATCAGAGAAAGTTTACTGCAGAGCCTCCGTGGTGGAAATGGGAAACAACCAGCCTAAGAACGCATGCGTCGCCCAGTCAAGAGCAACTGCACATTTGGAGGAGGCTCTACAGGGGCTAAGAGAGCTGTCAGTCATGTATCATTTTCTCACAATATTGCAAAGAGGCTCAATTCCACCTACAGAAAAATACCCAAGTGGAATCATCAACTTGCACAGCTGTGTGTATTTTGTTAGGCAGGAAATGAGCTCCTTCATTCAAGGAGCATTTTTATTTAATACAGTATGTGATATTTGGGCACAATTTCTTTGTGTACATGTTTGATAACAGAACTGTTTGTATGACATTTGCCACATTTGTTACAACTTTACAGACTGGGAGGGGAATGCCACGGTAAAAAGGATAGCGCTGTGAGAATTACAGAGCATTCAGACTGCGGAGGTGTGTTGAGGAGTGTTCTGCTGACCTGCTGTTTCCTGTCCTCTGTTCGTAGCTGCTGCTACAGCTGTAACTGGTGCAGAGTTTACTGAAGGAGACCAACTTCAAGTCCAGCTCATTCTCCAGCTGTCTGGCCTGTTTACGTAAACCTGAATGGAGAAACAAAAAAGGACACAAATTACATTATATATGAAAAGAGCAAGTTTAGCCAGTAAGAAGCAGCTAGGATAAAAATGGTGATTTGAGTTTGACTCAGAGTTTGTGTTAATTGAAAATTGTCCTTCACTGATAGATTTTTTTTCTCAGCAGTGATAGAAAAATCTGAAAGCTGTCTGTCATTTAACAGATTACACTGAGAGTGATTTAATTAAAATGACATATATTATGCCAGAATTTTTATAACCTTGCCTGTCAAAGTGACAGCAAAAAAGTCTAGTGCAACTTCTGGGCTGACTTCACATTGACAATAAGCAGATGTTTCTTTTGTTCAAAGGAAACAAGTGAAGGCATGGCCATAATAATATAATTTAGGTCATACTGTTCAAGCAGGGTAGAGGGGACTTTCACTTGGAATATTAAATAGTTTACAATTTCCTGCCTATAAAATCTCTGCATTTTGAATTAACAGGCTTTGTACTTTTGGAAAGCACGACAGACAGATGTTTAGCGCAGTGTGACGCATTAAGAAATTTAAAAGCCAATCCAAATTCATCCTAGCAAAATGTGTGTTATGAATAACAAACAACAATGAAATACAGTTTTAAGATAAAATCTTAAGACCATGAATTTCTACTACTAATTAATTGCTGATGTAAAAACTTCAAGCACAATTGTGCTAATGATCGGACAATTATTGCTCTTTACTGTACACTGGGGTCAATATTCACATTGGCAGTGGTATTATGTATCTTTATTGGTATCGGTGTATTTTTAAAGTGGAAAAAAATATAACATTTATAACATCCCCTATGATTGACTCTTCAAGAGAATGTACATTTAATGCTATTATCATTAACAGACGTAACTCACACTGGATCACAGGAAAATAATAGAACAATGATACAGTATTAATGAGTCCTAACTGCTATCACTATAGTAATCATTATTAATTAAACAACCAAGCTCTAAGAGTAAAAAATAAATAGAACCAAATAGGAAGTGTCTACTGATGTGGAAGCTGTATCCCTACACAAAATGTCTACTGGTACAGAAGAGCTGACAATGTGACAAAGCCTTTTCAGATCAACTCCACACCTGCTGCAGCTGTGGCGTATATGAAGAGCGCAGTGCAGATGACCTCTGATCGGAGGGTTGTTGGTTCGAGTCCTACTCTCACCGCATGCCCACACCATTTTACTTGACATGTGATGGAATTTAGTAATAAAATTAAAAGGTTAGGTTTACGATTCGGTAAGGTTAAAAATGTTAAAATTTAAGCGGTTAGCCTTAGGATTTGAGAGTGGGTTAAAAAAAGTAGTAAAGAGATATTAATTTAAAAAAATTGAAACATAAATGCCTCAGACTTCTGTACCTGTAGCCTGCTGCCTTTAACATTATGGCATTAATAGAACGTGTGTCCAATCAGATCCGAGCCTTATCTATAGCAAGAATTCTGGGTATGATTCCGTATCCAAGAACCACTCCACAACAAAAGATCAAACTAAACTTCCTGTTAAAGTTAACGCTCATAGGTTTGTTTTTTTTAATCGACTTTAGTATGTAAAGACACCAAAGGACAGGCGATAATTAACACTCCGACATTTTAAGTCAGGAAATAACATCGAACCATTTTAGTGTTAACTAGAAAAACTTCTGAACTCGGTTAGCATGCTAACAGGTTAGCTTAAAATCAGTTGAAGATAAATTCCTACAAGCGAAAATGAAAAGTCTAAAGGTGGGATAATCACTGCTGAACACGCTAAAAGCGTTTGACCTGACCATAAAACAAACACAAAAAAACGCCTTAAAAGCTATTTTAAATTAGATGCTGTAACATCTGTACCTTCCCAGTAATTGCTGTTGGTTGCCATGTTTGTTGTTGACATGTCATCACCATCCGCCGTCAACGAGGAAGAACTGTCGCAAACATCCACGGTTTTTCCCGACAGCCGCCTCTAGTGGTTTCACAGCGGAGGGACGTCACGGTTATTGTTTTGATTTTAGCTGTTTAATCCACAGACTGTATGGGTGTGTCTACTTAATGAAACCTCATGAAAACAATGGGTAAGGATCAGTAATGATAAATATTTTATCTTAATGATAAATTCTGCCTTGTGTCTCTATATTATTAACCAGGACTAGGCTTGCAAACCATATCTAACTACATCTCAATAAAGTAGAATGTTATCAAAAAGTTGATTTATGTCAGTAATTCAGAAAGTGAAACTCATATATTATGGAGATTTATTACACACAGAGTGATATATTTCAAGTGTTTATTTCTTTTAATTTTGATGATTATTCAAATTCAAACGTTTATTTCAAACTCAAGGTTCATATTAAAAGCAGAACTAAAACGAGTAGAAAATAAATAAATAAAAGTATATACAGATCAGCAGACACTCGGCGCTCTTGTAACAACAATAACATACAATATTGGACTCAGTATAAAATGGAACGCCACCACTTCCAAATGCTGGAGTGAAGTGTGAGTGACGAGTTGACAATTGCTGATATAAGATGATTGTTAAATGCCAGCAACCTTCTCATAAAACTGTAAACATTCTTTGGTATCAATTCGCCAAAAGACGGAATGTTCACAGACACAAACATCTTGCTTGCACTTTATGGCTGTGTTGTGAGACATGTATATGTTGGACACTGCATATGTGATTTAACCACGATGAAGGAGAGCCAGCCCCCTGCGGTGCGGAGCCACAGAGCCTGGACCCCCTGCGGAGGACAGGGGACAGAAGACTTCCTGACCACTGAGGCTCGGGAAGAGAGAAGGGGGAGTTATGTAAATAAAAGGCTAATGAATGTGAATAAAGAGACTTTGATATAGATGTGTGATTTCCCCCGCGAGGGAAATGGTTTGATGTGAGAAGGTTTAAATGAGAGAACTTTGGTGTGTTCACTCTTTTTTGTTCGCTGCTCAAGAATAAGAGCAGACAGTGGAATGATTTCTTGAATAAACTGAAATGAAAGACAATTCGGTTTCGTTATTCAAGTCTCCCCACATTGGTGACTGACGACGTTGAGAATGAACGAAGAAATTCTCAGGGTCCCGGACTCACAGCGCTCAGAGCTGGCGAGCGCAGTGGCCGTTAGGCTGCCTGATTTCTGGCAGGATAACCCACGGTCGTGGTTTCTGCAAGCAGAGTCGCAGTTCGCGCTCGCAGGAGTAACGGTGGATGACACTAAGTTCCACCATGTCATCGCTAAACTGGACAACAGCACAGCTCGGTGCGTGCAAAGCTTGGTGGAGCAGCCACCCGCGACCGACAGGTACAGCAAGCTGAAATCCACCCTCATCAAGTTTTTCACCCCCTCGGCTGAAGTGAGGGCGAGGAGGATCCTGTCTTTGCTAGACCAAGGTGGACACAGGCCGAGCGCCCTGATGGAGGAGATGATACAGCTGAGAGGGTTGGACAACGATGATTTCATTTTTCAGTTCATCTTCCTCTCCAACCTCCCGGCGCATGCGAGAAGCACGCTGGCCGGCAAAAAGTGTCACACTGGAGGAGTTCCGGGAGCTGGCCCAGGAGGCAGACGGGATCCTGGACGCCTGCGGCGGGCAAGCAACCACAGCAGCGACCCGAGACAGCGGGGAGCCAGAGGCGGCAGAACCAGACTGGCCGACGATGGCGGCAACACGGCCGCGACGAGGGGGAGCCAATAGCCCGGCGACAGAGGCGCGGGCACGACACAGCGGAGGAGAAGATCTCTGCTTTTACCATCGGAGGTTCGCAGAGAAGGCACGCAGGTGTGTGCCGCCCTGCATCTTCAGGAGTTCGGGAAACGGCAAGACCGGGGGTCGCTAGCAGCTTCGACCCTCGGAGAACGCAACAAGCTGCTCTACATCACGGATGCGCGCTCCGGACGAGTGTTCCTCATTGACACCGGAGCACAAGTGAGCTTCATCACCCCAACATACGCGGACCGGGTGGCTGGACCCCACGGTGACGGAGCTACAGCGGCAAATGGCTCGAACATCAACACCTACGGGAGAAGGACCTTGCCTTTATGCTTACATGGCCGCACATATGAATGGACTTTTGTAGTAGCGGCGGTGAGTTTCAACATGTTGGGCGCGGATTTTTTGTGTTCACACAATCTGTTAGTTGATCTTGCTAATAGACGGCTGGTAAATGCACTCTCTTTTTACTCTCTCCCCTGTTCAGCTCGAGTGTCCCCGCCACCAGTACAGACCCACGTCGCTACAGCAGGTGGTAAGTTTCACACACTCCTCACCCAATTTCCAGCGCTCACTGTGCCCACTTTTTCAGCGACGGTCGCGAAGCACGGGGTGAAACACTTCATCCCCACTTCTGGTCCTCCCGTGTTTGCAAAAGCTCGGCGCTTGGATGCAGTTAAGCTCGCCATTGCGCGCGAGGAGTTCGCCAGCCTGGAGAGGCTGGGCATCGTTCGTAGGTCGAAGAGCCCGTGGGCTTCGCCGCTGCACATGGTACCGAAAGCCGATGGCTCCTGGAGACCGTGCGGGGATTACCGCAGGCTAAACAACGCTACGGCACACGATCGTTATCCCATCCCGCACATTCAGGATTTTTCGGTGCACCTGGCGGGGGCGCGCATTTTTTCAAAGATTGATCTAGTTCGCGGCTATCACCAAGTCCCGGTCCAACCGGAGGACATTCCTAAAACAGCGGTAATAACCCCGTTCGGACTTTTCGAATTTTTACGCATGCCGTTTGGTCTCAAAGGGGCGGCGCAAACATTTCAGCGGATGATGGATGCCGTGTTACGCGATCTCCCTTTCGTGTTTGTGTACCTCGACGACATTTTGGTCGCGAGTACTTCAGAGGACGAACACGAAACGCACCTCACAGCAGTTTTTAGGAGGCTGGGAGAGCACGGCTTAATAGTTAACCCAGCCAAGTGCCAGTTCGGCGTTGAGCGGATTGATTTTTTGGGTCACCGCGTTTCCCCGGAGGGAGCGGTTCCGTTACCAGAGAAAGTACGCGCGGTAGCGGATTTTCCCCGTCCACAAACGGTCAAATCACTACAGGAATTCTTGGGGATGGTGAATTTTTATAACCGGTTCCTGCCCCACGCAGCTCAAATCATGCAACCGTTATATGCCGCGCTCAAAAAACAAAAGCCAACCCAGGCGGTCGAATGGTCCCCGGAGCGGGAGCGCGCGTTCACAGAGGTTAAAAAAGCCTTGGCTGACGCTGCGCTCCTGGCCCACCCAGACCCTGCAGCACGTATCGCGCTGACGACAGACGCTTCAGATTTAGCCATAGGGGCCGTTATTGAGCAACAGGTAGCCGGAGTTTGGCAGCCTTTGGCTTTCTTTAGCAAATCTTTAAGCGCGGCTGAGCGAAAATACAGCGCGTTTGACAGAGAACTGTTGGCGCTGCATTTGGCTATTCGTCATTTCCAGTTCT
Source organism: Pholidichthys leucotaenia (assembly GCA_020510985.1). Lineage (NCBI taxonomy): Eukaryota > Metazoa > Chordata > Actinopteri > Cichliformes > Pholidichthyidae > Pholidichthys > Pholidichthys leucotaenia. The sequence goes on along the minus strand of CM035844.1, from coordinate 397,934,274 downwards.
GGCTGGAAGGACGGTGCTTCACCGCTTATGTGGACCACAAGCCGCTCACATACGCCATGGCCAAAATTTCAGATCCGTGGTCCGGCAGGCAGCAGAGGCAGCTGGCCGCAATCTCGGAATTTACCACTGACATTAGGCACGTCGCGGGCAAATTCAATGTAGTAGCGGATTGTCTCTCACGCGCGTTCACGACCCCGACACGCGCAGAGGCAGAACGGGCCACCGTGACCGCGCCGCAAGGGAGCGGCACGGTAGCGCGCGCAGCCCCGGTGCACGTGGGTATAGATTACGCAGCCATGGCAGCGGACCAGGGGGCGGACGCAGACGTGCGCGCGCTCCAGTCTGGACCAACAGGGTTGAGGCTGGAGAGCAAGTGTTTACAAACCGGTATGCCCCCCCTGATCTGCGACATGTCGACGGGGCGCCCGCGTCCGGTGGTTCCGGCCACGTGGCGCCACCGTGTTTTTGACTCGGTCCACTCACTGGCGCACCCGGGGGTGCGCGCGTCGGTGAAACTAGTGGCGGAAAAGTTTGTTTGGCCGTGCCTGCGCAAGCACGTGAAGGAATGGGCAAAAACCTGCATTTCCTGTCAACGGGCCAAAATTCACAGGCACACAAGAGCCCCGTTAGAACCGTTCCGCATTCCGGCCAGAAGGTTCGACCATGTGCACGTCGACCTTGTGGGCCCCCTACCGGCATCACAGGGGTTCACGTATCTTTTGACAATGGTGGACCGCACCACACGTTGGCCGGAAGTGGTCCCACTTGCGACGACCACGGCCGCGGAGGTGGCTCGCGTTTTTTTAACGGCTTGGGTGGCGCGCTTCGGGGTTCCGTCGGACATTACGTCCGATAGAGGACCGCAATTCATCTCTGAGCTGTGGTCAGCGATGGCCAACGGCTTAGGAGCCAAAATTCACCGCACTACGGCTTACCACCCTCAGGCTAATGGTTTATGCGAGCGTTTTCATAGGTCTTTGAAGGCAGCACTCAGAGCGTCGCTCACGGATGCAGATTGGGTAAATAAACTCCCATGGGTTTTATTAGGGTTGCGTTCTGCGCCTAAAGAGGACTTAGACGCCTCCCCAGCGGAGCTGGTATTCGCACAAACTCTGAGGCTGCCGGGCGAGTTTTTACCAGAGCACCCAGAGCCCCCACCTCTCTCTGCTCTGGGACCGTTAGTTGGCACGGGGGCAGACACGCTCCCGGGTCCGGTTCATCACGCTTTTCCACGAGTTTTCGTCCCCAAGGCTTTGAAAAATGCCGATTTCGTTTTTGTCAGGCGCGAAGCCCTTAAGGCAACGCTCAAACCACCTTACGAAGGGCCATTTCGAGTGCTGGAGGCAGGTGATAAGCAATTTGTGCTAGATTTTGGGGACAGAAAAGAGACAGTCAGTATTGACAGACTAAAACCTGCTTTTGTCATGAAGGACGTGTCTGTACCGGTCGCGGTGGCGCCTCGACGAGGCAGGCCCCCGCAGAGGGCAATTAACCACTCTCTTCCTCAGTCAACAGACCCGAAGCAGAACAGCACCGCAGGCAAGGCGGGGCCAACGCACAGCAGATTCGGCAGACGGCTGAAGCCCAAGCGGCGCACAGACTGAATGTTGGTGTTGATTATTCAGTAGTGAGTAAGGTGCTATTAAATTTTGGGAATTAGTCTGTTCTTCATCGTTTGGGGGGGGGTTATATGGCTGTGTTGTGAGACATGTATATGTTGGACACTGCATATGTGATTTAACCACGATGAAGGAGAGCCAGCCCCCTGCGGTGCGGAGCCACAGAGCCTGGACCCCCTGCGGAGGACAGGGGACAGAAGACTTCCTGACCACTGAGGCTCGGGAAGAGAGAAGGGGGAGTTATGTAAATAAAAGGCTAATGAATGTGAATAAAGAGACTTTGATATAGATGTGTGATTTCCCCCGCGAGGGAAATGGTTTGATGTGAGAAGGTTTAAATGAGAGAACTTTGGTGTGTTCACTCTCTTTGTTCGCTGCTCAAGAATAAGAGCAGACAGTGGAATGATTTCTTGAATAAACTGAAATGAAAGACAATTCGGTTTCGTTATTCAAGTCTCCCCACACACTTGACCTTTGTGGTACATCTAACAATCTTCTTAGGGAGTTATTATATGCAATGCGGATTTTGTTCCTAACAGCAACATTGCTATTAAACCATAAAGGCGAGCAGTACATTGAGGTACAGAAGGTCTTGAACAACATACATTTGACATGAGGAGCACATCTATGGAAATTTCGCAACAGTAAGTTTGTTTGAGCATAGAGTTTCCTGAGTTGCCTGTTACAATCAACATTGGTCTTATCAGATTCAAGCCACACACCTAGATATTTGACTTTTTCAACAAAGTTCAAGCTATTACCACAAAGTGACATAACAGGATTCGACGTATTGACACCCTTCGGTTTCAAAGCCATACACATAGATTTAGTACAGTTGAACAAGATGTCATTTTTTCCACCAAATTTTTCACATTACGAAAGGAGATGTTGCATCGCTGCAGTAGACAAACTTAACAAACAGAGATCATCAGCATAGAAAATGTGATTTAACAGTGCACTGTTAAAGGAGCCGCCCACATTAGTATTGTTCAACAGTACACTGAGATCATCAACATAGACATTAAACAACAAGGGTGACAGTATACTACCTTGTTTAACACCACTGGTCACATGAAATTTGGATGAGGTGACATTGCCCCATCTAACAACCATAGACTGCCTTCTGTACCAGTATAACAGGATGCTAACAATGTAAATAGGAATACCTTGATCGATCAGTTTTCTAAACAAACACCAGTGGTTAATCCTGTCAAAGGCTTTGCTAGCATCTAGGAACGTAGCATAAACACTAGTGGATTGGCTTCTGAAGTAGTCAACAAATTCATGGAGTAGGTAAACAGCCTTATCAGTTGAATGGGCTGACTTGAAACCAAACTGATTGTCGTTTGTCCACAGATAATCCTCAATTCTGTTCAGGATTAAACCCTCTAACAATTTAGATATAACATTTGCAACAGCTATAGGTCTGTAGTTGTTCATATCAGACAGACTGGCACACTTGTTTTTCACCAAGGGAATCATAACAGAGTCCATCAACATATCTGGCATGTAACCATGAACAAACATACAGTTAAAACACGATGACAACAGAATACACAAATTGAAATCAGCATTGATGAGGCATTCACTGGTGAGACAATCAGGGCCAGCTGATTTGCCTTTCTTGAGAACTTTGATCAGTGAAGCAACTTCAGCAGGAGTAACAGCAGAAATATCAGAGGCATCAAACATGTCGTTATACAGGCGAATATCATGCATAACAGAATCCTTCATTGAGACATTCTTGACTGAGTTGAAAACAGCTTCATATTGACATTTCCACTTTTCAGCAATATTAACGTCACCAGTCACACCATCAATAGTGTTTGATCTAACAGACCGGTGGGAGCTCATAGCCTTCATTTGTTTCCAGAATTCTACCATGTTCAGTTCACTCATGTGACTAGCTAACTGGTCACATTTGATACTTTCTTCATTGCGCCTACATGCTCGTAGAGCATATTTGAACCTAGCCCTACAACTTTTCATGTTGTCAAATATTGGACCAGAACGTGGTTTGTTATTACTCCTCCACCACAAAAAAGCATCCCGAGCAGCTGTGTGAGCCTGGCTAACAACATCATTCCAGCCTGGGACGTTATATTGGGTGGCCACACTGTGACTGGGAATGCATTCACTCACACAATAATTTAAAGCATCAACAATATCACTGTGAAACCTGTCGATATCTTCCCTGTGTGCCGCACAATTACGGTCGTGACACCTGATGGCGTCCGTAGGAGCACGGATGTTACAGAGTTTCCTACGGGTAAGTTTCTTATATCTGGACAGGTCTGACGATGTGGCATCACGCCATTTGTATGTCCTACTGCCCGTTGTGTCTGAGGGAGCTCCCCGGGGGCCACTTACAGCACTAGATACCTCAATATCCATAGATAAAGGTACATGATCGGAACTCACATAATCATACAGAACTTTGATATTGGACACGTTATCATGGCCTGAGGATGTAGTCACACAGTGATCAAGCCATGATGTAGAGCCATGAGCCATGCTAACATGAGTAAAGGTATCACCTGGTAAGATAATCCTGTCCGAGATGTGTAAAGAGTAACTCTCACAAAAAGACACCAGTTCATTTCCAAAACAACTATGGCTTATAGCTCATGAAAACCCAAAGAGTGTCCATGTACACACTCAATACTTGGTCGAGGATCCTTTTGCATGAATTACTGCATCAGTGCGACCAAGCATGAAGGTGACCAGCCTGTGGTACTGCTGAGGTGGTGTGAAGGTCCAGATTTCTTTGATAGTGGCCTTCAGCTCGTCTGCATTGTTGGGCCTGGTGTCTCTCATCTTCCTCTTGACAGTACCCCATAGATTCACTATGGGGTTTAGGTCAGGAGAGTTTGCTGTGATAGCAGTGATACCGTGGTCATTAAGCCTGGTTCTGGTACTTTTGGCAGTGTGGGCAGGTGCCAAGTCCTGCTGGAAAATGAAATCAGTATCTCAGCACACTGGTTGCCATCCAGACAACGTCTTTTTCAGGGATGCCCCTGCTTATTTCAACAAGACAATGATGTTATGTATGAATGTCAGTAGTAAGATGGCGGCCAGGGCTCCCTCACCTCTGCCCTGCTCATTATTATAGGAAGTATGGACACAGCATTTGGTGATGAGGAGAACATGGTAATGGAGCGTGCTACTACCAGTTTTCGGCCGTTCCTGGAGGCCCCAAGTGAGCCTCCCGTGTCTTGGCCTAGGTGGTTTGCGGCTTTCACTAATTACTTGGTGGCCCTTAACCTCGGCAAGCTCAAGAAGCTTCGCGCGAGGGCGATATTGGTCTATAATTTGGGCATGGAGGGCCAACGGATCCTTGAGACACTAGGAGGAGCCAACAGTTTTGACGAGGCAGTGGAGCTGATGGCATGCTATTTTCGCGCCCCAGAGAACGTTACTGTTCATCGCATTCAGTTTCGGCAGCGCCGCTAGCAGGTGGGAGAGTCGGTGAAGTGGTTAGTTTCGGACCTGCGTCAGCTGGTGGGTGAGTGCCAATTTGGAGTCCTGCAGGATGAAATGATCCGGGAACAGCTGATGGAGCACATGCGCTGTCCTGCGGCTCGGTCAAGACTCCTGACTTTTTTGGGTGAGCTAACGTTAGCCACAACCATTGAAATTGTGTAACAGTTTGAGGCTGCAGAAATAATAATGAGGGACCTCAGTGGGAGGTCCACTCCAACATTAGATGAGCCTCGTGTGGAGGCACTGATGCTGGACCCCGGGAATGAAGATGACGTTGAAGAAGAAGAGTACACCTCCACTGTCAAGATTAGGTCTGCTCCAGGTTCACCGAGATGTTACGGCTGTGGGTCCGTGAGACATAATTACAAGTCCAGAGAGTGCCTGGCAAAGGGCAAGCGCTGAGATGTGGTCTGCTGCACCATTTTGCCTGCAAGAATTTTGAACGAAGGGAACAGAGACAGGAGGAAGGCCCTTCCGTGAAGACTCCGACAGTGCTCTATGCTGTTTCCCCAGAGACGTATGGACGTGTGCACTGCACTGTGGAGCTGGATGGCGTTGAAGTGTCGCTACTGGCGGATACTGGTTCGGTGGCATTGGTGCTGAATTCGGCAACGGTGAAGAGTCTGTTTCCCCACTACCGTATACACAAGGAGTCCACCCCCTTCTATGGCTATGGCTGGGATAAGCTTGGTGTGCTGGAGGCGGTAGAATTAACGGCAAGGTACAAGTCACGGATCATGACGGACATTCGTGTTGTGGTGACCGCTTCGGGATCCAATATCCTGGGGCGCGACCAGTCCCAAATGGGAGGCCTGCTCGCAACATGGTAGTCCGAAGAGGATTAATAGAGCTCCTCTGCGTGTTGGTGACGTGGTTCACCCAAGGGTTGAAGCTCAGCCGAGAGGGACCCATGCACGTTTCGAGAAGAGTGATGACCAGGGGTGGCTACAGGTGATGGCGGCCCGGAGTGACAGCTATTTGGGCCTGTCCGATGAGACATGGAGGCACCCCAATGAGGTGCACTGCGTGGTAGAGAAGAGGAGATGACACAGTTCTTCTCCAGAGGCCAAAAGATGGAGGTGCTCTGGGTGGGACCCACCGGATAGCAATCCGGGGGCGGGGGCGCTCCACTGGGTCTGTGATGTGGCTGGGGTGTATTTAATATGTGTGTTTTGAGTTCTGAACCGCATGTCATAGTGTAAATAGTTTGTTTGATTCTATTGGGTTTGTGCCCCGGTAATACGTGAAAAGCTAACTGACAAGGGGTGAATTTGGTGTAAAGTTTGGTTGATTCACTTTATTCATGGGAAATTGTAAAAGAAAAGATATTTGGAATGTTACAAATTAGAGTTTATATGAAGATATGGTTTACCCAACACTGTATTTCTATGTATGATGTGTCCAAGTGTGGGGTGGGTGTGTTCGGGTGGGGACTGCCAATAGGGGTTGGAAATTATGCATTAATGTTAGTTGTGAGTAGGTGTGAATGGTGTGTAATTGTGTGTGATTATTTTTTAGAAACACGGCAATATTTATTTTGGACTATTGAGAATATAGTGGCAGAATAATCCGCCTGGCCGTGTAGGGGGCGCCAGCAGTCTACCTGGCCCTCCAGCTTATGTTGTGTGTGTGGATAGGTTTATTTTTGTTTTGTATATAGAATGAGGTTGTTGTTAGTGTGTGAGTCGGGTAACAAATTTGGGAGGGCTGATGGGTGTGTCTGCCATTCTTCTAAAGGGGGGTAAAATGTTATGTATGAATGTCAGTAGTAAGATGACCGCCAGGGCTCCCGGGGAATAGTGAGGGGTGGCGGCCCACCTTTTCCAGTGGTGGCGTCGCCCGGAGTATAACAGGCACCGCAGGAGGTAGCCATGCCTCTTTGCGCTGTAGAGCCCTGGACTGCGGAGCGCCGTACACCTGTTGTACATATTACTTATTGTTATAATAAAGCTACGTTCAGTGCAGCTCTGCCCTGCTCATTATTATAAGAAGTATGGACACAACAAATGACAAGCCACATTCTGCTGCACATGTTTCAACAGTGTGGCTTCACAGTAAAAGTGTGCAGATACTAGACTGGCCCGCCCGCAGTCCAGACCTCTCCCTTTTAGAACGTGTGTCGCATTATGAAGCGCAAAATACGAGAATGGAGATTCCAGACTTTTCAACCACTGAAGCTGTACAGCAAGCAAAAATGGGAATTAATTCCACTGGCAAAGCTTCACACGTACGTACCGAAACCTAGGTGGAACTTCTGAATCGAACCATTGTTCCAAGGTCTGTATCAGAAAGAGGATGTCACGTGACTGTTCCATGTCACATTCCATTATGTCACTGACTGTTTCGAAATGTCACCGTTGTTTTGTATCAGTGAAACACAAGTGAATATGCGGTGATTTTGTTATCCCGTTTCTAAAATGGAATAATAAATAAAATACTACCATTACACAATATGAAAATGCCGATTCTATGCACAATATACTTATGTATTATATATATACTTTATATGTAAAATAATAATTTCTCGTGTCCTTGCCTGACTGGCTGCTGATCCATCACCCCACATGCCTAAAACATTTAAAAGCTCCTCTAAAGTGCAGTTTGTTTGCGAAGTCTTGCCTCTCTGAGTGTCTTGTACTGAGCTGCCTTTGGATTTACACTGTTTGGAAATGGATGGGGGTTGAAAGCGTCCCAGGTCAGCTGTCTGGGATCACTTCGACCTACACCTTTATTATTATTTACAAAAAATATAATTATGCATTTGATCACTAAAAGAAGCCATAGGTAGGCAACCCCCAGACACCCACTATGCTCAGAATGACTGAATGAGGTGGTATTTGTGTTTGATTCTCATTTATTGTTATGTAGCTTGTCTGTCTGTCTTTTTATCTATCAACCGAGGTTCAGCGCTATCTCTCAGCCCCATTCTTGCCCAGACTAGATGACCCTCAAGATTACTAGAAGCAACATGCTGCTGTATTCCCTCACCTGTTCCAGCTGGGCAGTGAGGAGTGGCGACCCCTGCCCTGTATTAGCTTTGTAAAGCGACTGAGATGTGGTCGCTCGCCTCATAGGCAGCCAAATAATAATAATAATAATGTTCCAGCGGGCCAAGACATATCTTTCCATTCCAGCCACATCAGTCCCTTGCGAGAGAGTATTCTCAAAAGCAGGAGAGATTTTAAACAAGGGGAGAAACCATCTAAGTCTGAGCACTGTTGAAAAGATTGTTTTTCTGAATAAAAACACTTGAATGTACACAAGCACCCTCTATAAATACTGACTGATGTCTATTTTGTACACAAGCACCCCCTTCAAATACTAATTAATTCATACAAATAATACTATAAACCCAAACAAAACACAAAACGTTAAGAGATAAAAACATGAAAACACTCGACTGTTTGAGTGTAGTATTATAACATTTGGCCACCAGATGTCGCTGTGGGGAGATGTTTCAAATGTTCCGAAAGATCAATTCTTTTTCTGAATCAATTGTTCCAAATGATTCGATCTCTCGAACGTTCCATTTCTGCCCTCGCTACCAATTAGTGTTCTCAGTTAAATGCTTACTGAGTGTTCTTACAAGGAAAGGTGATGTAGCATGACCCTCTCCCAGCTTTTTTGGAACATGTTGCAGGCATCAAATTTAAAATGAGTGGATATTTGTGTAAAAAAAAAAAAAAAACAACTAAAGTTTATCAGTTTGAACATTAGCTTGTCTTTGTAGTGTATCCAAATGAATATAGGTTGAAAATGATTTTTAAATCATTGCATTTTGCTTTTATTTACATTTTACACAATGTTCCAACTTCACTGGAATTGGGGTTGTGTGGTGGTCTGCGCTGTGTGCCTCGCCCTAATAATCTTTCACAGCTGCGGGCACACCTGCTCTCCCTCATCAAGCGCTCTTTATAAGGAACGCGGCCCAGTAGGCAGCATAGAGACGTCTACGCCTTCTCCCAGGAAGAACGCCTCCCTAGAGTCTTCCTCCATCTCGCTACGCCAAGAGAATTCATCTCTTATCTTCTCGTCGCACGGGAGTTCCATCTCCCCAATGCCACGTAAGCCTTCTCTGGGCTATTTCCTGCACCTGCCTTTCTCCCCTTGTTCCCTGTGCACAGGTGGACCACCCTCCTGGCGGACCTCCCTTTCCTCCTGGCGGCGGACCGGACTCAGCTGTGAGCAGCAGCATTCACCCCACACAAATTGGTGAGCTGGAGCACACGTCACCTTTACCCAAGCAGCACTGTGAATATTCTGCACCTGCATCACAACAGGGCGCTGTGCCGGAATTGGAAAATCATCTCGGAGCTGGATTAACTCTTTGCTGCCGTAAAACTGCTAAAACTCTATTAAATATCATTATCTGCCAGCCTGAGGCTAACTCCCCTGTCTGTGCTGTCGTTCCAGGGTTGCCAGACCTGTCCTGTCATCACGCTCCTGCTCGCACTACACTACACTCTCAACACCATTCACACGCACACACTCCCACTCTCATTCAATAAATTTAAGATCATTATTGTTGTTGAGCCTGCATCGGTTTCCGGGTGTTTCTGGAAACCATGTCAGGTTGTAGTTGTCTGTCATTTTGACAGACAAGATTGTAAAAATTCTGTTATACTCCTTTATTCCATGTCATTTTAATTTTCATATTATAATGGTGAATGGCTTTTTGTTCAGATGTTAAGGTTTCATCATGAACATAAAGATGGCATCAGCAACCTCAACTATGAAAAGATCCATTTTAAGCAATTTTTGTGCAAAAAAATCAGCATAGAGTCACAGAACTTATTTGAGCCTTTAAACAAATGAAGTAAAAGAACCAAGTGAAATTGCAGTATTGCTCTCTCATTGACAGCTTTTTACTATTTTTTTTTATTTGTTCAATTTTCTTAATGTACAAGGTTTTAAAGATGAATGCAGTATTTTTTAGTTATATTTGCAACTTCTCATATGATGCCTTTTCCCTCTGTCTGATTTTAGTCTCCCAAATATTAAATAAATTTGCAACTCATTTCCTGAAAACTTTTTCCATGTACAGGTGCATCTGAATAAATTAGAATATCAAAAAGTTAATTTCAGTAATTCAATTCAAAAAGTGAAACACATTAGATTCATTACACACATCGTATTTAGGCTGGCTCTTTAAAACTACAACTATTGTTATTCAAGGTGAGGAAGCACTAAATTATCATTGAACTAGTAATCATTGGGCTTCTCTGCTTGAACTGCTGCCTCCATGACCCGGACCTCCGGAAAAGCGGTAGAAGATGGATGGATAGTATAACAAAATTGTTTTGGTCTTAAAGGGCTAAATAAACAAGTCATGATTAACATTTGACTGCAGAATACTGGAGTAGTGGCCTAGTGGTAGATCATCCACCCTACAGTTGGAAGGTTGTGGGCCCATAACTGGGTCATACCAAAGACCATATAAAATCCTAGCCAATATCAAATGATATGCTGTGTGTTATGTATAGAAATACCTGGGTGAAGGATAAGGCAGGATGATGACTGGCGAACACAGCTTTATTTAACTATGTACATCAGGAGGCATCCAGCAAAAAGGCCGTAAGGTGGACATCCTCCGCCTTATATAGGGCGGTGCAGTGACGTGACAGGAAGTGCACGTCACTACACCGCACTTCACAATAATGTACCAAATGCATATATAATATCCCCCTCCTATAGAAAAGACTAAAACCACACACAAATTGAACCCCCCCCCCCCCCCCAAATTTGGGACCCGAATCACGCACTAAAATAATGGGAACTAATGTACTAAAATGGTCTTAACACACCCACACAGAACAACTAAAACAGGGCTGACGGGTGGACTATCGTGCAGCCCTCATGTCGAGGTGGATTATTCTGCCACCCATAAACTAAAAAGAGTCTTTATTTCAAACTAAAAATATCAGCTGTGCTCATAAACTAAAACACAAACACATAAAATAACCCCATACCATAACATGCATGCAAAAATACCAAAAAACTATAAATAAAGTGCTACTGCACAGTCATTTGAGTGAAAAAAACTAGAACTTGTATGGGGGGGGGGGGGAGTTCCAGGTCAGCCCTTCAGTTGGCATGCCCCTGGAGACTGCAGACCCTCTGGATGACGGAGCCTGGATCCCACACCGCCATCCCTGACTCCTATCCAGCCTCACCACCTGGAGCGTCTTCCCGAACGTGCCGAAACTGATTGGTATGCCTCGACGAGCCATCAGACAATCTGGAGTACGCTGCGCCCAGCTTAGCCACAATGCGCAGACACCCTCGATGTTTTGCTGGCTGTTGTTTGGCCCATCTTTGCTGTGGACGTCCTTCACCCCGAACACAAGCCAAGTCTATAACCCGGAGTGGGATTTTACTCGGCCCAATGTGCTGCTGCTGAGCATGCGGTAACTCCATGCTCGTCGGTCTGGCTCCATCCTCTTCTATAAACATTGTAGTTTTCACCATTGTAGCCACAGACCCCCCCACCCAACTGTGGCCAAAGACCAAAGGCATCTGGGGCTAGTGTGGTGTCGCTCATTGGCATGGGTACCGACATTGAGCAAGAACTGGTCAACTTGAAAGCGAGGGTGTCCGGTAGCGCTTTGTACCATTCACTTCCAGTGTCCGTCGGAGGCGAGCGTTGTGATTTCTCCCTTGGGTTCCCCGGGTAAAACAAACCGCACACCCTGGCATAGTGATTCAAGCGTCCACATCTGCTATGACGTCTTCCTCTAGCCGGGCAATTGTTAGCTTTATGGCGGTGCGTCATGGACCCACAACCCCTGCAATGGGATTTTCCCGGGGCAGACCTCTGGCTGGCAGCACTGACTTCCCAAAAATCTTCGTCTGAGCTATCCTCGCTATCAAGGTCCGCTATATTAGCTGAGGCAAGTGGCTCTGGTGTCTTCTGTGGCTGGCGCCAATTTAGCTCCCCAGCTAGCTTATCAAAGGCTTCCCACCGGAGAGCTTATGCCATTGCTTTAGCTAACATCAAGTCATAAGCACCTGTCACATTACGAGTGCGCATGTGCGGACTATGTGAGTTCAAAGTTCACGACTACCAAACATTCTGGTAGCCGGCTTGCTTTTGTATACAAACAGTACTGTCACACCTGAACAATTGCCGCTTAAAGTCTGCTTTAAGCTTTAAATTTCCATTATGCCAGGTGCACATTGCGCCGTAGTGAAGTGTGGGAATGGCATGTATCATCTAGAGCGGTGGAAAAAGCAAACTTGCAGCATACATGCATGTAACTTCAGGATCAGCGTGTGTACATGTCCGCCGCCATTCACTTTATATACATTCTCCACGGAGCTGAAGGATCCAGACAGACGTAATTGTTGGATTAAAGCAGTAAGTCTACAGTATATTATAACATAATTAACCCATTGAGTGTGACAATTTGTGTGCCCCTAGTGGCAGAGCGCGGCACTGCGCCTGCCTTCTCACTCTGACTTTGTCAAAAGTAAGTGATAAATTTCTCTTTTTTTTTTAAATGTTCTGATTTCTTGTTCATATACTTTGAAGATAAGATGATGAGGTACCTCTGTACAAAAAACGGTGTCAAAAGACTGAACCATTTTTTGTGTAAATACGTCCAAAGTCCAGTTTTGACTAAGTTATGGAATTTAAAGAGGTGTCGTGACATTATGCAAATTAGATGTGTAAATTTATTCCTATCTGAAACTTTGGATCGTATTTTAAATCTTTCTAATTGACAGTAAGCCATTATCTCTTACCACTTTCAAGTTATAGCCTTGGAAATCTGAACTATTTTATTGACAAAAAATATTTACCACTCTTGACTACTAGGGGGTATGTCACAGTTCTGCAACTGTTTATCCTTGCATTTGCGAGTACAACCGGGAAGACCCCTACGCATACAATACACTCGTAGATCAGGAACTTTCCATAAATTAAATGTATTGATAGAGCATGTTTGGTAGCCACGTTCCCATGATGCTTTGCGCAAGCTGAGATGCGAAAGTCGCTTATTTGGTGCCATTAATAGCCTAGCACGCAGCTCAACATTACACGTGTGCTCTGCTAGTTGGTCGCGTACCATCTCATCTTCAAGTGGTCCAAAATGACACTCGCTGGCTAGCTGCTTCAAGTCAATGACATATTGGCAGATAGGCTCACCTTCCCACTGGCATCTCCGGCGAAAACGAATTATCCCAACAGTCACATTGTCTGGGGTGAAGAAACGTTTAGCTGGCAGCTCCACAACTTCCTTGTATGAGTCCACTTTGCCGAGTGTCCGCAGGACCCTCCGGCCCTCTATACCCAGGTTGTGAACAAGAAGTGCCTGCGCTTTTGCCTCATCTAGCTTCCCAAGGCCCAGCGCCATAATATGTGTTTGATAGGCCCCCAGCCAATGCGGCCATAAAACCGGTGGTTCACCCGGGAGCTCGAGAAAGGGCTGAAGCGGGGTGATACATGCCTCCATGAGTTAATCCTCGATCTCCAAATGTTATCTATGGAAATACCTGGGTGAAAGATGAGGCAGGATAATGGCTGGCAAACACAGCTTTATTGAGCTATGTACATCAGCAATCACACAGTATGCACCAGCGGGAGGCATCCGGCAAAAGAGGCCGTAAGGTGGACGTCTTCCGCCTTATATAGGGCGATGCAGTGACGTGATGGGAAGTGCATGTCACTACACCACTTTGCACAATAATGTACCAAATACATATATAATACTGTGATGACCATGAAAGGGAGCGGTAGAAAGATTAAAATTTAGGTTTCCAACCTAATGCTAACATCTTGCCAATGTGCAAGCAACTTTTATAAGATGTATTCCCAATGCACCTTTGCCAGTGTTGTCCCGACGTACGTATGTGTGCTGTTGGGGTGAATAGTATATGAAATAAGCAGCATTCATTGCCACTTTTAATGCCTGATAATGGCAGAAAATTAAGGTGGACTACACAAAGCAAAAAGAATCTGTCCATAACTTACTTAAGTGATTACACAATACAACTAACCACTGTTTTTGTATCCTGTCTTCACAATGTTGCAGGTGTTGTCAAAGCAATAGTACCTACAGAATAATGTGTCTCCGTTTGTCATGAAAATGTTAGCCGTGTCCCATCATCAGTTTATGTCCGTGTATTAACTCTACAGGGAATGAGGCTTTGGCCACCAAACTTGGTATATAGGTTGACCTTGGGACTAGCACCTGTGGCTATACTTTTGGAGTCAAAAGGTCAAATGTCAAGGTCACAGGATCATAAAGGGTCAAATTCCGTTTGATCCACAGTGACTTCTAAAGGTGTGGGTTTCCATGTCAGTTGAGTGCATTCTACGACCGGGGGGGGGGGGGGGGGGGGAGTGTTCATAGACTGAAAAGTTCATAGTGGTCAAATTTCACCAAATGTGGTTTATTTTTCAGGTGCAGGGGTCCAAGCACTGCAACACTGATGGAAGAAGTGTATGAACCAAAGGGGAGACTATGTTGAAAAATAAATCACGTTTGGTAAAATTTGACCACTACGAACTTTTCAGCTCCCACTCGTAGTAGATACTAGAATGAGGGGCAGTTGTGGCACAGGTGTAGTGTGGCCAACCACTGATCAGAGGATCAGTGGTTCGATTCCCACTCTGTCTGCAGTCTGCATGTTGAAGTGTCCTTGAGCAGGGCACTGAACCCCCAGTCGCTCCTGGTGGGTTAGGCCAGCACCTGTGCATGACAGCTCTGCCGTCATCAGTGTGTGAATGGGTGGACAGCAGGATCTGTAAAGCGCTTTGGTCATCCAGAGATGAGTAAAAAAGTGCTATATAAGTGAACGCCATTTACTATTTTACAGTTGAAAACAGAAGTTTACATTCACTGTATAAAAAGACAACTTTTTTTTTTTTTTTTTTTTGCCGATTGACATTAAATCAGACTAAACCTTTCCTGTTAGAGGTTGGTTAGGATTAACAAATTATTTCTATTTGTTCAACAAATTCCCCTCATGGATCGTCACCTTATCGTGGTGGGGGGGTTTGTGTGCCCCAGTGATCCCAGGAGCTATGTTGTCCGGGGCAATTTGCCTCTGATAGGGTCACCCAAGACAAACTGGTCAAGGGTGAAGGGCCAGACTAAGAATGATCCAACAGACTCTCATGATAAATTCTAGATCAAGGATTCAGTGTACCCCGCCCGGTATGGGCTTACCGGAGCCCCACCCTGGAGCCAGGCCTGGGGGAGGGGCTTGATGGCTAGCGTCTGGTGGCTGGGTTTCCACCCATGGGACCCGGCCAGGCTCAGTCCGAAGGAGTTACATGGGTCCGCCCTCCAGTGGGCTCACCACCTGCAGGAGGGATCATGGGGGTCCGGTGCTATGTGGATTAGGTGGCGGTCAAAGGCAGAGACCTTGGTGGACTGATCCCAGGCTTTCTAAACTGGCTTTTGGTACGTGGAATGTCACCTCTCTGGTGGGGAAGGAGCCTGAGCTGGTGTACGAGGTTGAGAGATACCGGCTAGATATAGTTGGCCTCACCTCAACACACAGCTCCGGTTCCGGAACCAGTCTCCTGGAGAGGGGCTGGAGCTTGGCCTTTTCTGGAGCTGCCCCGGGCGAGAGGCGACGAGCAGGGGTGGGTATTCTTGTATCCCCCCACATTGCTGCCTCTATATTGGAGTTTTCCCCAGTGGATGAAAGGGTTGCTTTCTTGCGCCTTCGGGTTGGGAAACGGGTCCTGACCATCATTTGTGCCTATGCACCAAATGATGTTTCGGAGTACCCACCCTTTTTGGAGTCTGTGACTGGGGTGCTGGAGAGTGCTCCTCTTGGAGACTCCATTGTCCTACTGGGGGACTTCAATGCACACGTGGGCAACGACAGTGAAACCTGGAGGGGGGTAATTGGGAGGAACAGCCTGCCCGATCTGAACCCGAGTGGTGTTCAGTTATTGGACTTCTGTGCTAACCACAGTTTGTCCATAACGAACACCATCCATCCATCCATCCATCCATCCATCCATCTTCTACCGCTTTTCCGGAGGTCCAGGTCGCGGAGGCAGCAGTTCAAGCAGAGAAGCCCAGACTTCCCTCTCCCCAGCCACCTGCTCCAGCTCTTCAGAGAGGAAACCAAGGCGAGCACCATGTTCAAGCATAAGGGTGTCCGTATGTGCACCTGGCACCAGGACACCCTAGGTCGCAGGTCGATGATCGATTTTGTTATCGTGTCATCAGACCTGCAACCATTTGTCTTGGACACTTGGGTAAAGAGAGGTGCAGAGCTGTCAACTGATCAGACCTGGTAGACCCAAATGTATAGTGAGGGTGTGCTGGCAACGTCTGACTGAGGCCCCTGTGCGGGAGGTCTTCAACTCCCACCTCCGGAAGAACTTCAACCACATTCCGAGGGAATCTGGAGACATGGAGTCTGAATGGGCCATGTTCTCCACCTCTATTGTTGAAGCGGCAGCCCAGAGCTGCGGCCACAAGGTGGTCGGTGCATCTCGTGGTGGCAATCCCCGAACCAAGTGGTGGACACCAGTGGTGGTGGTGGGGGCATTAAGCTGAAGAAGGAGTCCTATCAGGCTGGGTTGGCTTGTGGGACTCCTGAAGCAGCTGAGGTGTACCAGCAGGCCAAGCAGATTGCAGCTCGGGTGGTTGCTGAAGCAAAAACCCGGGTATGGGAGGAGTTCAGTGAGGCCATGGAACAAGACTTTCGGTCAGCCTCGAAGAGATTCTGGCAAACTGTCCAGCGGCTCAGGAGGGGGAAGCAGCTCTCTGTCCACACTGTGTATGGTGCAGATGGGGCACTGTTGACTTCGACTGGGGATATTATCCGGCGGTGGAAGGAATACTTTGAGGATCTCCTCAATCCCACTGATACGCCTTCCATAGAGGAAGCAGGGCTTGTGGACGAGGGGGGTGGCTCGCCTATCAAAGGAGCTGAGGTCACCAAGGTGGTTAAAAATCTCCTTGGTGGTTGGGCCCCAGGGGTGGACGAGATTTGCCCTGAGTACCTCAAGGCCCTGGATGTTGTAGGGCTGTCATGGTTGACACGCCTCTGCAACATTGCGTGGAGGTCGGGGGCAGTGCCTTTGGCATGGCAAACCGGGGTGGCGGTTCCTCTCTTCAAAAAAGGGGACCGGAGGGTGTGCTCCAACTTTAGAGGGATCACACTCCTCAGCCTCCTTGGGAAGGTCTATGCCAAGGTACTGGAGAGGAGAGTCTGGCCATTGGTTGAACCTCGGATTCAGGAGGAGCAATGTGGTTTTTGTCCTGGCCGTGGCACATTGGACCAGCTCTTTACCCTCTCGAGAATTCTTGAGGGTTCGTGGGAGTTTGCCCAACCAGTTTACATTTGTTTTATGGACTTGGAGAAGGCATTCGACCGTGTCCCTCGTGGTTTTTTGTGGGGGGTGCTTCGGGAGTATAAGGTATCGGGCTTGTTGTTACGAGCTATTCGGTCTCTGTATGACCGTTGTGAGAGTTTGGTTCGTATTGCCAACACTCGGTTGGATTCATTCCCAGTGAGAGTTGGACTCCGCCAGGGCTGCCCTTTGTCACCGATCCTGTTCATAATTTTTATGGACAGGATTTCTAGGCACAGCCAGGGAATGGAGGGTGTCATGCTTGGTGACCACAGGATCTCATCTCTGTTGTTTGCAGATGATGTTGTCCTGTTGGCTTCATCCAGCAATGACCTACAGTTCTTGCTGGGACGGTTTGCCGCTGAGTGTGAAACGGCTGGGATGAGAATCAGCACCTCCAAGTCCAAGTCCATGGTCCTCAGCCATAAAAAGGTGGATTGTCCTTTCTGGGTTGGGGACAGGCTCCTGTCCCAAGTGGAGGAGTTTAAGTATCTTTTGGTCTTATTCACGAGTGAGGGGAGAATGGAGCAAGAGATTGACAGATGGATCAGAGCAGCATCTGCAGTGATGCGGATGTTGTACTGGTCTGTTGTGGTGAAGAGGGAGCTGAGTTCTAAGGCAAAGCTGTCGATTTACCAGTCAATCTACGTTCCTACTCTCACCTATGGTCACAAGCTTTGGGTAATGACCGAACGAGATCGCGGATACAAGCGGCTGAAATGAGCTTTCTCCGTAGGATTGCTGAACTCACCCTCAGAGATAGGGTGAGGAGCTCAGTCATCCGGGAGAGGCTCAGAGTAGAACCGCTGCTCCTCCACATTGAAAGGAGTCAGTTGAGGTGGTATGGGCATCTGATTAGGATGCCTCCTGGACGCCTCCCACTTGAGGTGTTTCGGGCACGTCCCACTGGGAG
Source organism: Pholidichthys leucotaenia (assembly GCA_020510985.1). NCBI lineage: Eukaryota > Metazoa > Chordata > Actinopteri > Cichliformes > Pholidichthyidae > Pholidichthys > Pholidichthys leucotaenia. Next base: position 397,915,934 of record CM035844.1, on the reverse strand, counting down.
GAGACCCCGGGGCAGACCCAGGACTCGCTGGAGAGACTACATCTCCCAGCTGGTCTGGGAACATCTTGGCATCCTCTCTGAAGAGCTGGAGCAGGTGGCTGGGGAGAGGGAAGTCTGGGCTTCGCTGCTTGAACTGCTGCCTCTGCGACCCGGTCCTCCGGAAAAGCGGTAGAAGATGGATGGATGTTCAACAAATTTTGTATCTATTAAATAATTTTTTTGAGATTTTTTTTTTAATTAATTTGTTCAAAGTCAGACATTTACATTCACTAAGATTACTATGCCTTTAAACCATTTGGGAAAGCCCAGATGATAATGTCATGGCTTTGGAAGCTTCTGATAGGTTAATTGACAACATTTAAATTAACTGGAGGCACACTTGTGGATGTATTTTAACTTACATCTCAAACACACTGCTTTCTTGTGTGACATCACGGGAAAATCAAAAGAAATCAGCCAAAGCATCAGGAAGAGAATTGTGGACCTCCACAAGTCTGGTTCATCCTTGGGTACAATTTGCAGATGCCTGAAGGTGTCGTGGTCATCTGTTCAAACAATTATACTCAGGTATAAACACCATGGGAATGTCCAGCCTTCATACTGCTCAGGAAGGAGATGGGTTCTGTGTACCAGAGATGAATATGTTTTGGTGCAAAATGTACATATCAACCCCGAACAAAAGCAAAAGACCTTGTGAAGATGCTGGCTGAAGCTGGTAAAAGAGTGTCATTATCCATGGTGAAATAGGTCCTGTACTGGCATGAGCTGAAAGGTCGCTCAATGGGGAATAAGCCATTACCACAAAAGCAACATAAAAAAGACAGTTTGCAAATGCACATAGGGACAAATACTTTAATTTCTGGAGACATGTCCTGTTGTCTGATGAAACTAAATTTGAACTGTTTGGCCATAATGACCATCATTACATTTGGAGGAAAAAGGGGGAAGCTGGCGAGCCTGAGAACACTATCCCAACTGTGAAGTATGGGGGTCGCAGCATTATGTTGTTGGGGTGTTTTGCTGCAGGAGGGACTGGTGCACTTCACAAAATAGATGGCATCATGAGGAAAGAACGTTATGTGGAAATAACATTGAAGTAACATCTCAAAACATCAGCCAGGAAGTTAATACTTGGGTGCATCTGGGTCTTCCAAATGGACAATGGCCCTGAGCACCCCCAAATTAGTTACAAAGTGGCTCAAGGACAACGAAGTCAGTGTTTTGGAGTGGCCATCACAAAGCCCTGATCTCAATCCCGTAGAAAATTTTTGGGTAGAGCTGAAGAGACATGTGCAAGCAAGGCAGCCTACAAACCTGACTCAGTTACAACAGTTCTGTCAAATATAAAAATTATTTAGCAAATAGAAATAATTTTGGTAATCGTAACTGACCTAAAATAGGAAAAGTTTAGTGTGATTTGTCAGACAGTGAGGGGAAAAAAGGCTTTGTGTCTTTTTATACAGTGTATGATCAGACCTAAATGAAACAGTCATTGTCGCCCCCGACAAACTGCTATGAAAAAGAAGAAGATGTAAATTTCTGGTTTCAACTGTAACCATGATTAATCTACTTCCACCTTTGAGAGCTGTGTTATCAGAACCAGCTGGGCTAGTGAATGGCTGGAACAAATGGGATGGGACTGGAACCAGGATTTCCCAGATGCTTAACTACTGAGTTACTTTGTCAGAGGTTTGTTCATTGTTTTTTGAAGAATGAAATACTATAAAGTGTTTATCTGAAGAAAATAAAATTGACAGTATCCACCAGAGGTTGCACTAGACTTTTTCGTTAGCTGTCATTTTGATAGACAGACGTGCAAAAATTATATCATAATCTGTTATTATCTGTCATTTTAATTGAATCTAACTAGATCTCCCTCAGTGTAATCTGTCAAATGACAGACAGCTTTCAGAATTTTCAGTCATTGTTGAAAAACAATCTGTCAATGAAGGACAATATTCAGTTAACACAACGTCTGGTATCCACATGTCCATAAAGATGCTGATTTATTTACACGTCTCAGTGACCCTCAAATGTTAAGTTTTGGATTTGATACATTTTTGATAAACTCCACGGTTTGATATAAATTCTAGAACAGTGTGCTGCACATTATACATTTTTTTTTCTTTTCATATATCCAGTATTATGTCCTCCCCTTTATGTTGCTGTAAAAGAACCTGACATATCTGATATCCTCACTCTCTGTGTGTTTTTAGTTTAACTAGGTTATTTCCCATAACTTCAGTTGCTGGAATGACTTTGTGTTTTACAGGCTGATGATCATAACTGAAGGTGTTTGCTGCTCTCCAGTGGAGTCAGAGTGACAGTACAGAAAACAGAGCACACAGCTGTGATTGAGGTACGTTTTAATACCGTTATTCTCTGAGTGTCTTTGCTCATTCTCTTTAGTCATCATCTTGAACACAGGCAGGCATGGATATCACAGTTACAGCAACACTGGTTGTTGTTGATGTAAAAGACAATGACGAAGGTGATGATAATGATGCCGTCAGGGAGAAAAAGAGAGGAAAAAAAAAAAACAGTTTCCATTCTCCAGTCAACCTCAGCAGATGAGGCCCGTCTTTCACATTTTCAACTTTTTTCTTAAATTTGTCACTCCTATGTCCCGTCTCACACCATTCCTTTCTCTGTTATGTTTCTTTAAAAAGAAAACAAAAATGCTGAGAACAACTGACACCACTAAGCACCTGAAGTCCAGTCCTGGATCCTGGCAGAGCTGGAAAAAGGAATATTTCAGGATAGAAGGAATAAAAGGAGGGATGTAAATGTAGGAGGAAGGGAAGAAGGAGGAGGAGGAGGAGATAAAGGAAGTGTGAAGGAGGCGCTCCCCTCTCAATGCTGGATCCTCCTGATGGACTGAATCTGGGGAGTTTGGGCATGGGAGCCGAACTCCCGGTAACACTTGTACTCGCCTCCATGACAGTCACACTCCATGATGTACTGGTGCCCGCGGTAGCCTGGGTACTGGTAGCACACAAAGCTGCGGGGCAAACACAAGAACATGAGAATCAGGCACACATATAAGCATCAGTTAATCTTAGCTGAAAGACTGTATGTTTATAGTCCTTTTCCAACATGAACTTACGCTCCACACTGAATATGCATGGATCCGACCTCATTGTTCATCCAGCCCATGGCCTGCAGGGAAGGGTAGTCGTCACATAGCTCAAACTGACGTCCCATCATGTTCTCCCTCTCAAAGATGGTCATGCGGGAGTCCTTGTGGTTCTGTGACAAAAGAGAAGAATGGAGGTTTGGCACACTTTGATTAGGATTGATTTATTACCAGCTCAGGTCTGTGGTAGGGCCGCTATATTCTGAAACTAACTGTCCAGCAGCAAGTTGGGAATGCAGAATACCTGATCCAAAAAAAAAAAAAAAAATCTGCAAGGTTGAGCCCTAAAATGAAGTTTAAACAACAAGGTTAAGAATTGGCCTGTCAGCATAAGTAATTCAAGGTTTCTTCCTCTTGTCTCTTAAATTTGCAACTTTTTTCTCACAAATATGTGACTTTTTTATAGTAAATAGGTAACTTTTAATCATAAATTTGTTACTTTTTGGTCATATTTTGAAACTTTTTCCTTGAAGAATTGCATCTGTTTTCTCATACATTTGCAACTCTTTTTTCTGATAAGGGTGTGATTTTTTTCTCATAAAGTTACAACTATTTTCTCTTACATTTGTGATGATTTTTCTTAAATTTGTATCTGTTTTACTGAAAATTTGTAAGTAGAAAATTGCGGGGGAAAAAAACGCTAAAGTATAATGATGGGGCGCCGGGGCTCACAGACAGCTATGCCCCCACAGTCCAGCATTTGTTGCTAAACAACTGATTATATTAAACCTACAGCACAGCAGATGGGCCTGAAGGAGATCATTCTCTCAATGCGGTAGGAGTTGCTGCCGCTGTAGGCCTCAAAGCGAGGGTAGTCTCCCTTCTCCAGGACAAACTGCTGGCCACAGAAGCTGGAGTGCTCATAGCCCACCCAGCTGCAAGACAGGAACCAAGGAGAAAAGCCTATTAGGGCAATTAACCCTAAGAAAGTATCTACTTGTCGGAAGTGAGAAAAAGCTTTCTGAATACATACGCGCCACACTCGACCTTCAGGGAGCGAATGTTCTCCATCCCACACTCCATGATGTTCTGGCAGCTGGCCGTGAACTCCATACGCCTGCCTTGGAAGTACTCCTGATCGTACACAGTGATCTGTAGACCATAAAATGAACACAAAGGCCTGCACTGAATGGAACTGAGTCTAAAATGAGTGCAAGCAAATGAAACCGGCACAGTTTTGAAACTGACATCCTTTTTGTTTATGGGACATTTGGTATAAAGTGTGTTTACCTTCCAAGGGCCCATGGGGGTGGGATTTGTCAGAGCCATGTTGTTCTCTTCTGCAGCAGTACCTGTTGGGAAAACACACAATAGCAAAATCAAACCTGTGCATCACTGTGTGATGTGTCGTACTCCATAAGTCTCCAAAGTCAAACCTCCTGTTTCTTTTAGGAGTCTAAAGAATGACCCCATCATTACCAATGAAGAAAAGACTCTCTGTGGTTAGACGCCCATTTAATCATGTCTACAGACTGGAAAACTGAGCTACACTTCTAACTACTTTAACTAGTTGGACCTACCCAGAGTGGTGAGCTGTGTGTCGTGGAGTTCCACTGAACAGTGTGCTGTGACAGTGTGTGTGGGGTGTATATATACAACAATGGGCGTCAGGGACTGGGGGACAGACATGCTTGGACCCATGTCAGCATTTTGCTTTGGACTCCATTGTTTAGCAGCAGAGGGGTTAACGCACGGACACCAAGTGATTCATGCAAACACAAAGAAGGCCCGTCACTAGCATGGCTGACCCCATGCCTCTGTGGAAAAAAAGTATATGATGGGAGAAGAGAAACGGGAGCAGGGTGTGGATCTATTATCAAACTGGTTAACACTGAAATGCAGCTTGGTGTAAAAGAACAACCTGCACTATGTCCTTTCAACATTTGTAAGAGGGTTTTCTCTCTCAAATATTGAAGTTTTCTCTCATAAATTTCCATCATGTCTTGTAAATTTGTATTTGTCTTAATTTAGCAATTTTTTTCTCATAAATTTGTGAGTGTTTGCATGGAAGTCGAGAGAAGCCATGGTAGCTACTAGCATTTGTCATTCTGTTTTCTCCGTTTCACAAGATAAATGAATGCATCATGACATCATAATGGCCTACTCACTTAAAAAAAAAATCTGTTCTTGAATTTCCTTTTTTTGTAAATAGAATAATAATGATAATAGGTTTGATTCATAGCACCTTTCAAGACACCAAACAACACTTTGCATAATTTAGCTTTTGTGGGACTCTGGAAAGTAGAGTCATACGATGTTAATATGCTTTGGTGGACAGATGGTGTTTGAGCAGTATTTTAAACATATCAATATAACTTTGTGGATTGTATACTTTATACTTTATTGATTCCCAGAGGGGAAATTGAGAGCATCCATCTGGATGGATGAAGCAACCACGGTATGGCGCTATCCCTTTACCATTCGCACACACATTCACACCTAGGGCCACTTTTTTTTTAGAGTCTCCAATTAACCTAACCTGCATGTTTTTGGCCTGTGGAAGGAAACCGGAGAACTCTTGGAGTAAACCCACGCAGACATGCAAACTCCACACAGATCACTGTTGGTCAGAGGCTGGAATCGAACCAGGGATCCCATGGCCAAGGGTGAGTTGCTGTGCGGCCACAGTGCTAACTAAGCACTGCGGATGTTAGTGTAGAGAAAGTTTCAGAAGGTCGGGGCTATGACACTTAATCCTCTGTCTCCTCAGGTCCACTGCCTGATGTCAATAATGGAGGTTCTGTGATGGAGTACAAGGATGAAGAAAGTTGGAGAGGTCCTGGGGAGTGGTATCATGGAGGGATTTACTGTCTAAGTAAGAAGGAAAATTATGTAGATCGCTAGGAACTTAACTGAAAGCCAGTGAAGGTGGATGAGAGTTGGAGTGATGTGGATTTTTGGATATACTGGAGCCTGTTCAGAGCTTTGTTAGGTACCCCAGACAGGACTCCATTACAGTAACCTAAGGGGGAAATAAAGACAGCATAAACGTGTTTCTGCTGGAGAGTCAGACAGTGATAAGTGTTATATAGTATTATATAGTACTTTTACTATGAAGTGCTGGGTGGTGATGCGCACCTCTGGTGACGTCACCAGACCGCCCTATGTAAGGCCAGGGTCAGCCATCTTACGTTCTCTTGTCTTGCCTGTGCCTTGGCCGGGGCCCTGTCTGTGGCCAAGTCACCTCGCCTCTTCTGTGAACCAGGGGTAATATCAGACATAACACTGGCGACATTGGTTAAACCATGGAGGTGTGCATAGCTCCTATTCGCCGCTTTCTTGAGGTGCCCGGGGACCCGCCGGTGCCCTGACCTAGGTGGTTCAAAGCCTTCCAAAACTATGTGTTATGTCTGAATACTTACCTTATACAAGGATGAGGCCAGGTGAACGTGTGAACTCAGCTTTACTGACAGCACTGGGTATAGTACAGCCACCAGGCAGGGGCATCGGCAAAGGAACCCTAAAATGGATGCCCCCTGGTATTTATAGGGCGGTGCAGTGGCGGAAGAGGTAGTGGCTGCCACTACACCACGCTTCACAATAAAGGCACCCAAACTCAACATCACATTCCCCCCCCTTCCCCAGTGACAAGTCCAAAACACACACACACAATTAAGACCCTCCCCAATTTAGGACCCGAATCACACGCTAAGAAAACTAAATTGAAATTACTAAATGGCCTACCACATTCACAGAACAAAACCTAAACTAGGGAGGACGGGTGGACTACCGTCCTACCCCACACTGCAAGGTGGATTATTCTGCCACCTGTAAACTACATAAAGTCCATCAATAATTAAAAATTACTTCCGTGTTCCTGTACTAATAAAACACTCAGAACAATAACATTTTTTTACATGCACAAACATACAAACATTAGAACTATAATTATTTTTTTAAAATCACACACCACTGCCCTTCTGGCAGAAAGGGGTAGAATTGGCTTTTGGGGGGCCCAGGGCAGCCCCTCAGCAGACCCGCCCCTGGAAGCAGCATGCCCCCGGGGATCACAGCTGACTTCATGGACGAAGGCGCCTCCCCTGTTTGCCATCGACCGCCTCTCTCGTCTGGACCCGCCACCAGAAGCCTCCTCCTGGACACGCTGCAGCTCGCTGGCATGCTTCCTCGAGCCATCCGACAGCTTGAAGTAAGCTGTGCCCCACTTAGCCACGATACACAGCTGTCCTTGGTGTTCCGCTGGCTGTCGCTTAGCTCGTACCTGACGTGGACGTTCCTCTCCTAGAGCCTGGACCAAGTCCATAACTCTAAGAGGGGCTCTGCTTGGCCTACAATGGTGTTGTTTGGCACACGGTCTCTCCGTGCCTGTCGGTCTGGCCCCGACCTCTCCTAAAGCCATCACAGCAGTCGCTATGGTAGCTGCAGATCCTCCAGCCCTCTGCAGCCAAGCTCCGGAGTAGTCTGGGGCTAGCACGTTGGTATCACTTGCCGACGCAGGCACCTCACTGCCACGCTCGGTACCCTCTCCTTCTGTTCCCCGAGCGTCGGCACTGAGACCCTCCTGCGTCGAACCTGAGTGAGGCTGGTTGTACTTGATTGCCATGGTGTCCATTAGGCCTTCATCCCACACAACGTTGTCCTCCACCACTGGAACCGGATGGTTCGACTGACCACAACCAGACCATTCTTCCCCAGCATCGTCTTTGATAGTGAAACCCAGTCCGTAAAACAGGTCACAGCCCGTGATGTTGTTGCCTCGGACCGTGAAGTGGAACATGAAATCAGCCTTCACTGCCGACTTGTACTGAACCATTAACTCCAACATTCCAACCGTGCACAGCCTGCCACCTCCATAACCGTAAAGCGGCGCTGGGTTACCTCTTATTGATTGAGATTGAGATTGAGATTCAACTTTATTGTCATTACACATGTATGAATACAAGGTAACGAAACGTGACTTGGCATTTGGGCACGCTCTGCAGAGCGCATCCAAGGCCGGGGCAGCCGCTAGGCGCCAGTCATAAAGAAGAAAGGAAAAAAAAAAAGAAAAAGAGTGGATATCACACAGTAGGCGAGAGAAAAAATCATGTTTTATCAAATTGACGCTTAAGTAAGTAAGCGAAATTTTGATTGCAGGCAAAAAAACCCTCAATGCTTATTTAGCAGACATTTAGTAGACAAATCACACAGCAGGGAGAGAGCAGTGTATGTATATCAGTATGATGATATCAGTGTGTGTGCAGTGTTGAGTGTATCAGTTACTGGAGCACAACAAATAGTCTCCTAGGCAACGATAGATGTTATAGTTCATGAACGCTGTCCCTGAAGAGTTCTGTTTATTGCACAGCAGCGGTGTTTGGGTTAGCGAGCCAGCTGACACATCCGCTTATCTCAACTCTGGAGGAGTGAGTTATCCAGGGGCGCCGATCAAGGCCGAATCTGCTCAGACAGAGTATAGGAGTATAGGATTTCCCTATTGTCATATTCTGAGCTTACAATTCAAATTAACATTCACTGGCTTTAAATTCATATCATTCCCTGGAGAGCACGAAGCGACTCCAGATGTTTCCCCTTCTAAACACAGATGAACATGTCCGATAGAGTCCATCTCTCTACAATGCATGCAGATGGTAAATTCCATGTTGGTCATTTGCCGCTACTTCGTGCACTCCCCATCTGGTCGAATTATTGAGAAGCAGCTCCGCCGGGTCCGCATTTTGATTAGCTCCTCCAGTTAAATTTTCGATACACCAGGAGAACTCCAAAGCCCAATCGGCAGAATCCTGTGATCGTAGCCAAAACAGGTAGATGTTTTTCCACATCCTCAGTCAAATCACACAGACACATGAGTTCCAATCCATGGGTCTCTCCACATTTGGGCTCCCCCGGGCCCAATTTTCTGTTTGAAAAGGTGGTGTCAACTGCGTTTAAAGCCCAGCTTATATCCATTTTCCGTATTTTCCATTTGGGTTGAGATCAGCAAGATGGTGAGACGGCACAGACACTCACTCAGACGCAGCAAGCTGGGATTAGGTCAGGAAGGCAGGATAGGAGGAGGGAGGAAAAAAAATGCGACTGCTCTCACTGAAGGCAAAAGGAAGAAGAAGAAAAAAAAAATACCACTACACTATCCTGTAGTGGGGGAAAAAACTTCCTCACCATGGCCCAATTCAGCAGCGATCCCTCTGCCCCCTTATCGAGCAGCAGCGGCACCTCCACGCTGTCCAGTGTTACTCAGCAAAACGTGTACCCGGTGGTACTCGGGGACACCGTGTAGATAGTTGTCGGTGACGGGCAGAGTGATTTCTTCCGTGGGCTGTCCGGCTCAGATACACAGCACACTCTAGCATAATGGTTCAAGCATCCACATTTGCCACAATGCTTCCCTCTTGCCGGGCAGTCCCTAGCCTTGTATTGGTGTTTCATGGATCAACAACCCATGCACAAGGGTTTTCCCAGGACAGACCTTCGGTTGGTAGCATTCGTTTCCATAACGTCATTGTCCATGCTATCCTTGCAGTCCGGGTCCGTTACTAGTGCTGAGGTGGAAGGCACCAGCTGCCATTGTGACTGGCACCAATTTAGCTCCGAGGCTAGCTTGTCCATGGTCTCCAATTGGAGAGCTAGCTCGTCAGCCCTGGCCAGGGTCAAGTCACCTGCCGCCGTAAGTAGCTTTGCTCGTATAGTGGCGCTGTTTGTGTGTTCCGCCAGTTGGTCGCGCACCATCTCTTCCTCCAGTGACCCAAAATGACACTCTCTGGCTAGCTGCCTCAAGTCGACAACGAACTGGTGGATAGGCTGACCCACCTTTTGGTGTCACTAACGAAACCGAATCGTCTGGACAGTCACGCTGTCCCGGGTGTGAAAATGGCATGCTAGCAAGTCGACTATGTCCTCAAAGGGCTGCACGGTGGCACAGTGGTTTAGCACTGTGGCAGCACAGTTTTACCCTCGGCCGGGGGATCGCGGGGATCATGAGATCGTGGGTTCGATCCCAGCCCCCGACCAACAGTGAGCTGTGTGGAGTTTGCATGTTCTCCCCGTGTTGCGCGGGTTTACTCCGGGATTTCTCCGGTTTCCTCCCGCACACCAAAAACATGTAGGTTTAGGGCGCTTGCGCACGCAGCAACCAGCAGCCGGTGGCTTGTCACCAGACTGCAAACCAAGTCTACCTGTGGGTACAAATAAGTAACAAAAAAAAAAAAAAGGAGTCCTAAGCCCCGAGTGTGCGCAGGATACGCTGGCCCTCAATCCCCAAATTATGCACCAGGAGTGCGTGTGCTCTCAGTTTATCTAGCTCACCTGGGTCGAGCGCAATGATGTAGTTTTGAAAGGCTGCAAACCATCTTGGCCAAGGCACCAGCGGCTCAACCAGGAGCTCCAGGAAGGGGCGAAGCGGTGAAATGCATGCCTCCATAGTTTATTCTCGTCGTCAAAATGCTATGTCTAAATAATTACCTTATACAAGGATGAGAACAGGTGAATGTGTGAACTCAGCTTTATTGACAGCACTGGGTATAGAACAGCCACCAGGCAGGGGCATCGACAAAGGGGCCTTAAAATGGATGCCCCCTGGTATTTATAGGGCGGTGTAGTGGCAGAAGAGGAAGTGGCCGCCACTACACCGTGCTTTACAATAAAAGCATCCAAACTCAACATTACACTATGTTGCTGCGCTGGGTCTTGGGGAGCTTGATAAGCTAAGGGCCCGGGCACTTCTGGTTCACAATTTAGGCATAGAGGGCCAGTGAATCCTGCAAACGCTCGGTGCCTCCGACACCTACGAAGAGGTAGCATAGCTGCTAGCTAGCCATTTCCACTCCCCGGATAATGTGACGGTCCGGAGGATCCGCTTTCGGCAGCGACATCAACGGGTAGGCAAACCCGTCAGGCAGTTTGTTGCCAATTTGTGGCAGCTAGCTAGCGAGTGCTGTTTTGGAGCACTGGAAGAAGAAATGATTCATGACCAGCTGGCAGAACATACTTGTAGCACCACATTGCAAGCTAGACTACTCACGGCGTCTAAGGACCTCACGTTAGCCAGAGCCCTCAAGCTCGCTCTCCAAATGGAAACCGCGGGCAAGCTAGCTCTGGAGCTACCCGGATGCCAGTCACAGCATCTGCCAGAGCCTCTTGCCACGGCAAATGTCGCAGACACGGATAGCGAAGATAGCCTGGACGATGTAGATGCAGAAGCCTATGCTACCAGCCCGGGGTCTGCCCTGGGAAAATTCCTTTGCATGGGTTGTAGGTGTGCTAAGCACCGAAATAAGGCTAACGACTATCCAGCAAGAAGAGCACATTGTAACAGATGTGTTTGCTTGAACCATTTTGCCAGGGTGTGCCGTGAAGTTAAGCAGGAAAGCCCATGAGATATAGCGCTCAGCTCGCCCCCGACAACCATCCACACCAGCGCAGGGAAATATCATCATGGACTGTGATTTATTTTACAGACTGGGTTTTGCCATTAAAGATGACGGAGGGTCTGCGACTACGAGGGTGCACACTACAACAGCCTTGGAAGAGGTTGGGGCAGGACAGAGGAGCACGGAGGATCAGCATGCTCAACAACAATGTCTCAAGCCGAGCCAGGCCCCGTTGAGGGTCCTGGATTGGGTTCGGAGTCAAGATGAGGAACGTCCGCAGTGAAGATGGGCCAGATGACAGCCTGAGGAGCATCGGGAGTGTCTGCGCATAGTGGACAAACTGGGCGCAGTGCACTTCAGGCTGTCTGACAGCTCGGTGTGGCATGTAAATCGGCTTCTCTTGTGTCCGGGAGAAGACGCCGAGAGACCAGGCTGGACGTGGGACGAGATCGATGGTGAGGAGGAGCGGCTTCAGCGTCCAGAGGGTCAGCCATCACCCCAGAGACCAGCAGTTTCCAGGGGCGCATCTGCTGAGAGGGTGCCCGGTTCCCCCATGCCAGTTATGTTTTTTTTTTTTTTTACATGAAGAATTGGGTTGTAAATAGTACATGTTGAAGTCCTGTTGTTATTGTTGTTGGTGTTGTTAGTTGAAATGTTATATATGGGATCACTTTAGTTTTTGTTTCTGTTTTAGTTTAGGAGCATGGTGTACAATTTTAGTTATTAATGGACTTTGAGTTACTGTAGCAGGTGGCAGAATAATCCACCTTGCCGTGTGGGCAGGATGGCAGTCCACCCATCCGCCCTAGTTTAGGTTTGTCGTGTGTGTGTGTGTTTGTGTATGTGCGCACGCTAGGCCATTTGGAAATATTAGTTTTTGTTCGTTAGTGTGTGATTTGGGGTCCAAATTAGGAAGGGTCTTAATTGAGAGCGTGGCTTTGGACTTTTTTTTAAAAGGGGGGTCGGTGTTGTATAGTATTATATAGTACTTTTACTATGAAGTGCTGGGTGGTGACGCGCACCTCTGGTGACATCACCGGACCGCCGTATGTAAGGCCGGACACTCTTCTTGTCTTGCCTGTGCCTTGGCCGGGGCTCTGTCTGTGACTGCCATATCCAGTAAGTCCAATAAAGCTGTGTTCCAAGTCACCTCGCCTCTTCTGTGAACCAGGGGTAATATCAGACATAACAGTAAGAATCTGGAAATGTTTCTGAGGTGGAAGAAAACAAATACGATGATAGATTTGATGTGAGATTCAAAGGAGAATGGAGTCCAAAATGACACCAAGGCAGATGGGCCATAGCCATGATAGTGTGCCCATCTAGCTCCACAGAGACCTCCATTCTTCTGGAACATTGCCTCAGGGGCCACAACCATTAGCTTTGTTTTATTTTGGAGTTTGAGATTGGTAGACATCCAGGCTTTAACGTCCATCCATCCATCCATCCATCTTCTACCGCTTTTCCGGAGGTCCGGGTCGCGGAGGCAGCAGTTCAAGCAGAGAAGCCCAGACTTCCCTCTCCCCAGCCACCTGCTCCAGCTCTTCAGAGGGGATACCAAGGCGTTCCCAGACTAGCTGGGAGACATAGTCTCTCCACCGAGTCCTGGGTCTGCCCCGGGGTCTCCTCCCAGTGGGACGTGCCTGAAACACCTCAAGTGGGAGGCGTCCAGGAGGCATCCTAATCAGATGCCCATACCACCTCAACTGACTCCTTTCAATGTGGCTTTAACGTCATGAAGGCAATTATTCAAAGACTGGGATGGGGGTGGGTGAGTGTTGGTGGATTGTTTGGTGTTCAGTACTCTGATATTTGAGGTGGCTCAGAGATTGAATTCATTTAGTGCCTTTACAACATGTTAGGCAGATGCCAAGCTGACTAAAATACATTACGTTAATCTATGCTTCCCAAGTTATATTAAATAAATGACATCATTGACATCAGTGTTGGTTTGACAATACAACTGTCTTTTCCCATTATGTTACTAATTGAAAAAGACATACAAGTGTGTTTTTACATAACGTTCAGTTTTTGTATAAAAAGTTTGGTCTCTGCTGCCGGTTCCTGTGAATTAAAACACCTGGTGCTATTTTTGGAAATCAATGTGAGCCAATAAATCAACAGTAAACGTTAACCCGGGGCAGTGGCACCAACTAAAAGGTTCCACTGGCAGGTCTGGCTGTGCTTTGGCATCAGCTAGTGAGCTGGAAGAGACAGCTTCACTTTCAAATTGCCAGAGATTGGTAGAGTCGCCAGAAGTTGTACGCAAGTACAAGTATAGTTACCTTATGATAATAATTACTCTTGTATAAGTAAGAGTATATTAAATGAATTAACTAGAGGGCACTCAGACAGCACGTACCTCCACCAAGACTTGGTCCAGCCCTCCCTTCATCTGTCCCTACCTCTGTTCATCTGTACAATGTGAGAAGATAGGACCTTGGTGGAAGCATGCGTTCATGGATCACCTCCAAAATCTAATGGGTTCATCCGTAGCCCAAAGGCCGCCTCTGAAAATGTAATCGAAATACATCCAGTACTTTCTGTGTAATCCTGCTAACAGACAGACAGACAGACCGGCCCAATTACATTAGGTCTTTGGTGAAGGTAATGACAGAGCACCAAGCTATCTGATCTTGTGAGGCCATATGTACCTACAAAGTCCTTACCCTCCCATGGGATTGGTCTTCTGATTGTTCCAAAGGCCAGCACAAAGGCGATTGGTGGGTAGGAATTTTCATGTCATGCACTAACTTTTTGGAACGGCTTTCCACCAGACAGTAGACATTAGATTCTTAAAACAAAGCTGATGACCCACTTGTTTTCTTCCATCTATGGTTCTGATGGTGTTATTACCTTGCCAAGCAGGTAATGTGATGGGGCAGTTTGTTTGTCTGTTTGGTTGGATGGTAGGTCATTAGCAGATTTAAAAACTGCAGAATGGAGGTGGCCCTTGTGCCAAGGATGAACCCATTAGATTTTGGAGGTGATCTGAGAGTGCATACCTCCACCAATGTCTGTTTTTTTCTTTGTGTGCAGGAGGATTACACAAAAACTACTGGATGGGTTTTGATGACATTTTCATCAGAGGTGGCTCTTGGGTTACGGATGAACCCATTAGATTTTGGAGGTGATCTAAGAGAGACTGTGGTAGGGAGGGACAGATGGATGGAAAGCCGGAGGGAGGGAGAAAGGGAGGGACAGACGGATGGATGGACGGAGCCTTGGTAGATGTATATGCTGTCTGAGCGCTCTCTGGTTGTCTGTTTCTTAAAGTTGCCTTGCTGACATAACTGTCTTGTGTTTTGTAGTGTGTTTTGTGTTCTTACTTTTTAGGTCTGCTCTTTGTAAAGTATTTTGATGGAAGGCAGTCTATGAATAAATTTTATGATGATAATTATTATTATTAAGAGTAATCATGAAAAAAGTTACTCTAGTAAGAGCAAGGAAGTATCTACTAAGTTACTTAAGGGAGTAATTAATTTACTTACATCAGTGTTTACATTTTTCATATGCATGTGCAAGTTTTTACTCATAAATATGCAGATTTTCCTTATAAATGTAAATTTTTATGTTAACTTCAACCTTTTTTCATCAGTTGAGACTATTTCATAGATTTATGGTTTTTATCCTAACTTTGTAACATTTTTTCTTCATTTCCGGTTTAATTCTTATAATTTATAAGGGATTGTTTACAAAAATTTGTAACTTTTTGTAATAAATTTGCAACAGTTTTTTGGTAAATTTGAAACTGTTTTCTTGAGAATTTGATAAGAGGCTTTATTGTCATTGTGCAAAATACAACAAAACTTATATTTTGTTTTGTTTTTTCTGCAGCTTTACTATGGCTGATTTAAGAGATTTTTCACTTATGTTTGGTCTCAGGGAAATGAATTCAACTTTGATTTCCATAAAATGAAACTTCTTTAGGATGCTGTTTTTGTTCTGGCAGGAACATGTTATTACAGTATAAACATGAATATTTCTGACCAGTTTTTAAAACAGTAAACTCAAAAGTAACTCTATGGGCTGTATTTTGACAGTTTAATCACTCGTCCAATGTGTGATGTGCATTTATGGGTGTGGCCCAGTCTGTTTTGTTATCATGGTACCACAAAACGGTCTGTGTGCTTGACAAGGAGGGCAAAGAGGCTGGTGTAATTATTTAGAGGTGCGTTTTGGATAATTCAATCCAAAGTGCTCCTGCCCATCCCTTTAATGCACAGAGGTGCATTATCTAAAACTAGTGCATACCCATGCATACCCATCCATTCCCATAGAAACCAAGTATAAACAAGTATTTCTGCATGCCAGTTGCTGAAGGGTTTCCTCCTGTCTGAGAAGGCTGTGTTCTTCACAGTCATGCCTGCAGTGTACTGCTCAAACCTGAGGTGTTTCATCTTCACGGCATCTTTTCTGACGTGCAGAAAAGATGCCGTGATGCCTTCACTCTATTGCTCTCCATCTGGTGGGTGTTCTTCTTCTTCTTCTTCTTCTTCTTCTTCTTCGTTCAGACCACTGGTTGAGGGATAGGTGCGTTGTAATTCCAGTTCATGGGCAGGATCATGCAAATAGATCTGAGCAAAAAGTGGCTTTCGACCCTGTTCAGGAAGACCCGTGCATGCCTGTCGAAACCCAGAAACCGGAGCACCCAGAGAAAATCAGCGCTTTGTTTGGCACTTTACACATTTGTAATGTAGACTGCCATTCTTCATGGGTACTGCTTCGAATGGGTGTGGTTTAAAGTAGGGTGTCCTATTCTTAATTGGGTGACAGACTGAGACCCTGACAGAGATTTCTTGAATTTATAGAGTGCTTTCTGCCTTACTGAGTGAGATTTCCAGATTTACTGCTTTGAATGGGTGTGGTTTAAAGTAGTGTGTCCTATTCGGTCTCAGCTTGTCTGTGCCTTGCCTGGTGTGCAGCGTTGGCGGCCAGCTGACTATTTCACATCTCCTGGGTCTCAGCTTGTCTGTGCCTTGCCTGGCATGCAGCGTTGCTCGCTTTGCGGGCATTTTGGGCTTCAAGTGACTCAGCACGTGCATGGTGCACTGCCATATGTTTCTAGTCTGTCTGTGCATCCCTTGTCTGTCGTACCCTATGCTGGTGAAGGGTCTCCTCCTGTGGCAGGTATCATAGGACACTACGTCATCGGTAAGCAGGCATCGTGAGTGATGGCCTATATGACATCATAAAGACATCAAGGCAGGCATCATAGGACACTATATCATAGGTAGCCAGTCCTATTGTCTATATGACGGCTTCACAAGTCCTATGATGCCTGAGATCATAGGATCATCATAGGACTTCAGGCAGACATCATAGGCCATCCTATGATGTCCTATGATCGTGACAGACAGACAGATTTCTTGTATTTATAGAGTGTTTATTATTATTATTTTTATTGTGGCTTTCAACCCTGTTCAGGAAGCCCTGTGCATGCCCATAGTTCTAAACCAAGAAACCGGAGCACCTTGAGAAAATCAGGGCTTTGCTTGGCATTTTACACATTTGTAGTGTAGACTGGCATTCTTCAAGGTTACACATTTTTACTGTGTCAGCACCTCTTTAAAAACATTGCTGAGAAAGCAACGCTTTTGCTTAATTTCTTCATCTTGAGCAACAATATGAAGACTGCTTGATCTGGCAACTCTGCTCGCGGCAACTTAGAATTGGCCATGGCTGCAGAAATCTGTTGTGCAGAAAACATGAACATGCTGCAAAGACTGGCCCTGTGACATATTCACCTTGCCAGTTTTGAGCCATATGACATCATAAAGACGTATTAGTCTTGGCATTGTGAGTGATGGTCTATATGACATCATAAAGACACATTTGTCTATGTGCCGTCATATAGGCATCATATCGTTATGACGGCATCATGAGTCCTATGATGCCTGAGTTCACAGGCCATCCTATGATGTCCTATAAACGTGACAGACACAGAGATTTCTTGCTTTAATAGAGTGATGAACTCTGATCATGATGGTTTGCTTCAGACAAGTTTTGCGCTGGCCAAAAGATGTGCGCATGAGTGAAAATGCATGTGATAGTAACGCTGCTTGGCGGTAAGGAAGGCATCAATCACAGCTGATGCCCAGTTAGTTATTTTAGAGAGGAAAAATGAAGAAGAGATGATGTTGGGCTGAACAGTCGAGCTGAATGGTTTAACATAGTGCATACGGATGCAACACACAGACATGAATGGGTTTGAAACAGATTTTTTCATAAACCCACACACCGGTCCTTTTTTATCCCCCTGTGCCGTGAAAAACTCTGTTTCTTCAAATGATCTGGCAGAGTTCATACCACAGGGTGGATAGCCTTTATTTAATTGTCTTCAGATTAATATATCCAACAGAAAAACAACAGCTGAGTGTGTGTCCCTCATCACCCCAGACAGGACACGCACACATGTGTGTGAACGGACAAAAAATCTTTTGAAGGCAATGATTGACTACACAGATTTGACAGACCACATGTGGAGAGAACAATAGGCTACTCTGTCACAGCAGAGAAGTTTGCATTTCAAAACCCTCAGACTGACAGTTCCATCCTCCTCCTCAGCACACTTCCTGTTCATTCATTCATTCATTCATTCATTCATTCATTCCCCTAAAATAAATATATTAATGCCTAATAAGTCCATGATTAAAATGAAAATGTGGATGGAATAAAAAACCACCAAGTACATCATCATATTAATTCAATTCGTCTTTATTTGTATAACACCTAATCACAGCAAACATCATCTCAAAGTGCTAGATACAGTCATGTGAAAAAATTAGGACACCCTGTATAAGCCTGTGTTTTTTAAATATATTTGAACATATGGATATTTAATATCAATGTCAAAAATACTGGGAGATTCATGTAATACAACTAAACAATTAAAAATGAATTAAAGACTTTTTCAGATTTTCTGTATAATGTAATTCTAAACAAATAGTGAGGAATAAATTAGGACACCCCCCATCTTTTTTTAGGACACCCCCACGTTCATTCCCACTTAAAATGGCTAAAATAAATGTTAAAAAAATGCAAATAAAAACAAAAACAAGGTTAGACATAGATATGTAAATGTTTATTAATAAAGAACTGAATATTTAATGGGGTGTCCTAATTTTTTCACATGACTGTACATAAGGTACAAATCATAAGTAGTTCAGAGAAAGCCCAACAATCACACAGTCCCCTATGAGCAAGCACTAGGTGACAGTGGGAGGGGAAGAAACCTCTGGCAGAACTCGGCTCAGGGAGGGGGGCAGTCATCTGCCATGACTGATTGGGGGGGGGGGGAGAGAAGAAAAGAAAGAAAGAAGAGACATACTACTCATACAGATAACAACAACCACAACAACAACAGACATGTAGAACAACATTTGTGCAGACATGAAATGTGTAATGTTACATCAGCGCTAGATTAATTTAGGATTACAGCATTTTTATAGTATTTTTTCAAGCTATCAAGCAAATCTCAGGCACCAGCACTACAAGCAGAAGTATGTGTAGCTGGGCCTGGTGATGTATTGCCCAAACACTATGCACACTATGCACACTATGCACACTAAGCACAATTAGCAGTGTATTTAGTGGACATAGTAGATTTCAATTGTAAAATTCAAAACTATGGCATGCAAAATCCAGTCTAAACTTGTGAAGGATGTTCAATTAAAACATACTATCAACATCTAGCTAGCCAGCTTGTCACATACTGTAGCTCATTGTTTTTCAACCAGGGAGCCCTGGTATGTTCAGGTTTCTGTGGGAAATTATCTAATTCCACTTCTTCTTAATTGGTCCGAAAAAATGCAAATGCCATTGTTGTGCATGGGTGCCTACAGAATCTATGCACAACAACAGCAAATTATTTGCATTTTTTGATGAATTACGAAATGAAATTAGATTATGGTTCCATAGAAACCTGAACATACCAGGGCATCGTGGTTGAAAAACACTGACATAGCTTGTACACACAATCATTTGCATGCGCCTTTTTTCTGATCGAAAGCTCATTGTCATAAAATACATCAAACTATGGATGCACTGATGCTGCGCTGCTGTCATACCCAATAATAATAATAATAATAGATTAGATTTATATGGCGCTTTACATGTCAAGTGAAATCTCAAAGCACTTACAGTGAGTCCATTATTCATTCATTCCAGACAGACATTGATAGTGGTAAGCTACCTCTGTAGCCACAGCTGCCCTGGGGCAGACTGACCTCTTTGAAATGAGGAATGTGGGGTGAGGCCCCTCCTGACAGCGCAAAGTGGGCATGCTGTCCACAGGTAATTAGATGGCGCGATGGTGGTAGTTTGCAGAAAAGTCTGCTGTTGACTGGTGGTAATATGGCCACGACAAGTAGAATCAAACGTACTTGTGTAAAAATAGTTTTTTCTTAATAAATGTACTTTAATTAAATGTATCCTGCAATAAACCTACTCAGTAAAGTGCAGTTTTATGAGAAAGATAATTAAGTACACATACTTGGGCAAATTTCTCTGTGTACTTTATTCCAAAAAGTGTTTTAAACAGCTAACTCCAAGCATTCACAGTCGTCTCTCTTCTTGCTGCTGTGAACAATAAACATTTAGAAATGACCGACTGAGGTCAGCACATTGTCCAGACTCTCTGTCTCTGTGCGTGTGCGCCTGTGTGTTTATGTCCACATTCATGTCACCTTCCTCCTTCAATCTGCACCAAAGGAGGCACATCTGTAATAACATAATTCATATCCCAGTACAGATGTTTTTAACAATGTTTTTATGATTTATACAGGTTTGAATATGAGACAGGACAGGAATATAAGGACAAGCCACTGTGTGTGTGGTGCATGTTTTTCTGCTGATCATAGCAGCAGCAGCTCAGACGTGACAAAAGGATGAGCAAACTCAGCAGGCCGATGCGAAGAGCCCACAGTGACCATATAGTCCGCTCTCTGTGTGCGTACACACATCACATCTACACGCTACAAATCCCTCATTTTTCTTCTCTGGTTTCCAGTCAGAAACCTAACACAAGAATAACAGCGACTTAGCTGCCCATTTTTTCAGCATCAAGCCTGTATATCTTAGGTTCATTTTGTTCCTTTGACTTTAACTTGTTAGGACTCAGCAAGTGATTTTAGTCAACAAACCAGCACAAGTGTATGAATAAATGTCAGCAGCCTCTAGAGTACAACACTGTCACACAGTCTGAGTTTTCCCATTTTATTGAGCTAAGACGGGTCAGTAACCTGTACAATAAAAAGAACCATATTGAGCAGGTTTGGTCTAAAAGTCTGGATGAAGACATAAAACAAATTTAGCCTTAAAATTATGTAAAACAGTTACATTTTTGTGTAAATTTGCAGCTACTGAGCTGTATTTTTTTCCTTGCAACTTTTGTATTACTTTTTACAGTGGTGTATATAAATTCAGCCATTGAAAAGATATAAGCTTGTCTCTCTAAGACATGGACAAACATTAAAATATTAGGTGCAAACATTAATACATAGTTACTTTTTATATCATAAATTAAACAAAACATGCAATTAAATAAATAAATACACAGTTGTTGAGTGTGCAAAAGTCTGAGCACCCTACACACTTAATTAGGCACGTCAATTTTTAAAAAAATCATGAAAATCTGCTATTTGTCAAGGGGTGGCAACATTTTTGCAAAACACCGTGTTGTAATTCTCTTAAAGACTTTTTCTTGTAAATTTGCAACCCTGTAATGCTGTAGTTTTGTACTTTTTCTTATACATTTGCAACTTTTTTCTTATAAATCTTCAATGTTTTTTGTAGATTTGCATTTTATATTTATGCAACTTCTTTTTTCAAAAAATGGCAACCCATTCTCATAATTTCAAAATTTTCTTTGTTAATCGCAGCCTTTTTCTTGTATGTTTTCCTTGTAAAATTGTAAGTTTTTTCCTCATAAATTTGAGCCTTTTTCTTACAAACTTTGACTTCTTGTCAGAAGGGGCGTGATCAGCAGTAGGTATGTTTTTTAATAACTACCTATTTAGTTCTTATTTGTTTGTCAATTTACTATTGGATTTGACTCATGTTTATTTCTGTCGTTTATACTTTGTTTCTTTGGATTGTCTAATGTTTATCAGGATGTGTTTCTTTAGTTCTATGGATATTCTGGTTTCTGCTCCTTATTTTTCTCATTTTTCTCATTTCTCTCATTAGTCTCATTGTTCCCACCACTGCCCACAGCTGTTTCACCTTTGTTCATTAACTGGGCTGTGTTCGAAACATCCACTCCTTCACTACATAATAGGGGTGGAGGAAACAGTTTGAGTCATAATACTGCTGTACTTTGTGATGGTGATACTATATTGATTCAGAGACACTGGTGTGTGATACTTTATTATGAATTATTAATAAATGTTGAAAACACAAACTTACCTATTTAGTCACCAATGTTATAAAAACCAATTGACTTTTCAGTCCACTAGATGGTGCTAAATACTCCCTGTCTGGTTAGGTTAACATAACAAAGGAGTGACTGCTGAGATCTAGCTGGCAGTTGGACAAGACAAAGAACGGGATGGGAAATCACAAAATATGTTCTCACAATACTCAGTCTATCATAAGACTGTGATAGTATCACAAGATCTTGATAGCATCACCTCACGGCCCAGGTGTTGTGATAATATCGTATCGTGCAACCTTTGGTGATTCCCACCCCTAATACATAGTGCCCTAAATATGAATTTACACTCTTAAGGGTGCATGCCAATTCACCCCTTCGCTGTAGGGGTAGTGCTGTCCCAATTGTCTTTGACGTATAGGGGAAGGGGTGAGGGGTAGGGCGATTTACCCCTCGAAAGGAAGTCACTTCGTTTGGAGGGATATCACATAGCACTGTTTTTTTTTATCAAGATGGCTACATAATCTAGCAATGGAAAGAAATATAAGCACTTACCCATTTATCCAAATCTTAAGCTTACAACAACTGTTTTAGTGTAGTCTGGCCATACAGTATTGATGTGAATGTGTGCCATTATATGGATGGTCTGTGTTGTGCATTTTTAAAAAAAAAAAATATATAAAAAAGAAAAAAAATTCTGGATATGTCAGCAGATATTGAGCTCTGTTGTCAGCCACCCACCATGGCATTTTTCCCCAAAGGGCTGCGATGTGAAGAACTAGGGCAAGACGTGAGACTGACCTACTGTGGAGACCGTCCATGGCTTCTCCTGTACTGGGCCCGCAGCGGACCTTGACATTGTCCATCATTTTGCATCCATTTTGCAGTCAGTCTGGAGAAACAGCAACGAACAGCCAGGCGGCCAGCAGAACACACCTGCCCCCCCTCTCAGTGATCAGATCACTAGGGAAACTGCCCCGATCCCCAGTTGTCCTAGTCATGAGTAGCTAATCCCTGTGCTCCTCTCCACATCAGCTCCTACCTCTGTGGTTAAAAGGGATTATTTTTAGAGCAAGAAGCTCCCATTTGTCATCCACAATTGTGCAAATACAGTATAAGTTTTCTTACGACAGAGAGAAAAAGTGACTGCACTTTGATATGTTGCTGTAAAGAACAAATGAAGCTTATTCTGAGATGAACTTTCATTTATCTGTGCCTTCTGTTCTATTTTATCTTATTCATTTACATGCTGTTGTGATATGCAGCTATTTCATGCAAGGAAATCCTCTAAATATGTATTCTTGATGGGCTGGTCCACGCATGTCAAACATACGACCCGTGGGCCTAAACCAGCCTGCCAGAGGGTCCAAATTCTTCTCTGTGAATTTACAGCTTTCTTTCTAGTAAATTTCTGGCTTTTTCTACTGATTAGAATTGTTCATGTAAATTTGAGATGTTTTCTCCTTAAGATAAGACTTTTTTTCTCATTAATTTTCTTTTTTCTTTCTCTTCTGAAAACAAGCAGTGCCCATTTAGGTTAAATCTATCAGCAACTACTAATGATGTAGTGTAGCCCTGAAGGGGTGTCCCAATTCACAAGGATAATTTTCAACCTCTACCCCTTGGCCCTTGAAATCAAGGGTTAAGGGGTAGGGGTAGGCAAAGGGGTAGGGGTGCAAATAAGAATTGGGACAGATCTTAAATGTAGGGCACTATTAAGTGATCAACTGGACATTTAAAACACAGTCTGTCTGTGTTCCTGTTGTTGGGTCATTACCCACACCGATGACGAGGCAGCATGGATAGGGTGGTTGGTGCAGTCTGGGGCTGGCCGGCTATGTCTGTGCTCTAAGTCTGACCTTGGGACTAGCACCTATTGCTATATTTTCGTGATAAAAAGATCAAAGGTCAAGGTCAAAATGCCAAATAAACTATATCTCCACATCAAAGACAGCCAGGACCACCAGACAGGTACACAGGTTCACCCTGGGATCCTGACCTTGAACTGTGGGTTTGGGGTCAAAAGGTCAACATTTTTATTCACTCTGTGCTATTACTATAGAACGAGTAAAGTTAGGGTGACCAAACATGGTACACAACTTCACCTTGGGATCCTGGACTGTGACTATGGGTTTCGGATCGCAAGGTCAAAGGTTAAGGTCAAAATGCCATATAAACAATATCTCAACAACTGTGAAAGCTAGGGTCACCAATCTTAGTACACAGGTTTATCCTGACACCCTGACCTCTGACTATGGGTTTGGGGTCAAAAGGTCAAAGGACAAGGTTTTAAATCTGTAGGGCTGCAAAAGGTGGGGGTCTGCATCTTGGCTGACTACATTCTAGTTACCCACCCTGAGCAGTTGGCCAGCCAGAAAATCAACTTTCAAGTTCACCTGCCATTCCATCAATTGGGTTGGCTCCAGCCAATCTTGGCACTTATTACTTGTCACTTATTCTCATATTTTTTTCTTACAGCTCTATCTTTTTTTAAGCAGTGTTCTACTAATCTGTACACTTTTTCTAGTAAATATGAAACTTATTGTTATTAATTTGACACTTTTTTTCTTCATGAACTTTGTTTTAGTCAAGTGTACTGGGCAAGAACCATAGGCTGCAGACCCCTGATTTCAAGAATAATGAGATTTGACAACCTCAGGGTACCACAAGAGAAACACTAGCGCAGTGCACCTAAAATCTAAGTGCTGGATATTCAACAAGGCCTAATTTTTCTGCCGTGACTACTGTTACAGCTGGTTGGTTGGACACCATAATCATCATAAACAGTGTAACATGTGAGACCAAGATCTCTGATGAGTCATGCAGAGATGTCACAGAATCAGCAGAGAGGCAAAGAGAGACAGAAATGGGATTATAACCTCAAGATTTATTTCTAGTCTGTTCTCTTGTCAGTTTCCTCAGGAGTCTTACAGTAATGATCTTATGTAATGGACTTACGAGTATATATGGTTTTTTTTAAACTTCTTACGTCAGCATAGCTGCAGATATAAAGACAAATTGCATTCATACAAACCCCAAATTCCAAATGAAGTTGGGGCATTGTGTAAAACGTAAATAAAAACAGAATACAATGATTTGTAAATACTTTTGAACCTCTTCAATTAAATACACTACAAAGACGAGATATAATGTTCAAACTGATAAACTGTTTTTTGTTTTTTTTTTGCAAATATTCACTAATTTGGAATATGATGCCTGCAACACGTTCCAGAATCTGCTTTTGAGTCTGTGTCTGCTCACTGGGTCTTGGAACCATGTCATGTCTTGCTGAAATAAGCAGGGACATCCCTGAAAAGGACGTTGCTTGTATGGCAGCATACAGTATGTTGCTCCAAAACCTGTATGTACCATTCAGCATTAATGGTGTCTTCACAGATGTGCAAGTTACCCATGCCATGGGCACTACCACACCCCCATACCATCACAGTTGCTGGCTTTTGAACTTTGTGCTGATAACAAGCCGGATAGTCCCTTTCCTTTTTTAGCCTGGAGGACACAATGTCCATGATTCCCAAAAACAATTTGAAATGTGGACTTGTCAGACCACAGCACACTTTTTAACTTTGCGTCAATCCATCTCAGATGTACTTGGGCCCAGAGCAACTAGCAGTGTTTCTGGGTATTGTTGATATATGGGTTTTGCTTTGCATGGTCGAGTTTTAACTTGCTCTTGTAAATATAGCAGCGAAGTGTGTTAAATGACAGTGGTTTTCCAAAGTGTTCCTGAGCCCATGTGGTGATCTCCTTCACAGAATGATGCCAGTTTAAATGCAGGTGTGCACGGAAAATTGTTTTGTTTGTTTTGGAAGTGCAGGAGTCTTCAATGATTTCAACCAACTTTTTTTTGGTCTTTTTTTATGCCTGTTTTATAATATTTTTACATTTTTATGCTCCTTTAATTGTGGGATCAATGACTACTAGTGTGGCACATATGTTTGGTTCATATTTCCCACAAGAGTGTGGCACATATGTCTGGTTCATATCTCCCACAAATGTATGGCTTATGTGGATTGGGGCTTCACGTCTGGAGGAACAAGAGTCTGGATCGACGGGGGCCGACAGGAGATGGCGAGGAGGTGTGAAGTCGGGCCCTTGTCTCGGAGAGGAGGCCCTGGGGGGTTTCCCGGAACACCAGAGAATAAGAGACAATGGTGAATCTTCAGAGACTTGCATTGTGATTGAATGTTTGCAGAAGCACCATGTGACTTGAGTTCTTAATCCCCTGGAGGTATAAGAGTGAGCTGTAACATTATTCTGCCTCTTCTTGCTTTTGAGAATGTTGGATGATTGTGTTCTGCAATAAAGCCGAACCTGAGGAATACACTCATGTCTCGTCATTGAACACATCTTCCACACTGGTGACCCACGACAAAGAATGGCCGGAGAGAATTCTCCTAAGCAGAGCTCATCAGAGGCCGGCCTGATGGCTGCCTCCACGCTCCAGCTGCCCGATTTCTGGCAGCATAGCCCGCGCTCCTGGTTTAGCGCGGTCGAGGCGCAGTTCAACCTCCGGAGAATCTCAAAGGATGAGACGAGGTTCTACCATGTGGTGGCGAAGCTGGACAGTCACACGGTCCAGAGGGTGGAAGATCTGGTTATGGTTGATAACGAGCGTAAATACAGCGCGTTTGACAGGGAGCTTTTAGCCCTACACTTGGCCATCCGCCATTTCCAGTTCTGGCTGGAAGGGCGTCGTTTCACCGCTTTCGTGGACCACAAACCATTAACTTTTGCGATGGCCAAGATCTCAGAACCTTGGTCAGGCTGACAACAAAGACAGCTAGCCGCAATATCGGAGTTCACCACCGATATCCAGCATGTAGCAGGCAAACACAATGTAGTGGCGGACTGTCTCTCACGTGCTGTGGCAACGCCAGGCCACGTGGGGGCAGACTCGGTGGCTGTGGGCCAGGGCAGTGACGCGGGAGCGCGTGCAGCCCCGGTCCAAGTAGGTTTGGATTATGCAGACATGGCTGCGGAGCAGGTTGGTGACGCGGATGTGCGCGCGCTCCAGTCTGGACCAACAGGGTTAAGGCTGGAGCACAGGGTGCAGCAAATAGGTATGCCCCCTTAATATGCGATGTCTCCACGGGTCGGCCTCGTCCCGTGGTTCCAGCCGCGTGGCGCCGCCACGTTTTTGACTCGGTCCATTCGCTGGCGCACCCGGGGGTACGCGCATTGGTCAAGATGGTGGGGGAGAAATTTGTCTGGCCGGGGTTGTGCAAACAGGTCAAGGAATGGGCAGCGGCTTGTGTAGCGTGCCAGAGGGCTAAGATACACAAGCACACGAGGGCCCCTTTGGAGCCTTTTCACATCCCGGCTAAGCGGTTCGATCACGTGCATGTTGATCTGGTGGGCCCGCTTCCCTCGTCTCAAGGGCACACGCACCTTTTGACGATGGTGGACCGCACCACACGTTGGCCAGAAGCGGTACCTCTGGCGTCAACAACGGCAGAAGAGGTTGTGCGCGCGTTTTTAACAGCTTGGGTCGCGCGTTTTGGAGTTCCGTCGGATATAACATCAGACAGAGGCCCTCAATTTGTTTCCGAACTCTGGTCATCTATGGCCCGCAGCTTAGGGGTGAAGGTACACCGCACTACCGCGTATAACCCGCAGGCCAACGGTTTATGTGAACGCTTTCATAGGTCATTAAAAGCAGCCCTCAGAGCATCGCTCACGGATACAAATTGGGTGGACAAACTGCCATGGGTTTTATTGGGGTTGCGTTCTGCACCTAAGGAGGATTTGCAGGCCTCCCCAGCGAAGTTAGTGTTCGCACAACCTCTCCGTTTGCCGGGGGAATTTCTCCCAGAAAATCCTGCGCCCAATTGCCCCCCCCCCCCCGCTCAGCTGTTGCAGAGCGGCACAGGATCAAACACGCTGCCTGGCCCAGTGCATCACAGTTTTCCACGCGTTTTTGTGCCAGAGGCCTTGAAAAACGCAGAGTTTGTTTTTGTTAGACATGATGCACAACGCCCAGGGCTGAGACCGCCTTACGATGGAGCGTTCAGGGTGCTGGAAAAAAATGAGAAGCATTTTTTGCTAGATTTGGGGGGCAAAAGGGAGCTAATTTGCATAAACAGACTCAAGCCCGCTTTTGTCCTGGCTGATGAACGCGTGCAGTTGGCGAAAGCCCCCCGCCGGGGCAGGCCACCGAGAAGGCAGGCTCCAGAGCTCCCACAGAGATGTGCTAACAAATCTAATCCCCAGGTGCGAGGAGACGCTGCAGACGCAGCGAAGCCGGCCTACAGCAGATTCGGCAGGAAGCTCAGACCTAAGAGATTGGGGGATTGATTGGTGGTTATGTGGTGATGTCTTTTATGTTATGCATTTATGAGTATGTTTGTCCCATGCAGACGTTTGGGGGGTGGTCATGTGGCACATATGTTTGGTTCATATTTCCCACAAGAGTGTGGGCACATATGTCTGGTTCATATTTCCCACAAATGTATGGCTTATATGGATTGGGGCTTCACGTCTGGAGGAACAAGAGTCTGGATCGACGGGGGCCGACAGGAGATGGCGAGGAGGTGTGAAGTCGGGCCCTTGTCTCAGAGAGGAGGCCCTGGGGGGTTTCCCGGAACACCAGAGAATAAGAGACAATGGTGAATCTTCAGAGACTTGCATTGTGATTGAATGTTTGCAGAAGCACCATGTGACTTGAGTTCTTAATCCCCTGGAGGTATAAGAGTGAGCTGTAACATTATTCTGCCTCTTCTTGCTTTTGAGAATGTTGGATGATTGTGTTCTGCAATAAAGCCGAACCTGAGGAATACACTCATGTGTCGTCATTGAACACATCTTCCACACTAGGAGTGTTGAAAAAAAATCGATTCACATAAAAATCGAGATTCTCATTTCACAAGATCCAGAATCGATTCACAAAAATTAAGAATCAATTTTTTTTTATTATCCACCTTATTCCTATCCCCCATGATGCCTTGTGTGAATTATAGGTGCAACTTCCGGTACTAGTTTAGAACATGTGGTTGTCACTGAAACGGGACACTTTTCCTTGTTAAAAACAATGACTTTGGCATCAAAAATGCGGGAACGTGCCTTTTGCACCTCAAAAAGAGTAATATAATCATACCGCTTCCCACGACTATGGGGTGATGAGAAGATGACCTTAAAAAGTGGCCTGGCAGACAGTAGCTCCATTACTTAGCACCAGTGCTAAGATGCTAATGCTGTAAACAAATAAAAGCTCTGAGATATATCAATGTCTCTACTGCAATAAAGTTGGATGCATTTTGTTAAAAGATGTTGGACATAATCAGATTTACCTCAGAGCAGACGTAGAATCTAATCAGAGCCACAAAGAACCACAACACCGTGCTTTGGTGTTTTAATGTTGGGGTAAATACAGACAGCTGCAGCTGTTTGTTTTACCCCAAAATTAAAATGCTCATGCTGCTGTCATGCCCTAAATGTTTATTTTACTTAACACATACAGACCTTTTCTGACAATTGTTCAAAATTTTGTTGATCTATATTTTGTGATAATTTAAAAATTAATGCATGCTAAAGCTGCTAGTCATTATCATTCCAAGGCAGTGCAACGAATGCAAAAAAAACCCAAAACCCTAAACTATTTGATATCTTTCTTAAATCATTAAGCCTTAGGAAGCAAACAGTTACTATTTTTTATTTATTGTTTTATTTCTTGCAGCCTTTGTTCTGGTGACATATATAACACATAAACATCAGGTCTGTGACATCCATACAAGTGAAAACATACCTGCTGTGCTCTTGTATCTGTCCTGTGTCTGTACCACTGATCACATGAACAATCCTTTTTCATTTTCAGTGCATCATCTATGCATTGCCGGTGAGAAGCCTCCATTTAACACCAGCAACAAGTACAAGAACTATGCCAAAACATTCAGAAAATACAAAAACTACAAATGCTGAAATTAGCTGACACTTGAGTGCAAAGCACGTATGTGGTCTATACATTAAAATTAATTTGAAAAACTTTTAAAAACGCTATTTTAAATGCCCCTGCTACTCCACTCTTGCTGACTGATTTAACACTACCTAAGCCGAAACCAGAAGTCCCGCCCATAATCCTTCCTACAGCAGCACCCCCAGGAATAGAGGGGTTGCACTGATGTCACACGGGTCACGTGTCTTTTGTTTACTGCGCCATTTTGGACAGCAATGAAAAGTCAAATCACCAACAGCAAGCGTGACTGAGTGTAATCAACAAGATAAATGGCTACACACAAATCAACACTGTGGTCCACTGACGAGGTGCAGACTTTTCTGTGCTTGGTACCTGATTAAAGAAATCCAGAGGGAGCTGGACAGAGCGACCTGAAATGAATTCACGGCCACTGCGGAGGCAGACGGGAGGCATAGTGGCGTCAACCCGACCACGGCATCATTGAAAACAGTGACAGAGGATGGTAAGTGATGCGATATTATGCATCTTTGCCATTATTTATCCCAGTGGTGGAAAGCTCATTTTGAACAAACAGCACTGTTGTCTCCTGTATACAGACAATGAGCTAGCTAGTAGTTAGCCATCAATGCTAACTCTATGCTCTGCTTGTATTTTGCGCTTGTGTCGACAACATCTGACGAAATAAGCTAGTGTTAATCCTGGTTAAAAAGTAGTATGTATTTGTGCTGGTTTTAAATTAATAATTAATGTTACTTATTTTATGCATCAATTACATTCAGTTCTTATTGAATTTGCATTAAGTTACTGTATTGGTAACTGTACATTGACTGCATACAGTTAGGTAGCACTGCTATTGAAATGGATGTTCAAAGTATTTGTGATAGAATTAATTTTGTTTTCTAATGAATAGCCTATATTACTAGAATGCTGGAGGGCGACCAAACCTACACACTTTGTAAAAGCTGGAACTGTGATATGCTGAAAAGAAAAATTTCCACAAAGCTTACCTCAGCATTTTTTGCAATGCAGTGGACTTTTTTTTCTGAGATTCGTGGGTTTTTATACTGAACTGAGAGCCAAATGCAAAGGGAAAATCATTTAGAAACGAAAATCATTTCTGAATCGAATTGAATCGTGTGACTTCTAAAGAATCACAGCCCTAATGACTACTTTTATCAAGGTACTATTTTTCTGCCAAAACATACAACACAGATAAGAAGATTGTTGACCTGACAGAAGAAATCTGATATCTCTCGGACGAACTCAAGTTGAAGGACTCTACTCTCTGAATACATCAACCTGACATGTGAGCAGTCCAAAAAAAACAATCTCCAGGTATGACAATTTTCTCCTGGACACTAGTTTGGGATCCTGCCATGAGTCCACGGAGGCCCTCCACTCAACTCCTGCTCAACTCGCCCAACGAGCCAATCTGGGCCGAAGTGGTAATTCATGGTAGAAAGACCAGCCCGGATCGATCCGTTTCTCCGCAACTGAGCCTCTCCAACTGCTATGCTGCCTTGGCTGAAGATGACCCAGTTCCATCAGTGGCTGACAGCAGTGACCAACCTCAGTGCTCTAACAGCTCGTCAGTGCCTACTGCTAATGCCGCAGCAGCTTCTGCCTCACTGACAGCTGAAAGCAGTGATGGTGAAGGTGAAGTGATCGGCTGCAAGCTCCCATCTCTCCAGGACCTGTACATCTCCAGGACCCGGAGGCGTGCTGGCCGGATCATAGCCGACCCTTCACACCCTGGTCACGTACTGTTTGCCCCCCTCCCCTCAGGTAGAAGACTTCGGTCCATTCAGACTAAAACCTCCCGTCACATGAACAACTTCTTCCCCTCTGCCATCAGACTGCTGAACACTAAGTGACTTATTGACTCTCGTGCACTATGTACAGCAGCTCAACCAGACTCATGTCAATCATCACTGTTTTCTTCCTGCATTACCGACTGCACTATGTGGTACTCCACAATATCTGCTGCTCGCTAATATATTTAAAAACTGCTTTGACTAGTATTACTCATTCTTATTCTACCCTTTATTGCATGTATAGTTTTTTTTATTTCTTTTATTTTATCATGTTTAATGTTGCAGCATTGCACCGAGACAAATTCCTAGTTTGTGTACTACATGAACAATGGCAATAAATCTGATTCTGATTCTGGTACTCAGGTGGCCAGTTATTCCACTGTGAGACCAGCGTAGCACTGTTGTGACCGGTCTGCGACCTCCAATACCCGCCATCGGATTCTGAGAGAAGCACTGTTCAGACACTCCGGTGGTTTACCTCGCCCAGCACCCACAGCGACTCTGCCTCCCGGTGAGATTACTGCACTACTGCCTCGATTACCAGCTGGGTCAGGCTGCTTGGACCCTGCAGGTTCTGGCCAAGGAGAAAGCATCCTCAACGCAGGCGAGCAACATAGCCCCTTCATCGCAGACAGGTAGTCCTTTTCTGACAACCGATGTTACTGCCTCCTCCTGCTCGGACACCCCATCCTCACCAGATGATTTCAGTGCACAATGTTGTCACTGTGTCTGCACCTTCCAACCACGACAACCCATGGCCATCACCTCCTCATCCCCTTTTCTCTCCAACCACACTTATTGTGAGGACTCAATTATCCAAAACATCAGTTCCTTCAGTACAATCACACGCTGCTTTCCTGGCGCTACTGCCCCTGACATCCTGCATGAGCTCCCAGTGTTGTTCCACTCTCTCCCATCCTTGATCACATGAATTACAGTTCATGTGGGAACTAATGACATGGCTCTCCAGCAGTCAGAGCTGACTAAAAGGGATCTCAGTGACCTTTTTAACTTTCTGCTTCGGAGTGGAAAGTCCGTTTTCATTTCAGGGCCTATTTCTCCTCTGGACCGTGGAGCTGGGTGTATCTCAAGGATTCTCAGCCTCCAGATCTGGCTTCAATCAGATTGCAGAGCTCACAATATAGTCTTCATTGACAATTTCAATCTGTTCTGGAACCGTCACTCCTTTTTTAAACCCCATTCTGCTACCCAAACAGGCTGGGTAGCAGAATGTTAACAGCCAATTTCCAGCACATGGTACAGTGCTCTCCTCGTGATTGACTGTTTACCCTACACACCCACTTCTTGATCTCATCTTCTCGCTGCCCATCGACGTTAACTCTGAGCCCTATCCAGCCCAACAGCTCCTCCTATCAACCCTGTTTATCATTACCACCAGTGTTGGTCACCTACCCCATACAGAGCATTATTACAGACAGGCCCCGCTATCCACAATGCACAACTAATAGAGTTATGTGCACTGACAATCTCCACAAGCTACCTCACTCCCTACATGCCCCTCAGCTTCAAAACTAAAGATGGCTGTTTTTAATGTCAGGGCATTATCTAACAAATCTTTCTGTATCAATGACCTTTTTGCTGACGATAAGTTGGACTGTTTATTTCTCACTGAAACCTGGTTGGGTGCAGATGCACCAGCGACACCCAAGTAAGCCTGCCCCGCAAATAATGTTTTTTCTCTTTCTTGTACAGATGGTATGAAAAGTGGGGGAACAGGTGCAATTCTGCCCCAAGGCAACTGTGGCTACAGTAGTAGCTTACCACTACCATTGTCTGTGGAGTGAATGAATAATGTATCCATTGTAAAGCGTCTTTGAGTGTCTATGAAAAGCGCTATATAAATATGATGCATTATTATTATTATTATTATTATTGAAACTTTAAAGGGTAGAAATATTGACCTTGGAACTGTTTCATCTTTTGAGTATAATGCTGTAACTTTGTACTGTCAGTCTCCTATATTTTACAGTAACTATCTATAAACCACCAAAACACTATCTAAAATTTTTAGCTGAATTCTCTGACCTTCTTGCATGCATTCACGTACAATATATGACAATTGAATTTTAACGAGAAATATACATGTAAATAATTTAACAGACAACATCCATCCATTCATCTTCTACCGCTTAATCCTTTTCAGGTCACGGGGGGCTGGAGCCTATCCCAGCATCTTTGGGCAAGAGGCAGTGTACACCCTGGACAGATCGCCAGTCCATCGCAGGGCTGACAGACAACAGAGTGAAGAAGTTTTTTAAACTTATTAGAGTATGGATTTTAAGCAGCATGTAAATGAGCCAACTCATAATCCAGATCATACCTTAGACGTGGTAATTTCTCATGGGTTAAATGTAAATGTTTCTTCGGTTGTTGACCTAGCTCTTGCAGACCACCACTGTATATTTTTAATGTTTTTTTTTATCACACCTCGCCCCAAAAAACTGCAGTTTTACTCCTGAGGTGACCTCAAATTTTTTTTTTAGCGCATATTGCTAATAGGATGGAGGGATCTCAACTGGACCTTCTGGAGGAGAGCTGTCAAGGGAAAAGAGCCTTTGAAAAATGGTCCTTCCATAGTGACAGATGGTCTTGGCCTTGAATGAACACCATCTGGGATGATTTGTTGGATAATTTTTTTACAAGTCTCCATACGCCTTTTGTGTCTGTCCAGGAGTTATTGCCCTCAAACCATGACAGAATGGTGGCATGAATTTGGGCATGATCATAGGATTATGTCCACAGCTTTATGTTTATTTGTGTCTTCTCTGTGTTCCCCTGAGTCCCTTGTCATTGTCATCTGTGTCATCCCCTGTTTGGTCCTGGGTCTGTGTGTGTACCTGTTCGCCTGTTGTTCCAGCTCCTCATGTTTTCTGTACCCATAGCCACTACCCTTTCTGTATTACTCCTGTATGGTTGTCCTGTTTCATGTGCATCCCCTGTGTGTGATTATCTATACAACCCTGCCCGTCCTGTCTTCTCACCTGCAGCCACTTCCCAGCTACCCTTGATTGCTCTCCAGCTGTTTCTCATCTGTAATCAGTTGTCACCATATACAGTATATACCAGTGTTTAGTGCCCGTCTAGTGTGGCGTCATTGTGTGTTCCTGTTTAAGTGAGTTTTGCCTTCCACTGCTCTCTTTGTGTCTCAGCTCCCATGCAGCATCTTCTGTTTCATTATTTGTTAATAAACCATCATGCTACGCTGGAGTTCTGCCTGCATATTTGAGTCCTCTCCTTCAACCGTGCCTACTGGAGGTAACAGCACGCTACATGACAGAATGACGCCACCAAACACGGACTCTGCAGACATGGACTCGGTGGCTTTCAGGATGGATTAGAATGAATGTTGGGCTGTCCAGCTCATTGAGGATCTGATCTCCAATGCCCAGACATCCCATACACCGGAGGCAGCCCTCAAATTTCTGGCCAGTGCAGGTAGTTGAGGCGAACCCCAGCCTGCACAGCTACCCGGAACTGGTTGGTCTGCTCATCTCCATCCCCAACCTGCAAATTACACTCTCTGGGCTGGTGAGAAGCTTAACTCCCAAGCCCAAGTGCGAGCCTGTGCCAACAGTGAAACGTCCCCGGGCTCTGTCTTCCATACCTCCTCGCTCCTCTGCAGCCTCATAGCCACACCATGGGCGGGGAGAACGTTCACCCAAGACGCTGGAGACTGTGCCAACAAGACAGCATCCCCTGGCTTCGGCGCCTCGCCTTCCCACTCCTCGCTCCGCTTTAGCCCCGCAGAGCTCAGTTACACCAGCTCCCACGGCAGTTGCAGTGCCAGCTCCAACAGCTGCTGTGCTGGTGCCCTCGATTCACTTTGGACTGCCTCATCCGCTGTCCCACCAGCATCTCCAGAGGCTGTCACATCAGCTCCTTTGGTGACTTCCAGGGTTGTCACATCACCAGCAGCAGCTCCAGTGGCAGCAGACCAAAAATGACGGCAAGTACCTTTTCATTTTTTTTTAACATCAAATAGTGAAAGGTCTTGCCTTGTTTCCAGTGAGGGGGCTCAATGGCAGCTACTTACCGCTGCTGAGTTCTCATCACCTGCCTCTACTGTTTTCTCTGCTGCTGCCTCCACTTGCCAACCGTCATCTGCATCTCTTCTCTCCTCTCGCCCGAGCACCATGTCTGGTCCCCCAGTACCTTCTCCACGGTGCCTCCCAGTTCCTGCTGACTCTGAGGTGCACGCCACAGCTGCAGCTGACTCTGAGATGCACGCCACTGCTCCAGCTGATTTCGAGGTGCACGTCATAACCCCGGCTGATTCCGAGGTGCACACTTCGGCCACTGTGGCTCGCCCCGAGGTGGTCACCCCAACAGCAGTCGACCAGGAGCTCACGCAAGTACTTTTCTTTACTTTTATAACATCAATATTAGTAAAGACTTGCTTAGCTCCTGGTGATTGTAGTGACGCCTCACTCACTCCCTGCAT
Organism: Pholidichthys leucotaenia; assembly: GCA_020510985.1. NCBI lineage: Eukaryota > Metazoa > Chordata > Actinopteri > Cichliformes > Pholidichthyidae > Pholidichthys > Pholidichthys leucotaenia. Next base: position 397,879,896 of record CM035844.1, on the reverse strand, counting down.
CTCTCCTTCATCCAAGGTGACTGTAGCGAGGTCGGCTCTCCAGGTGCCCGGTCCGGACGCTCTGGCACTTGATCGGCACGTACACCAGAATGCTAAGAAGGGTTCTTAACGTCAGCTGGCAGGACCATTGGTCAAATGATCTACTTTACGGCTCCATCCCAAGGCTCTCGAACATCATAGCCAAGCGTCGGATGGCACTGTGCGGTCATGTCCTCCACCACGACCAGCCAGCTACCCAAGTATTACTCTGGGAACCTGAGGTGAGACGTAAAGTTTGGAGACCCCATACCACCCTTAAAATGGTGCCAGAGAGAGACACTGGGATACCATCCAGAAACCTTGGGATGGCCATGCTAGACTGGCAGGCCTGGAAACAGATATCATTTCAAGTCACTGGCTTGCCGAAAGACTGACTGACTGACTGACTGATTGCTAACAGTCAGATCCCATCAACCCCCTCCTCCACAGACAGTCTCCTTAATGCTTTTAATCATAAGTTCATAACAGCACTGTGGCACCACTTAATTTTAAAAGAACAACTACCAAGAGAAGTATGCCTTGGAAAAGTCATGGAATGAATAAATTAAAAAGATTACCAGATAGCTGAGTGTAGATGGTGCAAAACTAAATTACTTTTTATAAAGAGATTTTAACAGAGAAATTTTAACAGAGTCCACCTCAGTCAGAAGACAAGTGCATGGAGAATGCAGAAAAACGGACTCCCACAAGGCTCAGTTCTAGCTCCAACTCTGTTCAACCTCTACATAAACGACCTGCCTACTACAAAATCCCGCAAATTCACCTATGCAGACGACATCTGTTTGGCATTCCAAGCACCAGACTTTGAACCACTGGAACGGGTGCTCACGGAAGATCTTGCCAAACTGGACCAGTTCTGCAAAATCTGGCGCCTAAAACCAAGCCCAGCAAAAACCGTCTCCAGTGTATTCCATCTCCACAATGCAAAAGCTGCCAGAGAACTAAACATCCACCTGAGCGGACTCAAGCTTAAGCATGCCCCAAATCCAACTTATCTTGGAGTGACCCTTGATAGGACCTTATCCTTCAAGGAACATCTAAAGGGGACGGCTGCTAAGGTGAAGGTACGAAACAACCTGCTCTGCAAGCTCGCTGGTGCAAAATGGGGGGCGGCAGTCTCCACCCTGCGCACCTCAGCACTGGCCCTTTCATACTCTGTAGCAGAATATTGTGCCCCTGTCTGGTCCAGGTCATCTTACACACACCATGTAGACACCCAGCTCAACACAACCATGAGAACTATAACTGGAACAATCTGCTCAACACCACTCCCCTGGCTCTCTGTACTGTCAAACATAGCCCCTCCACACATCCGGCGAGCAGCATTAACTCAAAGGATGCTCCAAAAAGTTAAAGATTCTCCTCACTTACCAATCCATGCAGATATCTACACCCCACCCACTGCCCGACTTCCATCCAGACGGCCGATTGGGAAAAACCCTCCCCCAGCTGACTTCACCATCCAGACAGCTTGGCAAGAGGAATGGGAGACCAAGGAGGTCCCAAACAAACAGCTGGTGATAAACCCCAACCAACAGGTCCCGGGCACCAACCTCCCAAGGAGACAGTGGTCTACACTCAATCGCTTCAGGACTGGACATGGCCCCTGCTTGGCCAGCCTTTACAGATGGGGCAGTAGCCCTAGCCCACTGTGCGCATGTGGAGAGGAGCAAACAATGGAACACATCATAGAGGCTTGCCCGCTCCAAAGACTGGAAGGAGGATTACACACCCTCCATACAGCAAACCAGGAGGCAACTGCTTGGCTTAAGGACTTTGCATTCGCTAAATAAATAAATAAACAGAGAAATTAAAGATTTATAAATGGTATTCACTTACATAGCACTTTTTTTTCTAATCTCTAGATCACCAAAGCATTTCACAGATCTTGCTATCCACCTATTCACACACACATTCACACACTGAAGCAGTTGGGACTGTGAGGCAACTTCACTTCTCCAATCTTATTAATTCTAACATAGGGAACTCCAGAATGCCTTTTAACACCACTGATCACCTCATTAATCTGGCTCCTGACCACACTACCCCTCTCATTTCTTCAAAATGTGATGAATTGGCTGACTGCTTTAGAGACAAAATAGCCAACATCAGGTCTAACATTGCTCAATGTCATAATGCTACAACAGCTGAAAAAAAACCCCACCCAGCATACAGAGTGAAACCACTTTGGATAGTTTCACCCTGGTTGATGCAGGAATGCTTAGTGAAGTGGTAGCAGAACTGAAGTCCTTCACATGTACTTCTGACCCAATCCCAACCTCCTTTAAAAATAAAAAAAAAATCCTTTTATTCATTGTCTGAGGAGGTCCTCATTATTTTTAATCATTCACTGCTACAAGGCATATTCCCCACAGCATTTAAGACTGCACCTGTGAAGCCTCTTTTAAAGAAAAGTAGCCTGGATCCCCTGATAACAAACAATTACAGACCAATCTTCAATCTTCCTTTTTTAAGTGCAGTTTAAAAAAAATGGTGTACACACAATTAATTCATTTTATCAATTCACATAGCAAATTGGAAATGTTTCAGTCTGGTTTTAATCATAGCACTGAAACCAGTAGGAGAGAACACATCACTCTAGTTCTAAAGTCCCTACACTGGTTGCCTATCAGTTTCTGTATCAATTTTAAAATTCTTTTACTTGTTTTTAAAGCACTTCGTGGTCTCACTCCAACATACTTGTCTGAAATGTTGAGAGTGTATGAACCAGTACGGCCCTCAGATCCTCAAGCTCCAAACTCTTAATTGTCCCAAAGTGTAGGACTTGGCGAGGGAGCGTCCGTTATTTATGCTCCAAGCCTCTGGAACAATCTGCATGAGGATCTGAGGTCATCTGGAAGTGTTGATACTTTTAAACATAATCTCAAAACCTACCTCTTTAGACTTGCTTTTGATTAAGAATAACTTCTTCATTTTTTGAAGAATTGCGGAGGCAGCATTGAACTGCTGCCTACGTGACCTGGACCTCCGGAAAAGCGGTAGAAGATGGATGGATGGATGGATTTTTTTAAATTAAATTTTATTATTTTTATTTTTTTAATCACTTTTTTCATTCTTAGTTGATTTTAGCAGGAATTTTATTATTATCAGTATCATGTTTTTAATTCATTTTTATTGGTTTTATCTTGTTTTTAACCATGTTGTGTTTTTATTTTACGCTTTATTTTACAATTGTCATTATCATTTCTTATTTTACTATATTTTAATACTGAATGTATTGAGGTTATTTTACTCCATTTCCTTCACATACTCTACCTTTCTGTCACTTTGTCAATCATATGTGAAACACTTTGAATTGCATTAACTTGTGCAAAATGTGCTATACAAATAAAATTGATTATTTGCCCACACTGTTGTTCACAAAATGGTGACCTCACCTCATCCTTGCTTGTGAATGAATGAGATGCTCCTTTTATATGCAATCATGGCACTCACCTGTTTGCAATCAACTTCTTGTCCTGTGGAATGTTCCAAAAAGGTATTTTTGAGCATTCCTCAACTTTCCCAGTCTTTTCTAGCCCTTGTCCCATTTTTTTGAATGTGTTGCAGCCATCAAATTAAAAATGAGTGAATATTTGCAAAAAAAAAAGAGTTTATCAGTTTGAACATCAAATATCGTGTCTTTGTAGTGTACTCAATTGAATGTAGGTTGAAAAGGATTGCAAATCATTGTATTCTGTCTTTACACAATATCCCATTTTCACTAGAAATGGGATTTATACGAGATACATTTGATAAGAAAGCTGGGTTATCTAAAACAGAATGCATCATTGCAGACAGAGAGCTCACCTGCTGTCCTTAAAGTGCCCTTTTTGGGTATTCCCTTAATTTTAGTGTGTTAATTCTGCTTGCATAGGAGTTCTCCGCTCCCACAGAATCCAGTCTTTCGGAGATGCTTTAATCAGTGTTGCCAACTCTCATTCTTTTGGAGTGATTCTCACTCTTTTGCCTCCTCTCTCTCACACCACAAACCCTATTTCTCACTCCAAAATGAGTAAAATATTGCCAATCCTGCATTGATTTTCTTCAGATTTGTACACACTGAGAGCTCTCAAGGCAGCATAAAGAATGGTTTAAAACTTATTCAGGGGTAAAGAAGGGTATGCACTGAAAAAAAAAACCAAACCCTGTTTATGTGAATACTACTTATGCACTCTCACGCCACCCCTACCCCACATTCTCCTTGCACAATTCCTTTTAAATCTCACTTCAAGCTTTGGCAAAAAGTTGGCAACTCTGCTTAAATGCCTCATTTGGATTAGGTTTTTCTTCTGTTTATGTAAGTTTGGCAAGTTATTGCATGTTTCCTGATTATCTACAATGCTAAAACCATCGATTGTATATATAATCTGTAGTAATTCTATTAAAAATAAACCAATTTTGTAAAAGTGTAATGTACTCAAGCTTGTGAGACTTTTTTTTCATGAGGCTTGCAACTATGATGTCCTAGTTTCTGAATTATTGGTTTGGTGATATTTTCCAGGAAGTGCACATCCATGGTAGGAGTATCTCTTTGTGAGCGAAGCCCATTTGCCAGTAGTGGTAGTATGGAGCTAACTCAGGGATCTGACCAAAGTATTTACGGCTCTTTTGTGTAAAATCTAGGCACCCTACTAGACATCCATGTTCACCGGTGGCTCTTTCAATAACAGATGATAAATATCTTGCATCATTCTGGCCTTTTTTATTTAAGCTGGGATGGCCTGTAAAATTATGTCATTAATGTAGTTAGCTAAACAGCACAAGTCAGCGGGACTGCAACAGTTTTTATCCCCCATTGCTCGAAGCCCAAAGGGGACAAAGAGCCCTTTGGGCGAAGACCGAATGTGGATTATGTTATGGGTCCGTCCGTCCATCTGTCTGTCTCCTTTTGTGAAATCAATTCCTCCTGCAGTTTTTGTCCGATTGTTTTGAAACTTGGTATCATGGTTTAATATACACTGAGGATGCGCACACTGCAAATTGGTTCTGATTGGATGATTTTTGCAGGAATTGTAGCCACTGACCTATGACCTCTTGTTTCACCTCACTTCATAGACAGTAGTATCATCATCATCATCATAGCAGTCTGTCGTGGGCGACAATGACTGCTTCATTTAGGTCTGATGAGATTCCTCCACACGGCTCTGTCCTTAGCCTTCCACTGCCAGGAACTCCTGTCTATGTCCAATTTCTTCAAGTTTCTTTTTACAGTGTCTTTAAATCTGAGCCTTAGTCTACGCTGATTGCGTTTGCCCTCGCATAACTGTGAGTAGAGTAACTGCTGAGGGAGACACTGGTGGTCCATCCTCTCAACATGTCCGAGCCATCTCAGGTTCATCTGTATTAGCATGTCCTCGATTGATGGAAGACTAGCTCGTTTCAACACTTCTGTGTTGGTTATCTTGTCTTTCCATGAAATGTTCATTATGGCTCGAAGGTGTCTCATCATGTATGCGTGGAGTTTCTTCACCTGCACTCTGTAGACAGTCCAAGCTTCAGCACCATACAATAGAGTAGCCAGTACTGTCGCTCTGTACACTTTGCATTCCACACGGATAGACACATGTCGATTGTTCCACAGTCTCTCCCTCAAGTTTCCAAACACAGCGCTCGCTCTTCCCGTTCTGAGAGATAGTTCATCCTCCAGCCTAGCATTCTCTGAAACAGTACTCCCTAGATACTTGAAAGTCTTGCACTTGACTAGTGGCTCTGTACCAGTGCTGATCTTGGAAAGGAAACTTGATGAAAAATGGAAGAGACGGATAATACGAATGGTAACAAAAGAGCCCAGAACAACCGCTTAACACATTCAAGGTGAACTCCAAGGTCAAGGTACATCAGTGTCAGATCGCACCATCCGTCGCTGTTTGAGCCAAAGTGGACTTCATGGGAGATGACCAAGGAGGACACCACTGTTGAAAACAAATCATAAAAAAGCCAGACTGGAATTTGCCAAACTGCATGTTGACAAGCCACAAAGCTTCTGGGAGAATGTCCTATGGACAGACGAGACAAAACTGGAACTTTTTGGCAACGCACATCAGCTCTATGTTCACAGACACAAAAATGAAGCATACCAAGAAAAGAACACTGTCCCTACTGTCAAACATGGAGGAGGTTCTGTTATGTTCTGGGGCTGCTTTGCTGCATCTGGCACAGGGTATCTTGAATCTGTGCAGGGTACAATGAAATCTCAAGACTATCAAGGTATTCTAGAGAGAAATGTGCTGCCCAGTGTCAGACAGCTTGGTGTCAGTCGCAGGTCATGGGTCTTGCAACAGGATAATGACCCAAAACACACAGCTAAAAACACCCAAGAATGGCTAAGAGCGAAACATTGGACTATTCTAAAGTGGCCTTCTATGAGCCCTGATCTAAATCCTATTGAACATATGTGGAAGGAGCTGAAACATGCCATCTGGAGAAGGCACCCTTCAAACCTGAGACAACTGGAGCAGTTTGCTCATGAGGAGTGGGCCAAAATATCTGCTGAGAGGTGCAGAAGTCTCATTGACAGTTACAGAAATCGTTTGATTGCAGTGATTGCCTCAAAAGGTTGTGCAACAAAATATTAAGTTAAGGGTACCATCATTTTTGTCCAGGCCTGTACCTTTATCGATGTCTTACTCTTGGCTTTAAACTGTGCCACATTGAACAAGTCTGCTTCTTTCCTTATTTGAATGTATACTCCTTCTGAAGTGTCTTTGAAGGCCACCTCAAGCATGGCTGCCAGATATAGCGAGAAGAGTGTAGGTGCCAGCACACACCCTTGTTTCACCCCGTTGCTTACTGAAAAGTCTTTAGATACTGAACCATTCATTGCCACGTTTGCTTGCATACCTGTATGGAGCGCCTCGATCAGGCTGACAAACTTCTCTATACAGCCATATTTCTTGAGTACCTGCCAAAGTCCTTGTTGCGAAACGGTATTGAAGGCTTTACTGAATTCTATGAAGACTACATAAAGCGGCATGTTCTGTTCGATACACTTTTCTTGAACCTGTTTTAAGCAGAAAATCATGTCCATTGTGCTTCTTCCACTTCTAAAGCCGCACTGGGTTTCCGGTAGTACATTCTGCGAGATGTGTTCATTGAGTCTGTTCAGTAGTACACGTGAGAGAATCTTACCAACAGTGGCTAGCAGTGATATACCTCGGTAATTTCCACAATCTTTCCTGTCACCTTTCTCGAACAAAGGCACAATACTTGCATCCTTCCAGTCTTGAGGTATTTTCTGGGCATCCCATATCTCTTGGATGAGCTTGTGCAGGCAGTTGGTCAGCTGAACATCACCAAATTTCCACACTTCTGCTGGAATTCCATCCCTTCCTGGATCTTTACCATCCTGTGTTGTCCTGATAGCTGCCATTAGTTCATCAAAATTTGGTGGTTCATCCAGACTTGATACAGCTGGTCGCTGCACTAGAGCTTCTTTGGCCTCTTCAGTGAGATCTCCAGGGTTGTTTAGCAGTTGGTCAAAGTGGTCTGCAAATCTGTCCAGGATCTTGTCTTTCTCCTGCAAAACCGTTTCACCATCCATAGCCTTTAGTTGGATCAATCCTCTTGGTTTAGGGCCGTAGATTTCTGTCAAACCTGTGAAGAATGTTTTCATGTCCTTCCTGTCTGCTGCAGTTTGAAGTTCCTCCACTTTTTCATCCCACCAGTTGGACTTCATCTCTCTGGTGTACTTCTGTAGCTCACTCTGAGCCTTTGAGTATTTCTTCTTCTTTGACCTTGTGTTACACTGTAGGTTTTCCTGCTTAGCTGTATTCCTCACTTCTAGTAGTTTCTTCACGTGTTCATCATGCTCATCAAACCAATCTTGATGTTTCTTCTCAGGGTATCCTAATACATCACTCGCAGTCTGATACACCACATCCTTCAGTGTTGCCCATTTCTCTTCTATGTCATTCTCTGAGTCGTTGCTGTCCCAGTCTTTCAAGTTTTCATCCATTTCCTGTGTAAGTTCTTCCTGCTTCTTTTGGCCTTTCAGTGCACTAGTGTTTAGCTTCCGTGGTGGCTTTGCACCCGTCCTGCAGTGCTGTTTTCATCTGCAAATTCTTAATCTATATCTCAGCATAACATGATCAGTACCACAGTCCACACCTCTCATTGCTCTGGTGTCCAATACATCCCTTCTGTCTCTCTGCCTGACTATGATGTAGTCTAATAAGTGCCAGTGCTTGGATCTTGGGTGCATCCATGTCTTCTTGTGTGTGTCCTTGTGCTTAAATAGAGTGTTGGTTATCACAAGGTTGTACTCTGAACATAGTGCAAGTAGAAGTTCTCCATTAGCATTGCACTTGCCTACTCCATGACTGCCTAGCACTCCTTTCCATTTCTCAGTGTCCAAATCAACTCTGGCATTAAAATCTCCAACGAGTATCAGCCTGTCATCAGTCGGTACACGCCTGATAGTCTCTTGTAAATCACTGTAGAACTCTTCCTTCACCTCCTCTGTGTTGGTCATTGTTGGGGCATATACACTGATGAGTGTGGCATACATCTTCCGCTGTAGTGAGAGTCTCATAGTCATTATCCTGTCGTTGATTGGCACCGGTTCCTCATCAAGCATTGTTGCTATCTCCTTTCTAACTGCAAAGCCCACTCCTGCTTCTCTCCTTTCTTGAGTTGATCTCCCACTCCAAAAGAAGATGTACCCATGGTCTTCCAAGCTGTCACATCCAGGCAATCTTGTTTCACTAAGTGCAGCTATGTCTACATTGTACCTGTTCTTTTCCAGGGCCACAAGCACGGTCTGTCTTTCTGGGCGCTGTGATGTTGTTCTGTCCAACAGAGTGCATACATTCCATTCTGCTACACACAAGGTTGCTGTTTTCCTCTTCTTTTGTCTTCCTGCTCCTAGCTTACTTTTGGCTGCCTGTCAGAGTGTGAACAGATCAGCGCGGACCTTGTAAGCCTGGGCGATGTCCGAGCCAGTATGAGTTGCTTTCTGATTGACCATTACATGAAACTGCTTGCAAAGTATTTGAGTACTGCTAGCTTTTGCTGGGCTAGCAGCACTTTCTTGGCAGATAAAGGTATTATCAGTGGCAAGGACAAGCCAAGACAAACTGACTCCAGTATCTGTTGCAATGACTGACCAGATGATAGGTTTGTTTATATCTGCTCTTTGTGTAGTGCATGTCACAATGCATCGACTGGCACAGTCCACCACAGACCTTGCGACAGATGTGTTTATCTGCCAGGATGTCCAGTGTCACCCCATGTAACTGGGAGTGGTCTACCACAGACCTGTGACAGATATTGTTTTCAGTTCTGCCAGGATGCCCTGTTTCACCCTCCACTCCCTCGGAAGGGTAAGGATGCCAGATGAGTCACCGACGGCCCGACCCATGAGACAGGTAGTACCGGTTTTCATGGTTATCCGACAGCAAGCAAGCCAATGCCTGACCTGACAAAAAAAAAAAAAAAAAAGGATGTAAGTCTCAGTTAAAAGCTGCCAATTTCTGACAAAAAAAGTGGAATTTTATGGGTAAGAAGCTGCAATTTTAGCAAAAAGACAAAAAAGGTGCAAATTCCCAACTATTTACAACCTAAAACGCTGCAAATATAAGATTTGAGTAAAATGCTGCAAGTTTAAGCTTTTTTTTTAAACTGCAAAGTCAAGATTAAGAAAAGTTCTAAATTCATGAGGAAAAAGCTGCAAAATTATGAATAATAAAAAGCTGCAATTTTTCAAGTAAGAAATTGCACATTTCTGAGTAAAATGGCTCTAACTCTACAGGAAAATCCTGCAAATTTATGAGAAAAATCCTCACATTTACAAAAGAATGTTTCTAATTTACATGAAAAGGGATGTGATTAATTGGCGTGTGTTGGCCATTTTTTAAACATGACAGCCGTGAGGAGGGACTAAGCGGTGGTGTTCGGAGGTGTTAAATCCTGCAGATCTAAACTAATCAGCAGGGAAACCTGCTGATTAGTAACTTATGCCAGGCATAGACAGTAACTGTCTTGTGAAATCAACTCCTCCTACAGTTTTGTTCCCATTGTTTTGAAATGTGGTACCATGGTTTGATATACTCTGATAATGTGCAAATTGCAATTTCACTCTCATTGGATGACCTTGAGGTCAAAGGTCAGAGGTCAAATTTTCCCCAAAATCTTGTAAACACAATAACTACTGAAAGAAATGAGGTAGGCTTTTCAAATCAATACAGTAGTTGTATCTAATACACATCTTGGGTGACTTACACTCTTACCTAACTATGGGTTTGGGGTCAAGGGGTCAAAGACAAAGTTCAGAGTTAACATTACAGTTGCAGTATGGTAAATGATACTTCTATGAAACGAGTAAAGCTAGAGCCACCAAACCTGGTATACAGGTTCATCTTGGGATCCTAACCGCTGACTATGAGTTTGGGGTCAAAAGTTCAGTGATCAAGGTTAACATTCCTTATGCCTTATTACTATACAACGAGTAATGCTAGGGTCACCAAACTTGATACGCAGGTTCACCTTGTGACCCTGAAGTGTGACTATGGTTTTGGGATTGCAAGGTCAAAAATCAACATCAAAATGGCTTATAAACTATATCTCAACAACAAAGAAAGCTAGGCTCACCAAACTTGGTACATAGGTTCACTTTGGAATCCTGACCTCTGACTATGGGTTTGGGGTCAAAGGTCAAGGTTAGCATTTCCTATGCCTTATTACTGTACAATGAGTAAAGCTTGGGCCACCAAACCTAGTACACAGGTTCACCTTGGGATCCTGACCTCTGACTATGGGTTTGGAGTCAAAAGGTCAAAGGTCAAGGATAACATTCCTTATGCCTTAATACTGTCCAACAAGTAAAGCTAGGGCCACCAAACTTGGTACACAGGTTCACCCTCTGACCCTGAAGTGTGACTGTTGCTTTGAGATTGAAAGGTCAAAGGTCAACATCAAAATGCCTTATAAAGTATTTCTCAACAACAAAGAAAGGTAGGGTCACCAAACCTGGTACACAGGTTCACTCTGAGACCATAACCTCTGACTACAGGTTTGGGATCAAAAGGGTGGGCCTCTTTCAAAGGATCCTTGTTTTGTCTGGAAACATAACAGCGGAGGCAGGAGTCAAACCGAACACGAACTTTATTACAAACATACAAAATGGTACACGTGTGTATCATATAACATGCAAGCTAATGCCGAACTAATACAGGCTTTGACTGTTACAGAGGCAAAGCGCCAAAGACCGCGACTCCTGGCAAGAGTCCCCTCAAATAGACATGGCGTGCTGACATCACCCATGCGTCTGGCATCACACCCGTGCCGTCTGCTGTTGTTTATGTCAATACACAACATCTACCTCCCCCCTGGAAAAGCTCAAAACAACATGCACATTTTTTTTTAAAACATTACACTCATAGCAGCCTCTTTTTCTTTTTTTTACAAACAGCAAAGGAAACAGAACCTAGGCCACTGGGAAGACTGCCAGTAGACCCTGCATGACTGCGTGGGTTATTCTGTCACTTCTGAAGCAGTCATGCTCTGTTAAGTAATGCAAAAACAAACGGTCACTGCTTACAGTTCAACTTCGGGGCCTCAGTTGAGCCCACAGTGGGCCCGCCCCCGGAGGCGCCGGCTGCAGTGGGCCAGCATTGGAGTCATGGCTTGCTCGTCTGCAACATCCCAACCCGGGTCCCATACCAGCTGGATTGGCTCCAGCACTGCGTCTTGATCCAAGGAAACTGCTCTTACCTTTCGTAGACGGCTGGCGTGCCATCTCGAACCATCGGCCATCTGAACGGCGACTGGCCTCTTTCATGCGCCGATTCTCATCCACGGTGACTGAACCGTCTGTGGGACCAGTTGGTCGGATCGTTGGACCCGAACCCACTCAAGTAGTGTGAACAGTGATTGGTTTGGCTGCACTTGACATTGCTGCTTTCTCCTCTCTGATGCTGGTTGCCGCTGTGGCAGCGTGCTGCCCACACCAGTGGCAGGACGTGCCCTCAGTTGGAGTTGCTCTGCTGGGTCTTGATGGGCCATGAACTATCTTACTGTGCTGTAGCGGCTCCCTGAGGCTGATACTCGGTGAGGATGTGGGATGAGTTTGGCTTCTGCTCTCTCTCACCTGGTGCTGGTTGTGGTCGCCGTGATGTGTCACTGTCATCAGCGAGGGGACATACGTCAGGGTGTTTTCGATCACCAGAGTCCCCTTTCTCCATGAACTCCCTCTCCTGTGGCTCTACAGCAGCTGCTTGAAGCTCATGGTGGGTGAGGATTGGAGGTGAGTCCGGTTTGTGCTCTCTCTCAGTGCTGTGTTCTCTCTCTGTGTTGTATTCTCTCTCCATGGTCTGGTCTTCAGCTTTACCCACGTCTGCAAAATCATACTCTCCCTCCTGTGATGAGGCTGCAACTTGAGGATGCTCGTGCTGTGCGGGGACCGGCTCCGGATCCCGTGTGGCTGCGGATTGGGGCTCATGTGGCTGCTCCGGTTCTGCTGGGTTCTGTTCGGCGTGCGCTGTGAGGCAGGGAGTGTTTGCATCCACGTCTTAGTGCAGTGGACCCGGACCATCATTGGTCAGCACGGGGTCTGTGATAGAGAGGCCCAGTTCACAGAACAAATCCGACCCCATAATGTTATCACCATGGTGTGTCACCTGGAACTGGAATGCTGGGATTGTTCTGTCGGCGTTTTGCACTGCAAAGGTGATGTTTATGCTGGTCTTAGAGCATCTGTGGTCCAGCAGTTCCACTGTTTCAGGTCGCTGGGGAGTAAGCCTTCTAACCGTGGCCTCGTTTACCAGGGACCTTGAGACAGCGGTGGCCATCATCATTGATACACTGACCCCATCCGGTTTCACTACACACTGCAGTCCTGACCAGTTCTCAGAACCCACAATGTTGATGCCGTCCATGTCAGACATGGGGCCGGCGGGCTCAGCAACTGGGACAACCATCTGTACCAGCGCAGATGATTGTGGTGAGTGCGGGCCAGGGCCCACTAACTGCAATGCTAACTGAGCAGCTTCTTCTTGCTCCAGCTGGGACGCTATCTCCAGTGCTTCAGCTAGCATCCGGCCATCCGGCGCTGTGAACAGTTCCACCTGCAGCTTATTTGTAGTGTTCTCCGCCAACTTGTCTCACACAATCTCCTCCTCTAAGCATCCAAGCTCACATACACTAGCCAAACTGCGGAGGTCGGCAATAAACTGCTGGACCAACTCACCCGCTCGTTGTTGACGCTGGCCAAACCTTGCTTGTTTAGCCGCCAAGTTCTCCGGTCGGGGTGCCCAACACGCACCTCTCTTCAGGGAAAGCATTGAGTTTTCCTTTGGAAGGCCAAATTTTCTCCTTGCCGCCATTTGTTATGTCTGGAAACAGGACAGCGGAGGCAGGAGTCAAACTGAACGATGGTATACATCTGTATCATATAACATGCAAGCTAATGCAGAACTAGTACAGGCTGTGACTGTTACGGAGGTGGAGCGCCAAAGACCATGACTCCCGCCAAGAGTCCCCTCAAATAGGCACGGCGTGCTGATGTCACCCATGCGTGTGACGTTATGTCCATGCCATCTGTTGTTGTTAATGTCAATACACAACACTTGTGACCAAAGATAAGGACTCTGAGGTCAACTTGGGTGCCAAGATGGGAGACCATAGCTCTAATAAAATGATTACAGATAAAACAGCTTTTGAGGTTTTATGATACATGATTTTGCTCTTGGACCCCCCTGCCACCAAAAAAACAAAAAAAACAAAACAGCCACAGCTGCAGTGTTTTTAAATTCCAATCCTGTCACTTTTTCTGTGGGAAAAAAAATCCATAGTAAAATTGCAAGGCATGTTTTAACAATGATTCAAGGGAATAATAAAAATACACTAGCTATAGTGTCATCAATTGCCCCTCGGGGCAGAGAGGAGAGACACACGCGCAGGACTGCAGTTTGTGAATTTATTAAGAAAAACAAAACACAACATCCAAAACCGTGCTCAATACTAAATCCAAAAGACAAACAAAAAAAGGTTACAATTTATCACACCAGAAGAAGGGCTGAGTTCTGGTGGAGATGAGGGTTGAGAACTTAAGACTCCGTCAAGGAGGAATAAACATAACAGCCCTTAAATACAGTTAAACACAAATGAAACAAATGACAGGTGCAAATCACATGAGCGGGCTGGAAAGAAAATGACAACCAGCTATGAGTCATGAGGAGACGGAGCTGACAGTTTGACAGGAGCACCACCCACCACCAGGGAAAAACCCGGAAGTGCTCCAGACAACTGCAACTCCTAAGGGAGAAAAAAAAAAGAAGACACTGAACGTAAACAGGAAAATAAATCATACAAAGAAACAATAAACTAAAAAAACATAACAGGCATAGAATTCCAAAATGCAAAATTATATCAATAAGGAAAAACCAAAAGGCAAAGAACTCAGAACACATTATACAAATAAGGAAAAACAAAAAGCAAAGAAACAGAGCACGGTTAAAGTAGAACAGAACTGAACGGCATTGAACGGCACTGGGTGATAGTACATACAATTATAAAGATAATTTATCATTGGCACCCCCTCCACAAATCCCAGAATCTTGGAGAAAATTGCGATTTTGAATTTCCCGCCCTGAAAAATCAGACAAATCCGCCGATTAACCGGAAGTGCAGCCGGAGTTCCGCATGACGTCACGAGTGTGACACAGTCCTCCATGTTTACCATTGCGAGCACGTCGACACTGGTTGTTTTTGGTGCATTTTGTCGTGATAGTCGACTACAAAACACTTCCAACACCTGGGAAGATCTGTTCAGTGGCCAAGGAAAGCTGTCATGGCGACGAAAGAAAAGAATGGGGGAGGAAAAGCGACCGGGAAGTGATGCGTTTCTAGATATAGATATTACAGTGATCCCTCGCTACTTCGCGTTTCACCTTTCGCGCCCTCAGTGCATCGTGGATTTTTCAAAAATATTCATCAAAAATTCAAAATTGAGGAAAAATGGCACGAAAGTTGCCCGGGCGCTAGCAGAAGGCAGGGAGACTACATTAGAACATCAGGTATCAACACGGAGAGCCCGCACAACTCAAAATCCACCTCTCTGACCACCGCTCCACTCCTCTCCGCCCACCTTTTCACCGCTCGGGAATCTCGCAAGCTGATTGGCCGAGACGTTTTACCTCGCAAGCTGATTGGCCGAGACGTTTTACCCAGCTTCTCTCCCTGCAGAGCGCCCATACCCAGCGAAGGAAGACCGCATTCATTGTTCTTTATCGCTCGTGTTGCTTAGTGGCACTTTTCGCTGTTCTCTTGTGCCTTTTTGTGCAAAATAGTGCGTGTGACGCCCTTGGGGGGGGGGTGACGCTACTTCGTGGTTTTTCACTTTTCGCGGTCGGTTCTGGTCCCCATTAAACGCGATAAGTGAGGGATCACGTATTTATAAATAGCACAGTCAAATGCAGAGGCCAGTTCTGTTCATGTGTATTGCCACTATAGTCTGTAGAAGTATTGTAATACATAGCCCAATTTTTTGAATGAATGAATGAATTTATTTATTTCGGATAGTACAGTACAGGTTGAAAGAAACTGAATGATATAACAACAAGGTCAAATTGAACAATGACTCATCTGATTATACAATTCAACGTAAGTTATCCGAAATGGGTGATGGCTGAAGCCGCAGCTTATATTGCCCACCCATATTCCATCCAAGAATTCAAAAGAGAAAACAGGCAAGAGCGATTACAATTCAAAACAAAACTAAGACAAAATGTGACAGAGAAAAAGAAAACTAAGCTACAACACAACACAGGCTGGATATGTTACAACTCGCCGCTCATTAGCGGCGCCAGCTGCGCGCACACTTGCGCCTCGTCAGCAGCGTGGGATATAAGCCACTCTGTCCTGGGCTTCGGCATGAAGCCGTCTGATTCCTTCAGCCCTCTTGCTGCAGAGGAACCCCCTCATCTCCCAGCAAGATCTACAGCGTAAGCATACCTACCTTTGCCTCTCCAGTCTCTCCCCTGTGCACAGGTGTATTCCCCGGCGGCGGACCTCGCCTCTGCATTGCCGTCTGCCAGCTGCTGTCACAGGTGCATTAGGTCGCTGTCTCCCGGGCTCGCCCTTGTGCACGCCTCCCACCTGCCACACTCCTGCATCCTCCTCTGTCTCGTCACCGATCCTGAATGCCTCTTCACTCTGAAAACTCTGGTTTTCTTGACTGCTGGAACTGCTGGAACTGCTATCATCTGCCATTGTTGTTTTGTTTAGGGATCACACTCGTGACGTCACGCAGCGTCGTCTGCACTACTTCCGGTTTGTTTGGCACTGCCAGCCAGAGGCAAAAGTTTATCAGCTTATAGCTTGGCCATCGCACGGCCTAAAAATTTCTTTTATGTGTTGAAAAATACAATAGGTAATAAGGAATTAATCTGCTATTCTACTTTTTGCGCCAAAAGTAGAATAGTAGTAGTTCAGTTCTACTGAACTACTACTATAGTCTTCAGTAGTTCAGTTCTACTTTAAATCCCCCAGTGCACAGATCATGCTAGAGCACCCCCCCCCCCCCCAAGGGGTGGAACCAGACACCCTGGGCAACATCAACAGAAAAACAAGGACCCACCCTCACTGAGAATCCACCCCACCAAAAGACAAGAAAACAACCCCACCCCGGGTGGGAGGAGGAGGACCCAGGCACAGAAGGACCAAAACAAATCAGAGAAAATAATACTCTCATGACTCACACCTTAGCAAAACCCAAGCTAGGAAGGAAAAAAAAAAAAAACCTGCTCAGGATCCACACCAGACAAAAATCAGGGACCTAGGCCCCCAAGACCAAGGAGCTAGGCAGTTCCGGTGGCCGGCCGAAGTCCCAGGGTTGGCATATGGCGAGGTGGTAAGAGTCGGGTGGCCTGTCACGCTCAGATAACATAATGTCTTTTGAAGAACTGAGGATTAAATTCAATCTTAATAGAACACACTTTTTAAAATATCTTCAGCTTAGAAATTTTATTCGTTCAAATCAAAATAATGCTCTCACCCGACCTACTTATTCAACTCTGGAAAAAGTTTTGATGAAAGATAATAAGAGAAAGGGTATTATTTCAGTTTTATAACTCATTGACACTATTCTCAGGTGAAAACTCACAGAAAAGACTGAATGACTGGAAAGAAGACCTGCAAATTGAAATTTCAGAGGAACAATGGGAAATGGCTTGTGCAGGAGCTCAAACCAAATCAATAAATGTACGTCTTAAACTGATACATTTTAAATGGTTAATGTGGATGTATGTTACACCAGTGGAGTTAAATAGATATAACAAAAACATACCAGATACATGCACAAAATGTATGGAAAGTAAAGGAACCCTATTTCAGTGTTTATGGGAATGTAGAAAAATCATAATGTTTTGGGAAGAGGTGAGGGTGACAATTGAAAAAATAATTTCAAAACAAATCACATTGAACCCTAAACTGTTTTTGTTGGGTCTGTATCCAGAAAAAGATAACTTTTTTTTTTTTTTTTTTTAATTTAAGTTTTTGTAAAGGGTATACAGGTCGTTACAGCAATGCATTGTTTACATTTTCATCACATGTTCCCTTATTTTCTGATATCTGACAACATTGGAAGATTAATTCTTACAACACCCCTTTTTTTTTTTTTAAAGTGAAAGAAAAAGTGAAATTAAAGAGAAAAAAAACAAAAAACAAATAACAAAAAAAACAAACAAACCAGTAAAAAACAAACAAAAAGAAAAAGTAAGTAAATAAAGATAAAAGAGCATCTGAATAGCGTTGGAACAAAGAGCGGAACCATTATTGAAATGGTATTTGTCAAAGATTAGATCTAATGGAAGACACATATGCGGTCCAGGGTTGCCAAAAGTTCATGAACCCATCCATGTCCTGTCTCAGTGCGAATGTCAACTTTTCCATCGAGTAAATGTCTTGGATCACGTTAGTCCAATCTTCAGGTGTAGGACAGTCCTTCAACATCCATTTTTTAGTTAGAGCTTTTTTGCTTGCCAATATTAAAACACTGAATAAGTATTTTTCTCCTCGTCTTTCCAGTGAGTCCGGTAGTAAACCCAAATACCAAGTTACAAAAGAAAAGGGAACTGTAATTTTGAATATTTTCCCGAATATTGTCTGTACCTTGGTCCAATATTGGTGGATAACTGGGCATGACCAAAACACATGAAAATGATTTGCAGTCTTTTCACGACACAAGCGCCAACAGTTCAATCCCTTATGGGTAAATTTGTTTTGTGCAGGTGTTCTGAAAAATCTTGCCAAGTTTTTCCATCCAAATTCTCTCCACTGCAGGGATGAGGTACTTTTCCATTGCTGTTTATTTAGCTTTTCCCATATTTCCAGTTGTAAAGTGAAATTCCCCTCTTTTTCCCATCTCTCTTTTATATAAGATGTGTTGTCTCCTTTTAAGTCTTGAAGACCGTGGTATATTTTAGAAATGTATCTGATCCCTGGGATCCCTTTATATGCCATTAAGAAGACCTTCAGAACACCTGACTGGGCCCTTTCCAAAACCTCCTTTTTAAGTATATTGTTTATGTGGTGTCTAAGCTGGAAGAACCTGTAAAGGTCTTGATTTATTAGGCCTTGTTTTTTCAAATCTTCAAAACTTCTTAAGATTTGCCCTTTAAAAAAATCGTAATATTTTATCAGCCCTTTCTCCTTCCACTTTTTAAATCTGGTGTCTGTTTTATTAGGAGTAAAGTCCTGATCATAGGCAATCCATTGCAGAAGTCGATAGGGCTCTTTAGTTTGATTCTCTCTGACTATCTTAAACCAAATTTTTAGCGGGGTCTCTATCCACGGGTTAGTGTTATTCAAAAGCTTAGGTAAGGCATTGTTCCCTATTATCGCCTGTAGGGGGATGTCACTTGTTATTTGGCATTCGATCTCCTTCCATTGTGCAGTGTAGACTGGGTTACATATCTCTACTAAAGTTTTAATTTGTGCGGCTTTAAAGTAGTCCCTGATATTTGGCAGCGCGAGCCCACCTTTGTCTTTGTTTAGCTGTAGGGTTCTATATCTGATTCTAGGTCTCTTGCCCTGCCATATGAATCTTGAGATCCTTCTGTCCAGCTCCTGCCATGTTTTTTTTGGGAGGTTCTACCGGTATTGTTTGGAAAAGGTATAGAAGACGTGGAAGTATATTCATTTTGACTGCTTCAATTCTTTGTGCAGTACCCAAGAATGGTATCATATTCCATCTTGCTAGGTCAGATTTTATTTTTGTCACCAGTGGATCATAGTTTAGTGATATAATTTTGTTGAGTTGTTTCGGGATATTGACCCCCAGATATTTCATAGATTCCGACTCCCAGTTAGTTTTGAGTTTGCTTAGTGAATAATGATTTGGGTCATAGTTGAATGTTAAAACTTGGGTTTTATGCATGTTTAATTTGTACCCCGATAAATCTCCATACTCTGAAAAAACTGAGGTTAGTTCTGGTAAAGAAGTGTTCGGCTGCCCTAGGTATATTAAAATGTCATCAGCAAAGAGTGCTATTTTATGTTCCTTCTGACCAAGTGTAATACCTTGAATTTTTTGGTTTTGTCTTATCCATTGGCTCAGAGGTTCTATGAAGATTGCAAAGAGCAGTGGAGACAGGGGGCAGCCCTGACGACATCCTCTTTCCAGTTCAAAAGATGATGATAAATTACCGTTAATCCTTATTTTAGCTGTTGGTTTTTTATATAATGCCTGTATAGTTCTAATGAAGTTGTTATGAAAATTGAAACTGGATAAGATTCTATATAGAAAAGACCAGTCAACCGAATCGAATGCTTTTTCAGCATCTAATCCCAATATGACTGCATTTAAGTTATATTTTTTTATATGATGAATTATGTGTAAAGTGCGTCGAATGTTGTCTTGTGTCTGTCTTTGTCTTATAAAACCTGTTTGGTCTAAATGAATTAGGTCTGTCAGTATATTTTCTAACCTTTTGGCAAGGATAATGGTAAAAAGCTTATAGTCCTGATTTAGTACACTGATTGGTCTGTAGTTGGAGCACTCTAGTTTATCCTTTTCAGGTTTAGGTATAACTGCAATGACCCCTTCTCTCCAGGAGGGGGGGATTTCCCCTGTGTGGAGGACATAATTAAATGTTTTCAGGAGGAGAGGAGATAGTTGCTGTTTAAAGGTTTTGTACCACTCTGCTGTATAGCCATCAGCTCCTGGGGATTTGTTAGCTTTAAGTTTCATAATTGCTTTTTCCAATTCTTTAGGATGTATTTCTGACAGTAGTGTTTTATTTTGTGACTCCGTAAGTTGGGGAAGGTTTAATGTGTTTAGGAATGCCTCGGATGCGTTTTTATGTTTTTTGTGGGAGTATAAGTTCTTATAGTAATTCTCGAAGTTTTTAAGAATATCCTGAATTCTGAATTTTATTTCCTTTGATACTGGGTCTCTGATTTTGTAGATTGCTCTTTCTGTTTGATGTTTCCTCAATTTATAGGCTAGCAATTTTGCCGATTTACTGCCTGCTTCATAGTGTTTTTGTTTCAGAAATGTAAGTTTCTTCTGGATTTCTATTGTGTAGATCTCATTTATTTGGTTTTTAATTTCCTTAATCTTGAGCGAGTCAGTAGAATGAGTGTTGCCTTTGTGTTCTTTTTCTAGGTTCCTAAGTTCTGACTCTAATGTGGATAGTTTTTCTTGTCTTAGTTTCTTTTGGGTTGCCAGTTTTGCAATAATCTTTCCTCTTATTACAGCTTTACATGCATCCCACAGTATTAAAGGGGATACTTCTCCATTATCGTTATCTTCCAAATATCTGAGAATATCTGATTCCAATTCATCTTTCAATGGTCCTTTCAGGACATTTGAATTTAACCTCCAAGAAAATGTATTATTTGTGTATTTTTGGATATTTAAGTCCATGTAGATCGGACTGTGGTCGGAGAGATCCATCAGTCCTATTTTACATGTTTTTACTCTTCCAATGTCTCTATTAAACATAAAAAAATAGTCAATCCTTGAGTAAGATGAATGTGGAGTTGAGTAAGATGTATAGTCTTTTACACTGGGGTTGAGTTCCCTCCACACGTCACAGATTCCCATTTCTTTTAGTAGCATCCGAGTCTTCCTGTTTTGGGTGTTATTTTGATGTGGAGAATTACCAGAAGCATCCCAGTATGGATTCAGTCTAAGATTGAAGTCCCCACCACATATCACTAAACCTTGAGCTTTAGTTATCATTAGGTCGAATACATTTTTATAAAATTTCCAGTTAGCCCCTGGGGGAGCATACACATTCAGCAGGGTGATATCTTCTCCCTCTAGCCGCCCAGTTACCAAACTGTATCTCCCTTCTTTATCTTTGTGTTCTGATTTTTTTTCAAATGTAATTTTGGTTGATATCAATGTCGCTACTCCCCTCCTCCTCCCTGATTTATATGAAGATGAAGAGATCATTTTAAACCCTTGTCTACTGAGTTTATTGTGTTCCACGTCTGTTAGGTGGGTTTCTTGTAAAAATATTATTCCTGCTTTGTCTTTTTTCATTTTGCCTAGAATCTTGGATCTTTTAACTGGATTCAGGATTCCTTTTACATTATATGAAATTATTTTGGTTACACCCTGTTTCTCCATTGTGTTGTTTTGTTTAGTATAACTGTGTGGTGGCCCTCATTTGTGCTACTCAGAAACTGAAAGAACATTAAAAACAAGAAAAACATTAAGAACATAGTGTAAAAAACTTTAAAACAAAAAGCTGTCATAAGAACTTCCTGAGCTGAGGTCTTTTTAAAGACCCTGGAAGAGCCTTGATGGAGTGAAGGCCCTGAGGGAAATTCCTCAAACTCTGTTACGTGTTGAGGGCCCTCTCTTACCACTGAAAGTAGTCCCATGCTTTTAACGTGAGTTTCAGAACCCAATCCAAACTTGTAATGATTTTTTTTTTTCCTTTTATGCCTAAACCCTGTGAAATTGTGTGCACCCTCCCACCCCCATCACATCAAACATTCACGCAAAAACAGTATTTGTTAGTATGAGGAGAACATGTGGATTATTGTCACATTTCTATTTTAACAAGTTTTTTTTTTTTTTTTTATTACAAAGACTTATTTGTTTCAAATAATATGATTGTTCCATGAAATGTTTTACCACATGCTGAATATGCATCTCCTTTAATGTTTGTTACCTTGTATGAGGGGGGTTGGATGTGCGGATTGATTCAAGAGAAAAGAAAAAAAAAAAAAAAGGTCGCTATTCCAACCTGAAAACGGATAGTTTATCCGCGACGCTCTGGCGCTGGGTTTCCCGCTGCTGGTCCGTGGATTTTGAGGGTCTTTGTGTTGTCCATGTTTGCGCTTTGATCTTCTCACTTGGGTCTGCTGCGGGTTTAAATACCGTTACCGGGAGCCCTCTTTTCGCCATGTCAGCTGTTGCTTCTTCCGCCGAATTATAGAGACACGTTTCATCGCCGTAGAAGACGGCGTAGAAGACGTAGAAGACGACTTCGCAGGAAATGGAGTCTGAAAGCGCAATTTCTTCTCTCTTAACACCTTTTTCGCGTCATTGTATTCCCTGCGCTTTTTAAGGACCTCCGGGGCGTAATCGTGTTCCACGTAGACTTTTCTCTCCTGGTGCATAAATCCTTTTTTCTGCCAGGCCAGTCTTACAACCTCTTGTTTTATTTTGAAATTGGAAAATCTTACCAACACCGAACGTGGGGGCGCTTCCGCCGCCGGCCTAGCGGCTAATGAACGATGTGCCTTTTCTATCTTCAAGTCGGTGGTTTGTGGAATATCCAATTTCTCTCTTAGTAAGGATTCCACGCATTCTGCCATTGAGTTAAAACCATTTTCGGTTCCTTCTATCAGACCATGAATTCTTATGTTGTCTCTTCTTTGTTTTCCTTCTTGGTCGGTTAGCTTAGCCTCTATAGCTGCTTGTCTTTTGCGTAGGTCTAGCACAGAATCTTCGAGCACTTTTATTCGATCCTCTGTTTCCAAGATTCGGTTCTCGGCCTGGTCCACTCTGCTGTTTGTCCTTTTCAATTCTTCTCTGAATTCCCGAAATTCGGCCGTAACTTCTCGGCGAAATCATCGTAGCTCCTCAAATAGTGATTTCAGGCTAACCCTTTTGTTAGCTATCACCAGTTCCTCGTCTTCTGAACGGAGATCTTCCAGTTCAGATTCTCCGGCCGATACGTGTCCTGGCCTGGAGAATTTCAGTTTCTTCTGTTTTCCTTTAGACATGATGATTTTGTCTTTTGAATTTCACTCCTCCAAAAATCCGTTAAGTTTGATTTTCAAGGTGTTATCCTGGATTGGGTCTGAGAGCTTCAGTGTTAAGCTGCAGTCGCCATGGCGTCCAGACCGGAAGTCCAAAGATAACTTTAATAAGAGTGAAAGAGCATTCATAGACCTCAGTTTGCTTAATACCAAAAAATGTATTGCACTACTGTGGAAAAAGACTCATAGACCAGATGTGACTCAGTGGTTAAGACAGATGTTAAAGGCGACGGACAGACGAAAATTCAATATCGCTAAATCATATCTCAAATTGTTGTCTGAGACGAGCTAATTTGAACCCCACATGTTTTGGTGTCAACGTATGTCGCATAAGGTGACAATGCGCTCTTGAAGTACGCTGTTGTGGAGAGCTGTCTGACCCAGCCAAGAGATCAGCGGCTAAAATGGCCACTGACTGTGTGATGTCATTTCGGTTAGGCACACGGTCAGTGGCCAAGTATTCCGATATTTCTCGGAATACTTGTGGATTACAAATAGATTATTTATTAACATTAGGATTTCCGGAATCGAATTAATTATAGTTTGTCGTTGTGTTGTCTACGGGTGCGACGTTATACCAGAGGAGCATGCTGTGAGTGTTTTTGAATTTCCCGTCCCTGGGAAAATCAGAACGGCATGGGTGAAATTCGTTCAGAAAACGCGAAAAAAAATGGACTGATGTCGGTAAAACACCCAACGTGCAGCAGACATTTCGCTGACAGCGATTTCGAGAATAAGATGCAATTTGTGTCACGACTCGTCGCTCCTCAGCGGCTTCAGCTGCGCGCACACCTGCGCCTCGTCAGCACATCCCCATACCGCATACATCCATTCACACACACCTGCTTGTTGAATAAAGCTGTTAAATCTATCCTGAGCCTGCGTGCGTGTTTCCTGGGCCAGACATTATGTCAATTTGAAATGAAATTTGCAAAAAGATTGCTGATAAAGAAAACGGCTATTCCAACTATATATGCTTCGATTTCCAAGTGTGACTCTGAGAAAGGGGTCAGTGACAGTGGCGTGAAAAGCATGGGTGATCTACCGATGCGATCAACTGTCAGAACACGAGAAGTAAACAGGGTAAGTTTTTTTATTTTTAATATTCACTGCAAATGTTTACTAAACATCTTAAATGAATTCCAAGCCATGGTTTGCATTGCCTTACCAACTTATCAAATATTAGCATATCAGGGTGTTCATACTCATCAAATATGAAATATTCAGTGCTGTATAGGGAGATGGTTGTGCCTGTTTGATCAATTTATATTTCTATGTATGTAATCCAATTTGAGGCCTCTGGGATAAAATTATGATGATCTACTTTTTTTCAGATTTTATCAACTGTCACTCAACCTTAAAATAGTGTTGATGTTTCTGACCAAGCAGAGGAAGCTGATGAACAGGACTTTTATGTAAATCCAAATTTATACCATAAAATGGTAGAAAAATTATTGAAATGTATATGACATGCAACTTTGATGAATGCTGAACTATGAGAATTATAACATTGACATGAACATTAAGAAACTCAATATATGATTTTACAAAACTTTATTTAAATAACATTGTTCACAAATCTAATCTTGGTAGGCAAAATCCCTTGTAGTGATGAGATGGGAAGGTTTCTCTGATGAGGCTCACAGCACAGGCAGGCAACATAACCCTCACTTCTTCCCCCCAAAAATCCCCAACACCACCGGACCAGTTGCCTGTAGGCTATGAATCTGTATCGCCTGAAAAATATGGGGTTGGCATTGATTATTCCGTTTGCATTGATTATTGAATGTATTGAATGATTTCTTCATAATTCATCTGGGAAATTAAATCAAATGAATAAATATTGTTTATAAACTCACTCGTGTGGACGATGTCATCTGTCTCATCAGCTCCAGCTGCGCACAGACCAGCAGGTGCTAATCAGCGGCTGTTAAAAGTATTGAGAAGATGATGATTAACAACATGTCATCAGGCAGCGAGTGACCAATGGGTAGTTTTAGTTTGAAAATTAAGTGTGTGACCATGCATGTCGCCAAAGAAAAATATTTCTAAGCGTAGTTTACCAAGATAAATCTTCAAGCCGATCCTGTTCAACGTGGTCTGTTCCCGTCGCCGTTTCGTCTTCCTCCTCTCCCTCTGGCTCGAACAAATAAGGCTGAATACCCCTCTCAGCACCACCCAAAACTACTTCATCATCAGATTCTTCGTTGTCAATGTCACCATTTATATTGTGGTCGTCAAAGTCGAGAAAGTAATCGCTGTCGGAATCACTTTGCTCTCGTTCAGACATTTTCTCGGCCAAACCGAAATGACGTCACGACTGCCCGCACCTATCGGGAGATGGCGGTACTGCAGCATCACTGAGTGAAAGATGGGCTATGACCAAATAATGCCATTTATGGAGGATGGTGACACATATTAAATCAGGGGAATGGGCAGAATGGAATATTTTCATACAATCATTTGATTGGTTCAATAAAAAAATGTCACTGTCCGTCACCCCAAACCTTCCACTAGAAAGAATAACATATATACTGAAATCAAAGGAAAATGTGTTTGAGAATATATGGAGACCTTTCATTGATTATGTAAAGAAATGAAACATAATTGCTGAAGAAGAAGGTGAATGATATGTGTGGACCTTGCAAATTCCAAGCTGGTGAATGTATATTATGTATTCTTATGTAATAGATTACCTAGACTAAACAGAGGAGCATTGTTGTTGACTTGTTTTTGTTATTGGCTGTTGTTGTTTTTATTACACATTTTTTTTGTTATTTTGTTATTGTTCTTTTTAATTTTTAAATTACTTTTGTGTTAATGTCTGACTGTGTGTGCTATGTTTGTGAAAAAAAAGGTTCAATAAAAAATATTGTGGAAAAAAAAAAAGAGTCGGGTGGCCTACCAGAGAATATGGGCCACCCATCCCAATTGCACAGTCTGTTAGGCAGTCGGCCAGAGTTCTTTAACCACCAGCGCAGAAAAGGTGGTCTAGGGGGCGGCCGCCCAACCGGAACAACAAGAGATGAGGAGGATGGAGGAATGGGGGAACCTCAGCAACGTCGGGCGGAGGAGAGGGGAGCACAATGATGTCGGGCAGAGGAGAGGGGACCACGACCACATCGGGCAGAGGAGAAGGGACCACGACCACGTCGAGCAGAGGAGGGGGAAACCACGACGGCGTCTGGCAGAGGAAGGGGAACCACGATGGTGACTGGCAGAGGAAGGGGAACCACAACGGCGTCTGGCCACTCTGCAGCACCCTCATTGGTCCTGGACTGGGACATAGTAGCATCTGCAATGGCCCCAGGCTGGAGCAGAGTTGCACCCGTGGTGGCCCCGGGCTGGAGCAGAGTTGCACCCGCGGTGGCTCCAGGCTGGAGCAGCATTGCACTCGCGGTGGCTCCGGGTTGGAGCAGAGTTACACCCATGGTGGCTCTGGGCTGGAGCAGAGTTGCACCCACGGTACATGCACCCTCAGTGCACCTGGGCTGGGCCAGAGCTGCACCCTTAGTGGACCCGGGCTGGCATGGAGCTGCACCCTCGGTGGCCCTGGGCTGGGATGGAATACTCACAACGACCTCAACTGATGGGGAAGCAGCACTCTTGGAGGCCCGGGGCAGGGGCGGAGCAATCGCAAAGACCTCAGCCAGAGGGAAAGCAGCTCCCATAGTGGTCCCGGGCTGGGATGGAGCACCTGTGATGACCTCGGTAGGAGGAGCTGGACCCACGGTGATCTCGGGTGGTGAAGCTGGACCCATGGAGTCTCTTGGTGAAGCTGGACGATTCTTGGTGACCCTGGGGAAAAGCTCAGACAGGAGAGGCAGAGAGACAGAGTCAGGGTCACTGGCAGCAGTGGAGCCCAGCGAGGTGAGCTCAGATGCAGCTGACAACTGCACCTGGTTGTCCCCACCAAGACCCAGACAAGATCTCTCCAATATAGAAACAACAGAAACAGAAGAGAGCACTTGCCTGAGTTCGAGCTCCACCGCCGTCCAGCACTCTGTTGATCCAGACGATGATGCCTAGGGGCCGGCCCTCTGGAGGTCCAGCTCGGATTCTGCTGTGGCAGCCCCAGCAGCAGGCATGGTGGTGGATGCAGTCCCGAGATGCCCCAGCAAAGTGGTCCACGCAGGTGGCTCGCCCGACATGGACACAGGAGGTTGGCTTCCTGCTTGCACTGGATCCTGTTCTGCTGAGGCCAGGGGATACTCCATCATTGGCACAGGCTTTCCCTCCATCCAGACTGTGGCTGCGTTACTGGGACCAGGTCCTCCGGGGCCACAGGCTCCTTTACCGTCCGGTGGCTCAATTCAGGGGCCAGTGGACACTCAGGGGGAAAGGAGGTGACATGGAGAGAGCAGATAGACATTCTAAAGCTGTAGCAGATGGTGACTGCCTAATGGTGACTCAGAGGACTGCCTAATCTGAGACTCACCGTCAGGAGTCAGGCAAGATAATTGATGCTTAATTGAATGAGAAGAAAAAAACACTTGCCTGAACTCCTGGGCTGTGGTGTCTTCTGCTGCAGCAGGTTGGGAATCAGCCCTCTCTGTTACTTCTGTAGAAGACGGCCTCCCAGGGAGCCCTTGAGGAGCCACCCCTGCAGTCACAGTGACAGGCGGAGCCAGTGAAAAAACGGCCGAACCTTCAGCAGTGGGAGGAATTGCCGAGGAGGAGGAAGAGGCAGCAGCAGTGGGAATCCAGCTGGAGAAGAAAAACTAGATGAAGGGACCGCTGCAGGAGTTTTCGCCCTCGGCAACAGGGAAACTGCTGATGAGGAGGTGGAGGTGCTCTTCCGGCCTGATTTCCTTGAGCGACGGCGGGGAGCAGGAGATGGAGACATGGGCTCAGGGTGAAGAAGGAGAGGCTCCGGAGTCAGGGGACACTCATTAGTTGGCTTAAACTCCGGGCCCCCAGTGAAACCTCCTCTAGCTCCTGGGCAAGATCCAGGAGGAACCATGGTTTATATTCTAGTAGGAGCTCCGTCTCTGCTAACTGGACCCGCCTGTGCTCCTCCAGCTTCTCGGCCGAGGATGTGGGCCACAGTTCAGGAGGAGAAGGTAGGGCTGCTGTGTTGGGGCCAGACGTTGTCTATTCGGGACCTCCAGGGGCCGTTAAAGATTCGGGTTCCGGATGGGACGAGCAAGTCTTTCATGCCTGGGTGCCATTCTTCTTGCACCCTGGTGGCACCGAACGGGGGTCCCTCACCAGGCTACAGAGTTTGTGCTGTGTGTCGATCACTGAGGCGAGAAAAACTGTGGGTCCCGGGTAACTCCAAAGACTGGGATGCGTCTCAATCACCCGTGCTGTCCACAGCCCCCCAAGTCTCCTCAGGTGAATGGGAGGCGACAGCCCCCAAGGCAGAACTGGCTATGAGCATAGCCACTACGCACTCCTCCTTGCTCAGTCCCAAAGTTAAAAAATCCAGGGTGGCCGACATGGCGAACCCCAGGTGAAAAAACAAAACTGGAGAGCAGTAGGATAAATGTGCGAGCCTTCACTGCTGCTGGAGTGAATGCAAACTGCAGCCGCTGGGTCTCAAACTGGCTGGTGTCCTCTGTCATGAATTGCCCCTTGGGGCAGAGAGGAGAAATCCACGTGCAGGACTGCAATTTGTGAATTTGTTAAGAAAAACAAAACACAACATCCAAAACCGTGCTCAATACTAAATCCAAAAGACAAGCAAAGAAAACTTACAATTTATCACACCAGAAGAAGGGCTGAGTTCTGGTGGAGATGAGGGTTGAGAACTTAAGACTCTGGCAAAAAGAAATGAACATAGCAGCCCTTAAATACAGCTAAACACAAATGAAACAAATGATGACGGGTGCGAATCACATAAGCGGGCTGGGGAGAAAATGACAATCAGCTGTGAGTCATGAGCTGACAGTTTGACAGGAGCACCGCCCACCACCAGGGAAAAACCCTGAGGTGCTCCAGACAATTGCAACTCCTAAGGGAGAAAGAAAAGAGAAGACACTGAATGGAAACAGGAAAATAAATCATACACAGAAACAACAAATTAAAAAACATAACAGGCATAGAATTCCAAAATGCAAAATTGTACAATTAAGGAAAAACGAAAAGCAAAGAAACAGAGCACGGTGAAATCCCCCGTGCACAGATCGTGACATATAGCTTTATCAGCTCTGTAGTGTTAGGGTACAGACAGACGGACGCTTTCTTTCTCATGTTCTTACTTTTTTCTCATAAACTGGGTATTTTCTCCTTGTTTATTCACTACTTTTTCCTCATGAATTTGTCACTTTTGTGAATTTGCCAGTTTTTCATAGATGTTCCACCTTCTCAATTTGCCCTTTTCCCTCATATATTTGCCGCTTTTTCTTCTCTTATTTGCTACTTTTTCCTTGTACATTTGCCACCTTTTCTCATAAGTAGGACACATTTTTCTGGACACATTGCCCTACCTCAGCCCTTTCAATAATTGTCTTTAACTGGATCCCTTTGACACACCGTTGCAGAAATCAATACACGCAGAGCGCAAGGAAAATAATGTGGATGTTTCTGCATTAATTTGCTGTTTGTGTCGCTTGCGGAGCGCGCAGTGTTCCGTTGAAGCGCAGACTGTGCGCAGGAGCGTCAGCCGCTAAAGACGCCCCCCCCCTCCTCCTCCTCCTCCTCCTCCTCCTCAACGGCAACAGCCATCTGCTCCTTTTTTTTTCTAATTTTCAAACGTCTGGCTTCAGCTGTCACCCCTGTCTTTTTTCTTTCTTTTTTTTTTTTTTAAGAAATCATCAGGAGCTGCGGACACAAACAGCCGCACACTTTCTGCTCCGTTCCCTTCTGGCGCATCTTAGCGCACATTCACGGGACCTATTCGGCCAGACTGAGGCATCGTAGAGACCGGAGCGGATTTTGATTTAAGCACCGGATAACCGACAGCAACTTTGCACCCTTGGGTGAGGGAGGCAGGGCGGGGGGGGGGGGGAACTGTTTTTGTGTCTATCTTGGGTGAGGAGAAGAGGGAGGAGGAGGAGGAGCAGCAGCGGGAGAATGAGCTATTCTTGTACCAGCAGAGGCAGCAGCCAGGACCCATCGAGCGCTAAGAAGCCTGTCGGGAGCAGCGGTAATCCAGTAAGAGACACCGGGGGCACCACCGACGGCGGCACCGGCACGGACGGCAGCTCGAAGCAGACGGCGGCGATGAAGGTGAAGAAAGGCTGCAGCCCCGCCGAGGTGGTGGTGGGGGTCCCGGTGACCACGGAGGAGGACCTGCTCTCCAGCTCGGTCATCACTCCAGAGGATGTTCTAGGCTTGCAGAAGATCACAGAGAGTAAGTTGGTGCCGTTGTTGATTTGCTGAGAAAAGGGGGACAAAAGGTGATCAAATATCAGCGCTCCATGTGTGAGTCATGGATAATCATGGATCTCCTTGTTTACGCAGTCTGTAGCTACAGCAGGGCCCCAGTCACAGGAGCTGAGCATCTGTGGAGGTGAAATGCAAGTGATGGCTTTATTTTCTGAACTTGTGGAGGTAAAAACGGAGGTTTGGGCTCAGTAATGCTTGTGGTGCATGATACCAGCAGGAGTCCTCAAAGCAGATGATAGCTATAACTGCATGACTTGTTACATATTGTTTTTTTAATTCTGAGCAAGACTCTTCAAAAGACGGAAAGATCGGGATAGATGCTTGAGAGCTGCTTCAAATCTGCCGGAGTGGGAGTCTGCAACTTGTGGATGGACCCACAGGGGGTCTTCCCTTTTGACAAAAAAGACAGATAAAATTTTTCAAAAGTGTAAAATTTATGAGAAAAAACGCTAACATTTGTGATAAAAAGAAAAACTAAAATTTAAAAAAAAAATGCATATTACAAGCAAGAAGTTATAGAATGAACAAAATAGAAAATGTACAAGAAGGGAAAAATCCACTAAATTACAAGAAAAAATAGCTAATTTAAAAGAAAAACTCTCCAATTTAACCCTCAAGCGACCAAGCTATTTTACAGACTGAAATGACCAAGTGGGGTCATTTATGACCCCATTGTGCTCTGTACCCCTAGGGATCCTTATTATAAATGGCTGGTTGGAAGTTTATCATACCAAAACTACTTCCTGTATTTAAGACAGGTATTTTATAATGATCTAATGTAAAATGTGTTTGCTAATAATACTTTTATTGCAAGAAATAACCAAAACGCAGACTGTAAGAACAACATTACATTTATTTAGACAGTCCTTGTCAGTTCACTCTTGGAACATCATCATCATCATCATAGTTATTATCATCGTAGTTACAATAATAGGTATCATCATCAACATCATAGTCATCATAGTCATCATATCATCATCACGATGATGATGATACCCATTACTGTAGTTACAATGATGATCATGATACCTATTATGGCATTTTGCGTAATGGCGGTTTTCTTGTGGACGGTGATCCGGATCACCACCAAAATCTAATCATCTGTAGGATACCCCATTTCTGACAATCTGTGAAAATTTCATGAAAATCCGTCCATAACTTTTTCAGTTATCTTGCTAACAAACAGACAAACAAACAGACAAACAGACAAATGTAAATCTTGCTATCCTAGGTCTGTTAGCCATGGTTCACTGCAATACAATATAAAGTACTGATTAGAAGTGGAAACCGGAGTGGTGGCTCAGTTGGTAGAGCATCCACCCCACACCCGGGAGGCAGGGGTTCAAATCCCGGCCGGGTCATACCAAAGACCATATAAAAATGGTGCTTTCTGCCTTCTAGCGTGGTGCTCCGCATAATGGAATGGGGAAAGTAAAGTTACACACAGAGCTACCAGAGGACTGACCCCCCGCTGTAGCTTTCACTACTTACAGTAGCTGTGTGGCCTAGGGTCAGAGAAACGGAGATAGGCGCCGCCCATATACACCTTCAGGTGTGAAGGGATTAACTAACTAACTATTAGAAGTGGAACATTTGAATAAAATTTATAAAACCAATGTTTAAAAACCAGTGCTTCTCTTCGGGGTCATAAATGACCCCACAAGAGTTTGCGATGTCTACGCCACACCAATTGGTTGATCCCTGCAAAAAACTATGAAAGTGTGTAGAATTAGTAGACTGACAAATTCATGCTAGGAAAGAAAATTTGGATAAAAAATAAAGAGACGGCACATTAAATTATATGGCTGGGGTCGTAAATGACCCCACTCGGTCGCTTGAGGGTTAAGAGAAAAATTGCACATTTTTGGAGGAAAGTGTGTCAGATTTACAAGAAGACTCCTTAAATTTAAGAGAAAAACAGCTGTATAAGCAAAAAAAAAATTGTGAATGGAAAAGTCACAAATTCAAGAAAAAATGTGTTGCAACAAAAACTTTGCAAATTTATAAGGAAAAAGCCAAATTTGATAGAAAAACTCAAATTTGCAAGAAAGATGTTCCAGAATAACAAAGGAAAAGTTGCAAATGTACATTTAAATTTAAAAAAAATGATGGGGAAAAAGTCAGAAATTCAGGATAGAAGTGTCACAAATTTATGAGAAAAAAGTTGAAAATTGAAAGAATAAGTATGAAATTTAAGCGAAAAACTAACAAAAAGAACTATCAGAATAAAAAGATAAATGCTGCAAGTACCTTGGGTTTCCTCTCTGAAGAGCTGGAGCAGGTGGCTGCTGCCTCCGCGACCCAGACCTCTGGAAAAGCGGTAGAAGATGGATGGATGGATGCTGCAAGTACACAAGAAAAAATGCTGTATTTAAAAGAAAAACTCACAAATTTACAATCGAGAAGTCACAGAATAACAAGTAAAAATATGCAAATGTTCCTAGTTCTTGAGGAAAAAGGCACAAATTTAAGAGAAAAAAAGGTACATTTACAGGAAACAACACTGCAAATTTATTAGAAACAAATCATAAATTTAAGAAGGGATTTTTTTGAGAAATGGCCGTCAAATATGTATGGAAAAATAAATTTAATAGAAAAAATTCAGAACTGCATAGAAAAGATGTAGAAAAAATGCAAATTTATAGGAAAATAGTAATTTATTAGGCTAAATGCATACTAATATTTTACTAAAACTAAAGTTTTACTCCTTTTGTTATTACTAATTTTTCTATTTTACCTTATAATGTAAAATAGATTTTTTTTTTCAACCAAAATGGCACAAAATGGTTGTCCACCCTTGATTTGCATCCTCATGCTTGGAGCCACAAAACCTGTGTGAGCCTTTAAAAGTAAAACATCCGAGTTATCAGTGTAAACATTAGTAATTAGAGGGTGCTCAGAGAGCACATACCTCCACCAAGGCTTTATCTGTCAGATTGTCGGTTTGTTTTGTCTGTTGGGGTTGCCCTTGAGCTACTTGATAAACCCATTAGATTTCAGAGGTGATCTGGGTCCGGATGCAGATTCTGGATCGCGTTTTCACTTTCTTTAACATTGCAAGATAGGGCCTTGGTGGTGGTATGCACTTTCTGTGTGGCTTCTATTTCTTTACATACCATGAGCGCATACCTCCAGGCCCTGTCTCACAACATTAAAGAAAGGGGGGGGGGGGTACAGTGTTGCCCACTACTCAGTAAGGAAAGTACAGTAGCTCTTGACTGTCCTAAAAGTCGCTAAATGATGTCATCACCTAATTTGCGTAACTGGCCATGTGCATGTAACTGTAATGGATGCTGTAGGGGAGGGGGATAGCGTTGTGGGAGAGACAAAAGTAAGCACGACAAAAAAAACCCATCCAAAATATGTTTAGAACTACAACTAAACTTTCTTCTGTTGATTCTTGTTTTTTTTGTTTTTTTTTGATGTCACAATTCCACCCCTCCTCCTTTATCCAGCCATGGGACTGGCAAAAGCGACCCAAAAGAGACACTCTGGCAGAGTTACTTATTTTTTTTATTTTTTTTTTAGTTTTTCCCCATGTGTGATTCATTTGCAGTCTGGACACAAAGGGGTGAACATCTCCTGCTCTGACTTCTGCTCGGAGAGGCTGCTGCGTGAGGACTGGGCCACCTGTGAGTGCTCTGGGATGGAGGGGGGGGCCGGCGGCAGCACTTGCTGCTTGCTGAGAAGAGTGAGGACGATACGTTTTCACGTCAGTCTCCAAAAGTCTCCTATAACACCAGAAAAACTAGTCTCTTTTTTGAAAAAGAGATGCTACAGGAGTCTGAATACTTGCTAAATATAGTGGCAAAGTCACTAAGTTGGCAACATAGAAAAAGTGATCCAGAATCCGTATCATGATCTAGATTACATCCAGAATCTAAACGGTTCAGCCGTAGCTGAAGGGACACCTCTGTTGAAAATTTCAGTAGTTGCAGTAGTTTTTGTGTAACCCTGTTAATGAACAGACATACAAACAAACTGCTATGAAAACATGATCTCCTTGGTGGAGGTAATTAGAGTTTGTGGCTCATTCTGATAAAGCCAAAAGGAGCTAATGCGATGACATGACGTCCATCTGTCTGTCTGTTCGTTTGTCCACATTTCATGGGAATTGCTGCTCCTCCTGGGCATTTGCCCTGATTCTCACCAAACTCCCTCACAATGATCCCCAGAAGGGTCTGCATCCAGGCTGGGGTCAAGGTCATTGTCAAAGGTCAGGAGATCTGGTCATTTAAGATTTCAGGAAAAATGTGACTCCTCCTAGGCCATTGACCTGGACCTTAAGCACATCCTGAATGGGTCTGCATCAAGGCTGTGCTTAAGGTCAAGGTCAACAGTCAGGAGATCTGAGTACTCTCTGGGAGGGTTTGTCTGACTGGAATGAGCTGCTCTGTCATTGACCATCTAGAGTCCCTCCTACATCAACTTTTTGCTCATAAATCTCAAACTTGTTCGTGTAAATTTGGAATTTTGTGCTCAGAATTTTTTTTTCGTTTTTTGTATTTTTTTTTTCCACAATATCTTTATTGAACCTTTTTTTTTTTAACAAACATGATACAAACAATCAAACACTAACGCTAAAGTACTACAAAAAAAAAAAAAATGCACTAAAAACACCAACAACCACCAACAAAATCAAGTCTTCAACAATGCTCCTCTGTTTAGTCTAGACAATCCAATACATTAGTATACATATTATGTTCACCAGTTTGGAATTTACAAGGTCCACACACATCATTCACCTTCTTCTTCAAGAGTTATGTTTAAATTTTTTACATAATCAATAAAAGGTCTCCATATATTCTCAAACACAATTTCCTTTGATTTCAGTATATATGTTATTCTTTCTAATGGAAGGTTTGTTAACATCTGTCTTAACCACTGAGTCACATCTGGTCTATGAGTCTTTTTCCACAGTAGTGCAATACATTTTTTGGCATTAAGCAAACTGAGGTCTATGAATGTTCTTTCACTTTTATTAAAATTATGCTTTTCTGGGTACAGACCCAACAAAAACAGTTTAGGATTCAGTATGATTTGTTTTGAGATTATTTTTTCAATTGTTACCCTCACCTCTTCCCAAAACATTCTTATTAATCTACATTCCCATAAACAATGAAATAGGGTTCCTTTACTTTCCATGCATTTTGTGCATGTATCTGGTATATTTTTGTTATATCTATTTAACTCCTCCGGTGTAACATACATCCGCATTAACCATTTGAAATGTATCAATTTAAGGCGTGCATTTATTGATTTGGTTTGAGCTTCTGTACAAGCCAATTCCCATTGTTCCTCCGAAATTTCAATTTGCAGATCTTCTTTCCAGTAGTTTAATCTTTTCAGTGAATTTTCACTTGAAGATAGTGTCAATGAGTTATAAAACTCTGAAATAATACCCTTTCTTTTACTATCTTTCATCATCATTTTTTCCAAGGATGAATAAATAGGTCGAGTGAGAGCTTTATTTTGATTTGATCGAATAAAGTTTCTAAGTTGAAGATATTTAAAAAAAATGTGTTCTATTGAGATTAAATTTGATCCTCAGCTCTTCAAAAGACATTATGTTGTCTGCACATGGCAAATATAAATCCTGAATCTTTTGAATCCCTTTTAAATTCCATACTTTAAATACAGCGTCCGCTCTCCCTGGTTTAAAATATTGATTACCCCATATTGGACTAAATTGTGACAATAACTGTGGTTCTTTTAAATAGTTTTTAGCTTCACACCATATTTTGATCATATGCTTTACAAATGGATT
This sequence comes from Pholidichthys leucotaenia, assembly GCA_020510985.1. Taxonomy (NCBI): domain Eukaryota; kingdom Metazoa; phylum Chordata; class Actinopteri; order Cichliformes; family Pholidichthyidae; genus Pholidichthys; species Pholidichthys leucotaenia. Next base: position 397,843,535 of record CM035844.1, on the reverse strand, counting down.
TTTAACTTGTTTTTGTAATTTTTTTGCCGAATCTGAGTATATGAATATGGGAAGAGGTAAAGGTAAATTGTATGATTCCATTTCAGTCCAGTGAGGGAGATCATTTGATGAAAAATAATATGTCATAGACCTCAGTTGTGCCGACCAATAATACAACATAAAATTTGGACATTTCAGACCTCCACGATCAAATGGTAAATATAATAAAGACAGACGTAATCTAGCCCTCCTGTTGTTCCATATAAATTCCACTAACTTTTTTTTTATTCTTGAGAATAGATCTAAAGGTGGTGATAAGGGAATGTATTGAAATAAATAAAGTATTTTAGGTAAAATATTACTTTTAAGTATATTGATTCTCCCGATCATCGACATTGGTAGTGACATCCATCTCTGAGTTAACTCATTGATATCTGACATTAAGGCTTCATAGTTGACGCTGGCGACTGATTCTAGCTTAGGCATAATTTGGATTCCTAAATATTTAAACTGATTTACAACATTGAATTGATTTGCCTCAGGGGCTGGGTAATTTCTCTGGGTCTCATTTAGCATTAATATTGAAGATTTAGTTTTATTTATTTTATATCCTGATATTTCCCCAAAATTCTTTATTAAATTCAACAAGGTTGGAATTGATTTTTTTAGATTCGACATAAACAAAATTATATCATCGGCGTACAGGGAGATTTTATGTTCTGTTGGTCCAACTTTAATTCCATATATTTGTGAATGTAAACGTATCGCTATCGCTAAAGGTTCAATTGCCATAGTAAACAGTAAAGGTGAAAGTGGACAGCCTTGTTGACATCCTCTATTGATTTTTATTGGTTTTGAAATATTGTTATTTGTTAGGATTTCTGCTGTAGCATTATTGTATATTATTTGAACCCATTTTATGAAATTATTTCCAAGTCCAAACCTTTGTAGGACTTCAAAAAGAAAGGGCCATTCAACTCTATCAAAGGCCTTTTCGGCGTCCAATGATAGGAGAGCTGTATCCGGTGCTTCTTTATTAAAATAAATAATATTAAATAGTCTTCTTACATTATGGAAGCCTTGTCTACCCTTTATAAAGCCATTCTGATCTCAATTAATAATATTTGGTAAAATTTCTTGTATTCGTCTTGCTAAAATTTTACAGATTATCTTAAGGTCGGCGTTTAATAGGCTTATTGGTCTCATATTTTCACATTTATTAGAGGGCTTACCTGGTTTTGGCAGCAGTATAATTAAGGCATTATTTATGTATGATGGTAAATTATTATTTTGAAATGCTTCTAAAACCATTTCCAAAAAAGGTTTTATTAATTTATTCTTAAATTTTTTATAAAGGTCAACTGGAAGACCATATGGTCCTGCACTTTTTCCTGATTTCATATTATCAATGGCTAGCCCAACTTCTTCTTGACTAATTTTAGACTCCAATATCTCCCTGTTTTCATTTGGTATACACGGTATAGATAGTTCGTTCAAAAACCCATTTAGTTTTGTTAAATCAGGTTCATTTTTGGTATCATATAATTTTTCATAGTAATCTCTAAAGGCTCTATTAATTTCTAAAGGATCTATAACTACCTGTCCATTACTTATAATACTGGTAATTGGTGTTTTAATTTCCAATTGTTTAATCTGCCATGCTAATAATTTTCCTGATTTTTCACCTTGTTCATAAAAAGATTGTTTCAATCTTAGAAGACTCGAGGCAGCTCTATTCGCTGATTTTTTGTCGTATTCAGCTCTCAAAATCAGTAATTCATTCTCCAACCTTGGGTCACTTCCTGCATACACTTTTTCCTGAAGACTTTTTATTTTATGTTCCAATTTAGCTCTCTCCTCTCGAGTCTTCTTAGATTTTGATCCTGTATAACTAATAATATGTCCCCTAATAAAAGCTTTGAAAGCCTCCCACTTTACACATGCTGATGTTTGTGTAGTATTGATGTCAGAGAACTCGTCTATCTGTTTTTCTATATACTTGACAAATTCCTCATCCTGAAGCCATTTATGCTGAAATTGCCATCTACCTGATTCCTTTGTCAATTTTTTATCTACATATATTAGACAACAGGGTGCATGATCAGAGATCACGATGTTATCATAAAAGCAGTTTTGAATCTTGGACCTTAATTCTGTGGAAATCAAAAAATAATCAATACGTGAGAATGTCTTGTAGGTACTGGAATAACAAGAATAGGCTTTAACTTGTGGTTTCATTTCTCTCCATATATCTAACAATCTCAATTCTTTCATAAAATGATTAATAGTCATCCTACATCCAATGTGCGTACAATCCAGTCCTGTTGATCTATCCACACCTGGATTCAATGTACAGTTAAAATCCCCTGCTATTATATGTTGCCCTGTAAGTGATGAAAAGATGAGAAATAAATTAGCAAAGAACTTCTGATCATCTATATTGGGACCATATAAGTTCACAAGATTTATATTTTCTAATAGCAAAGAACCTTGAATGATTACATATCTTCCAAATTTGTCTCCGATTACATTTTTCACTTGAAAAGGAACTGATTTATGTATGAGAGTCATAACTCCCCTGGCTCGGGATGAAAATGAAGAGGTGAATACACTTCCCTGCCATCTACTCCTAATTCTTTTAACATCCTCCTCTATCAGATGAGTTTCTTGTAAAAACACAATTCTTGAACCCATGTCCTTTATTTTATTCATAACTTGTTTAAGTTTTTTTAAATTTTGTAGACCTCTGCAATTCCATGAAGTTAATTTAAGATTAACACTTTAGGCTTCGCCGACATATCTTCGCCCAAATGCTGGGATACGTTCTGTCCCAAATGAGAGAGTTATTTGCCGATTTTTTTTTTTCCAAGAGCAGAGCAGAGCGAGACACGTCCGTCCTACATGGCAGCCATAACCGGAAGTGGTCTGCCCGTTTTTTGTATTTTACTTAGAAAATTTAAACTGTGCTTATAAATTAGCAAATTTTTCCCTCCTAAATTTTTGCTTTTTTAAATTAAAATAAATGCTAAATGGCGTTCACTTATATAGCGCTTTATAGATCCTGCTGTCCACCCATTCCCACACTGATGGTGGCAGAGCTGCCATGCACAGGCGGTGGCCTGACCCACCAGGAGACACTGGGGGTTCAGTGTCCTGCTCAAGGACACTTCAACATGCAGACTGCAGACAGAGCGGGACTTGAACCCCTGACCTTCTGATCAGTAGTTGGCCACACTACACCCGCGCCACAGCTGCCAAGTCTTTTTGCTCTTAAATTTGTGACTTTGTTGTTTGCAAATTTGACTTTTTTCTTGTAAATTTGCACATTTTCTCTCTTAATTTTTGAATATCCAGAAATTATAATGGTAAAAGTCAAGATCAAGTGAGTCTTCAATATAATAATTTGAGTAAAAAGGTGTCAATTAAAAATGAATTGAGTAGTGATTAATGTATTTTTAATGATATTTGAATGTCTTTAATGACTTGTGAATTTTAATTTCTCCTTTCCCTATGTTTGTGATTTTTTTGTTGTAAATTTGCTTCTTTTTGGTATAATATTGAAGCTTTTTTCATGTACTTTTTATCATAAAACTGAAACTTATCCAAAATTTGTGAGGTTTTTGTCATTTTATTTGAGATAGTTTTCTTGTGAATTATGACTTCTTTTAAATTTGCAAATTTTCAGGAAAATGTGTATCATTTTATATATAATTTGCCACCTTTTTCTTGTAAACTGTAGTGGTGACCTAGTGGTAGAGCATCTGCCCCACAGCTGGGAGGTCGTGGGTTCAAGCCCCAGCCGGGTCATACCTAAGACCATGTAGAAATGGTACTTCCCACCTTCTAGCTTGGTGCTCAGCATAATAGAATGGGGGAAGTAAAAGTTGATTGTGGCAGCGCCCCCTCTGATTCTAGATGTGATTAACATTGTAGATAAGAGAAATGTAATTTCATTCTACTGTACATGATTGGCTGTATGAATTGAACGACAATAAAGTTGGCTTCTTCTAAATTTGCAACTTTACTTTTGCCAATTTGGGACATTTTTCATCTTAAATGTCTTTAGCCTGAGCAAAAATGAAAAATCAACTATCCACATGTATAAACCATATAAAGAAAAAAGAGACACTAATAAATTCAAGCTTCCCTCTGTCAAAATGGATTTCAATTCTGACTTCAATTAAATAACAATTATACATTCACAACAATGACAAAAGATTCAGTCATTTGGTAATAACAAGTTATTACAATAACATCTACATTTCTAACCAGTTTTCAAATGATTAAAATCAAAAGCAGTTTAAAAAATAACAAAGAAAAAGTATGGCATTTTCTTCATAAATGTACTTTTCAACCAAGAGTAAAAATATTCTGCAATACAACTACTCAATAAAGTAGAATTTTCTTCAACGTTAAGTACATATAGTTGAGCAAATGTACCTCCCTACTACCCCACGTCATCATTATTGCAGTATATCCTGTTTTATATGGAATTTATGTCTGGGAAATTATTTGTAGATTAAATGTTGCTCTTTTTAACTCATAAGCTTTTAAGTATTAATACTGTTGCTGTGAATAATCTGATTACTTAACACAGTTGCCAGAGAAGCTCTTATGTGTACACCTCCGTCTCTTACCACCTCAGGTCTTAGTTAGCTAACAGGTGGAAGCAGGACATCTGACTATTTAAAGGTTGACGTTATGCCGCACTTACACAACACACTTGCATGCGGTGGAATTTTCTCCTGCTCATTTTAAAGCAGAGTTTTCTACGTTTAAATCCACAGTGCTGATTTACAAATTCTGTTTTGCTTTTGAGAGCAGCCCAACATTCCCACACGTACCTGTGAGATGCCATCTGCAATACCACAGTGTGCTGGGCGTGTCTGGGGAAGTTTTGTTTTTAAGCTGGGGTCGGGGGACAAATTTGCAAGAAAAAAGTGGTGGGTTTAAAAGAAAAAATGAGAAATTTATGAGGAAAAAAGTTGCAAATTTACAAGAAAAAAGTGGTGGATTTAAAAGAAAAAAAAAATTACACATTTATGAGGAGAAAAGTGGTAAATTTACAAGACAAAAATGGAAAAATTCACAAGAAAAAGGGATAAATTTATGAGAAAATGGGAGTGTTTATAAGAAAGACTAGCAAATTTATGAGAAAATGGGAGTGGATTTAAAAGAAAAAATGACAAATTTATGAGGATAAGGTGGCAGATTAATGAGAAAACAGTGGTAAATGTACAACAAAATTTTAAATTTACAAGAGAAATGGCCCATTTGTGGGAAAAATATGCTACATTTATGAGAAAAAAGTTATAAAATTCACAAGAAAAAGTGTCTAATCTGAGAAACAATTTTTACAACTACAAGAAAGAGGTAAATTTATGAGGAAAAATGTAAATTTAGAAGAAGAAAGTGGCCCATTTATGAGAAAAAAATCTAACTTTACAAAAAAGAGAAGTAGAAAAAATTCACAAGAGAAAAATGTATGAAAAAACAGTGGCATGTTTGAGAAAAAGTGGATTTAAAAGAAAAAATGACAAATTTATAAGGAAAAAAGTGGTGAATTTACAAGAAAAATTTCCGATTTATAAGAAAAATTTGTAAATTTGTGAGGAAAAAGAAGTGGTAAATTTACAAGAAAATGTTGCAAATGTATAAAATTTAAAAAAAAACAACAAAAGGAGGTAAATTTATGAGAAAAAGCAGTAGCTTTACAAGAAAAAGTGGTTCATTTATGAGGAAAAAAGAAATCTCTGGAGAAAAAAGTGTGCAATTAGTAAGAAAAAATTGGCCAACTTATGTGACTAATGAAGTGATAAGTTCACACGAAAAAGTGACAAATCTTTAAGAAAAAAATGTAAAAACTACATGAAAAAGAGTCAAATTATAGGCAAAAATCTGAAAAAATTTATGAGAAAAAAACTTTGAAAATGTACACAAAAAAGCATGAATTGTGGGCTAAAATCACCAGGATAGCCTTCTTGTTGAATCCAGTTAAAAAGGTCACTCTTGCCCAAAGATGCTGGGATAGGCTCCAGCCCCCCCACCACCCTATACAGGATTAAGCGGAAGAAGATGGATGGATGGATGGAAATTAATTAGATCATGCACCAAAGGCACAACGAAGAACAAACATATTCATTACAACCTTGTAAAATAAGATTGCAGCACAGTGGTTCCTTGCCCCCCCCCCCCCCCGAAAAATCGCACCTTTCTTGTTTTAAATCTAAATTACCTTTTTTCCTCTTATTTGTTTTTTTTCCCTCAAAATTTCCCCCAACCCCAGCTTTTTTCTTTCTTAGATGACTTTAACAGGGGCCGTCATCGTATTTTCTTTCCTTTTTCGAGCCATTTGAAGTGACTGTAGATAAAGGGAGATTAGGTTGTGGCGATGAATGGGTCCTTGTTTGACCAATCCAGCGTAATCACAGCTTACTGCGCATTGGGAACATCCTCTGGCTCATCTTGCTCTCACTCACGGCTCCAGGGAAGTCTGGTGCTTTCTTTAACTGTCTGTTAACCGCTCCGTTATTAGAAACGGGGCAGCGATTTCCACCCTGTTTTGACGTAATTCTGAGCACGTATCGTCGTGAGTCTGTGATGTCCCGCTCCGAAGGGACACCACACCGACTCCAACTCCCACACCACGCTGCGTTATGCTCCTGGAAACTCTCACTTTTCCATCTCGCGGCGTCATTGCTGGAGGCAAAAGCAGGCTTGTGTGAGTCACCACGGCAACGTGGATACAAGCTTGAATCGCTACAGCAACGTGAAGCATCTCCTCATGGTTACAGGCAGCAGAGCGTTCCTCTCTGTTCTCCCACACACTTCCTCCCCTCTTCTCCTCCCCAGTTTGTCAGTGTTGGTGTTTGATTAGAAAGAAATGGATCTACGCACACATGCACCGAAGCTTGTTTGACATTCTCAAAGCAGGAAGCAACACAAGCTCAGCCACCGGAGCCCCTCTGTGTTGTCTTTTCTCCAGTGGCTGAAATTGATTCCCTCTTTAAATGACAACAAAGTCGATTTTTTTTTTTAACTCTGCTTGGAACTCATGTGAAAACTTCCATTAACAGATTTCTTGCAGCATAAAGTTGCCACTAATCATCTTGCCCTCCATCCATAATGAAAGCAAGCCACACAGATTGATTAGGATTTGCATAGACAGAGCAGGCTTTCACTTGACTGATGTGATCAGCTGTTGTGTCAGCGCAGAAGCTCAGAGGACTAAGAAATGGCTCCCCTGTCGATGCTGTAATTGTGTTTTTGTTGCTATGTTGAGAGCTGGAAAAACTTTGGAGAAATAATTAAATACTATGATAAATCACTTTGTTGCAAAACAGTGAAAAAAAATCTGAATCTGAAATCTTGTTATATGAGAGGGAGAAGCTCTGCTGTTGTGAATCTTTATGCTGTGGACTTATGAATATTTCAATGATGGTTGGTTCTTATACTGTATGTAGGGTAAGCCGGGGCAAGAACTTATATTCTTTTTACACTTGTCAAATAAATAATATAGTTTTATTTCACACTGGCATGGATGCCCATTGAATATTGCATGCAGTGTTTAATGATGGTGGTACTACAATAGCAATAGCAAGCAAGTTTTGTCCGCATACGTAGACATTCCCCAGTGACACAATACATTTGTGCTGTTACAATGTTACAATTACAATGCTGTTTATTGACTTCAGCTCAGCATTCAACACAGTTATCCCCTCCAAGTTGCTCACCAAACTTGGGGACCTGGGAATCAGTACCTCCACCTGCAACTGGATCATGGATTTTCTGACCAACAGACCCCAGCATGTTAGGTCAGGCCCCAACCGTTCTTCCGTCATCACACTCAACACTGGTGTACCACAGGGCTGTGTGCTCAGCCCATTCCTCTACTCCCTCTACACCCATGACTGCAGGCCTATGTATGGATCCAATTCCATCATAAAGTTTGCAGATGACACCACGGCGATTGGACTCATCAGGGACAACGACGAGTCAGATTACAGGGCAGAGGTTGAGCACTTGGCTACTTGGTGCGCTGACAATAACCTGCTCCTTAACACCAGCAAAACCAAGGAGCTCATAGTGGACTACAGGAAGGAGAGGGAAGAGACACATGACCCCATCCATATCAATGGCATAGCTGTTGAATGCGTCCCCAGCTTCAAATTCCTGGGGACCCACATCTCAGAGGACCTGTCCTGGTCAGTTAACACCACCAGCCTGATCAAGAAGGCCCATCAGCGCCTCTTCTTCTTGAGGACATTGAAGAAGAACCATCTGTCAACTGACATCCTGGGCAACTTCTACCGCTGCGTGATAGAGAGCACCCTGACCAACTGTATCACACTCTGGTATGGGAGCTGCTCTGTAGCTGACCGCAAGGCGCTGCAGCGGGTGGTGAAAACCGCCCAACGCATCACAGGGACTCCACTTCCAGCTATAGAGGACGTCTACAGGAAAAGATGTCTGCGCCGGGCACGCAGCATTCTTAGGGACTCCAACCATCCTGCTCATGGACTGTTCCAGCTTCTCCCCTCCAGAAGACGTTTCAGAAGCCTTCGGACTAGAACCAGCAGGTTTAGAAACAGTTTCTTTCCAACAGGTGTCACGTTATTGAACTTAGTTCCCCGCTGACTCTCTTACCATCATCTTTTACCATCCTCACCTGTACATAACTGCATAACTACAAAACTACATCTAACTTATTGCACATTATTTGCACATAACAGTACTTTTAACTTTCTGCACTGCTGCATATATTTGCTTAAATTGCACATACTGTTAATTACCGTATATACTGCACTGCTGTCCTTTGCACTTCTGATTGGATGCTAAACTGTGTTTCGTTACTTTGTATTCATACATGTGTAATGACAATAAAGTTGAATCTAATCTAATCTAATCTAAACATTTGACATGCATTAAGTGTGATGATACAAAAAGAGCAATAGCAAGGTTATCATATAGAAACTTGTTGCTCCAATTAACATTTTAGACATCTGCTGAGATGTTAAGTGGCTAATTTGTACTGACTCATTTCAGTCATTCCCACCTTAATCTGTTACCCTGCAGAACGGTCCGTCAAATCCTATGAAATTCTTTTTCTATTGTTGGATCAGTAATTTTAATAATATTGTGTTGTGAATTTTGGACACCAATGTTATGGAAAGGTCAATGGGAAAAAAGAGCTGGGAAATGTGGAATTTATAAATTATAGTATAACCCATCATCTATCTATAAATGCACAAAATATCTGTCTGTGTGTGTGTCTGTCTGTTCCACGCGTATCTCTTGAACCGTTCCTCAGACTGACCTCAGATTTTATACGCGTTTTGCTGAGGTTACGAGGGTGTACATTCCCGAGTATGGAGTCGCTCAGTCAAAATATGTAATTTTTATCGATTAAGGTTTAGCCACCACTCTGTCATCATGTTGTCTCTTCATGTCCTGGCTTCAGGAAGTGTGGGTGGGGTTTCGGATAGACTTCGTGCTGTTTGGATAAAACGCGGCATCACGACCATGCTGATTGGATAATACACAGCATCACAACCTGTCAGTCACCACAGCGCAAAACAAAGATTTTATAAGTGCTTTGCTGAGATTATGAGGGTGTGCATCCCTGAGTATGGAGTCGCTCAGTCAAAATATGTAATTCTTATCAATAAAAGTTTAGCCACCACTCTGTCTCTTGCCCAGGCTTCTAGAAGTGTGGGCAGGGTTTCAGATTGACTCCGTACTAATTGGATAATACGCGGCATTATGGCATCAGTAACCACAGTGCTCCATGAGCAAAACAAGGAAGTGAAAAGCAACAAATTTGACTAGAAAAAGAGAATACTTAAGATTTAATGCTTAAAAAATTATACCATAAAGTTGCTGTGATTGCATAGGTCTAATGGTTAATTTGGCATGGAGAACACAGGGGCGGGGGAGGGGGGTTGCTGGCAGTGACCCGTGGTACCACAAAAGACATCACTGACACACAAGTAAAGTAGCAGCCGAGACTCCCATTAACCGGCAGGCTGGGATTGGCTCCCTCTGAAGGACTGCGACCCGCCGGTTCAGCTGCTGCTTCTCCAACACCGGTGTCCAACCGGGCGCTCCATGATCGTTCCCGGGAAAGCATGCCCAGCCTGCCTGGTTAGTGATAGACGACAGTCCTGACTGCTGCTTCATTGTGGAGCGGAATGGCCAGATCAACTGCATATCATATGCGGACACATATGCACGCTTTGACTAAATGACAACAAGATGCAAAAATGCCCAAATAACAAAATACGTAAATCATTTTTATTTAAATATTTACAGACAAATGGGCAACACTGATGCAACAATTGAAGCCAAACAGGTCATTCTGCTCTGTGTGTGTGTGTGTGTGTGTGCGCGCGAATGGTGAAGGGATTGGCACCGTATGTGGATGCCCTGAATTTCCCTTTTTCTGGGATCAATAAAGTATACAAGATACAAATACCCCCCAAAAAAATTATAATGTTCTGTGTTTTGTACTTATAACATTGCTAAAATATAAAAGGATGCACTACAGTTGGTTTCAAATATTTGTAAACGTGTCTTGTTATACAGTAGTACTGCATGAGTTTATTGACGATAGACTATAAACTACACATAAACTAAATTATAATGGTGACTGAACAACTCCCATTCCCTAAAGTGCAAGATATACTATTATGAATATAAGTCATAAAAGATCACACAAATAAGTGATCTGACAAAAAAAATAAACGGTTCTTAAACAGTGGCTAATACTGGATGTCCCATTCATTTTCAATTATTCTGTAATTAATATTCACACCTTGTTCACCCAGGTGACGGCTGAGCCGGTATGAGTTGCTTTCTGACTGACCATTTCATGAAACTGCTCGCAAAGTATTTGAGTACCGCTAGCTTTTGCTGGACTAGCGGCACATTCTTGGCAGATAGAGGTATTATCAGTGGCAAGGACAGGCCAAAACAAACTGACTCCAGTATCTGTTGCAGTGACTGACCAGATGATAGGTTTGTTTATCTCTGTTATGGCCTGAGCGCCGATTCCATCCGCGCTCGGGTTGTCCAGTATTTTCCCCGTTTCATCTCATTTCGGGCCTTGTTATTGTAGCCTTCACCAGGGCTCTTATTTTGACAGCATCACAACGGGACTTCCGGCTGTCAAAGCCGAGTCGTGCTGTGACAGCTGTTTGCCATTTCATTAATTACATTTTCCTTTCCTGATTGGTTTTGATTTATCATTTAAGGGAGCAGCTGAGGCTCACTCCTCGCTGCGACCTACACAACGATTGCGTGCACCTCCGTGTACGTGACTGGAGTTCCTAACCCCAACTCCAGTCTCTTTTTTGATTCATCGTTTCTCTTTTCCACGTAAGTGTTAACTGTACAGCGTAGGCTCCGACCTCGCTCCTGTTCACAGTTTATCCTCTTAGTCTATTGTCTTATATCCTAGTCTGTGTTTGTGTTTTTGCCCCACGTGGCTGTTTATTTTGTCAGTCTTGTCTTTTGTTAATAAACATGCAAACTCACTGGTCGGCCTATAGCGTCTCAATGATGCCCTGCAAGGGACATCCATAACAATCTCCGCTCTTTGTGTAGTGCATGTCACAATGTACTGCCACCCCCGACAGACTGCTATGATGATGAATATTCACACAATCAAATAAATCTCACTTCAGTCCCATTCATATTTGTCAAAGTCTAACATGTGATTTCTGACGTATAGGCTACACCTCTGTGTTCCACTTTCAAATACAGCCTACATTTGGGCCTGTAAGGCCTGATTGGGCTACCTGTTTCAGACAGGAATACTTGCTTTCTACAGGCATACACTAGTAATAACAATAGGTCAAAATTATTTATAACAGCAATAAAAATTGACAGTATGTTAGTAAAATGGTAAATGGCGTTCACTTATATAGCGCTTTTCTTCTCATCTAGGATGACCAAAGCGCTTTACAGATCCTGCAATCCACCCATTTACACGCTGATAGCGGCAGAGCTGCCATACACACAGGAGGAGAGATGCAAGAGATGAGAGCCTGCAGTCAAGTGGCCTCTGAGTTAGCAGGGGGACAAAGTTTGTACCACATACATACATACCCACACTACAGAATCCCTTTTATATATATAAATAGATACACTAAATATTTTTTTTAATTCCATCCACATTCTGATTTTAATTGCAGACTTACCATTGGAGGCTATAGATTAGACATTCATGTATAATTTTTTATAGGGGAATGAATGAATGAACAGGGAGTGTGTGTGTGCATTCTGGTGTGGATGCAGTGCTTGGAGGGAGGCGTGCCAATCTTAAGATTTTTATTCCATCCACATTTTTGTTTTCATCACGGACTTGTTAGGCATTAATGTGTTTATTTTTTTATTTTCAGGGGAATGAAGAAATGAATGAAAGAATTAATTAACAGAGTTTTACTTTTCACTGTAACTCCCCAGAGAGACAGGAGATGCGTCCACATCTGCCTGCAGCTGCGCCCCCAGGTTTCTGGATGCAGTCCGTTGTAGATGCAGTGCAGATAGAGCCTTGCATCCATCCCTACAAGCTCTGTTTGTGTTTTGAAGCAGCATGAATAAGAACAGGGTTCGAAACACAAGATTACATGAGAATTATATAAAGTAACGCGAGATCTTGAGAAACACCAGAGAGAGATTGAGAAGGACCGATTGCGATCACGTGATAACAACACGGAAGTGTGATGTACTGGCTCGCCACCTGGATTTTTGTGCTCTAATAACACATAAGTTTAGTTTAGTTTAATGTTTATTTGAAAGGGACATTACATACTAATGAACATTAATACAAATGTAAGTATGCCAGATTTAACAATACTGCTAATTTGCATCTGTAGTCCCCCGACGCGTCACAAAAACACACAAACAATCATACACGAGAAGAGCAACTGCAATGAAACTGTACAAAGTGGATATACTAAAGTGAAAGAGTTAAGATGCTACAAAACAAAACGTTCAAATGTCACACAAGTAGCCCATTAATTTTAATTATGTGAAGTGTTTGTATGTTATGTCAAAATTTTTATTTTGACACTGCGGTGGAGGAATATACAGTACTTCAGAAAATAACGGACAATCTTTAAATAGTTTTTTAATGAACAAACAGTTATTAAATACAATAGATAATGGGGCTTTTCCTTGCAGGCTGAATCTGGCATCCATCAAAAATAGACTCCTTGCGTATTTTTAGCGATCCACATCCGACAAGATGGATTTGTTCCACAATGGTCCGAACCAGGTGGGGAGTAGAACATTAATTAGAATGGGAACTATTTGCTACAGAGACTGGATCACAGCTGTAACAGACTGCATTCGGAGCCAGTGAAAATACTGGGTTAGACCATGACCTCTGACTGTGGATTTGGGATCAAAAGGTCAGAGGTCAAGGTTGGCATTGCCTGTGCCCTATCACTATAGAGCAAGTAAAGCTAGGGTCACCAAACTTCCTACACAGTTCACCTTGGGATCCTGCACTATAACTATGGGTTGTATGTAACTATTTTTGTTGTATATTCTTGGATGACAGGTTTATCATAATTTGGTTCTGGTCCAATAATTATATAGAAAAGTTGAGAATCGCTCTCCTTCAGTGACATATTGGGATCTTCAAAGCAACAGAGGTGGGGGATATTGCATTTGCCTCAGAGTCCTCTTGTATTACATCCACCAAGGATGTCAGTTTGTCTGTTTTCCTGTTTGTTTGATTTTTTTGGGAGAATTATGCAAAAACTACTGGAAGGATTTGGGTGAAATTTTCATCAGAGGTGGCCCCTGGGTGACTTTTTCACGTTCTTTAACCACTCCACCAAGGCCTTATATCTATGTTAAAGAAAATGAAAAAGCGATGTAGAATTTGCATCTTGACTCGGATCATCTTCAACATCCAATGGGTTCATCCATAGCCTAAGCGCCACCTCTGATAAAAATTTCATCTAAATCCTTCCAGTAGTTTTTGTGTAATCCTGCACACAATCAAACAAACATGTCATAAACTCCCCGTGTGCTGTGGAAAAGCACACGGAGGAGGGGTGAAAGGATGAGGATTTAAGCGCAGGGTTTGCACCACACACATTTATTAATACCACAATGCTGACACACAGTTACAGTAATGGTTCCCTCGGCAGCTTAAGGGGTCGTCAAGGACGCTCTACAGTTCACAGGTGAGAATGACCAGGGAACACACACACACACACACACACAGTAAATACTCACAAAACAGGGGCAGTCCGAGTTAGTCCAAAAGCACAGAGAGAGAACAGCCCTTCAGTGACTTAGACCAACATACAGCGATTAACGACTGTACGTATGTCTAGCGCAATGACCCAGCAATGCGTGACTGGAAAAAGGCTCCTAAAGTACACGCATTGCTGGGGATGGTAAATTGGAGGCACCTGGGCGAGGCCTGGGAAACATGATCAACGGGGCTGGGAACAGCTGATGGTGATCAGTGAGGGGGGCGTGGTCAGACCGGCAGACTGTCAGCAGACACAACTGTCGGCCCCAGAGCAGTGGCTATGGGCACGGTACACACTGGAAATACATACTAAACGTGCATGCACAATGGCCCCATGACTCACAGAGAGATCAGGACCGAGCCGGGGAAAACCAAGCCGGCTTGGTTCCTGACAAAACAAACAGACAGACAGACAGACAGGCAGACCCCTTGGAGGAGATATGCCTCTCCATGTGCCCTCTAGTTCAAACTGTAAACAAAAAATGCTTGTATTTTTGCACCATGTGTATCATTTCACACAGATAAAGATGTCACACTGCTTACTAAACATGGCTTGCAATCAAAATATTTGTGGAAAACAGAGGGAGAGGTGCACATACTCATGGTGGAATTTTAAAGCCACACCTTGTGCATTTGGTCATACTTAAAACATTTTAAAACAATTTTACATACTAACACCATGCTATAAAATATTAACTGACAGTAATCCACAATGCCATATAGTCATTACACTGTCACAATATGCCCCTGGTCTCTCTGTAACAGTCTGCTCCACCATCGTCATTTACAGTAATTTTAACACCACCAGGAAGGAACCTTGTACTACTTTCCTTTATCTAAAATCTGTTTAACTAAACAGACGAAATTCTAAGCATTCAGACAATGCCTGACATGACTACCAACTCCAAACAGGTTTCACGTCACTGTGTTGCTGCAGAAGCATTAAGGTAACCCGCCGGAATTTTAAGAGGATGAGTTACTTCAGTAAATGTACTCAAAGAATTCAACTGGTAAAAATATTTGAAATCTTCCATGAATGATAGATAACTGATGGCATTAGTCAAGTTACAGTTCACAAACCTAAAGGACTAAAACAATAAATGTACTTTTATTGACGGAACTCAATGGTTTGTAAAAGAAAACAACTCTATAATGTTAAAAGCTTCTAATAATATAGAGCATATACTGTAATATTTCTGTATGTGACTGAGTAGCCCTTTTTCCTTCCTCCGAGGCAGCTTTGAGTGCAGAATGTTGGCTGATTGAGCTCAGCTTGTATTAGCTGATTGTCACCACCTGTTTCCAGCCTCGCTCAGACAGGTTCACTCTGTTACTCCGATGATTATACTCGTATAAAGGCATGCTGCTTCGTAGAGCATCTCAACATCCTCCGTATTTCAACACATTTCATGTTTTAAATTCACTGTGTGTTACTGTGTTATTGCTTTGTCTCCACAATCACAAGTGTTATAAATACAAAAGAAACAATGACTGACACAGGTCTTTCAGAAGCTTCCTTGTGTTTTTTGCCAATTTAATCAAAGCACGAAGGGTCCTTCAGGTATTTCAATAGTTCTTGTCACTCTTACGTATACTATGTTGCTCTTTACACCACTCTTCTAATGATTAGTTGGATTTGCCTCATCTGAGCAACTAAATTGGATTAGTAAATGTGATTTGTGTTGGGCCAGCTGTCTTTCTTCAGTGGCTTAATTAAGGGACAGCTCGCGAATGACTTAGAAAAAAAAAAAGCCATTCTTGTTGTGGTCATATTTTCTTTTTCTTCTAAGCATATCACATCATGAAGGTGCCCATACAGTAGAGTAGGCAGTGTTTGTGGATCATCAGAAGTCGGAAACATGGTTTCAGTCTTTAGCTCCACATACTAAGACTATGACAGGTTCAAGTATTTTGTTCACTTCAAACTGAATATAGCTTTTTAAAAATTCAGGCAGCACCCGTTTATAACTGAATTTTTGGGTGCGATCCATTTGTCTAATAGTTTTTTCCCCCCTTGCTGTCAGATGAAAACCATGAATCTCCAGAACTGATACTTTTCAGAAAATGAAATGGCTGTTGGAGAGTCGTCACTTACAGTATTTAGGAGAAGCAACATGCAAATGTAAATTAAGTTCAAATTTGCAAGAATAAAAGTGCCACAGTGTGACAAGTGATGATCATTTATAATTAAAAAGTCCCAAATTCACCATAAGCAAGTTTAAAATTCAAAAGAAAAAAGGGTTATAAATTCATGAGTGGAAAAACAAATAAAAAAAAAACAAGAAAAAGAAAAAAGCAATAAATTTTAAAGAATATACAAATTTACATAAAAAGTTGCACATTTACAAGAAAACAGATACTAATTTACGCAAAAGAACCACTCACTCATTTATTAATGCTGTTTAGTTTATTCTATGAATGTGTTTATTGCCCCTGTACAGAGCATAGTGCAATTTAGAGTTTCACATTTAAACATCTTAAAAATGTGTTTTCCTGGTAGACCATCGATACAAAAGTGTTTAGGAGCATAAACGTTTGTGGGTTCTTCCCGTCATTTCCGTCATTTTTCTTCCTCGTTTCTGTGATATTTCTCAGCTTTATCAACATCTGGCTGTCATGATCGCATGACCCACAAAAGACTCAAACATTCGTTAATATATTAAAGAATGCAAAAGAAATGACTTCAACACGTACATAGAATTAAAGAAACATAACTGTTCTATGAATGTTATAAAAACATGAAACACTATTTAGCAAAAAAAAAAAAAAAATCACTTAGTTCAACTTCCGGTGTTACCATGGTAATGAACAAATTTAGTGTCTGCTACAGAACGGGCCTGAGAGGAAAACACATCTGTCTGCTTCTTCAGCAGCAGATAGATGATCAGTATGTCAGGAAGACACTGACACAGGACTATATCCTTGTGTCCCCTGTTTAATTGCACTAATGATGGGGATGGGGGATAGCAGGTGAGCAAGGGGGGGATGCATGTGGATCATTTTGCTAGGTGATAGCACCCCCTCCCGTTTCCCCTCAAATCGCCTGTTGACTGTACACCACTTCACCAGAAGTTGACAGGAAGATTACCCATAAGTTGTTGACCTCAAATAATCAAATACAAGTGAAATAAGGCTGAATATTTATGTTTATATGTACATATGTATACTCGCTGCTCTTGTTTTTTCTTGCCTTCTGATTGTTGCTCTGAGTGTTGCTATCCCTGTGCTGTTGCAATCCTGGAATTTCCCCGTTGTGGGACTAGTAAAGGCTTATCTTATCTTATCTTATCTTATCTTATCTTATCTTATCTTAATAGTCTGTGCCCTCCAGTTCATAGGGTGCTATTGGGTGATCAGAATGCACCCACAGGTTATTATTGCTAGCATTATTGGCAAGTTAAACCAATGTTGGTTTGGCTAGCATAGCCTGTTGTCATTGTTATCCACCTTATTCCCGAGGGTACTGCTGCAGAAATGATTATGTGTGTGTGCAACTTCCGCTTTCAGCCAGAAGTAGTGTTAAGTCAGTCAGCAATAGTGGAGTAGCGGGGTACTTAAAATACTTTTTTTTTTAAATTCATATTTGTCTTAATGTATAGTCCTCATATGTGTTTTGCAGTCAAGTGGCAGCTAATTTCCACGCTTGTTGTTTTTGTATTTTTGAATGTTTTTGCATAGTTCTGGTACTTGCTGCTGCTGCTCGTGTTTGTGCCATAGACTGGATAAATGGAGGCTCCTGACAAACAAGCACAGCTAAATCTGTGGCTTCAGCGGCAATGCGTAGATCATGCACCGGAAATTAAAAAGGACTGTTCTTTCGCCGTGATCAGTGGTACAGACACAGGGCAGCCACAAGAGCACCAGGTACGTTTTCACTTGTATGAATGTCATAGATCGTACAGATATTTCACTTCATGCAAGGCTGCATGAAGTCAAATGGTAAATAAATAAAAATAGTTATCAGTTTGCTTCCTAAGGCTTAATGATTAAGGACAGATATCAAATAGTTTTTTGTTGCACTCGTTGCACTGCAAAATTGAGCAGTGCAACGATGTGGACTTGATATTAGCTGCTTTGGCATGCATTAATTAATTTTTAAATAATCACAAAATATAGATCAATAACATTTTCAACAATTGACCTGTACGTGTTAAGTTAACCTGTTGCACTTCGATGTACCACGGGCGGGCACGTCTCTGCGTCCTAGGACGCACGAGGGCGTCTGAGTACGCACACTGTGCGTCCTAGGAGGCACTGAAAAAAAAAAACACCTGCATTTCCGTTCTTCCACTACAGACACAGCCACGAACAGAAAGCCAAAGGAGTGCTTTGATTGGTTTAGATTTGATTGACCTCTCATTCGACTAATAAGAGCCTTGAATAGGGTTTCTGAAACCTTGAAGAACCAATGACTGAAAACCTAGCAGGAAGGACCCGCCTACCAACGGCTGTGAATACAGCCAGCCAATTGAAGCACAGAAGTTCGAAAGCTGTTCTGTGTAAGGCTGGGTGACACACAGGCGTTCGCCAGTCTTTTTTTCTAACTACTGTTCTTATTTGTTTTGAAAAATCGTTCGCCAAAACTGCAATCATGGAAGCGCAAAACTGCAATAATGGAATTATGGTTTGACCTGGTCGCGAGACCAGAACCACGAGTCCGTAACAAGCGGACCAGCGTCACGTTCGTCTGACAATGAGGAAGAGAAGTTCGCCAGCTACACTGCTGTTGTGAACAGGTAAGTGTTATAAGCTAAATTATTCTTTATCCCTGAAAATTGTAATCAAAAATGACTTTTGACCGATCGGTAAATTACAGCTGTGTGTAGTAGACCACGGCACACCATGACCGCGGCGCACCGTGACCGCAGCGCAACGGGCGATGTCCGTCCTCTGTAGCGGGGGGGGGGGGGGGGACAACCCCCCCCCCCCCCACACACACACACACAGAATCATCATCAGAATCAGAATCAGCTTTATTGGCCAAGTATGCACAACACATACAAGGAATTTGACTTTGGCTAAAAACTTGCTCTTGTTGTTCAGGTGAAGGATTTAAATAAGGATTCAATGACAACCAGAGTATGTACAGTAAATTACAGTCTGTCCACGTTTCTATAAAAGGATGCAAATATATACAGGAATATATGCAGTTATTTACTCGGACTAACCACACTTTGCAGAAATATATGAAAAAATATACAATCACACAGTATTTCAATGTGGACTCAGATTCAGTGATATAATGTGAATGAAGTAAAAAGCAGTGTGAGAGTTATGTACAATGTAATAATGGATGAAAAGTCATGAGTACAGCAACAGGTAGGACTAGGTGAATGTTAGGAGTTCATCAGAGTGATGGCTTGAGGAAAGAAACTGTTCCTGTGACGGGTGGTTTTGACCTTCAGTGATCTGTAACGACGACCAGAAGATAGAAGTTCAAACAGTTTGTGGCCGGGGTGTGATGGGTCAGCACAGATGTTTCCCGCCCATTTCCTGGTTATGGACCGATATAAGTTCTCAATGGAGGGTAGGTCGGTACCAATGATCCTCTCCGCAGACTAAATGATCCGCTGCAGTCTGGTCTTGTCCTGTTTAGTGGCAGATCCAAACCAGACAGTGATGGAAAAGCAGAGGACAGATTGGATGATGGCGGTGTAGAAGACAACCAGCAGCTCCTGAGGCAAATCAAACTTCTTGAGCTGACGCAGAAAAAACAACCTCTGCTGGGCCTTTTTCCGGACAGTGTCAATATGGGAGGACCACTTCAGGTTCCGGGAGATTGTGGTACCCAGAAACTTGAAGGAGTCCACAGTGGACACTGTGCTGTTGAGGATGGTGAGTGGGGGGAATGAAGGGGGGTGTCGCCTGAAATCCACAGTCATCTCCACCGTTTTGGCTGGGTTAAGTTCAAGATGGTTCTGGCTGCACCAGAGGATCAGCTGCTCCACCTCCCGCCTGTATGCAGACTCATCATCATCCCGGATCAAACCGATGACTGTGGTGTCATCCGCAAACTTCAGGAGCTTCACCGAAGGGTCCTCTGAGGTGCAGTCGTTGGAGTAGAGGGAGAAGAGCAGTGGGGAAAGGACACATCCTTGGGGGGCGCCAGTACTATTTTTTCGGGAGCTGGATGTAAATCTCCCTAGCTTCACCTGTTGCCACCTGTCAGTCAGAAAGCTGGAGATCCACTGGCAGGTGGAGGGGGGCACCTTGAGCTGGAGGAGTTTCTGATGAAGAATGCCTGGGATGATGGTGTTGAACGCTGAGCTGAAGTCGACAAACAGGATCCTGGCGTACGTCCCTGGGGAGTCGAGGTGTTGCAGGATGTAATGTAGTCCCATATTCACTGCATCATCCACTGACCTGTTTGACCGGTAGGCAAACTGCAGTGGGTCCATCAGGGGGCCTGTGATGACCTTCAGGTGGTTCAGCACCAATCTCTCCAAGGATTTCATGACCACAGAGGTCAGGGCAACAGGTCTGTAGTCATTTAATCCTGTAATAGAGGGTTTCTTGGGAACTGGAATGATGATGGAGCGTTTGAAGCAGGAAGGCACTTCATGCAGCTCCAGTGATCTGTTAAAGATCCGGGTGAAGATGGGGGCCAACTCGTTGGAGCAGACTCTCAGGCAGGACGGAGACACACCATCAGGTCCTGCAGCCTTCTTGATCTTTTGTCTCTGAAAGACCCGGCGCACCTCCTCTTCACAGATCATTAGTGCTGGTGGGAGGTCAGAGTGGAGGAGGGATGGAGTTCCTGGGGCTGCAGATAATCCTTTTGTGTGGGTGGGAGGTGAGAACTGTAGGTTCTTTTCAAACCTGAAGTAAAAGCTGTTTAGGTCATTAGCCAGCTGGAGGTTTTCCGCAGGGTGGGGGGATGGTCTCCTGTAGTTGGTGATATTCCGTAGGCCTCTCCAGACAGAAGCAGAGTTGTTAGCTGAGAAGTTTTTTTGTAACTTCACACTGTAGCTCCTCTTAGCAAGCCTGGTCTCCTTCGTCAGCATGTTTCTGGCCCGCTTGTACAGAGTCCAGTCACCAGTCCTGTAGGCCTCCTCCTTGGTCTGACGTAGCTGCTTCAGTTTAGGAATGAACCAGGGTTTATTGTTGTTGTATATGCAGAAGGTCTTGGTCTGCACACACATGTCCTCGCAGAAACAGGTGTATGATGTCACAGTGTCAGTGAGTTCATTTAAGTTAATGGCTGTAGCTTCAAAAACACTCCAATCTGTGCAGTCAAAGCAGGCTTGTAACTTCAGCTTTGATTCCTCAGTCCATTTCTTCACAGTCCTTACAACAGGCTTGGAAGTTTTTAGTTTCTGTCTGTATGTTGGAATAAGATGGAGCAGGCAGTGGTCAGAAAAACCCAGAGCTGCACGGGGGACGGCATGATAGGCATTTCTTAAAATGCCCTCAGAGCCCTGAGTGTCACCTTTCATTAGAGCCCAAGATGAAGCTTCTATATTGAATCATTAAAAAGTTACAGACGTTTTTCCAGACTGTGCCATTTGGCACAATTTGGCACAGTTCAAAAACGCCTGGGAACAACCTGAGAACAAAGCTGTGTAATATATTCATTTTTTGTGGTATTGTTACAAAATTTTGACCTCAGCTGGATAACACTTGGTTCTACATTTCTGTGGCATTTTCCAGCCCGGATCTGAAGCTGTGTGTTATTTGCAAGCATTTGTATCCAAAAAAACACCCAGGCCAAATTTATTTTCTTCAAGTTCACTATGTTTAGATGACTGTAACTCAGTGGCCGGAGCACTTAGACAGATTATGACTGTTTTGCCAAAAAATTCAGTGTTTTCTTTTAAATGAGACCAACCCCATGAAGATGCTGCAAAGGGTTGAAGAACAGCTTTTGATTTACTTTGGGCATGTTATTTTTTGGCGTTTTTAGGGAAATTGACCAGAGTGCAAGGGGTTAAATAACAAGTAGGGGTGGGTGATATGGCCTAAAAATGATATCACAATATTTCTGTGAATTTTCACAATAACGATATTCTTCATGATATAAAGCAATATAGTTTTTTCTTGTAAATTTATAAAGGACAGTTTCACAGGCCAGCGCTAATTATATTCAACATATTCAGTAAAAACAAAACATCAACTCTTATTTCTCCAGTTTATAAAGAGCAGTTTAGAATGTCTTTAAAACTTTTTTTTTTAATTCTGTATCAAATATTCCCAGAAAATATTATAAACCACCACATCTTAATTGAACTGAGGGGTGGACTGGGACAAAAATTCGCGCTGGGAATTTGACTTCATCCTAGGCCACCCTGTTGTTGGAAACCAGAAACCACAACAGTTTTAGTAGGTTAATATTTTAAAATAACAGGGATCAAACTAGTTATGAATGTAATTATAACCTTCGGGTGGGACGGAAATTATAAATTTGGATTGTGATAGTCAACTGATCTATTGATTATTAAAACTATTGATAAGATAAGATAAGATAAGCCTTTATTAGTCCCACAATGGAGAAATTCCTGGATTGCAGCAGCACAGGGATAGCAACTCTCAGAGCAACAATCAGAAGGCAAGAAAAAACAAGAGCAGCTAGTATACATATGTACATATTACTATAAATATACTGTATATATAAGATAAGATAAGATAAGATAAGCCTTTATTAGTCCCACAATGGGGAAATTCCAGGATTGCAACAGCACAGGGACAGCAACACTCAGAGCAACAATCAGAAGGCAAGAAAAAACAACATCTAGCAAACATATGTCCATATTACTATAAATGTATATATATAGACACACAGTGCAGAGCATTATGGCTGGTGGATGTGCAGCAGAAAGTCTAAGCTCTCTCTCCGCGGATGCAGCGGGCCAGCTGGCGGTAATATAATATATATATATAATATATATATATAGACACACAGTGCGGAGCATTGTGGTTGGTGAATGTGCAGCAGAAAGTCTAAGCTCTCTCTCCGCGGATGCGGCGGGCCAGCTGGATGTCTTTGGGCATGATGGTGACCCTCTTGGCGTGGATGGTGCACAGGTTGGTGTCCTCGAAGAGACTCACCAGGTAGGCCTCGCTGGCCTCCTGCAGAGCCATGACGGCGGAGCTCTGGAAGCGCAGGTCAGTCTTGAAGTCCTGAGCGATCTCCCTCACCAGGCGCTGGAAGGGCAGCTTACGGATGAGCAGCTCCGTGGATTTCTGGTAGCGACGGATCTCTCTCAGAGCCACGGTACCGGGCCTGTAACGGTGAGGCTTCTTCACTCCGCCGGTGGCCGGAGCGCTTTTCCGAGCAGCCTTGGTGGCCAGCTGCTTCCTGGGGGGCTTTTCCTCCAGTAGATTTACGGGCGGTCTGCTTGGTTCTTGCCATCGCTCTTTATTATTCTGTCTTATATTTCTTGCACGCCGCCTAAACTCCAGCCCGACACCCGCGTCGTTTTCGCTTCAGTTCCCCGGTATGTCGAGTTTCTCTGTTAGTACCAGGTGGTGGTTGAGTGCTAGCTAGCTCTTCCCTGCTGTATCATCTCCTGCTGTAAACAGAGGCTCCGTCCGCCGACTCGGGAGACCTTTGGAGCGATCTGTGTGTCCGTGATATATATAGAGTGAAAGGTGTGCCGGATCAGAAAGTTATCACCGAACCAGAAAGAAGAAGGAAGATAAAAAGACTCAGAATTGAGCCGCTGTTGCAAAAGGCAGCCAACTCGTGTGGCGCCGGAACCGGAAAAAACTGACTGACTAATCTTAATTTAAGTCTGGTGCTGCTTCTGATTTCTTCACCTTTTCAGAGTAAAAACACAAGGTAAGAGGCTTTAGGTAAAAAGTTACAATTCTGCATCAAAAAGGTCACAAATTTGTCACCAAAAACATTCAAAATTTAAAAAAAAATGTGCCTTTTGGAAAAGATGTTTAATGAGAAAAAACAAATTTAGGAGAGAATGGTAACAAGCAGATGAGAGTAAAGTTGGTACTGTAGACGACATATAGCCTGTAGTTTTGAAAATTTTGCAGATTTTTCTTAAAACATCTGAATAGTCCTGAAAACATTGCCTTTTGAATGTAAGAGCAATTTAGCTATGGTTAATGCAACCTACTTATTATATTAAAAAATGTAAACCCTAAACACATTACTTCTGTCTTTCTCATTTCTATGCTCTGGGGCATGAGGGGGTTTTGCTGCTTTTAACATATTAAATTAATTTAGTCCAGTATGTTATTTCACTGGGTCAGGAAGATGGTCTAAATAAAACAGGGAGGGAGTGGGCTTATTTAAAACTATTATCATTTCATCATTTTTATCATATTGAATATATGCTGCCCTACCTGTCATTTCCCAAGACACCTCTGCTGGTAAGACCTCCCGTCTCTCTCTCTTTCTTTCGGTTTACCCGTGTTAGAAATCTCCATTGCACAGACAACTCCTGGGGCTGTTAATAGATTTTTTTTTTCTTTTGGTTGGTTCAATAAATCACGCTGGAGCAGCCAGAACGGAACAAAAATAAACCTCTGGATACTTCGGACGTCAGCAACACCACTTCAGGGCGAAGTAAAACTTTTCCCCGAAGCGCGTTGTTGACATGCAGAAAAAATGCGGGCTGATTATCCACATCGCTGCACTGTTTTTTTAAAAGATGGCAGCAGTCTGAAACGGCCTTAAAACTAAATTACTTTCTCACAACCAGACAAAGATGTTCCAAGCACGGAGCATGTGCTTCCCGCACCATATTTTTTTCCCGTTTCTATGGTAACACGTAACTTCCATTGGCGGCGTAATGGACCCCAAATATCACGATATTCATTTTTGCACTGGTATCAAAATTTATACCAGTATTATCGTGAACGATACGATATGGCACACCTCTAATAACAAGCATTCATGGCATGACAGCAGCATGAGCATTTTAATGTCATGGTAAAATGGACGGCTACCACGACATCCAAACACAGTGTCGTGGTTCTTTGTGGCTCTGACTAGATTCTACATCTGCTGTAAGGTAAATTAAAATTATGTCCAACATCTTTTAACAAAATGTGGCCAACTTTATTGCGGTGGGGAAGATACTGATATATCTCGGAGCTTTTATTTGTTTACAGTGTTAGCATCTTAGCAGCAGAGCTAACTAATGGAGCTACTGTATGCAAGGCCATTTTTTAAGGTCATCTTCCCATCCACCCAATAATCGTGGGAAGTGGTATGATTATATTACTGTTTCTGAGGTGTAAAAGATCGTGTTCTCACATTTCTGATGCCAAAGTCATTATTTTTTTTAACAAGAAAAAGCGTCCCATTTCAATGACAAATACACGTTCCAAAATAGTACCGGAAGTTGCGCACATAATTCATGCAAGGCACCATGGGGGCTAGGAATAAGGTGGATTAATGTTAAGTGTTAATGTAAATTGCTAATCAGCAGTAGAATGAAGCACTCATTTTTACCTGCCACAGTAATAATATTTACAGTATTCAATATTTTATTTAAAAAAAAAAATGGGGGGTGGATGAGATTCGCCCTGAGTACCTCAAGGCCCTGGATGTTGTTGGGCTGTCATGGTTGACACGCCTCTGCAACATTGCGTGGAGATCGGGGGCAGTGCCTTTGGCATGGCAAACCGGGGTGGTGGTTCCTGTCTTTAAAAAAGGGGTCCGGAGGGTGTGCTCCAACAGCCTCCCTGGGAAGGTCTATGCCAAGGTGCTGGAGAGGAGAGTCCGGCCGTTGGTCGAACCTCGAATTCAGGAGGAGCAATATGGTTTTCGTCCTGGCCGTGGCACATCGGACCAGCTCTTTACCCTCTCGAGAATTCTCGAGGGTTCGTGGGAGTTTGCCCAACCAGTTTACATGTGTTTTGTGGACTTGGAGAAGGCATTCGACTATGTCCCTCGTGGTTTTTTGTGGGGGGTGCTTCGGGAGTATGGGGTATCGGGCTTGTTGTTACGAGCTATTCGGTCTCTGTACGACTGTTGTGAGAGTTTGGTTCAGTTCGTATTGCCAACACTCGGTCAGACCCATTCCCAGTGAGAGTTGGACTCTGCCAGGGCTGCCCTTTGTTACCGATCCTGTTCATAATTTTTATGGACAGGATTTCTAGGCGCAGCCAGGGAATGGAGGGTGTCATGCTTGGTAACCACAGGATCTCATCTCTGTTGTTTGCAGATGATGTTGTCCTGTTGGCTTCATCCAGCAATGATCTACAGCTCTTGCTGGGACGGTTTGCCGCTGAGTGTGAAGCGTCTGGAATGAGAATCAGCACCTCCAAGTCCGAGTCCATGGTCCTCAGCCGGAAAAAGGTGGATTGTCCTCTCTGGGTTGGGGACAGGCTCCTGCCCCAAGTTGAGGAGTTTAAGTATCTTAGGGTTTTATTCACGAGTGAGGGGAGAATGGAGCAAGAGATTGACAGATGGATCGGAGCAGCATCTGTAGTGATGCGGATGTTGTACCGGTCTGTTGTGGTGAAGAGGGAGCTTAGTTCTAAGGCAAAGCTGTCGATTTACCAGTCAATCTACGTTCCTACTCTCACCTATGGTCACGAGCTTTGGGTAATGACCGAAAGAACAAGATCGTGGATACGAGCAGCAGAAATGAGCTTTCTCCGTAGGATTGCTGGACTCACCCTCAAAGATAGGGTGAGGAGCTCAGTCATCCGGGAGAGGCTCAGAGTAGAACCGCTGCTCCTCCACATTGATAGGAGCCAGTTGAGGTGGTATGGGTATCTGATTAGAATGCCTCCTGGACGCCTCCCATTTGAGGTGTTTCAGGCACGTCCCACTGGGAGGAGACCCCGGGGCAGACCCAGGACTCGGTGGACAGACTATGTCTCCCAGCTGGTCTGGGAACACCTTGGTATCCTCTCTGAAGAGCTGGAGCAGGCGGCTGGGGAGAGGGAAGTCTGGGCTTCTCTGCTTGAACTGCTGCCTCCACGACCCGGACCTCCGGAAAAGTGGTAGAAGATGGATGAATGGATGGATATTTTATTTCAAGTGTAAAATTTCTACAGTAACAGCAACATGTATCCATGGTTACAGTACAAAACATGGAGGAAGAAGGTGATGATTACGGGGTGAGAAAATTGTTTCCTTAAGTGATATTCCTGAGCAGGGAGTAGATACTATGGAGTATTGTTTTAGAACACTTTAGATTGAAATGCAGCTTTTATGTTTATTAACGTGGCTGTGTGGAGGTCTCGCCATAACCAGGAGCATGATATTTGTTCTAAAGGTTCAAGCACGACTTTCATTTGCATCCACTTCCTTCTTTCTGAGTGGTAGAATAATGTCCCGACGGTCATCACATGATGAACAACAGATTAGACCTTTCTGTGTAAAATAGAGAAGTACAGTTAGACTTCATACTGGCTCTCTCTGCTAATAATGCCTAACACATGCAGTATTTTTATAGCTAAATATTGATGTATAAACTGTTTATTTTCATCAGTTTCAAGCATTTAAATTTGTACAGCAGGCTTAATAATTGACCAGTTTTTGCATTTTTCCTCTTTAAGTTATGTTCCAGTGATATCATCTGTGTATAGTTTTTGTGTTTTAATATGACAAAAGGAGGAAAGTATGAGGAGCGGCAGATTTTAAAGCCATAATTTTTCTTAATGACTTTTTAAAAATGTGTGCTGTTTTTTTAAATGTGAATTTTGACCAGATTTTGAATTGTTGAACTTAGTTAAATGAAAACTCTAAAATAATATCTACTGGATTTATAATTTCAAAACAAAACCTTGTCTTCTTTTTGATAATTTTAAGATCAAATCCCAAAGTTTAAAAAGGACCAAAACATAACTGGATCCCACTGTATAAGTGTCAGCTGTTATTTCTGCCAGCTTGCATGTTGTGACTGTAAGCCTGTAACACTATTTAACATTTCAGTGGTAAACGGGACAACGTACATCCCGCTTGGGACAAACATATTTAGCCCAATAAACAGGACGTCCCGGTTAAAACAGGACAGTTGGCAACTCTAGATGTAAGGTATCATTTAAAGTTACGTTCTATGCAATAAACATTGCAATAAGCGTTGCAATAAATGTATACCTGTGTTATTGAGTGTTTGGTACAATTACTAATGTTCCTGAGGAAAGAAAGTTCTGCAAATGTTGGTCAATGCAAGTTTCTTTAAAAAAAGGATCTGATTACTCGAGTAATCGTCGATTAGAGTGAGTGATTACCCAAGCCGTAAAATAGTCATTAGCTGTAGCCCTAGTTGACACTGTCCGGCTGTATCGCAACTTAAAAAACAATCCTGTCAATTTTGGAGTCTTTTTTAGAACCTCCTTCTCATGTTCATGTTTTTCTTTCTTCTTTTTTCTCCTTTGAACGCTGTTATGGTACATTCATTAATTAATTCATTCACAGATTCACTGCCGGCCCACGTCCTTAATCAGGTCAAATATCAACTCTTAACCAATTAAATTAAGCAGGCGGGACAGACGTACACCTCAACAAATAAAACATTGATACGCCAAAACAAACCCTCCAATAATTATACGTTGGGCATGGCAGAATCAGCAAAAAAGAAAGTGTTTCTTTCAGGGCCCCAAACAAGCCGGGGCCCCAGGTCTCCTGCCCCAGTAAGCTCTCTTGATAATCTTGGGCAGGGTATTGGAAGCTTCCTCAGATCTGTCCTCCATTCCCAGCATTAACTGGGTGAACCTTCAAAACGAGTTCAGGACTGTGTATTTTGGCTGAATCTGGGTCACATGGTGTAGTTTGTGTTGAATTGTGGGGCTGGCCCAATATCACTCTGAACTGGTGATTTCTGCTGTCTGAAACTATACTGCCTGAAGAATGGCAAATTATAAGTTACAATTAGTACCAGATTTTCTTTGTGCTTCTCTTTGAGTTCACATTGATAAATGTTGTGCACAATAACTTTTAACTGTGTCAGAGCATTTTAAAAATATTCACATCCCTCCTGGGCTGCATAATAATATTTTATATTTCAGTAATGGTTATTTTATTCTCCTCGTATTAAACAGTTTTGTTAGATTTAACTGATGGAAAGCCATTTTTGTTCTCTAAAACACAAAACTGAATATCTTATAGAAGGAACTGATTAAATATTTGTCATAGTTATGTCACTCCATGACAAATGAGCAAAGTTTAACTTTCTGATAAGCTACTGTTCCTCATTCTGCAGCAGACAGAGAAGATTTCCTAGCTGTGTTGTAGTTTGTTTTGCAGACATCATATTATAATGGAAGGAGTCGCTGTGTGTGTGTGTGTGTGTCTGTCTGTCTGTCTGTCTCTTGCACATCTCTCGAACCGTCAGACTGACCTCAGATTTGATACGTGCTTTGCTGAAGTTATGAGAATGTGCATCCCTGAATTTCAGCTTCCCCGGATAAGTGGAAGTTAAGGATGGGAAAGCTTTATTGAACATCCATAGGGGAGCTATTAAATCAACACAGAGGAGGAAAAGGTATAATTGCTGGGAGTTGGTTGCTGAAATTCACAAGGCAGGCTCTGGAGCCCAATGGGATAAAATGATAAAAATTTGGGCCCAATCCGAGCTCTGGAAACGGGTCTTCCTTAGAAGAACTTATAAGGAGTTCTTCTAAGTACTCCTTAGGTGTTCTTAATAGGTGCCATCTATTTTTTGGTGCAAGCAGCACTTCTATGATGTCACCAGTCCACACGGGGTCATACGGGTACTGCACTAGTCACAAATAGAAAAAAAGGTGGTGTAAAAATGACCAATACATTACAGTTGCTCTTTGCTCACAGTAAAAGCCTTTAAAAGCTTTAATATAGGACTATATAAACTAGGGCCGATGAGGTGTTTGTTGTAATGGTCCACAGCTGCAGGTCATGTGACACACCTGGACATCACTTCCTGTAGACAGTATTACAGACATGTCTGATCAACAACTGTTACTTTGTACCCATGTACCTATGATGACTATGAAAGATGCCAGATCCATAGTTTTGTCCTAAATAAAGAACCAGATATCATACACAGTGAGCAGACATTACACATTTAGTTTGAATTCACTCTTAAATCATTGGAGCTACAATAGTGATATTTCATTATATTTGTTGTAGTTACCTGTGCTCTGAGACAACAAAATTAAACAAACTGAACATAAGCCATCTGCAAAAACTCATAACTGCAGGAAAAGAAAAGGCAAAACCAGTTTTTATCCCCTGCCAGTCGAATCCCAAAGGGGTCGAAGACTGAAGGGAGATTGTGTTATGGGTCAGTCCGTCCGTCTGTCTGTCCGCCTGTCCCAATTTTGTGAAATCAACTCCTCCTACAGTTTTGGTCCGATTGTTTTGAAACTTCCGCTTAATCCTTTTCGGATTGCTGGAGCCTATCCCAGCATCTTTGGGCGAGAGGCAGGGTACACCCTGGGCAGATCGCCAGTCCATCGCAGGGCCAACACAGAGAGACAGACAACCATTCACTCTCTCATCCATACCTAAGGACAATTTAGAATTCCCAGTTGATGCCAGTTAACCTCACCTGCATGTCTTTGGCATGTGGGAGGAAACCGGAATATCCAGAGTAAACCCATGCAGACACGGGGAGAACATGCAAACTCCATACAGAAGGGTCACCGATGGTCTGGGGGTGGGATCAAACCCATGATGGTCAAGAGTGGAATTGATCCCATGACCTTCTTGCTGTGCTGCCACTGTGTGAATCACTACACCACCGTGCTGCTAAAATATCTATGTATTAATCAATCAATCACCGCAGCGTGGTGGCGGAGTGGTTAGCACTGCGGCAGCACAGCAACACAGCAACTCACCCTTGGCCGGGGGATCCTGGGTTTGATCCCAGCCCCCAACCAACAGTGATCTGTGTGGAGTTTGCATCTATCTATCTATCTGTCTATCTATCTATCTATCTATATATATATATATATATATATATATATATATATATATACAGTATATATATATATATATATATATATATATCATCATCATCATAGCAGTCTGTCGGGGGCGACAATGACTGTTTCATTTAGGTCTGGTCAGATTCCTCCACGCAGCTCTGTCCTTTGCCTTCCGCTGCCAGGAACTTCAACTTCGTTAATCCGGGCGACGTCCGAGCTGGTATGAGTTGCTTTCTGACTGACCATTTCATGAAACTGCTTGCAAAGTATTTGAGTACCGCTAGCTTTTGCTGGACTAATATATATATATATATATATACTGTATATATATGTGTGTGTGTGTGCGCGCACACACAAATGTAGCAGGCATGTATATGCATATATATTCTCCCAAAAATGTGATTATTCTCCAGGATTTATTGGTTCACTTCCATTGTGGAAATCAAACAGCGCTGATGTGGTGTCAAAAAGTAAATGACATTTAACGGGATTTTATGTTATTTTAATGGAGAGAGGTGTAACAGTCAAAATATAATCACCCATCATTTTATTTAAATGATGATTCATTGATAGTTTTTTAAATTCCATCCACATTAACATTTTAATTCCGGACTTAGTGTTGGAGTCTATAGCATTATTTTATTATTTTTTTAGATGAATGAATGAGTGAATGAATGAATGAATGAACAGGGGAAAAGGGTATGCAGAAGTAACTACATAGGAATATCAAACGAAAATAAATACTGAAACGTATGCCCAAGGGAGATGTGTTCACTCCAGAATCAGAATCAGGGAGATGTGTTCACTTCCTGCCATCCAGGATGGCAGGAAGTCTCCACTGTCCTAAAACACCCTTTTCAAGGGCTGCTGAAGGACACCAGGAGCATGCTGTGAGTTTGCAACATTTATTAACACGGCAATGGGGAAAATGTTGCTCTATCCTTAAATAGGTAAATGGGATTGAAAGAATGAATGACAGGTGTGGATACATGAGTAAGGAAGAAAACACAATCAGTGACAGTTGTGCAGCCCGCGAAACAGGGTTTGACAGCAGGAAGCTGCACAGCGCTGTCAAAATAAAAGCACAGACCAGAGCCTAAATAATGTTACAAGAATAAAATAACACAACCCCAAAAGATGCAAATAATACCATAATCACAAAATGATTCACAATAAATGGACAGGACTATTAAGACAAACACTTATTTATGAGTATAGACAACTCATAAATAAGCAGAGACCAAAAACAGCAGACCATAATAACAACATAAAGAAGCAAACAAACAGAAAAGGACTTAACTCAAACTGGAGCTGAGTGTGGCACCCACCCGTGCTCAGGATCATGACAGTGCCCCCCCCCCAAGGGTGGATCCCACACACCCTGATGTAACATCAAAAAAGAAAAAAAAAAGACGGTCCCTCCACAACCCACCCCGGGTGGGAGGGGAACCCAGGCACGGAGTGACCAAAACCAACCAGAAAACCAAAAAAAAAAAAAAAAAAAATCTCAAGGTCCACAACATTGTACAGCAGAAGGCAGTAGAACACTAAAGGAACAATGGGAAAATTAACACAGTTCCGGTGGTCTGCTAGAGTCCAACGACCACCTGGTCACAGGTTGGAAAGTGTGGGGTGGCCTACCAGTATCCCTGAACCAACCGACCGTAGAACACGACACACCCCCACCTGGAGGTGGCAGCTGGAACATATGCTCCCTGCGGGCTACAGGGGCTGAGGCATGGGTCAAGTGGACTCGTAGCAGGAGAGCATTGACCCCTGAAAAGAACCGCTGGCCAGCTGCAACCTCAGAAAGCAATGGCAGCTGACTAGCAAAGGGATCAGGCAAATGGACGGCTGACCAAGGTGGCTGACCAGCAAATGGACCGGATGAGGGGGAAGGCTGTTCAGCGGAGACCTCAGGCAGAGACAGAGAACACTCAGTGACCTCAGGCAGAGACGGAGGACCTTCAACGACCTCTGGCTGAGATGAAGGACCCTCAACAACCTCGGACAGAGGCAGAGGACCCACAGCAACCTTGGACGGAGGCAGAGGACCCACGGCGACCTCGGACGGAGGCAGAGGACCCACAGCGATCTCAGACGGAGATAGAGGATCCACTGTGACCTCTGGCAGAGATGGAGGCTCAGAACAAGAGGAAACAGACACCGGTTCAGAGTCACCAGCAGCAGTGGAGCCCGGCGAGTAGAACTCGGGTGCAGTTGGTGGCTGCAACTGGTCCTCCCTACCAAGAGTCAAGCAAGATCTCTCTAATACTGTTATAGTGAAAACAATAAAGAGAACTTGCCTGAGCTCGAGCTCCACCACCGTCCAGGACTCCGGCAAATTAGTCTGGGACGTCTTGACTCCGGACATCTGGCGCTCTGGTCCAGGCACGGTCACCTCTGACGAGGAAGAAGAAAGAAACACCGGAACATTACCGGCAGCAGTGGAGCCCGGCAAGGAGAGCTCAGGAGCAGAGAACATCTGCAGCTGATTTTCCTCGCCATGAGCCAGACAAAACTTCTCTAGATCTGCTGGTATTAACACAGAACAGAGTACTTGCCTGGACTCGAGCTCCACCGCCATCCAGGACTCCGGTGACACAGGCTGGGACGTCTTGAATCTGTTCCGGGCATCTACTCCTGACACAGCCACTTCAGATGGGAAGGAGGAGATGGACACCGCAACACTATTACTGGCAGCAGTGGAGCCCAGCGAGCAGAACTCAGGAGCAGAGGACATCTGCAGCTGATTCTCCCTGCCACAAGCAAGACAAGATTTCTCTAAGGCTAATTAATAATGGAGTGACTGAACAGAGAACTTGCCTTGACTCGAGCTCCACCGCCATCCAAGACTCCGGCGACTCTGCTGCAACAACCCCAGCAGCAGCCATGATGGTGGATGCAGCCCAAGGACCTCCAGGCATGGTGACCAATGCAGGTGGAACTCCCGGCGTGGCTCTAAAGCTGGAGGTTGCCTTACTGATGATACCGGCTCCCATGCTGCTGAAACCAGGTGACACTCTCCTGTCGGCTGAAGTTTCAGGACGCAGGTAACATTCTCCTCCCATCCGGGATGTTGGAATGGAATCTTCCAGGACCACAGGCTCCTCCGTCGTCCAGCGGCTCCATCCCAGGACCAGCGGAGACTCAGGGAACACAGGAGGAAGCATGGGAGAGCCAGGTGAGGAACCGGAGACAGCAACAGGCAGTGAGGACTCAGCTAACGTGGGCTGCAGATGCTGAGCCTCACCACCGGGAATAAGGCAAGGCATTTCATTTTTTTGTACAGGAAAATGAAAACACACTCGCCTTATTTCCTGTGGTGTGATGGGGTATGCTGCTGAATGACCTCCAGACGTGACAGCCAACACTGGTAGAGCTCCCGGCGTGGCGGCTGATGCTGTAGGTTGCCTCACCGCTGGCGCAGACACCCGTGCAGCTGAAGTCAGGGGACACTCTCTTGTCGGCTCAGTCTTCAGGGCACAGGGGGCACTGTTCTCCCATCCAGGACATTGCTGCGGGGCAGAAATGGAATCTTCCAGGGCCACAGGCCCCTCCGTCATCCAGCGGCTCTCTCTTGGGACCAGCGGTCATTCAGGGAAAACAGGAGGGAACACAGGAGTAGCAGGTGAGGATAAGACTGCAGCAGCAGATGGTGAGGACTCAGCTAAATTAGGCTGCTGCTGAGTCTCATCACCAGGAATAAGCCAAGGCATTTCATCTACAGTTATTTGAGAATGAAAACGTACTTGCCTTATCTCCCGGGACGTGATGCTAACTGCTGCTGAAAGCCCAGATAACACCCTCTCTGTGGCTGCAGCGAGCAGGGGCACCCATGGAGACTCTGGAGGAGCTGGCTCTGCAGACACGTTACTGGCCAACACAGCTGCTGCAGTGGGGGGGTGGGTCCTCTGACGTGCAGTACCTGGGTGGTGGTGAGAGGCTGGGCGCTTTCGTACCCGAGGATGCTTTGGCACAGGTATGGATGGGACGCAGTGTGGAGCGGAGGCTATCTCTGGAAATGTCTGCACCCGAGGACGTTCCTTCATCAGTTCGGGTATAGATGGCAGGGAGCCTCTCTCCAGCCTGCGGAGCATGCATTGTGAGTTGGTTACTGTAACAAGGAGAGCCATGAGTTCCAGGCAGCTTCACAGGCTGGGGTATGCCTTGACAACCTGTGCCACGCTGTCCAGAACTTGCAGAACCTCTTTGGGAGTGTGGGTAGCGCGAGCGTCCGAGACAGTATCCTCCAATAATTCCGCTGCCCAACACTCCACTTTGTCCAGCCCAAAAATGCTGAAGTCCGTGCGGGCAGGCATCCCCGCAAAAAACGGACTGAAACAAAAATATGGAGGGAAAAGAGAGAAGGGAAAAAAAAGGCAAAACCCACAGCGGCTGGTGTCCACACACTGGCTGTGTCCTTTGTCATAAAACGCCTTTTTCAAGGGCTGCTGAAGGACACCAAACGCACGCTGTGAGTTTGCAACATTTATTAACAGAAAAACGAACACTACACAACACACTACACTTACATATAAAGAAATGATGAAGGCCGCTGGAGGAGAACAGGGCTCACGACCAGTGGGAAAAGAACAGCCTGGACGGAACACTGGCTGAGGTGTGCGGGAATGTCGGGGAAAAAAAGAAGCAAAACCAGCTGGAGTCACACCCGAAAAGCTGGGGCTCAGGGCTGGCAAACGAATGGGAAAACAGGAGAAAAGAAATAATACCTGGATGGAGTGCACCCTTTCACCTCTGCAAAAAAAAACAATCTCACTTAGAGTATAACTGGTTCCTCTGAGGAGGCTAACAGTAGGACACATCAATGGGGGAAACGTTGTTGTATCCTTAAATAGGTAAATGGGAATGAAAGAATGAATGACAGGTGTGGATACATGAGTAGGGAAGAAAACACAATCAGTGACAGCTGTGCAGCCTGCGAAACAGGGTTTGACAGCCAAATGCTGCACAGCGCTGTCAAAATAAAAGCACAGACCGGAACCTAAGTAATGATACAAGAATAAAATAACACAACCCCAAAAGATGCAAATAATACCATAATCACAAAATGATTCACAATAAATAGACAGGACTATTAAAACAAAACTAAGAATACAGACAACTCATAAACATCATCATCACCATCATCATAGCAGCCTGTCGTGGGCGACAATGGCCGTTTCATGCAGAGACCAAAAACAACAGACCATAATAACAGCAACATAAACAAAGAAGCAAACAAACAGAAAAGAACTTAACTCAAACTGGAGGCTGAGCGTGGCACCCATCCGTGCTCAGGATCATGACATCCACAAACTACTGATCTTTGTCATGAACTGAGCCGGTGTTTTCCTTCAAGCTCGGTTCTGGCCGTTTTCTGTGGCTCAGGTATCGGGTTATTTATGTATTGCGTCATCTTTTGAGTTCTTGTTGTTTTTATGTCTTTGTCCTTTTCTTTTCCGTGTCTGTAGTCACCGTTCTGGCCAGTGGCTGTTAGGCAGCTTCTTTGACATACATTCATGTGGGCGTTATCTAACATTCGCAGGTCCGACCACGCCCCCTCTCTTGACAGCCAGCTGATTCTACTCTGGTGATTGTCTTCCCCGCTCCTCGCCCAGGTGCTCCCAATCTCACCATCACCAGCAATGCATGTACTTAAGTAGCCTTTTGCCAGTCACGCATTGCTGGGTGATTGTATTGTCTGCTGCATTATCAGTGATTAGTCTGATGTCAGGACTGCATCAACGTGTATCCACTCCGCATTTATCATGGTTCTCTCGCGTCCGCACTGCGATACCGGCTGTGGGACACCAGCGTGGGTACACGTTTCACCTCTTGCGTTCACGGGGCAATGCCGGCCCCGAACGCCAACTGTAAGTGTGTTTTTGTGTTTTTGTAAATCTTCACCCTTTTGGTCTGTTTGTCGTTATTTTAATAAATGTGCTGTGGTGTACCTGCACGTAAATCCTCATCATTTCTCCCCTCTCCGTGCACTGTGTAAAAGTGCGCGGGGAGTCATGACAGATCTTTACATGAGCATCACCTGACGCTGATGTCAGCTGAACTGCGCTGAGTATTTCTCTGATTTTTCAAAACGTCTGTTAAAGTCGGTCCACACATTTAGAGAGAACCCAGCTTTAACTTAGGCTGACTTAGGTAAACTCTGCATAACTTAGCTCGGCGCTCAGGAACTTTTACAAAATGAGTACAACGTTCACCAACGTGTGTTATATCGTGAAAACGACACGAGACGGAGAGCTTCTTGAGGGACATCCAACTGAACTTTATTAAGCAGAACACTCAACTATACACAGAGTGGGCCGTGCCTGCCTGACGTCACCCTGTGGGTGGGCACGGCATCCCAGACACCCAAATTTAGCACTGTGGCAGCACAGTTTTACCCTCGGCCGGGGGATCACGGGGATCATGAGATCGTGGGTTCGATCCCAGCCCCCGACCAACAGTGAACTGTGTGGAGTTTGCATGTTCTCCCCGTGTTGCGCGGGTTTACTCCGGGATTTCTCCGGTTTCCTCCCGCACACCAAAAACATGTAGGTTTAGGGCGCTCGCGCACGCAGCAACCAGCAGCCGGTGGCTTGTCACCAGACTGCAAACCAAGTCTACCTACGGGTACAAATAAGTAACAAAAAAAAAAAAAAAAAAAAAAAAATCTCATACATACCACCCCCCCCTTTAAAAAAAAAAATGTCAAGCACACAAACAACCTATTTGTCACCCAACTCACGCTCTAAAAGGGGAAGAACATACTGTATGTACAAAAATAAATAAGCTCCTATCCATTCACACAACTAAGGCTGGGGGATCGGATAGACTGCCAGCACCCCCTACATGACTGAGCGGGTTATTCTGCCGCTAGAGAAAAACAGTTCAATAAAACAAAACAAAGCCGTGTTTCTAACTCAAAATAATCCCATGAACACTACTACCCAGACATTACATTGTCGGCCTCCGTCGGTCTATGATGACCATGGAAGAGAATCCTAAACATCTACTCTGCTGGAACAGCACCGCCTGTGGCTGAACAGGCCGATGCGCACCGGTGTTCTACCTTCCAGCGTTGGGCGTTGGTAGGATTCAAGCCTGGGCAGGAAGATATGGAGGACAAGATGTTACCCATGCAGCATGTCCCCCCTCTCCACGTCACTGATGAATCCAAAGGAACAGCAGGGCTACTATAGTTTGGCACCAGCGCCGTCGCAGGAGCTGCCAGAACGATGTTGAGCACAACAGAGAACTGCCTTAGGGGCTCCGACTCCGGATTTTTCCTCAGGGTTGACTCCCGAAGCCTTTCCCGTGACCGGGTGTGCCGCAAGGCAGCGGAGGTTTGAAATCAGGGTTTACCTTCCCCTAGATGGGCTACCTTCCCAGGTTGACGAGCCACCATCTACCCGAAGCATCTAGTTTTAAGGCGCCAGAGATCCGCCCTCGCCCCTTCTCCTATTAGTAAAAGCAGTTCCGCCGGGCTTAGAGACTAAACCACACGGGCAGGCTAGGAGTTGGACTTAGTTGTCAGAGGCTTTTCGAGACGCACGCCATAAGGAGCATTTTATGAGCACTGGGAGCTTAACCCCAGCACCGCTCCTGGCTATGACAACCTTGGAACCAGACATTACATACAAATCACAATATACACATACTATTGGTAGCCCCCACCCCAACACCCACCCCGTGACAGGCACACAGAGAAACAGACCGTGT
Organism: Pholidichthys leucotaenia; assembly: GCA_020510985.1. Taxonomy (NCBI): domain Eukaryota; kingdom Metazoa; phylum Chordata; class Actinopteri; order Cichliformes; family Pholidichthyidae; genus Pholidichthys; species Pholidichthys leucotaenia. The sequence goes on along the minus strand of CM035844.1, from coordinate 397,804,735 downwards.
TGGGGATTCCAAATCTACATAACCAATTAAACATTTAGCACACTAAATCAACAGTACTTAATCAGGCAAACCACCATCCTGGTCATTAAAATTCAACATGTAAACACTCAACTTTGGTTCACAACAACACTTTTTAACATGCCTTCCATACTCTCTCTCTCTCTCTTTTTTTTAAAGTAAATTTACCAGGGCACCAAACACTAAAACTACACACTGTAGAAGATGCCTTACAAATGAGACCGAGTGTATTTTCTCAGGAAAGCTTTATTGGAAATTACATCTTCTATCATAAAAGTTCTCAGCAGAAAAAGAGACAGATCCCACTTTCCTCACAGCTTTTATATCCCAGAGATACAAAACCCCCACATCACGTATCTCACACCTTCACCCCACATAAGTTTGGTAAACACATGAACCACAGTCCCCGAGACTTGTTGGCGCTTCTGTTCCCCTCTCCACCTCGGGGCTCATGCTGGGACATTGTCTTCCACCTCCGTCTTCCTCCAGCACCCACCTCCTAGCCGAGGTCCCTGCTGGGGCATTGTTCTTATGGACGTTTGATCTGCAGGGTCTGCACCGACATGCCTACTGGAAGCATGTGGGGGGAGAGAGCGTACCATACAAGCATGCCATATATGTGCCTTAAATATGCACCATATAACCCCCCCCCCCCCCCCAAACGTTCAAATAAGGACAAGTTACATTTCAAATGCATAGAATCATGACACCCCACACAGAACAAGAGAGAGGAAAAAAAAAAAACTTGGCACAACAGATCACATATCCCACTGCTTGGGTTTCAGCTCTCTGCCATATCTGCTGTGAGCAGGTCTCGCTCTGCCTGTGGCTGTCTGCTGCATCTGTGAAGTAGAATCATTAACACATCGTCGTGAAAGCTTAGCAGAGCGCCTCCCGGGTGGCCTGCCACGGCGGGGGGCACTGGCCAACTGTACTGGGTCGTCAGCTAACACAAAAGCGGGTTTGAGTCTGTTAATGCAGACTAAGTCCCTCCTGTCTCCCAAATCGAGCAAAAAATGCTTTTCCCCGGTTTCTAACACTCTGAACGGTCCATCGTAAGGTGGCCTTAAACCTAACCTCTGTGTGTCGTGTCTAACGAAGACAAACTCTGCATTTTTTAAGGCTTTGGGCACAAAAACACGTGGAAAACTGTGATGAACGGGACCGGGGAGGGTGTGTGACCCCGCTTCGCTCTGCAGCAGCTGAGCGGGGAGGTGATCCAGAGCGGGGTTCTCAGGGAGGAAATCTCCCAGTAACCGGAGGGGTTGTGCGAAGACGAGTTCTGCCGGAGAGGCCTGCAAATCCTCTTTAGGTGCTGAACGCAACCCTAATAAAACCCATGGGAGTTTATCAACCCAATTTGTGTCCGTGAGAGCCGCTCTGAGGGCCGCTTTCAATGACCGATGGAAGCGCTCGCACAAACCGTTGGCCTGGGGGTTATAAGCGGTCGTGCGATGAATTTTCACCCCCAAGCTGAGTGCCATGGACGACCAGAGCTCGGAAACAAACTGGGGTCCTCTGTCAGACGTTATGTCTGATGGGATACCAAAATGTGCGACCCAAGCTGTTAAAAAGGCACGAGCGACATCTGCCGCTGTGGTTGCCGCCAAAGGGACCGCCTCTGGCCAGCGCGTGGTGCGGTCTACCATGGTTAAAAGGTGTGTGAAACCCTGGGACAGCGGAAGAGGTCCTACTAAGTCGACATGCACATGATCAAAGCGTTTGGCTGGGATGTGAAAAGGTTCCAGAGGGGCTCGTGTGTGTCTGTGCACCTTTGCTCTTTGACATGCAGCGCAGGCTGCAGCCCACTCTTTGACTTGTTTACGCAGCCCCGGCCAAACAAACTTCTCTCCTACCATTTTGATAGACGCGCGGACGCCCGGGTGTGCCAGTGAATGTATTAAGTCAAAAACACGGCGACGCCACGCAGCCGGGACTACAGGACGGGGACGCCCCGTGGAGGTATCGCAGATTAGGGGGGGTATGCCTCTGTGAAGCACCCTGTGCTCCAGCCTCAGCCCTGTTGGCCCAGACTGGAGCGCGCGCGCACGTCCGCGTCGCCAACCTGTTCAGCGGCCATGGCTGCATAATCTAACCCGACGCAGAACGGAGCTGTGAACGCTTCCGCGCCGCAAGCCTGGCCTAGGTCTGCCGCCGCCGAATCTGCCCCCTGGGGGCCTGTCGCTGCAACTGCACGCGAGAGGCAATCTGCCACGACATTGTGTTTACCTGCCACGTGTTGAATGTCAGTGGTAAACTCCGAAATTGCAGCTAGCTGCCTCTGTTGTCGGCCCGACCAAGGCTCTGAAACCTTAGCCATTGCAAAAGTTAAGGGTTTATGGTCCACGAACGCGGTAAAACGGCGGCCTTCCAACCAGAACTGGAAGTGGCGGATGGCCAAATGTAGGGCCAAAAGCTCCCTGTCAAACGCGCTGTATTTACGCTCGTTATTGCGCAATGTTTTGCTGAAAAACGCAAGTGGTTGCCAGCATCCTGCCACCAGTTGCTCGACAACCGCTCCCACTGCCACGTCGGAGGCGTCTGTGGTTAGCGCCATGCGAGCTGCCGGCACCGGGTGTGCCAATAACGCAGCGTTCGCGAGGGCTGATTTGACCTGTGAAAAAGCGCGCTCCCGATCCGGGGACCACTCGACCTTAGATGCAGGTTTTTGCTTCTTTAATGCCGCGTACAATGGGTGCATGAGCCGTGCCGCGTTTGGGAGGAAAGGGTTATAAAAATTGACCATCTCCAAAAATTCTTGCAGCGCCTTAACCGTCTGCGGTTGGGGGAAATCCGTTATCGCGCGCACTTTATCCGGCAGCGGGACCGCGCCTTCTGGCGACACGCGGTGTCCCAAAAAATCGATTTTCGCTACCCCGAATTGGCACTTCGCTGGGTTAATGATTAGCCCGTGGTCTGTGAGCCTCTGAAAAACGGCTGTGAGGTGGCGTTCGTGCTCGGCTTCGGACGCGCTGGCTACCAAAATATCCTCCAAATAAGCGAACACGAAAGGGAGGTCGCGCAGCACTGCATCCATCATGCGTTGGAACGTCTGCGTGGCGCCCTTAAGGCCGAAAGGCATGCGCAAAAACTCGAAAAGCCCGAAAGGGGTTATAACTGCCGTTTTGGGTACGTCCTGCGCACGGACTGGAATTTGGTGATAACCACGCACCAAATCTATTTTGGAAAAGATGCGCACCCCCGCTAAATGCGCCGAAAAATCCTGGATGTGCGGAATCGGATAGCAGTCGTGTGCTGAAGCATTATTTAATCTGCGGAAATCGCCGCAAGGGCGCCACGAGCTGTCAGCTTTGGGTACCATGTGCAGGGGTGACGACCAGGCGCTGTTCGAGCGCCGGACTATGCCCAGCTTTTCCAAGTTGGCAAATTCCTCGCGTGCGATTGCCAGTTTAGCTGGATCCAACCGCCGAGCTTTTGCAAAAACAGGGGGGCCCGAAGTACTTATGAAATGTTCAACCCCGTGTTTGGCAACTGACGCTGAAAATGTAGGGACCGTGAGTGCTGGAAACTGGTTGACTAATGCATGAAACTTACCACCCGCAGCTGTGACATTGGAATGAGCAGAAGGCAGGGCCACCCGAGCTGTGCAGGAGATAGAGTAGAAAGAATACAATACGTCTATTAGCAAGATCAACTAACAAACTGTTTGAGCACAAAAAGTCAGCACCTAGCATGTCGTTGTTAACTGCAGCGACAACGAAGGTCCACTCGAAGTTGCGCCCATGAAGGGACAGGCGGAGTGTCTTCTCCCCATAGGTTTTGATCGTGGAGCTGTTCGCCGCTAACACCAGGGGGCCGCTGGCCGGCGCCAGTGTGTCCGCGTAGGTAGGCTTGACAAAACTCAGCTGGGAGCCCGTGTCCACCAGGAATTCTTTCCCAGAATTCGCGTCCGTCACGAAAAGCAGCCTATTCTCCGTGCCGAGAGTTGCGGCTGCTACCGGCTCCCGGTCTTGGCGTTTCCCTGGCGCTGGTACCGGCATGGTGGGACGCATCTGCGGGCTCTTTCGGCGAAACGTCGATGGTAGAAGCAGAGGGCGTTGTCAGCTCCGCTTCTCCTGGTCTCCGCCGCTGCTGCCGTCAGTGGATCCGGTGTCGCAGCCTCTGGTCTCCCTCCTTCTCGCGAAGGGGCGGTCATCTCTGCTGCTGCCGTCGTGGCTGCGCGCCGTCTATGGGAGTCGACGAGCCGTTGCGCCACCTGTCCCAGCTCGTGGTAGTTACGGTTGACGAGCGGCTGCGAGCTGGTCAGGGTGACTCTCACTGCTGGCGGGAGCGTTCTGAGGAAGAGGTGAGCGAAGATAAAACTGTCGTCGTCCTCACCTCTCAGGCTCATCATCTTCGCCATCAGATCCGCTGGCCTGTCTGCTTCTCCCTCTGTCAGCGCCAGGAGCTTCTCTGCCCGCTCTTCCAGCGAGGGAGTGAAGGCTCGGATGAGGGCATCTTTCAATGCGCTATACTTGTCGTCTTGGGGCGGGTGGTTGGTCAGGCTCTCCACCCGTTGCACTGTGAGGCTGTCCAGCTTCGCGACGACATGGTAGAACCTCGTTGCATCCGCTGAGATTCCCCGAAGGTGGAATTGCGCCTCCACAGTGGTAAACCAGGAGCGCGGGTTATGTTGCCAGAAGTCAGGCAGCTGTAGTGCGGTAGCCGCGTTAACCTGGTTGGCTCCTGAAGAGTCCGGTGCGGAAATCACGCCGTCACCGGCCATAAGTAGTCGTAGGTCACCAGTGTAGAAGATGCCTTACAAACGAGACTGAGTGTATTTTCTCAGGAAAGCTTTATTGGAAATCACATCTTCTATCATAAAAGTTCTCAGCAGAAAAAGAGACAGATCCCACTTTCCTCACAGCTTTTATATCCCAGAGATACAAAACCCCCACATCACGTATCTCACACCTTCACCCCACATAAGTTTGGTAAACACATGAACCACAGTCCCCGAGACTTGTTGGCGCTTCTGTTCCCCTCTCCACCTCGGGGCTCATGCTGGGACATTGTCTTCCACCTCCGTCTTCCTCCAGCACCCACCTCCTAGCCGAGGTCCCTGCTGGGGCATTGTTCTTATGGACGTTTGATCTGCAGGGTCTGCACCGACATGCCTACTGGAAGCATGTGGGGGGAGAGAGCGTACCATACAAGCATGCCATATATGTGCCTTAAATAGGCTTTTCGAGACGCACGCCATAAGGAGCATTTTATGAGCACTGGGAGCTTAACCCCAGCGCCGCTCCTGGCTATGACAACCTTGGAACCAGACATTACATACAAATCACAATATACACATACTATTGGTAGCCCCCACCCCAACACCCACCCCGTGACAGGCACACAGAGAAACAGACCGTGTTGGGGATTCCAAATTTACATAACCAATTAAACATTTAGCACACTAAATCAACAGTACTTAATCAGGCAAACCACCATCCTGGTCATTAAAATTCAACATGTAAACACTCAACTTTGGTTCACAACAACACTTTTTAACATGCCTTCCATACTCTCTCTCTTCTTTTTTTTTAAAGTAAATTTACCAGGGCACCAAATAGTAAAACTACACACATTCATTCACATCAGGAAAATAAAATTTCAGGAAACCCCAATGTCTCTGGGTAGCCACCATCCAGAAAACTGCCTTGGAGGCCCCGGGCACCCCCACTGCATATGCGCCCCTGGCCTCCGTCCACCTCCAGGGTTGAAACCCCCCTCCCTGGTGAACATGTCCTTTTTACACCACCATCTTCTAGACCGCCACGGAGGGGCCTGGGCATCCCCACGGCATCCTTAAGTCTGGCCACTGTCGTCCCCCAGGTTCAAAACACCCCTCTCTGGCCAACATGCTTCTCACCTTCAAAACTGTTTTTTCTTCTCTGGGCCGAACCCCGCCATCGACCCACAGGGGAACCCGACCCGGTCTCCCGTGCCTGCCATATCATCTCAGGACCACCTTCCTGCGTCGTACCATCCCGCCGACCCGGTCCAAGCTCTTACCCCGACGATGGTGTTTGGCGCTCTGCAGAACCGCGCCAAATTTTCCCGCTCCGCTCTCTTCTCTCTTGGCCCCCAACACTTCGACCCCCTGTGGTCATGCTCCAAGAACCACTGAAGCCCGCTCGTTGGCACCACTCGCTGCCACCGTGTCCGGCTGTTTCCGCTCACCTTCGGGGTTCACAGCTTCATCCTCACCGGCAGCGTTCTCCGGTCCGGACACCTCGACGCAGCTTTCGAATCCCTCATTCCATGTGTCATGCTGCGTAGCCTCCGTATTCGGCTCCTGCTCACCTCCAGGACACGCACCATCACCCTCCACGGGCCCGTTCACCAACCTTGGCTCCTCACCGCTGTATTCAGTGCTTTCGGTGTTGGTGCTCTGCTGCACTGTCACCGCGTCCTGTGTCTGCTGCTCCTCCCCGGGGCCTTCAGCCTGCCTTTCCCCACTCGCCCACTTTTGGAGTGGGCATCTTGTCCTTAAAGGCCACTCCGGGGGTCCCGGCGTGCCATCCAGCACCCTCTTCCAGGGCAGCATGAGAACCGGCATCATGTCCATCCCGAGGCGGCGTCATGCACCGCCAAATGTGCTCTCGCTCTGTATGGCCTCCAGTGGCAGGGCTAACTCCTGCTGTGCCTCATCTCCGCCGGTGTTGGTCTCACTTAACTTGGGCTCTCCCCATCTTTGTTCCGGTCCTGGCTGCTCGAGGGGTGAGGGCAATTCCAGGTCCTGCTCATCCTCCATTTCATCTCCATCATCCGAGCTGTAGTCACTCCCCATGTCCCATTCACCATCCGTTTCACTCTCACAGTGATCCTCGGCTGTACCCACATCCGCAAGGCCCGCATAAACCGGTCCTGGGCCACTGACCGTCTGTCCACCAATTTCAAAAGTGAAACCCAGCTCATCAAACAGGTCCCACCCCATCACATTTTCACCCCGGCACACCACCTGGAACCTGAACGCGGGAAGGGTCTTCTCACCATACTGCACCACCAGCGTGACACTCCTGCCGTTCCCAGGGTCCTTGTCATCTGGCAGTTCTGCCGCATCCGGGCACCGGGGTGTGAGCCTCCGAACCCAGGCCTCTCTCATGGTGGAGCGCGGGGCAGCGGTGGCTAATAGCATGGGCACCCTCACACCGTCCAGTTTCACCACCCATTGCGGTCCAGACCATCCTTCGGGACGCGCGATGTTGACACCTTGTCCACTGTCGTTAGTGGCCAGGGGCTCCTCCACACATGGCCCCGGTTCTGCTTCGAGGCCCAGTTTCGCGCCCTTAGCCCTGTTTCGGCACGAAACTAGCCTGTCAGCTAGCCTGTCCATAGGCTCCGACTGAGCTGTTAGCTCTCCCAAGCTAACTAGCTCCATCGTGTCTAGCACCACCAGCTCCTTCGCCCGCAGCTCTCTGGCCCTCTTCTGCTCCGCGAAGTGCGCTTCCATGTGCCCAACGGCCACCACGTAGCCCTCACTCGTGCTCAGCAAGCCGAGAATCCTTCGACCAGCCGTGCCGAGGTTACAGGCCAGGAGGGCCTGCCAGTGTCTCCCGTCAAGCCGAGGGAAACCCAGCGAGTCGACATACTCTTCAAATTCCCGTCTCCACTGCGGCCGCAAAATTAACGGCTCACCCGGGTTCTCCAGAAACGGCAACAGTTGCTGATTAAGCCAGCATTAGTCTCCTCGTCGCCAAATGTTATATCGTGAAAATGGCACGAGACGGAAATCTTCTTGAAGGACATCCAACTGAACTTTACTGAGCAGAACACTCAACTATATACAGAGTGGGCAGTGCCCACCTGACATCACCCTGTGGGTGGGCACGGCATCCCAGACACCCAAATCTCATACATAACAACGTGTATTTTCAAACGTCGGTAAATTTTTAGCAGGCTGAAAATTTTCAAATAACACAACTTTTGCCAGCGTTTGCCAACAAACACCAGCAATCATTAACTTTTGCCAGCAGAGCCAGACGTTTGCCAAAACGTCAGGAAAAGTTGGTCCAAACGTAGTGTGAATCCACCTTAACGCCTCTAGTTCCCTTCCCATCTGTATGACAGACAGCTAGGCTGGCCAGTAATACAGCAGCAGGCAGACATCAGGGCTAGTGATGTTTACCTTTAAGCGACATTTTCCATACACGAAAAAAGCCAGAAGAGTCAAAACAGCTTCTTGAGAGAAAAATGAGATAAAGGCTATGGGTTTTTAAGAGAAGTGAGTGTTTTGATATTTTTTCAGAGATGAAAGCCTAGCTCCTGACTTTATTCATTGCCCTCTTTTCCCCCCATTATGATTGAATTTAACACCCCTGGCTTACAGAGATCAACAGACAACTGCAGACTTGAGTTGCAACTTGTTTGACTAAGCAATATGTTGACTTGATTCTGAACACACTATTTGGCACTTCCTTTACTTCAGTTTTGTATGGTTTACGCTTCTGTATTTAACACCAAACTATGACCCGAAAAGTGGTGAACAAGAATAGCTGTTCAAAATTAAATGCTGACCAAATAGCACTTGTTTACTGTGATGAAGCATGTGAAGTCTGAGGCCACCGCAGAACTTGACGTTTTAGAAGCGGTTTGCAGACAGACTTCCTGTTTTCAACAGCAAAGCAAACGCTTCAACACCTCAGTTTTCACTAACATCTTACCATCTTTCATAATTCATTGACCTGCACACTTTGAATTCTCATAACATGAATCCCTCTTTCCCTGTTCTGTCAGGACTTTTTTTATTTCCTTTTTACTATCACAGCCCAGAAGGAGAGCTGACAGTGATAAACTGAAGTGTGCTGGAGGTTGCTTCTAGCAACAAGTTTAACTCAGGCAAGTCATCTACCACAAACACACCAGGCTCAGCGAGGCGCACTGAGACACACACAGACAGTGTCTCGCACAGCCTCCCAGAACAAATTCATTGTCTCTCACTCTGCCTCACTGTCCTCATGGGACTTCATTAGGAGACTCAAAGTAACTATTAGCTCCTAGGCTAGCAAAAAGTGCGAGGACAACACCTGCTGTAGTACAATAAACTTTATTATCTGATATTATTGCCCCCCTGCCGTAGGCTCAAATATTGTGTATTCATTAAAATTAATTGGCTGATGAGGCCGTGTGTGTGAAGACAGACTGCTTCTTCAGGTGTGTGGTATTAAACGCAGCTGATGTGTTCAGAAGAGCCGAGCTCAGCATTCAGGCTGGCAGAGGAGCAAAGGTGTCACGGCCAATCAGATCAGCTCAAATGGAAACAGGCACGAATGGAGTTGACAAGATGTCAGGACTGCGACGGGTATGGTTTTTCAGTGGGTAGGCTTCATGCATAAACACGCAAATGCACAGGGAGAACTGTGGGAATAAACAGACTTGGTGGCCACATAGAGGAAAAATAGGAGTTCAGTCAGTGTATTGTCTGTGCAGTTTCTACAACTGTCACATGCACATGTCACATGCAGTCAAATAAGAAACTGACACTTGTTTAGGTAAGCGGTCGCATCCTGTCTTTGCTCTGTGTTCAGAGTGAAGTTAGTTGAAGTTGTACGGTCATTGTGGTGTTTTCATGCATTTCATTAGTACAATAAAAGCTTCCACCTGCTTTTTTTTTTTTTTTTTTTGCTTTAGACCACTGCACAAAGTAAAAGGCTGCTGTTTTGTTTCATAATGTCTTCCATGGTTATTCTCGTTCTGTAGAACATTTTTTGGCAAATCAAACACACTTTGTCTTAACCTCTCTGAGTAAAACATACATTTTTTCACCTTCTGGGATAACAGACCATAGTTTGGACATCTTAATTGACACCTAGCCATTTGAATACATTTGAATTTGAGTTTCTGGCCTAATGTTCAGAAATCACTTTCTTTTACCTTTTCTGAGAAATAATATATTGATAGTGTTTATTTTTTTTTTTAAGCCTGATTGTCTCAACCTGTACAAGCTAAAAAGAAAATATTCTACACCTGTCACTATCCAGAACAAGTCCTCACACACTAGTGCATCTCAGAAAATTACAATGTAGGATTTATTATTTTAATTCAAAGAACTAACACATTATTATCAAAATTTAAAACAAAATAGCTCCTTCTTCTTGCTCTATTTGTCATCTCCACAGCAGATCGTTTTCCTCCATCTCACCCTATCCCTTGCATCGTCTTCTCTCACCCCAACCCTGTCCATGTCCTTCTCCACATCATCCATGAGTCTTCTCTGTGGTCTTCCTCTTTTCCTTCTGCCTGGCTCATAGGGAGTCTATTTTTGATAGATGCTGTGTTCGGCTCTCAAGGAAGTGATGAAATGAATAGTTGTTATAAGGTTTTCTCTCGCTTTATCTTACTATCCTCGTGTGATCCTGTCCTCGTGAGCCTTGTTGTGATCTGTGCTGCTTCACAGCAGCAATACCAAAGGTGGGAACTGCCACAAGACTTAAATAGCATCACAGCCATAGCACAACTCAACCGCATCCACTGGAAATTAGGCCTAGCAGTTTAGCCCACTTGAATATGTATCATTATTTGTTACTTGACTTCCTGTACAATTCTGTGTTTTTGTTGCATAGCAACAGCAAGTTTTTGTTCCAGGTTGGAACACTGAAAAGACTACAACTATGGCGACTTTGACCTCAGTCCCAATAGCACCATGTGAGATTTTCACCTTAAAATAATATTCCCCAAATTATTTTGATGGTACGTCAACCTTTGACCAGGTGAATGTCACTTCACCCATAGTCTGAGTGGACCCACATTGCCTGATCTTCTTCATCTTGGTAGCCATCAACTAAACTTATGATTGGCTGTTGGGACTGAGGTCATAGTTGTAGTCCTTTCAGTGTTCCTACCCAGAACAAGAAAGTTACATAGTGCTGCTTTAATTTGTGGAACTATCTTCACAGAGTAAAACTGATTAAATAAACAAGAGTCATAATCTTTTGTTGCTTATTATTTTAACCTCTTGCACTCCGGTGTACAGCGGACGGGCACGTCTCTGTGTCCTAGGGCGCACGAGGGCGCACGAGAGCACACGAGGGCGCATGAGGGCGCTGCGTCCAAGAGCGAACTGAAAAAAAAAAAGCTGCATTTCCGTTCTTCCACTACAGACACAGCCGCGAACAGATTAGATATGATTGACCTCTCATTCGACTAATAAGAGCCTTGAATTGGGTTTCTGAAACCTTGAAGAACCAATGACTGAAAACCTACCAAGAAGGACCCGCCTACCAACGCTGCGAATGCAGCGAGCCAATTGAAGCACAGAAGTTCGAAAGCTGTTTTGTGTAAGGCTGAGTGAAGAGAGACTGCTGCAGCAGATGAAAAAAGGACCCGCAGGAAGAACCACCATAGACCCAGCAGCACGGAGACCACCCACAAGTGCGACCTGTGTGACAGGGACTGCCATTCGCACATCGGCCTGTTCAGCCACAGGCGGTGCTTTTTTTTTTTTATTCCAGCAGAATAGACGTTTAGGATTCTCTTCCATGGTCATAGACCGACGGAGGCCGACGACGAAGGCTGGGTGACACACACGCGTTCGCCAGTCTTTTTTTATTACTACTGTTATTTGTTTTGAAAAATCGTTTGCCAAAACCGCAATCATGGAAGCGCAAAACCGCAATAATGGAATTATGTTTTGACCGGGTCGCGAGACCAGAACTATGAGTCCGTAACAAGCGGACCAGCGTTGAGTTCGTCTGACAATGAGGAAGAGAAGTTCGCCAGCTACGCTGCTGCTGTGAACAGGTAAGTGTTATAAGCTAAATTATTCTTTATCCCGGAAAATTGTAATCAAAAATGACTTTTGACCGATCGGTAAATTACAACTGTGCGGCGCACGAAGTGCGAAGTCCGTGCACCGCGGTACATGGTTCGTGCGCCGCGTCCGGACCGTGAATGCTCCCCCCCCGCTACTCTTCTGTAGCAAGGGGGGGTGGGCGGCGCAGTGACCGCGGTGACTGTGCACCGCGGTCACCACATCGCCACATGACTATTCCGTCATGTAGCGATGGCCGATGTCCATCCTCTGTAGCGGGGTGGGGGGGTTGGGGGGAGTTGTTATCTTCTACATTACAAATATTTTAGTATAATTTTTAGTGCACTGTAGGTTATTTTTTCTTGTAAAAAAAAGCCACACATTTTTTACGTGGCATGCTTCTTTGTGTGTGGAGGCTTGTTTGTTCATTCATTCATTCATGAATGAATAAACAACCCCCCCCCCCCCCGCCCACACACACACAGCCCTGAGTGTCACCTTTCATTAGAGCCCAAGATGAAGCTTCTATATTGAATCATTCAAAAGTTACAGACATTTTTCCAAACTGTGCCATTTGGCACAATTTGGCACAGTTCAAAAATGCCTGGGAACTACCTGAGAACAAAGCTGTGTAATATATTCATTTTTTGTGGTATTGTTACAAAATTTTGACCTCAGCTGGATAACACTTGGTTCTACATTTCTGTTGCATTTTCCAGCCCGGATCTGAAGCTGTGTGTTATTTGCAAGCATTTGTATCCAAAAAAACACCCAGGCCAAATTTATTTTCTTCAAGTTCAGTATGTTTAGATGACTGTTACTCAGTGGCCAGAGCACTTAGAGAGATTATGACTGTTTTGCCAAAAAATTCAGTGTTTTCTTTTAAATGAGACCAACCCCATGAAGATGCTGCAAAAGGTTGAAGAACAGCTTTTGATTTACTTTGGGCACGTTATTTTTAGGCATTTTTAGGGAAATTGACCAGAGTGCAAGGGGTTAAGTAATAAATATTGCTTACTAACCTTGCTTTTACTGTATAATGTTGTGTAATAGGTTAATAATAGGTTGTGCTATTGTTAGCGGGACATCAGTGCCACTTTGGCATCTTCAGTGGGTGGTGATGGATCACAGTAGTGCCAATGCCCCATAACAACAGCACACCTGCTCATGTGCTATTACTTAATTAGGTACAATGAGAAAATGATGTCATAGTAAGGAGCTATAGAGCATCTAATAGTGAAAACTTTTTCATTATAATGACAAAACTATCATGTAAAAATGAGAAACAGTTCAGACCCCCCCCCCCCCCCCAACTGTAGCAATTCTGGGCTTCTGTAAAACAAACCATTTTGCAAATATTATTTGACTTAGCTGTCTTGTTTTTCCAATTTCTGGCTGAAAGAATTGTCTTGATAATCCCTGTATGTCCCTAAATTAAATCACTGTGGCATGAATCTTAATTATATTTGCTGTCATGTTTGCATCATTCCGTTTAAACTGTATCAGTGAGCACATCGGCCTGTGACATGTAAATCAGAGCTGGATGCATCAAATATTTACTGCTGTCAGTGTGTAATAAATCTGCTGCTGGTGGGTTGATTGGACTGTCAGAGGTGCCATCTTTGCTGATTAAATCATCCCTCAGACACCATGTCTCTGCCATTCCCCCGTTTGTTGGAGTAGGATGGTGTGATTGGCTTTTCGTCAGCTGACAAAGCATGCATCGAGAGAAACTGCAAAACATGCTGGCAGCTGCAGATTTATCATGTCAGATAAGAAGGAAAGACACTCTGCTAATAGACTTGGTACATATGTAATCACTTTCTCTTATTTGGCTGCTTGGACCTCCTGCTTGGGCCTCCCCCCGCACAAATCCACCAGCAAGGAGTGTGACACAAGGAGGAAAATTTATAAGAAAGAACAACTCACATTTTTTAGAGAAAATGGTCACAAAATTAAGAGAAGAAGAAGAACTTTATTTGTATAGCACTTTTCACAGATAAAGATCACAAGGTTCTTTAACAATAAAAATGCAGAGTAATATAAAGCAGAGAAATTATAATAACACAATTAAAATACCTAAAAAGAGCATAAAAGAAGCATTAAAACATGCTATTAAAGTAATAAAATAATAGAATAAATGAAAGTACCAAGGTGCTGTGCCTCGGTGCCTGTGGCATGGTAGCATGGATGGCTGTAAAAAAATGGCACTCCAACCTCTACTGGCCCCGGATAGTTATTACAATACCTTTTTTTTCACTGCGGCATTGACAGAAATGGTAAGTTAAATTTGTATTTTTTTCAAAAGCAAAGTGTTATTTCAAAATTCTGGAAAATTAAAAGTTGAGAAAATATGGTGATACAATGATACAAGCCTTTAGCTCCACTTAATTTTGACTGGGTGAGCTGAAACAGAGACGGGCAGACAGACAGACGGACAGGTACACACAGCCACAAACAGACGCACTAACCAATTACTGTATGCCTCCATTTCACCGAGGTATAAATATTAAAACCAGGCCACCAGTCAATTAAAAGCATGCCTAAATAACCATGTCTTCAGCTGTTTTTTTAAAAGAGTCGACTGAATAAATCAGACAAAGAGACAGAGGGAGAGCGTTCCAAAAACGAGGAGAAACAGACTGGAACAACAGGCCACCTCTGGTTTTGTAGCGAGCTTTAGGGACTGATAAGAGATTCTGACCTGAAGACTTGCGTGACTGACCTGAAGAAAATGAGGTTAAAAGATCATAAATGTATTTTGGGGCTTGGCCATGAATTGTTCTAAAAGTCAAAACTAAAATTTTATAGTCGGTACAAAATTTGACTGGTAGACAGTGAAGAGCAGCTTAAATTGGAGTGATATGGTCCCGGTTGCAAGCTCCCATTAAAAGCCTGGCCACAGCATTCTGAACAATCTGCAGGTGGTTTACCGAACCCTTGTTAAAACAGCTAAAAAGAGAGCTGCAGTAATCAATTCTGGATGAAATAAAGTGTGAATAATCATCTCTAGAGCTTGATAATACATTTTTGAGTTTAGAAATGTTCCTCAGATGGAAGAAGCAGTTTTTGACTAGTTGCATTGAATGGCTCTCCAAGGACATTGAATTGTCAGACAGCACCCCCAGGTTTCTTATGCTCGACCGCACCATGGAGCCCAGAAATCCAAGGTGCTGCTTGATGAGAGGAACTTTCACGTCAGGTGCAGTGATCACTGTCTCAGTTTTATCAGAGTTTAGATGGAGGAAATTGTTATTTAACCATTTTTTGATGGTAGACAGTCAAGTAGATTTGATAGCTTGTTTAACTCAAATTCAGTGAAAAGGCTATATTAAAAGGTTGCACATTTTTTTTTTTTTTTTTTTTATTTAAGTTTTTGTAAAGGGTATACAGGTCGTTACAGCAATGCAGTGTTTACATTTTCATCACATGTTCCCTTATTTTCTGATATCTGACAACATTGGAAGATTAATTCTTACAACACCCCTTATTTTTTTTTTTTTTTTAAAGTGAAAGAAAAAGTGAAATTAAAGAGAAAAAAAAAAACAAAACAAAAAACAAAAAAAAACCAAACAAACCAGTAAAAAACAAACAAAAAGAAAAAGTAAGTAAATAAAGATAAAAGAGCATCTGAGTAGCATTGGAACAAAGAGCAGAACCATTATTGAAATGGTATTTGTCAAAGATTAGATCTAATGGAAGACACATATGCGGTCCAGGGTTGCCAAAAGTTCATGAACCCATCCATGTCCTGTCTCAGTGCGAATGTCAACTTTTCCATCGAGTAAATGTCTTGGATCACGTTAGTCCAATCTTCAGGTGTAGGACAGTCCTTCAACATCCATTTTTTAGTTAGAGCTTTTTTGCTTGCCAATATTAAAACATTGAATAAGTATTTTTCTCCTCGTCTTTCCAGTGAGTCCGGTAGTAAACCCAAATACAAAGTTACAAAAGAAAAGGGAACTGTAATTTTGAATATTTTCCCCAATATTGTCTGTACATTGGTCCAATATTGGTGGATAACTGGGCATGACCAAAACACATGAAAATGATTTGCAGTCTTTTCACCACACAAGCGCCAACAGTTCAATCCCTTATGGGTAAATTTGATTTGTGCAGGTGTTCTGAAAAATCTTGCCAAGTTTTTCCATCCAAATTCTCTCCACTGCAGGGATGAGGTACTTTTCCATTGCTGTTTATTTAGCTTTTCCCATATTTCCAGATGTAAAGTGAAATTCCCCTCTTTTTCCCATCTCTCTTTTATATAAGATGTGTTGTCTCCTTTTAAGTCTTGAAGACCTTGGTATATTTTAGAAATGTATCTGATCCCTGGGATCCCTTTATATGCCATTAAGAAGACCTTCAGAACACCTGACTGGGCCCTTTCCAAAACCTCCTTTTTAAGTATATTGTTTATGTGGTGTCTAAGCTGGAAGAACCTGTAAAGGTCTTGATTTATTAGGCCTTGTTTTTTCAAATCTTCAAAACTTCTTAAGATTTGCCCTTTAAAAAAATCGTAATATTTTATCAGCCCCTTCTCCTTCCACTTTTTAAATCTGGTGTCTGTTTTATTAGGAGTAAAGTCCTGATCATAGGCGATCCATTGCAGAAGTCGATAGGGCTCTTTAGTTTGATTCTCTCTGACTATCTTAAACCAAATTTTTAGCGGGGTCTCTATCCACGGGTTAGTGTTATTCAAAAGCTTAGGTAAGACATTGTTCCCTATTATCGCCTGTAGGGGGATGTCACTTGTTATTTGGCATTCGATCTCCTTCCATTGTGCAGAGTAGACTGGGTTACATATCTCTACTAAAGTTTTAATTTGTGCGGCTTTAAAGTAGTCCCTGATATTTGGCAGCGCGAGCCCACCTTTGTCTTTGTTTAGCTGTAGGGTTCTATATCTGATTCTAGGTCTCTTGCCCTGCCATATGAATCTTGAGATCCTTCTGTCCAGCTCCTGCCATGTTTTTTTGGGAGGTTCTACCGGTATTGTTTGGAAAAGGTATAGAAGACGTGGAAGTATATTCATTTTGACTGCTTCAATTCTTTGTGCAATACCCAAGAATGGTATCATATTCCATCTTGCTAGGTCAGATTTTATTTTTGTCACCAGTGGATCATAGTTTAGTGATATAATTTTGTTGAGTTGTTTCGGGATATTGACCCCCAGATATTTCATAGATTCCGACTCCCAGTTAGTTTTGAGTTTGCTTAGTGAATAATGATTTGGGTCATAGTTGAATGTTAAAACTTGGGTTTTATGCATATTTAATTTGTACCCCGATAAATCTCCATACTCTGAAAAAACTGAGGTTAGTTCTGGTAAAGAAGTGTCCGGCTGCCCTAGGTATATTAAAATGTCATCAGCAAAGAGTGCTATTTTATGTTCCTTCTGACCAAGTGTAATACCTTGAATTTTTTGGTTTTGTCTTATCCATTGGCTCAGAGGTTCTATGAAGATTGCAAAGAGCAGTGGAGACAGGGGGCAGCCCTGACGACATCCTCTTTCCAGTTCAAAAGATGATGATAAATTACCGTTAATCCTTATTTTAGCTGTTGGTTTTTTATATAATGCCTGTATAGTTCTAATGAAGTTGTTATGAAAATTGAAACTGGATAAGATTCTGTATAGAAAAGACCAGTCAACCGAATCGAATGCTTTTTCAGCATCTAATCCTAATATGACTGCATTTAAGTTATATTTTTTTATATGATGAATTATGTGTAAAGTGCGTCGAATGTTGTCTTGTGTCTGTCTTTGTCTTATAAAACCTGTTTGGTCTAAATGAATTAGGTCTGTCAGTATATTCTCTAACCTTTTGGCAAGGATAATGGTAAAAAGCTTATAGTCCTGATTTAGTACACTGATTGGTCTGTAGTTGGAGCACTCTAGTTTATCCTTTTCAGGTTTAGGTATAACTGCAATGACCCCTTCTCTCCAGGAGGGGGGGATTTCCCCTGTGTGGAGGACATAATTAAATGTTTTCAGGAGGAGAGGAGATAGTTGCTGTTTAAAGGTTTTGTACCACTCTGCTGTATAGCCATCAGCTCCTGGGGATTTGTTAGCTTTAAGTTTCATAATTGCTTTTTCCAATTCTTTAGGATGTATTTCTGACAGTAGTGTTTTATTTTGTGACTCCGTAAGTTGGGGAAGGTTTAATGTGTTTAGGAATGCCTCGGATGCGTTTTTATGTTTTTTGTGGGAGTATAAGTTCTTATAGTAATTCTCGAAGTTTTTAAGAATATCCTGAATTCTGAATTTTATTTCCTTTGATACTGGGTCTCTGATTTTGTAGATTGCTCTTTCTGTTTGATGTTTCCTCAATTTATAGGCTAGCAATTTTGCCGATTTACTGCCTGCTTCATAGTATTTTTGTTTCAGAAATGTAAGTTTCTTCTGGATTTCTATTGTGTAGATCTCATTTATTTGGTTTTTAATTTCCTTAATCTTGAGCGAGTCAGTAGAATGAGTGTTGCCTTTGTGTTCTTTTTCTAGGTTCCTAAGTTCTGACTCTAATGTGGATAGTTTTTCTTGTCTTAGTTTCTTTTGGGTTGCCAGTTTTGCAATAATCTTTCCTCTTATTACAGCTTTACATGCATCCCACAGTATTAAAGGGGATACTTCTCCATTATCGTTATCTTCCAAATATCTGAGAATATCTGACTCCAATTCATCTTTCAATGGTCCTTTCAGGACATTTGAATTTAACCTCCAAGAAAATGTATTATTTGTGTATTTTTGGATATTTAAGTCCATGTAGATCGGACTGTGGTCGGAGAGATCCATCAGTCCTATTTTACATGTTTTTACTCTACCAATGTCTCTATTAAACATAAAAAAATAGTCAATCCTTGAGTAAGATGAATGTGGAGTTGAGTAAAATGTATAGTCTTTTACACTGGGGTTGAGTTCCCTCCACACATCACAGATTCCCATTTCTTTTAGTAGCATCCGAGTCTTCCTGTTTTGGGTGTTATTTTGATGTGGGGAATTACCAGAAGCATCCCAGTATGGATTCAGTCTAAGATTGAAGTCCCCACCACATATCACTAAACCTTGAGCTTTAGTTATCATTAGGTCGAATACATTTTTATAAAATTTCCAGTTAGCCCCTGGGGGAGCATACACATTCAGCAGGGTGATATCTTCTCCCTCTAGCCGCCCAGTTACCAAACTGTATCTCCCTTCTTTATCTTTGTGTTCTGATTTTTTTTCAAATGTAATTTTGGTTGATATCAATGTCGCTACTCCCCTCCTCCTCCCTGATTTATATGAAGATGAAGAGATCATTTTAAACCCTTGTCTAC
Source organism: Pholidichthys leucotaenia (assembly GCA_020510985.1). Taxonomy (NCBI): domain Eukaryota; kingdom Metazoa; phylum Chordata; class Actinopteri; order Cichliformes; family Pholidichthyidae; genus Pholidichthys; species Pholidichthys leucotaenia. Next base: position 397,785,666 of record CM035844.1, on the reverse strand, counting down.
TGAGTTTATTGTGTTCCACGTCTGTTAGGTGGGTTTCTTGTAAAAGTATTATTCCTGCTTTGTCTTTTTTCATTTTGCCTAGAATCTTGGATCTTTTAACTGGATTCAGGATCCCTTTTACATTATATGAAATTATTTTGGTTACACCCTGTTTCTCCATTGTGTTGTTTTGTTTAGTATAACTGTGTGGTGGCCCTCTTTTGTGCTACTCAGAAACTGAAAGAACATTAAAAACAAGAAAAACATTAAGAACATAGTGTAAAAAACTTTAAAACAAAAAACTGTCAAAAGAACTTCCTGAGCTGAGGTCTTTTTAAAGACCCTGTAAGAGCCTTGATGGAGTGAAGGCTCTGAGGGAAATTCCTCAAACTCTGTTACGTGTTGAGGGCCCTCTCTTACCACTGAAAGTAGTCCCATGCTTTTAACGTGAGTTTCAGAACCCAATCCAAACTTGTAATGATTTTTTTTTTTTTTTCCTTTTATGCCTAAACCCTGTGAAATTGTGTGCACCCTCCCACCCCCATCACATCAAACATTCACGCAAAAACAGTATTTGTTAGTATGAGCAGAACATGTGGATTATTGTCACATTTCTATTTTAACAAGTTTTTTTTTTTTTATTACAAAGACTTATTTGTTTCAAATAATATGATTGTTCCATGAAATGTTTTACCACATGCTGAATATGCATCTCCTTTAATGTTTGTTACCTTGTATGAGGGGGGTTGGATGTGCGGATTGATTCAAGAGAAAGGAAAAAAAAAAAAAAAAAAAAAAAAAAAGGGTCGCTATTCCAACCTGAAAACGGATAGTTTATCCGCGACGCTCTGGTGCTGGGTTTCCCGCTGCTGGTCCGTGGATTTTGAGGGTCTTTGTGTTGTCCATGTTTGCGCTTTGATCTTCTCACTCGGGTCTGCTGCGGGTTTAAACACCGTTACCGGGAGCCCTCTTCTCGCCATGTCAGCTGTTGCTTCTTCCGCCGAATTATAGAGACACGTTTCATCGCCGTAGAAGACCCTTAACTTCGCAGGAAATGGTGTCTGAAAGCGCAATTTCTTCTCTCTTAACACCTTTTTCGCGTCATTGTATTCCCTGCGCTTTTTAAGGACCTCCGGGGCGTAATCGTGTTCCACGTAGACTTTTCTCTCCTGGTGCATAAATCCTTTTTTCTGCCAGGCCAGTCTTACAACCTCTTGTTTTATTTTGAAATTGGAAAGTCTTACCAACACCGAACGTGGGGGCGCTTCCGCCGCCGGCCTAGCGGCTAATGAACGATGTGCCTTTTCTATCTTCAAGTCGGTGGTTTGTGGAATATCCAATTTCTCTCTTAGTAAGGATTCCACGCATTCTGCCATTGAGTTAAAACCATTTTCGGTTCCTTCTATCAGACCATGAATTCTTATGTTGTCTCTTCTTTGTTTTCCTTCTTGGTCGGTTAGCTTAGCCTCTATAGCTGCTTGTCTTTTGCGTAGGTCCAGCACAGAATCTTCGAGCACTTTTATTCGATCCTCTGTTTCCAAGATTCGGTTCTCGGCCTGGTCCACTCTGCTGTTTGTCCTTTTCAATTCTTCTCTGAATTCCCGAAATTCGGCCGTAACATCTCGGCGAAATCGTCGTAGTTCCTCAAATAGTGATTTCAGGCTAACCCTTTTGTTAGCTATCACCAGCTCCTCGTCTTCTGAACGGGGATCTTCCAGTTCAGATTCTCCGGCCGATACGTGTCCTAGCCTGGAGAATTTCAGTTTCTTCTGTTTTCCTTTAGACATGATGATTTTGTCTTTTGATTTTCACTCCTCCAAAAATCCGTTAAGTTTGATTTTCAAGGTGTTATCCTGGATTGAGTCTGAGAGCTTCAGTGTTAAGCTGCAGTCGCCATGGCGTCCAGACCGGAAGTCCAAAAGGTTGCACATTTTTGAGAAAAAAAGTCATACATTTATGCAAAAGAGCCCACAATTTTTACAAAAAAAAAAAAAAAAAAAAAGTGAAAGAAAAAGGTTGCCAATTTATGAGAAAATAAGTCACTAATTTGAAAAAACTATCTATACCAGGAAAAAGTTGCAAATGTTTAAGAAAAAAGTTGTAAATTTACAAGGAGTGTCACCAATTTATGAGAAAAAAAATCCACAAAATTTTTAAGAAAGAGCTCCAAATTTTTAAGTCAGAAATTTTAGAGGTTGAAAAATTTGTGAGAAGATAAATGACTAATTTACTGAAGAAAAATTGCATCTTACCAAAAACAAAGTTGCAAACATATGTGTGGGGAAAAGTTGCATATTTACAAGGAAAAACTTCCACATTCATAGCAAAAAGTTTCACCTTAACAAGATCAAAAGTCTAAAATTTATCTTAAAACTTAAGACTTTAAAATTTACAATGAAAACATTACAAATTTCAAAGAAAAACTTGTAAACGTATGAAAAAAAAAACTTCTCAAATTTAGGAGACAAAATGCAACAAATTTGCAAGACAGGTTTGGAGCAAATTTCATATTAAAGAGGAGGAAGCTTCTAGTTACTAATGTTGACAGGTGAAATTATTCTTATACTTTCATTGTTTTATCATCATTTTGAAGCTCTAGATCAGAGGTGTCAAACTCATTCCATGGAGGGCCAAGACCCTGCATGTTTTACTTCCACCCACTATCTTCAGCAGGTGTTTTCACTGATCAGCAATCAGTGGGAAGACATTCAGTGAAATCACCTGTTCAAGGCACTGGGTGGAGGTAAAACCTGCAGGGTCTTGGCCCTCCATGGAATGAGTTTGACACCCCTGCTCTAGATGCTTTGTTTGGTCCTTAATTTGATATTCCACACTTTATTTGGCCTCCTTACAATGAGGGCCCTGGGGTAGATATTTCCAACATTACCCCCACTCTGACATCACTGGAAACATCTGTCCGTTGTCTTCTCGGTGGAGATGACAGATAGACGTTACTGTTTGGTAACTGGTATCGGATCAGGCAGGAAGCAGGAAGTGTCTGCTGTGCTGGGGGACTAATAAGAAGTGACACTGCATGGTAAGGGCAGGGAGGATTAGGGGAGTAAAAATAACTCACTTCCCTTTCTAACTGGGTGCTCGGGTGTGTGGCTTTGTGGTGGCCTGTTTTCTTAAGTATTTTTGTTTGAAAAATGTTACAGCAAAGTGAAAAAGTTAAAGGAGAAAAAACAGGTTATTGGCCATTGTTATGGTGTGGAGAATGTGCGGAAGGATGAGACTGAGTTTATTCCTCAGGTTCAGCTTTATTCACAATCACATACTCCAACAATTTCAAAGCAGGAAAAGAGGATGAATTATCTCACATCTGTCTTTTATACCCCGGACATCAAAACTGCAGTCACATGGTGTTTAATCAAACATACAGTCACATGGTACTTAATCCCAGTCACAATGTAACTCCTCTGATCTTCACACCATCGTCCCTTAGTCTCCGGTGGGCCGGAAATCTCTCCAGGTCATCTCCTTGAAACAAAGGCCAAACCCCACACTCTCCCGTTACCTCTCGGAGGCTCAGTCCCTTTGTTCCCTGAGACGTGCAGCACACAATAAACACACAGCAATATATTTGTGGAGCATATGTAACCAACATATGTGCCCACATGACCCCCCCCCTCCAAACGTCTAAGATGGAACAATCATAACTAGAGATGCATGACATAATAACATTACTACATATCAATCCACCCGTTGCCTAGGCCTAAGTCTTCTGCCGTATTTGCTGTAAGCCGGCTTTACTGCCTCTGCAGTGTCCTCCTGCTGTGGGACTGTTGCCTGTGGATTAGAACTGTTAGTCAATCTCTGTGGGTGTTCTGGAGAATGCCTTCTAGGGGGTCTGCCGCGACGGGGGGCACTAACCCCCTGCTCCGCTAACCTGCTCCGCGGCCATGGCTGCATAATCTAACCCTACGCAGACCGGGGCTGCGCGCGCTTCCGCGTTGCTACCCTGGCCCGCGGCCATGGCTGCAGTGTCTGCCCCCACGGGGCCTGGAGCCGCCACAGCACGTGAGAGGCAGTCTGCCACTACATTATATTTACCTGCCACATGCTGGATATTGGTGGTAAACTCCGATATCGCGGCCAGCTGTCTCTGCTGCCGGCCCGACCAAGGTTACGAAATCTTGGCCATCGCGAAAGTCAGCGGTTTGTGGTCCACGAACGCGGTGAAATGGCGCCCTTCCAGCCAGAACTGGAAGTGGCGGATGGCCAAGTGTAGAGCCAACAACGCCCTGTCGAGCGCGCTGTATTTTCGCTTGCTATCGCGCAAGGTTTTGCTGAAAAACGCGAGCGGTTGCCAGGCCCAGCTACATACTGTTCAACGACCACCCCTACGGCTAAATCGGACGCATCAGTGGTGAGCGCCATGCAGGCCGTTGGAACTGGGTGTGCCAACAAAGCAGCGTTTGTCAGGGCTGATTTGACTTGAGAGAATGCACGCTCCCGCTCAGGAGACCATTCGATTTTATTCGTGGGTTTTTGTTTTTTTAGTGCAGCGTACAATGGTTGCATGAGCTGCGCTGCGCTGGGGAGGAAACGGTTATAAAAATTAACCATTCCCAAAAACTCCTGTAACGCTTTGACCGTTTGAGGTTGGGGAAAATTTGTTATTGCGCACACTTTATCGGGCAGAGGGACCGCTCCTTCTGGCGAAACGTGATGCCCCAAAAAATCAATCTGCGCCACCCCAAACTGACACTTCGCTGGGTTAATTATTAACCCGTGCTCTGCCAACCTCCGGAAAACTGCTGTGAGGTGGCTTTCGTGTTCGTCTTCGGACGTGCTGGCTACCAAAATGTCGTCCAAATAGACGAACACGAAAGGGAGGTCGCGCAGGACCGCGTCCATCATGCGTTGGAACGTCTGCGCCGCTCCCTTGAGTCCAAAAGGCATGCGCAAAAACTCAAAAAGCCCGAAAAGAGTTATTACCGCTCTTTTGGGTATGTCCTGAGCACGCACTGGAACCTGATGGTAACCGCGTACTAAATCTATTTTAGAAAAAATGCGCGCCCCCGCCAAATGCACCGAAAAATCTTGGATATGCGGAATTGGGTAGCAGTCGTGTGCTGTGGCGTTATTCAACCTGCGGAAATCACCGCAAGGCCGCCACGAGCCATCAGCCTTTGGGACCATGTGCAGTGGTGAAGCCCAGGGGCTTTTCGAACGCCTGATGATGCCCAGTTTTTCCAGGTTGGCAAACTCCTCGCGCGCTATGGTCAGTTTAGCTGAGTCCAGGTGCCGAGCTTTTGCAAAAACGGGCGGGCCGGTGGTAGTGATATAATGCTCCACCCCATGTTTAGCCACTGTCGCCGAAAACGTTGAGACTGTGAGTGCTGGGAACTGAGTGAGGAGTGCGTGGAACTTACCACCTGCAGCTGTGACGTTGGCTTGGGCAGTTGGCGGCGCCACTCGAGCTGTGCAGGGAATAGAGTGAAAGGAGAGTGCATTAACCAGACGTCTGTTAGCAAGATCAACCAATAAACCATGTGAGCACAAAAAAATCAGCCTCTAACATGTTGAAATTGACTGCCACTACAACAAAAGTCCACTCAAATGCATGGCCCTGCAAAGACAGAAGCAGAGTCCTCTCACCGAAGGTCTTAATCACTGAGCCGTTCGCTGCTGACACCCGGGGACCCTTAGACGGGTCAGCCGTCAGCCGGTCCGCGTAGGAAGGCGTGATGAAGCTCAGCTGGGAGCCTGTGTCCACGAGGAAATGCCTCCCCGAGCGTGCATCCGTCAGGTAGAGCAGCTTGTTCTCCTCCCTGAGGGCCGCAGCCGCTACCGACCCCCGGTCTTGGCGTTTCCTGAGCGCTTGAAGTGGCACGGTGGGAGGCACTTGTGTGCCCTCTCTGCAAAGCGGCGATGGTAGAAGCAGAGGACGTCGTCCGCTCCGTGTCGCCTGGCCCTTGCTGCTGCCGTCGTCGGTGGGTCTGGTGCTGCAGCCTCTGGCCCCATGCCGTCTCCGGACGTTGCGCCTAGCTCTGCTGCCGCAGCTGAAACCGCGCTCCATTTGTGGGCGTCGACGAGTCGTTGCGCCTCCTTGCTCAGCTCATGGTAGTTTCGCCGGGCCAACAGAGGTGAGCCTGCCAGGGTCACTCTCACGGCTGGCGGCAGGGTCCTGAGGAAAAGGTAGGCGAAGATAAAGTTGTCATCCTTGGAGTCTCTCAGCCTCAGCATTTTCACCATCAGGTCTACGGGTCTGTCGTTCTCAGACTCTGTCAACGCTAGGAGCCCCTCTGCTCGCTCTTGCACCGAGGGGGTGAAGTGGCTGATAAGCGCAGCCTTCAGTGCGCTGTATTTGTCGCTGTCCGGTGGGTGATTGACCAGATCCTCTACCCTCTGGACTGTGTGGCTGTCCAGCTTCGCCACCACATGGTAGAATTTTGTGTCGTCTCTCGAGATTCTCCGGAGGTTGAACTGCGCCTCGACCGCACTAAACCAGGAGCGCGGACTATGCTGCCAGAAGTCCGGCAGCTGGAACGTGGCGGCATTCATCAGGCTGGCTTCTGCCGAGCCCCGCTCGGGAGAATTATCTTTGCTCATGCTTCGTCGTAAGGTCACCAATGTGGGGAATGTGCGGAAGGATGAGACTGAGTTTATTCCTCAGGTTCAGCTTTATTCACAATCACATACTCCAACAATTTCAAAGCAGGAAAAGAGGATGAATTATCTCACATCTGTCTTTTATACCCCGGACATCAAAACTGCAGTCGCATGGTGTTTAATCAAACATACAGTCACATGGTACTTAATCCCAGTCACAATGTAACTCCTCTGATCTTCACACCATCGTCCCTTAGTCTCCGGTGGTCCGGAAATCTCTTCAGGTCATCTCCTTGAAACAAAGGCCAAACCCCACACTCTCCCGTTACCTCTCGGAGGCTCAGTCCCTTTGTTCCCTGAGACGTGCAGCACACAATAAACACACAGCAATATATTTGTGGAGCATATGTAACCAACATATGTGCCCACAATGGAGTCTTTTCTTAATTTGAATTGCTGGATTGTGAATATTTAACTGTATATTTTCATTGAAAATAATCAGTTTAACCACCTTTTAAGCTTGTCTGCACTCAATATTGTCATTGTTCATGAGGACCGAGGAATGTAAAGAACTATTTTATCACATCTGTAATGCAGTTAGTTAGTTAATTCCCTTCACACCATGTTGGTGTATAGGGCGGCGCCTATCTCAGTTTCTCTGACCCTAGGCCACACAGCTACTGTAAGTAGTGAACGCTACAGCAGGGGGTCAGTCCTCTGGTAGCTCTGTGCGTAACTTTACTTTCCCCGTTCCATTATGCGGAGCACCACGCTAGAAGGCAGAAAGTACCATTTTTATATGGTCTTTGGTATGACCCGGCCGGGATTTGAACCCCTGCCTCCCGGGTGTGGGGCGGATGCTCTACCAACTGAGCCACCACTCCGGTAATGCAATTGGTGCATATTAATTTGTTTTCTGTTATTTCAGTCACGTTTATCATTTTGAAAAAGTCTAACTTTATGTTTTCATATTTTTATGCCTCACAGTGACAGTGAGCTACCACTTTTTGCAACAAAACCCACAACCAGATTTTAAAAACAAAGCACATTTATTATTTTAATATGCTATGAGGGCTGTTCACTAATTACTTATTTTTCATGGACTGAGAGGAATGAAACTTGGCGCAGTCATTAGTCTTTCTCTACATAGGTACCACAAGGGTCACACACTTCTCCCATCACTTTATGCGGCTGTGGAGACCTTGCCTGTAGAAGTCTGCAGGTTGTGTCAAAAGCCACAACTTGATCTCTGAAATCAGTGAACATGTTTTCATGCACACGAATAAACTGGTTATGATTGGATTTCTGGAGATTTCTGGACATCTGATTATTCAAGTGGCCATGTAAACAGAATAATCCATACGAACAAGGTGGCCAGCCCACCTAATCTGGGCTCTCTTGAGCAGGATGTGGATGCTAGGCAGCTCAGCTCGGGAGAGGACCTCTGTGTCAGGGATTTTGTCCCACCAGGTGATCTTCAGGAGCTTTCTGAGGCAGTTCAGGTGGAAGCAGTTTAGCTTTCTGGCATGGCGCTCGTAGACTGTCCAGGTCTCGCAGGCGTACAGTAGAGAAGGCAGGACAACTGCCTTGTACACCTTCAGTTTTGTGGTCAGCCTGATGCCTCTCCTTTCCCACACTGTTGCACGTTGTTGAATATTTAATAGTTCAGAATGGTTCATACACATAAGTTGATAGTTATTACATATTGAAATACATATAGGACAAATAGATATTATAAACACTTTATAGTTAATCAGAAAAGCTATTTATAATAGTAATTTAATTAGAATCCCAAAGGTGTTTTCCTTCAATGCAGTCGTTAGACATTGTCCACTAGACGGCGCTGGTACTGTACCTTTGGCCATGAAATGTTATTGTTCAAGCTGCAGACCGAAGAAGAAGAAGTCAGTGCTAAGCGATGCAGTGCTATCAGAGGGACGGACGCATGTTAGCCAGCGGGAACGACAAATGTGTTGTAAACTGAGATGCAGCATTCTCCAGTAAAGCCAAATGAAGGTAAAGTTGGGTGTTTGGACATTCTTTCCTTATAACAACTGATGTTACAGCTAAATCCACAACACACGTAGCCATCCAAATGCTGAGCTTGCCTTGGCAATGCACAAATCGACCTCGTCGTCAATGTTGACGGACCTGGAGAGTGTGCTGCCGAGGTACGTTAACTTGTCGACAGCCTTGAAGGTCTCCCCGTTGACAGTGATGGCTGGTTCCATGTAAGTCTTCTGCAGTGCGGGTTGGTGCAGGACCTTGGTTTTCTTCGTACTGATTGTGAACCCAAAGTTGTTACAAGCAGTGCAGAAGCAGTTCATGCTCTGCTGCATCTGGGCCTCTGTAGTGGCATTGAGTATGCAGTCGTCTTCGAACAGGAAGTCACGCACTGAGTCCCCTTCCACCTTGGTTTTGTCTTGGAGCCTCCACAGGTTGAAGAGCCTTCCATCCATCCTGTACCTGATCCTGATGGCACTTTCTTCATCATCGCAGAAGGCATCAGACAGCATGGCTGTCAACATCATGCTGAAAAGTGTGGGCATAAGTACAAAGCCCTGTTTGACCCCGTTGGTGACTGGGGAAGCTTCAGAGGAGTGTCCATCGTCCAGTACTCGAGCAAGCATGCTGTTGTGGAACTGGCGCACCATGCTGATGAACTTGTCCGGGCAGCCAAACTTCGCCATGATCTTCTACAGCCCCTCACGACTGATGGTATCAAAAGCCTTGGTCAGGTCTACAAATGTTGTGTAGAGGTCCCTTTTCTGCTCTTGACACTTCTCCTGAAGTTGGCATGCGGCAAAGATCATGTCAGCAGTTCCACAACCCTCTCAGAAGCTACACTGGCTCTCCAGCTGGTGACCGCCTTCCATGTGCTGAATGAGGCGGTTGAGAAGGACTCTTGCGAGGATCTTGCCATTGATGGCGAGGAGAGAGATCCCATGGTATTTGTCGCAGAACTGCCTGTCTCCTTTTCTCTTGTAGAGATGGACAATGGAGGCATCCTTGAGCTCCTGGGGAATAACTTCCTACTGCCACATGGTCTGAAAGAGCTCAGTGAGTTTCTGTATTAGAACTGGTCCTCCTGCCTCCTGCCTTGTAGATTTCAGCTAGGATGGAGTCAGAGCCTGGTGCTTTGTCGTTCGAAAGGAGTTTGATCACTTTTTGGACTTCTGATTCCTTTGGAGGTTCTGCCAGAGACATGTTCACTTCTACTTGGGGCATGCGAGTGATGGCTTCTGCATTAATGAACGAAGGTCTGTTCAGGACACTGCTGAAATGTTCTGCCCATCTTTCCAGGATTGCATTCTTGTTGGTGAGGAGAGTGGACCCGTCAGCACTGAGCAGTGATGATGTTCCAGAAGACTGAGGCCTGTAGATGGTCTTAAGGGCATCATAGAAGCATTTGGAGTTGTTGCCGTCAGTGTACTGCTGTATTTCATTTGCCTTTTTGCTGAGCCAGAAGTCCTGCATCTCTCTGAGCTTTGCCTGCACCCTTCCTTTGATGGAGTTGAAGGTTGCCTTCTTAGAGGCAGATCTGCTGTCTTGCTGGTACACTCTGTGAGCTTCACGCTTCTCGTCAAGCAGCTTTTGGATGTCCTCATCGTTTTCATCAAACCAGTCTTGGTGTTTGTGAGTGTTCTGGCCCAGATGAGCGAGTGACAAATAATCCATTTATTCAGTGCATGTAAACATGACAAAACTGATTACTGCCATTATTGGTTTATTGTGACCCTGTGACTGGGATCAGTGTTTTATCATTATGGAAGTATTTGACCTTCAAAAATGACCTCATGGTTGGAAAAAGGTAGAAGTGAGATGGTATGAGGTTGGGAGAGTAAGGGGGTAAGGAAGGATTTCATAGCTGAAGGACCATGCTTCCATCTGGGCAACATGTGAGTTGTGAACCGAGTATTGTCTTGCAGGAGGCGCATACTTGTGGTCAGCATGCCATGCCTCTCAGTTTTGATAGCCTTACGCAATCTCTACAGCAGTGAAGCATAGTAAGTCCTGGTAATTGTAGTATGTTTTGCCAGGAAATCCATCAGCAATATTCCATGCTGGTCCCAAAAGACCATGAGCTTGAGCTTGCCCGTTGAGGGTTAGACATGTCCCTTCTTCAGCGGTGGTGAGTCATAATGCCTCCATTGCTATGACTTGCCTTTAGTCTGTGGATCATAGTGATGGACGCATGTTTCTTCCTGCATGAGCAGTCTGTTGAAGAAGTCCTCCTGGTTTTCTTGGCATACGGCCAAAAGAGCCTGGGAGCACGTAGCTCGTTCCTGCTTTTGAAAGAGTGTGAACAATCGGGGAATCCATCGTGCAACAACTTCTGCATGTGCAAATGGTCATTGATGATTTTTTCCACAGATTCCACACTGATCTTGACATTAGGATAGTTGTTGAACGATTATGTGGCGACCCTCCAAAATGGTGACCTTCACTTGCTGGATGGTGTCTTCATCAATGGCACACTGTGGTCACCTGGGAATTGGTGCTGTTTCCACCGATGTCTAACCACACTTGAACTGTCGATGCCGGTACTTGGCTACATCATATGGCATCCTCCCCATAACTCTCTTTTATCTCATGGAATGTCTTCCATGGTGTGCAGCCTCTCAAGTACAGGAACACGATGACCACTCTGCATTCACTTGGGTTCATTATTGTCATGAATTGCCCCTGCGAGGCAGAGAGGAGGACCCAGGCACTGGACTGCTGTTTGTGGTATTTATTAAGAAAACACAAATTCAAACAGTGCACAAACATAAACTTACGATGAGACAAAAACGGGAAGAGAACAGGATGGCATTAGAACAGGAATGGATTCTAATGGAGTAGGGAGTAACAATGATGAGACGCTGACCAGGGGTGATTGAAAAGGCCCCTCTTAAATAAGGCAGGAAATCAATCATAACAAATGATACCAGGTGTGAACCACATGAGCGGGCAGGAGGTGACAGCGATTACAAACTGAGATCAGCTGTGAGTAATGTGAGGGGAGGAGACGGGACTGACAGCTTGACAGGAGGACCGCCCATTACAGAGCAAAACCCGGAAGTGCCACTGACAGCTGCAGCCCCGGAGAGAGAGAGAGAGAGAGAGCACAAAAGTACAAATATAAAGTGAGAACTAAAATGACAACAAATTAAGACTGAGGGATAAATACAAACAAATACCAAATAAATAAGTAGCAAGACTACGATGAACATAAACAGGAGAATGAGTACAATTAAAAAACAATACAAGATATATGAAAACCAACCAAGGATAAAATGACAGGAACCTAAGAACTCAAAATAAACCCGCCGTGCTCAGATCATGACGATTACCACACCTTACTCCACCATAGCACCTGTAAAAGAGAAACTCTTAGGAGTATAGAACTGCAAATCACCACATGGCCTATAGAGATATGTATTACTGTATTATACATGTGCACTTTCAGCCTCCTACAATAACTGCAAGGAGGTCAAGGGAAATCTTTAATGAGCAGCCCTCGTAAATATATTTTCATTTTAACATTCTCATTTTTGTATCCTTATGATGCCCAAGTTTAAAAGTCAACGCCACTCCCCTTTGGCTGTTTAAAACTAGAGGTGGGCAGAGTAGCGACAAATCATACCCAGGTGAAATCGCTGTGATCTGGACAGGGTCAGACCCTGTCCACGCTTTATGTTCTTGTTTGGACTCATTATTATCATCATTATTAGTATGTTCTTCCTTACCTTCGGTTATATTCAACTTTAGTTATCCTGTCTTGCCCATATACCCATATATCGGAGTGGTTGCCTAGTTGGTAGAGCATCCACCCCACAACTGGGAGGCGGGGGTTTAAATCCCAGCTGGGTCATACCAAAGACCAGGTAAACATGGTACGTTCTGCCTTCTAGCTTGGTGCTCAGCGTAATAGAATGGGGAAAGGGAAGTTAACACACAGAGCTACCAGAGGACCGACCCCCCACCCCACCCCACCCACTGTAGCTTTTGCTACTTACAGTAGCTGTGTGGCCTAGGGTCATGAAACGGAGATAGGCACTGCCCTACGCCATTGTCATGGGAATAACTTAACTGTCTTGCCCATCATCTTGTGTTTATTTGTTGTAACAGCGCCATTAGTTTTTTTTTCTCTGTTCCCCATTTATTGGTCTCTGTATTGTTTATTGTTCACAGCTGTGCTTCATCTAATTATCTCCTGCCTCTATATATACTGCTCACGCCCTACCCTCTGTACAGCATCCTCGTCATTTCTCATTTCCCACCAGTCTGTCAATACACTTGAAGTAAGTTGTATTTGCCGTTTCGGCTTCATTTCCTTGTTTTCAGCCCACGAGCTGTTTTCCTTTATTAATAAATATGCCAAAACATTGCCCTGCATGTGAGTCTGTCCTTAAGCCCTGTAGGGGCAATTATGACAGAAAGTAATCATATTTTATATTAATTACTCACATGTAAGCAAGTGTTAAATAAACTTTTATTACTAAGCCTTAGTATCTGCTAAAATGCTGATTAACTTTCAAATTTATTCTTTCAAATAATAAACAAACATCACTCACCGGCCATTTAAATAGATACAGAAGTTCTGTGTCATGAATCGCCCCTCGGGGCAGAGATTAAGACCCACACGCTGGACTGTGAGTTTGTGGTACTTTATTACAAACATAAAGTGCATAACATAACACAAAAGGCAGAAAGAGATAAACCCGAAGACAAGGAGAAAACGCAGAGCGTAAAACTTACTTCAGAGAGTTCTGACATCTGTCAAGATCGCTGTGAGGAATACAAAAAAGCAGTGGTCTTAAATAAGGTATAATACAATAGGCCACAGGTGTGGATATCAGAGTGGGCAGGAGAAAGCAATGATTAATAATCTGGATCAGCTGAGAGTAATGAGAGAGGAGCGACTGGACTTGACAGCTGACAGGGTGACGCCCACACTGAGCACAATACCGGAAACGTCACTTGACAACTGTCAACCACAAGAAAGAACACCACAGTAAGAATATAAAGAGTAAAACATCACCAAATGCAGACGGATAAATAATTACAAATTAATACAAAATATGAGCGTAATAAAACTAAAACAAGAAAATAGAAAACAGTACGAGAATACCAAAACCCATAAAGCAGAAAATGCAACAAATATATAAATGTAGAGAAAAAGCCATGAGACTGAGTGTGGCGGAAACCTCCAGCGCTCAGCTCATGACACTCTGGGCCCAAATGCCTTATTGATGTCAGAAGTCAGAGCCAAATGGCCAGACTGGCTTGAGCTGGCAGAAGGCCAACAGTGACTCAAATAACCATCATTACAACTGAGGTATAGAGAAGAGTGTCTCTGAAGGCACAACACGTTGACCCTTGAAGCAGACGGGCTACAACAGCAGAAGACTTCAAGTGGTGCCACTCGTCTCAGCTAAGAACAGGAAACTGGCTACAATTCACACAGGCTCACCAAGATTGGACAGTAAATGGTTGGAAAACAATGTCTTGTCTGAGTCTCAATTATTGCTGCAACTTTCAGATGGTAGAGTCAGAATTTGGTGTAAACAACATTAAAGAATGGGTGCATGTATGGAGCATCATGGATGTGCAGCCATAAAATCTGCAGCTACTGTGTGATGCTAGCATATCAGTATCCACCTTTTCCTGGTGAAAAATATAAACTGTCTACATGCATCTGCTGTCATGTCCGTTCAGCTCTGCATCGCTCCAGTAATCCAACATGACTCCAGCAGCAGGTAGGAAACACACACACGAAAAAATGAAAATAGGACGCTACTTCACTGCTTGGGCTTCTTGGTGTGGCAGTTTACTGTCATGTCCGCTATGTAACTACGCAGCAAACAAATGAATCAGTTCGAACCCAACGTGCAGTAATGTAACGTGTTTATTAACAAGTGGAAAAATATACACAAAGTCCAAATAACAGTCACAGTTTGGAGATGAGACAACCGGCTACAAGCTTAGTTGGCATAGGGGAAATACCAAGCACGCTCCAGGCTGAGCAGGAGCGGAGAGGAAGGCATAATTAAGGAAGACTTACATTTGTGTCAGAGCGGAAAGGCTCTGAAGCAACAACACAATACAGTCCAAGGGAAGGACCCAACAGTCCGCGAGCCAAGTAGTCCAAGGTTGCACGGGCTGCACGGTGGCGCAGTGGTTTAGCACTGTGGCAGCACAGTTTACCCTTGGCCGGGGGACCGCGGGGATCATGAGATCGTGGGTTCGATCCCAGCCCCCGACCAACAGTGAGCTGTGTGGAGTTTGCATGTTCTCCCCGTGTTGCGTGGGTTTACTCCGGGATTTCTCCGGTTTCCTCCCGCATACCAAAAACTTGTAGGTTTAGGGCGCTCGCGCACGCAGCGACTGGCAGCCGGTGGCTTGTCACCAGACTGCAAACCAAATCTACCTACGGGTACAAATAAGTAACAAAAAAAAAAAAAAAAAAAAAAAAAGGTTGACTAAGCTGCCACACTGACTGATCACACTGCCTCCCATAAGTACACAAATCACTAATGAAGGCAAGTGGACACAGCAGTATGGCAAGCAAATGCGTGACTAATTGGACATGTGTGTGTGTGTGTGTGTGCATGTGTGAGTGTGTGTGCATGTGGTGATACAGTACAACCGGTGAATGTCTGGTGAAAGGAGGAAGCATGGCCGTAGGACTGGCATAGTGCCAGGCTCAGATAATCTGCCAGCTGAAGATATTAAGCACAATCAAAGCCCTACAGCCACAAATCATGGACAGAGTTGAAAACAACCCCGAACGTGGCATCTGCTACTATAATCAAAATCATATTATTCAAAGAAACTGTAAAGAGTTATTTTCAATTATTTCTGGTAAGAGCAAGTTATTACCATATAAACAAGCACATTTCAAACCAGTTTTCTCTCTATGCAGCATTTTCATCAGTGATCATGTTGGCAGTGGGAATGTGTATACTTGGTATTTGGTCACAGGTCAGTGGACATGGGTTATTACCTGTAACAGGTGACCAAAACAATCAAACTGAACTGAGGAGCAAGTATTTTTGTTTGGCGGTTTTGTCTGCAGTAAGTTTGTACTGTTTGACAAAGGAACAAAAAGTACGACAGGAAAAAAAAAATACCAGTGTCTATGAGCTTGTTGGCTTTTGTGCTGGAATCTGCTCCAGTGTGGTCATGGCATCTTCATAGTAATGGTACCAGTCTGCAATCAGACCTGAGTCTGCTCGCAGTGGGAAAGGAAACAATGGAGTATTCTTGGTGGGTTTATCTGTGTTTAAAAACCCCAGGTACACTCTAAATTTTTGATGTGAACGCAGTATAAGAGAAATAATAAGAGAATTTGCATATTTCAGTATATGTTTTTTTTGTCTAAACTCCATCACTTTCTTTTTTCTCTCTCTTAGATTATCTCTGCAGCCCAGAGGAGAACATTTACAACATCGACTTCACAAGATTCAAGATCAGAGACATGGAGACCGCCACAGTGCTGTTTGAAATCACCAAACCTCCATCCACAGGTGAGTCACTCTTTTGCTTTGTGGATTAGTTTACATAGAACTTTTAAAAATTCAGAGTTTAGTGACACATTCTGGGTGGCTAAGTAAAATTCAGCCTCATTCACTACAGTTCTAGTTTGACATCCTCCCAGAAACAGGACTTTTACTGGTGTCTCAAAGATCCATTCAGTTAAGGTTAAGCTTAACTTATTGTTGTTCATTTGAATTACAATATGCATAGTTATTTCAATGGAAGCCTACTCTCATGGAACGTCTCCATGATTATTTGTTTCTCCAATTCCCATCCACTGTCTGTGTAGAATGCTTTGTAATACATTCTGGTTGGGGTGCAGTGCGTTTTGAGTATCTTCTTGTCCTACTCCTTCATTTAAGTTAAAAAAAAAAAAAGGCTAAACAATGTTGTTCTCCCTTCAAATGTTTCCAGAAAGCTATTTTGCTGTTTAATTTTCTGTCCATGAAATCTCCTTTCCTTCATGTTGATACAGTTCCCAGAGGTTTTAATAAAATGACTATAATGTGTTTTGGTCAAAATGCCCCAGGGTTTAAATATAGCAGCATCATTTTCCATCTAGCTTAAGCAGCCTCACTCAAAATGAGCTGCTTCAGTACATTTGCCTTAAATTAGTGCTGGGAATTGATTAAAAATTTTTGTCCTCAACTTCAACTTTTATCCCTTGACCACTTTGGGCGAAAACCAAGGGGGGGATTATGTCATGGGGCGGTCTGTCCGTCCGTCTGTCCCACTTTTGTGAAATCAACTACTCCTACCTTTTTTTTCTGATTGTTTTGAAAGTTGGT